>OW386542.1:31452500-32652500 GCA_936435175.1 Glyphotaelius pellucidus
AATGGTTTAGGAACGAAAAACAAAAAAAAACATACATTTTTATATATTGATATGACGAAACTAGCACGACAAATTTGAAGATCAAATAGGAAATTCGAATTTCAACAAACCGAAAAACTGAATTTCGAAAATTCCGAATGTCATACCGAAATCTAAATCTAGAAATGAGTGTTCAAATTTATTTCCAGGAATGAGAAAGTCCTAAACTAATGCAATCGTCAAGACATGCATAAAGTGACACACGACTCAATAAAGTCTAAAATTAAAAGGTAATAGACGAAAAGCTCTAAATTGATCTTTACCTGGAGGGATACATCTGGCCGCAGTCCAAGCAATGATGTCAAAGTCCCTACTTATGATACGAACAGAAATGATGAGCGAACAGCAAATTGTGCATAGCACGAGACAAACCGTGTCACCGAGAGGTTAGCAAATTGATAGTGGATGTTCAGAAAACAACGGATGAACATAATATATATACTTACTTTAGTACAAGGCATCGCCGCAAGTTATATAAACCGATCATATACATTCATGACCCACCGATTATTATGCACTATCTTCACACCTGACCAAACATATATAATATAAAGTTATCTTATCGGCAATAACATATTATATAAAGTTCTTATACATATTGTTTCAATGATATTGCGCCGGAGTCCATATCCAAGTGGCGAAATCCAAAGCATTATGTAAAGACGAATCGTGTGTCAAATAACACATTGTTTGGATTCGGCTACTGCGACGTACGCGGTATAGATTCTCGACAGCCGAATCATCGCCGATTTATAGCAGTACTCAGAAGTACTTGCACGAGTCTTTCAGTTGGTAACTGGTATAATTACAAGTGACTGGTACCCCTATTGTTTACGCGATTCATATTAATTTTCAGCCTTTTCAAACCGGGATAAGTGAGTCGGCCGCTAAAACAATACCAGTACAGAGGTCCACGTGATGATTACGTTATGTCTGTTGCCCAAGTTACTACAAACATAATTGTGTACTTCTTATGTAATGCGACCAATTCAATCATCGGAATCGAGCACTTGTTTACTACGAAAACATTGAATGGATAATGTAAATTTAAGTAAAACTTCTTTAGCACCGTTGTGACTTGAAACTCGATGAAACGGAAACGAGCGACACCAAAAAGAGACAAATACATGCGTCTGTAGGATTTAGCCTGCGAGAGAACGAGATAGTAATAAAATATTTAATTATTTCACGGGTACTCGATTTCAATATAATACGATAAAACCACAGACCCACCCAAGTATCCTTTGGTGTAATTGTGTAAAGCGCCCGACGAACCTCTGCAGACATTTAACGGACCAAGGATCGAATCCTATGAAATACAAAAAAACATATTTCTGTACAATCAAAATCCAATCTTCAAACCGCTCCAAAATGAACAGGCAAAAGAAAGCGACATCTAGCGACTCCGAAGAAGAAAACACAAATTCTAATAAGGTGACAAAATGTATAGGAAAAGGTGTACTTGAATTCGATAAAAATATGGAAAAAATCATCACAAAAAAAGTGCTTCGTAGTCTCCCCACTCTTGTCCAATTTAGTTTTCTGAAGGTTTCACTTCTACCACGTGTGAATTGCTGATTTTTTTTTACATTAGCTCCACACAGGAGGCTCTGAGAAAAATAATTCCCCACAGGGCTTGTGTCATCTTTGGGAAAGCTGTGTGGAGGGTATTTTTACAAAAGGAAGGAGAGGAAGTTCTGGAAAGGAAAAGGTATAACGGGTGGATATGAATCTGGGGCTCAGTGTGTCCAGGAGTAACGGGCATATGAAACCAACCCTTCCACTGTGGTGCAAGCCGATTCCGAGAGTCCTGTTGGAGAGATCAAAAGGTCTCCCTTAACCAATCTCTCCCGATCTTGGTGGGCAGGCGCATCCACCGCCAAGACCCAGACAAACCTCACTCGAAGAACCCAGGCACCCCTGCTAAGGTACCAAAAGTACGAACGGTAGTGGGGTGACCTGTGGCAGAGGTGTTGGTTATTCAATAAATGGTTCCCGGGGCGGCAGTACCCGCCTCTCAAATTGGAGTAAATATAGCTAGAAGTTCTGTGGCGTACAAAAAAGTATATTTCTATTTTTCTGTTATTTAATAAATCAAATTTTCCTCCGAAATCATAACATTTGTTAAGTAGGTAATTCAATATCAAACCAAATTTTTAATTTAGTATTTTTTTAAATTTCAAATTAAGAACTAAACAATTTGTCCAAAGAAACGTCACTATCTCAATGGCAAACTTTTTCATACAGGTAGATTAGGTACAAGGAGGTACCATAATAACTCGATCAATGTTAGCCATTTAGTCAAAGTAAGGCTTACTTTAATAATAAAGTGGATGCAACAGATTTTCGAAACGGGAAACGGAACGTACAAACAAATTTGCAGACAGAAAACGGCCGAGTCAAAGCGCTCAGTCAACAATACCCAATTTTATAGATTTGTTGAGTTTTCATAATATTTTGTGAATCTACATACTACCCCCTAATCAATAAACGAGCAATAAATTTTACACATTTGATTTGCAAACCTTTTACCATACATTAATGGTTGTTTATCAGTTGTATAAAGTTTAAAACACGTCTATTAGTAAGGAAGTAATAAATTGATATAAAAAATCACAAATTAAATTAATAAGACCCAACACTTAAAAACCATCCACACACGAAAAGAACACGAAAACATTTTTTTTACATTGGCTCCACATAGGAGGCCCTGAGAAAAATAATTTCCCTCAGGGCCTATGTCATCTTTGGGGATGCTGTGTGGAGGAAAGGAAGTGTTTAAGGAAAGGAAATAGAGGAAGTTCTGGGAAGGAAAAAGGTAAGGGGGTGGATAGGGATCTAGGGTTCAGTGTGTCCAGTTCTTCCGCCGCCAGATCCAGACAAATCTCACCCCATGAACCCGGGCACCCCTACTAAGTCACCAAACGTGGCAAACCACTTGGAGTGACCTATGGCAGAGGTTATCCAATAAATGGTTTCTGGGGCGGCGGTACCCATTCCCGCCTCTCAAATTAATATTCATAATTTATAATAATTCATAATTATTCTATACATTTCATTCATTCACAAATATTCTAATAATTCACTTTAATTACAATAAATCATAATTTTATATAAAATAAACTTATTTCGGTTGTCGGTGCAAATATTCTTACATGAAATTATTCACGTTCAATGAACTCAAATTTGCTTAGAATTGGCATAATTGGAAATGAATGTGTGAATTCAGATACGAAATACAGGGTGCGGCAGCATAACCTCCATTTTTAAAATGAGCGCCGTTCAGTCGGTTGATGTCGTGGTGATCTCGTTCGAAAGGCGGAAACATAAAGTTTTGTTCCGACGCAGTTTAGTCGTCATCATGCGTTGGAACAGTGAGGAGCGTGCGTTTGCCATTGAGGCCCACTTTTAGGCCTACGCACTAGGCGAACTTCGTAGGCGCGCTGGGTTGCGATCACAGAACATCCATTCGAAAAGTAGGCCTCAACGGCAAACGCACGCTCCTCACTGTTGCAACGCATGATGGCTACTAAACTGTGTCGGGACAAAACTTTATAGTTCCGCCTCTCGAACGAGATCACTAGTGCTCCGCTACGACATCAACCGACTGAAATTTTAAAAAAGGAAGTTATGCTGCCGCACCCTGTATAATCAGAAAGGGGGGGGGGATTGGAAAATTTATTAGAATTTTTTTTTGGAAACTACTTACACAACTTATTTTTTGCACTACATTAAGGGGCCATCCATAAATTACGTCACACGAATTTCATGATTTTTGACCCCCCCCCCCCCCCCCCCCCCTGTCACATTTGTGAGACCCCCTCCCCCCTAGAATTTCATGATTTTTTGACCCCCCCATACCCTTTGTCACACTTCTCTACACCCCCCCCCCCCCCTTAAGATGTGACGTAATTTATGGATGGCCCCTAATAAAAGACAAATATTATTGTATCTTCGAGAAATGTAAATTTAAAATTGTTTCTGTTTAAATTTGTTTCTCAAATTTTCAAACAAAATTTTATATTATACAACATAAATTTCAAATCATATAATCATGCAGTAAAATAAATTAATAAATTATCTGGAAAAGCTACTTTTCAGAATTTTAATTGTAGTTCAAATAAAATCACTGAAAAAAAGAAAAGCCCCCCCCCCCCCCTCCTGAGCGCTCGCTTGCACGCTCGGCTCAGGCGGAACGTGACAATTAGTCATGCTTTTCGTGAGTGCAGCCGGCGTTCATCGATTTATAAGAATTTATCACGAAAAAAAAAACTAGGGATGGACAAAACATTGTCATAATCGAATAAAGTTTCGAATACCTGCCAAAAGCCATCGACCATTAAAAACTTTTGCTGTTTGCGTTCAAAATTTGAATTTGAATCTGTTTAATTGCTATTGACTGTTTTTTAAATCAAAATTTGAAAGAATCTTCATCATTTTCAAAAACAATGCTTGATTTTGGGATACGTTCAAAAATGGAAAATTTATTTGAAATTGAATTTCAAGCGGGAATAAATTGATCTTTTATCCGAGGGGTTATTCAGTCAGAACCATTGACCAGAAGGGTCAGAACCTATGATATTTGCGTAAGATTTGAAGTTTTCTGGAAGAACCGAAATGATAATAATAAAACATAAAATAATATCTACTCTTAATTGTAATGAACAGCGATCTTCAGACTTGAAATCAGTTTCAATTCAGCGCTGAAAACTTTTGAAGGGGGAGGGAATGGGAGGCTTCGCGCGATCATGCGCCGTGAAACCGCCTCGGAACGGGACTTACAGCTTATGAACTTTGTTCCATTACATGATTATATAAACACCCTACGACTTGTTACGAACGCGGTTCGTAAGGATCCCCTCCCAATCGACAATAAATCCACATTAGGTGCACATTGTTACGCTACGAATTATTACATAATATCGAAAACTTAGTCCCTTGCATACGTTTACAATATTACAATGACATGTTACAAGTTACATAAAACGATAATGACCGACGCGTCATCGTTAGGCATCGGATGGATCACGACGATATTGATTAAAAGTTATTTTAAAAATACGTTTATCTCGTTACATAACTTTATATTAAAGTGGTGGGAGGGAGATTAATTCGGAACGTCCACAGTTTGGGAATAGCCCGGCAAGATCTGAAAGGGAAGCTGCACCGGTCACGTAATGCTTTGGGAACTCAGTTTCAAGCAAATTAGTTAGAAACGCGACATAAAATACTAGTTCTATAAAACTTTTCAAGTTCGATGACGATGCAAAATTATATAACGTTGTCATATAACATCGAACAAATAAACAAACCTTACACTATTTTTCGGGGTTTCCTTGTTTATAATTCTTTTGCTACAGTGTTTCACAACTACAATAGATTGGCAAGTTGCTAATTAGGTACCGAATACCTAGTATTGCAATATGATTTTTATAACATTCACTACTTCTGAATAAATAATAGATCTAAGAAGACACGTACATAGATAAATGGGTAATCATTTTTAAATAGGTGCATGACATTATTATTTTGGAGTTCACAGTGACCCTATGACATTGCTTACATTCAATTCAGAAGTACATAACAGTATTGTAGTCATGGAGGAGAAATATCGAGACTTGCCCTATTCACAAAATTCACGCGGTTTACATAACAATTCGAGTGAATAAATTAGCTGCACTTCAAATAATAATTAATTATATATATAGTCCACATTGAAGACTATTTTTAAAAAACAAGAAAATCACAGTGATTATATTATGCTTGCCGAAAAATAGAGATAAAGGTAACATAAATAATGAGGAATGTTCACAGAAATATCGTTATTGAAGTTCGTAATATCGAGCCAAGTCATAATAAAAATGGTGTTCTCGTTTCCAGTTCCAAGTGGCTTATATAATTTGAATTATGTAACTTTATATTACAATCACAATCAAGTAATGGGAAGTTGTATCAAGGTCTGGGCCGAGGGGCGTATTTTTCCTCAATTTGCATTTATTCCCGAAATGAGAAATTAAAATGACGCAAAAGCGCGGGAAACGTGGCAAAGGGCACATGTTTACATACAATGTCTATTTCCGTATCATAACAAATTATCACAATAAACGTCAAAATGTCGCACACTCAGATAACTAAATATTGCATGTAACACCGGTCGCGTAAGATTTCCCAATATTTTAACAATTTATAAATTACATAACAAATAAAAAGATACGGAGTTATTCCAAAAAACTAGGATATTGTATGCACATAAATATTAAATATATCTTACCAACTCTCTTAACGTTTGTAATAAACAGTATATAACTTTTTTAAATGTGAACTCACACGATTACTAAACAAACCAACAGTACGCTCTCGACGTATGCTCTTTGTCCGGTTGACAGAAGAAGCGTGAATTTGAAGTTTCAAACATTAGACACGCCACAAAGGCCGACGTTGTTGCTTACATAAACATCAACGCCTAAATTACAACTCTTTTGACAGTCAACCAGGGCTCGAACAGCGACATCTCTCGTGACATAATATAATATCTTGAACAAAGTTGTAGGTTTAAATACTGACATCTAGCGATGAATTTATTAATTACGCAGTTAAATATATTCATTTAAATACAAGTTGTATTGCTTGTATCATAGATGTCACCGTTGTTAATTTTTTTCTCAAAACTAAAATATGGTTAATTTAATTAATTTCCTTTGCAATCAGACGTTTGAACTAGGAATAGTGCAGAATAGGGAGCCATCACCTCGCCATCACTGAGGGGATGATAAAAAGGCATAAAATAAGTGTTTTTAAAATATTAGTACTTTTTTGGGGTGCAAATTTTGGGCGTCATGGTAAGGGTCTGACGGAGATGTGTTACATGAAACAGATCATGCTACCTTTTGACCAATGCATACTTTCAGTTCTAATAAATAGCTTTAAAAAGATAAAGGGACGCATAGGCGTAGGCACAATGGTGCGCTTGCCCCACCCTGGCTGGCTGATCCACGACCTCGACTTGGGCTGTATTGTCGACCGAGTCGCGTTTTCAAATTTACAGCGCTTCATAGGATGGTTTTTCCGTCTTCCGTTCAAATTCTTTATTTTCATAGAGTCTATGATATATGATATTTCATAGAATATGATGCAGAAGCCTACATTTTTCAGTACCAACTCTTTTAGGGACAATATATCAGTTGCTTTTTATGTTAGCTAGAGATTTATGACCTATAAGTTTATAAATTATTATAACAAATGTCAAATTACAAAAATAGAATTTTTTCTAAAAAGTCATGCATTTAAGGGTTAAAATTGTGAATGCAAAATCAAACAAGTTGGGCAGATGGGGGGGGGGGGGGGGGGGCGTAACCATCTCCCTTTCTGGGATTTTTCAATAAATTAATATGGCAATATAGAGGCCACTCGCACTGTAATATCACAATTTATAAATATAAAATTTGCATTAAAATTCATTAGGCAATACTCATTTTTACAAAGTCGTGCAAATTTCTTCAGCGGTGATCGTACAACTGATGTCATAGTTTATTCAAAGCATTCTCAAACCCTCCTGGTTCAAAAATTTGGTCATGTGGTTTGCCTCCGGCTCGTCAAAATGATAGCCTGATTTTATGTTAGGGCAAATCTGTCAATTTGGATGTCCACGATGTAGTACAGTAGTACAGAAGCTAAGGGTCTGACCTTGGAGGTGGAAGAAGAAGATATTAAGCATAGAGTGCAGCTAACCACCGAAGAATTGAAATAGGAAATAGACATTAGGTTGGGGAAACGAAATAAAAAATTTCCGTTTAGAAGGAGAAAGAGAAAAACATAGCAGAAGAAGGTTGAAGCTACGTAGAAGAGTTTTAGAGTGGCACAGTAACTCTACCACAGCTGAAGTAAACAGAGTGGGGGACCTCTCAAAGGGGGTCGATGTAACAGAAGAGAAAAGCAATCAACATTAATTTTTGAAGTGAAACTTCTATAGCCCCGTTGTGATTAGGAATTCGGATGAAACGAAAATGACGCATACAGCACCTGCAAAGCACAAAATTCCCATCAAGGCTTGTATTGGTTGAGATATAAAACATAAATGGGGCCAAGTTGGCGCTCATTGGCTGCTTTGATTATGACCTCAATTTTTAAGGCTCGTTGGTTGAGATTGTTTTGGTAAAGTTTCGCTTCTACCGCATGTTAACTGCACTCGATTTTTTTTTTAATCAGTTTACCGTACTAGAGTCCCAACCGCTCCCAACCATTGGGGTAAGAATATAAGGTATTATGATCCAGTAGGTAGGGGAGGTCTGTTCATCAAACATGGATACTGACATAAGCTGGGATTTGAACCCGCGATCTCCGGATTCATTAACTGTAGGGTGTCAAATTTAAAAAGAAAAAATCAAAAGAAGTTGAATAACCTAAAACTGCTGTTATGTGGAGAAGTTTAGTATGTATATTTAGTATACATAGTTTAGTTTATAATATAATTCTGTAACTTTTCAAAATATAAATAATGGAATGTATTATTGAAGAAGAAGCTAAGGGGGTATTTCACCATCTTCCTCATATCTTATCCATACACATAACGAATATTAATAAATAATCAAATAAATACTCGCAAGTGGTAAAAAACTCAGCAAACTTATCCTATATGTAGCCATTATTCATAAGTTTAAGTGCCGAATAGTAAACTCAGAGTTTTTAAATAAATAAATCCGGTATAATTAATCTAAAATGTACTCTATCGTATGAATAATCTATGAGGAGGATGGTGAAATACCCCCTAACACTAATAAATTTATATGAAACATGAAACAGAACAAGGTACAAAAAAATAAAAAGGTAACAGACACAACTAGGAATCGAACCCAGGATTTCTCTTACTGGTACAAACACCTTCACAAACTCGGCATTTTAAGGCATTTGCCTCTAAAGTTATAACAAAAAGAAGTTATTCCAATGAAATTTTATAATTATGTAATGTTTTTGAATGATGGTCTTTTTGTCGAGGGTCCAATTCCAATTTGCGTCCCACAGAATGCTTTTTCATGGCATGAATTAAGTTTCTGGGCAAACCACTAATCATTGTTTCAAAGTGTTTACTTGGATTCCAGGTTTATTCTCTCTCTTCCCCTTTCCTCTCGTCTTATTTGCAAAAGGAAGACATTTTAAGATGAACAAACAATACATTTTTTCTAATGTCATTTTGCATAACTCACGCTAAATTATTACATTCTGCCTGAAGGATGTAGAAGGTACTATACACATTAATGAAATAACACAATTATTTATTAACTTTATTAACCACAAATACAACATTAACATTCTTAAAAATATACACAGCAAAAAAAAAATAGCAACTTTTTTTATAATTTCAATACCTACATATTATGTAATAATATTTTTACAGGTTTTTTTTTTTTGACAAAATTTACGTGATTTTGTTTATAAGCAGTTGTTGAATTTCTGCATAACGATAAATATTTATGAACGTAATAATTTACCACTAACTTGTCTTTTTGAAACAAAATTCTAGTACAAATGTTTTCTTAATCCTTGAAAGCAAATGCCATTCGTTCCTGTGTAGTTTAAAATACAATGAATAACTTATAATAACACAGGAAATCTCCCAACAATCTATGCTTCCGACTTTCCCGCTATCAATTATTATTGTATATTGGGATCTATGTGGAAAGTGAGTGTCACCAGTCATATTAGCTTCCATGTATTTTCTGATGATTTATTGCTAATAAAAACATTTATTATTTTGTAAAAAGTTTTCAAGCAGAAACTAATAAATTATTATTTTGCTGAAAGACTTTTTTGAAAATTTGACATGTTGTAGTTAAAAACGTAAACGTATTTATCTTGTAATACCTCGTAATAAAAACTCTTTTTTTTCATTTGTAATTGTTACGACCTTTGCTCTGCTATTTTAACAGGCCTCATTATTTACCGAATCTTGTATTTATTTAGAAACTTACGGAATAAGTTTGACATTATTGTTTATTTTTGTACATCCATCATACCTATAATGTAACTTGTACAGAGAGTTTTTTTATAAAAATAAACATTTTATTTAATGTTTATAACAATATCTGAAATATTATAATAGTGTTAAATCAATTATCAAAAGACAGTAAACATGGATGGTTTCTTTGATAATCAAACAAGTCAATGGATTTTTGAATTTTCTTTAAATATCTTGCAATTTGTTTACCATTCACAATGAATCGGCGCAATGAAAAGTTAATGTTTCGCTTATGTCTATTATGATTATATGAAATTATTAATATTTGTGTGGTTTAAAATTCAGTAGTTAGGCACTGACAGTGATTTTTAGTAGAAAAGCATATTGGTTTTTAACTTCATCCAAACCCTCCACAAATTGCAAGGGAGCCGTTCCCAACTAGCAAGTAAGTTAACAAATACTTGAATATTGTTGGGAAGACCCGAATCCATTATTATAGTCACAATTGATTTTATACACTCTATTTTGCCCTTTTGACTGCTAAATTATTTATACGCTTACTGGAAACGGCTCACATACATTGTGTGTAGTGTCTGAAGGATGTTGTAATTGATCAAATCACATAATATTATGCGTATTACGTGGTTTGTTTATTTCCACTTGAAATTAATTATTTATAGATGACAGGTAGACAGATAGGTTTCACAAATTAAAAAAAAATGAATATAACATATATAATATTTGAGCATTAGAATACTGTCTACGAGCACAGTTTTTCAAATGCAGCCAACATTTGATTCAGGGTGAATTCAAGAAAGATAGTGCTCCACTTGCAACGCTTCTAAATCAAGCTTTATTTTTGTATGTTATATACGAATTTGGATTTTACTTGGGTTCCTACTTTTCAATAGATGGCATCTAAATTTTTAAAAGATTTACATAAAGCAATCTGTACTAATCTTACAATTCAAATGCTGAACATCAAAATACTCATCTATTTATGTGATTCGTTTCTTCAATGTGAGACTGCACTAACCATGGTATGGATGCCTTGTCGTGATTTTTTCACGTGTCAAGGGTATTGCCTGCTTTGTGTTTTGTTTAATAAATACAATTCTTTGACTACAGAGTGACTTTCTTTCAAAATTTGGTGAGGATCCAGCGAGGCATTACATTTAAATAATAATTATTAGAATTGTGCTTCTAATCATTTCATTATTGAAGAAAAGGTAATATTAGATTGATGCCTATGTGTTGACTTTATTTGCTACTTTAAATAGTTAACGTTTGTCTAGGTGGCGAATCATATTGATGAAATATGTATAGTATGCCCCAAACTTGAATGCCGACCTGAACTTGATATGATCAATTCTTGCGCAGGTACAGTCACTTTACTGACTTTACAATGACCGTAAGCGAAAAAGAGAGATGCGTAAAATGTATGTGCAACAGAGAAAGATGAGGTATGCTGCTTTTCAGACCTTAAATTCACCTATTTGATTTCTGCATCAAAATCAGGACGGCTTTAAAGTTTGGCGTTTACTATATGTGCCAATGTTTTAATAAACTTTTTTAAACTAGTTTTAGTTTAAGCGTTAGGACTAAATATGCATAAACAGGATACGAATATATATGCAGGATTGTTTGGAAATATATACAGTCTGAGGCAATCTCTCATTTCTGTAATTCTAACGGAAATTATCTTTATGATGGGTTTATAACTTAAATCGTTGTTAAGTATTTTCCATGACATATTAGATAATATGTAACAACTCATTCCTTATTGTGGCACCTGTGTTTAGATTATTTGCATGAATTTTTCTTACGATAATACGGTAATTGCATTTAATAGGAGTAAATAAAACTTAAGTTCTCAGAATGAATAATATTTTTATTTAAAAAAAATAACAGATTTTGAAGTTAAATGACATCAACAATATTTGAAAAATATTTATTCTCTCACAAATTTTTTTATATGGCATTTTGGGTCATGGGCAGTGAAATATGCATAAACAAAGAAAATACATATTATTTATAAAAAGCAACATGTTTTGTTGAAATGGTAGGTAACCCAAATGCCACCATACGGAATGAGTTTCTTCGTTGCAGCCAGCTCTAGACCATCACATCACCAAATATCTTTCAACAGTAAACAATCTTTCACTTAACATTCAACACAGAAATATTTCCAACTTGTTTCAGGTATAATAAGCAATAAGGTACAGTTATTAAAGAATTTAGCGGTATTGACAACATGTAAACTATAAAGCCTACAAAAATACATTTACTTCACGAGTGGTCAAATTCGTCTGGTAACCACCTCAAAAAATATTCAACGATAACTAAAATATAACAGAAAAAAAAACAACTTAAAACTATCTTTATTTGAAATAAACTTGTTTAAATAATCAATAAAACTATTTTAATATCTATAATAATACTCCTTTAAACATATTCGAAATAAAGATATATTGTAAGTGAAGATCAATAAGAAGTTTTAAATTAATCACTGACGTAACCAATATATTATACAGTATCATAAATATCCGATATCCGATACCATACATATCCAATACAGGGTATCATACACAACCAGTTAGGGTAATACGCATACCCAGTATAGGGTATCATACGAAACCAGTACATGTGCACATATTATTATGCATAACCAATACGGGGATCATACATAACCATATCATAGTATAGCGCTTCAAATATAACCAGTAAAGGGTATCATACATAACCGGTATCGAGTATCATACAGAACCAGTATAAAGTATCATACAAATTGGTAGCAAAAGATTTGGACTTATTATAATAATATTAAATCAATAAATTACTGTAAGTTTGATGACTTACATAGCTTTTAAAAAATAAAACAAATCTCTTGAGTGTATCTGCTAAACCATAGTTAACAGTTTTGTATTTGTGTAAAAAAAATTAATAGTTGTGTAAGACGTGTTAATTTGTGTATCAATCTAAATTTTTTTTAAACCTTTTTAAGTCCGGCATATATGTAACATTATTCATGAGATTTTTCATGATTTAATTTGAGGCATATTTTTTAAAGCTGTGTTCAATAAAATATTCATTCTTTATCAACGAAATACTATTTATTTATGGTTTGGAACACATCACACAAATCTATAAAAACATGCAACAACACATTTATGAATCACAAAGAAGTATTATTAAAAATTGTGTTAGATTTTCTGTCCCTTAATGGGAATAAAATGTATCTTATAAGGTTTGTGAATTAAAAGATTAATAAAACTAGATACCAATTACATATTAATATTGAATATCTAGTAACCATGTTGAGATGTTACGTGAGGGAGTCATCGTTATAGCTTTTACTACCAATTAATGCTTTTCCAGTTGATAATTCAAATATAAATTACTTCAAGCTTTACAGTATATATATACGTATCAATACATAGATATATATTAATATATAATCATTACTATTAGTGGGAAAGTTGTCAGTGAAATAAATATTGTATTTTTAGCAGAGGTATTCAAATAACCAACTTTTTAAAAAATAAATACGATAGAAAACATTTTGAAAGACTACAACATAATAGTAACAAATGGAAAATAGTTTTTACATAATAAAGAATACATAAACAAATTTTATAAACTTTAACATCTACTTTAACGTACATTACATGTAACAATATATTCTGAATTATCACACCTAATTACCATACACTCGTATGATCCACTCCATGCTCTAATACACTCTACTGAAACATATTACTTTTGAAGTCTTTGATTCATAACAGGATATTATAACATTGTATAGTATTTGTGATAGAGTTGGGATTTGAATTTCATTTATGTAAATCCAAAACACTTGTACAAACAAAGACTTTAAAATAAATATATTATAATGGTAACTACAAAAATTTTCTCGCTTCTAAGAAATTCACTATTATCAAAAATAAAAATAAATCCGGTTGAAATAGATAATTTTTACATGTTTATAAATTCTATCAAATTTCAAACAATTTTACACAGATTACTTTTCTAATTTAAATTATTTCTAAAAGCAATTTTGAAAATATTATTTAAGACAGTTCAAGCTAATGTTATTCTAATGTTTTATCATGATAGAATAAATATATATTAATTTAAGTGTCATACAGAAGAGAATAATTTAATCCAGCGAAATTATAAGACAAGGTAAACGTTTCCCATTTCAAACCCATGACAGTAATAACCCTGGTGTATGACATCTTCCAAAAGTTTAAGTACCCTAAAAATTACACCAATTCTTAGATCTCTTCGTCTGTTCAAATATGTAACCATTTTATCAGTGCTCATTGCTCGTTGCTTTCTGCCGCACATCGTTCCAACTCTCTTTTCAATTATCTTGCGTAAACAATGTATTCATTGATCAACATGGAACATCATTAATAGAAAAAATATTATATTATATAAACACAAAACTTAACAGGTCCAACATTATAAGATTGCACTTTGTTTGTTAGCAACTCTCAGAGTACAGAGTCTGCCTGCGCCTAGCGTTACGCTGAAGCCCCGTCTGGCTAGCAGCGACGCTGCGCATGCGTGTCTGAACACCCCGTTCCACAAAGTGCAACTGTTCAACATTATTACTTATGACTAATTACATCTATGTAAATGTTACTACTTAATATTTGTTAACAAATGTTTTGCTATTCCGCTATATATCATATTATGTACATTAAGCTGCCAAACAAACAACATCCTCGCACAGATTTGCAACCTGCCGGCTGGAGGTAACGAAATGGTAACTATGTGAACAACTTTAACATTTTAATAACATTACTATTCATGTAATATGAAATTGAGTTTGTATAATTTATATAAATTCAATTGTTTATTCTAATTAAAAATAATTTAACCTTTTTATATAAAATATATTGCAGTTTTAACCCATCGACATATCAATAAATTATTGTTTTTCAAGTTCCCAAAAATACTAATTAAAATTGCAATATTCTTTTAGAGCGTTTCTTTTACCTCCCCGAGCAGAGGTAGCCTCGGAGTCGAACAGCAATACATTACATTAGCAGCCGCCGGATTGGTGACGGCTATGACGATGCGATGGGTCGATGAGCAAAACATAATGCTTACATATTGGCGGGATAAGAGTTCAAATCTAAATCGTTAAGTACAGGCATCTAATTGTTATTATGTTATTTGCTGCCAAATAAAGAAATCTACAATATATCAAGGGCACCTCGAGCTCCAATACGCACACCAGTTCACTCTGCGGATCATGTTTGGAACAGAATATATTATTATACCAAAATTTGTTTTAACATAGGTATTTGTACATATATTTATGTACCTATGCATGTCAATAAATATTTTATAAATATTTTCTCTCTCCTAAGCCACTGTTGATTTTTACAATTCATCACTCTAAGCTATGAGCATATTTCATAGAGTCCTCAACTCTAAGTTTCCTTCATCAAATTTAGGAATCATAAAAAAGTTGGATGAATGACACTCAATTTTACTGTTTCCCTGACAGGGAACAGAGGTACTTTATGCAAGTTAAACGCCCTCTCTTATCAATCACTTCATTCTTATTATCATGGATTGAACAAATTCATCTTTGTCTATATATTGTTCTATAATAAATTATTACATAGTGCAACCGCAATAAAAAAAATCTTGGCAACAGACTTTGTTGACAGCTTTTATAACAATAATATTTTAAATATTAACAGTAAAGATTTAATAAATTGTGAATTGTCACAAATTTTACAAAGGCTAATAACGTTTTATAATAGGATTTTATTGTGTGTAGGTTTTGAATGAATCAAAACCAAAAACATGAATGCTAATTTACGCACGATGGACTGCAAATACCAAAGGTTTTCGGTTGCTTATTACAAATTACAAGTGACAAGTATCTTTAATGCCTTTATTTACTCATACACAGTGTCATTAGCATTAAAATGATAAACCATTGTAATTTTAAGATTGTACCCAATTTTATATAGGTATAAAACGATTGACCATAATAATAATTTATAGGCAACGAGTTTCAATGACAAAGAATAATAAATATTGACATTACACATGGTGAAAATAACACTTGACTTCTGTGTATTCTGCCAATATCTCACAGGAAGATATTTTTGTTAAATTTCCACTGAAGATGGTAAAAACTCAACATTTTTATAATATTAGACTTATGAAGTACCCCTACCTATAATAAAAATTGTTTGTAGTTATCAAAAATCGGAGAAGGGTTTTGTTTTTCTTTCAACACCGATCAAGTATATTGCTTATTTTCAGCTTTGTGATTTTATTTTGGGTGCAAGAAAGAAGAATTTTGATAAATCAATGTCAAACCGTAATTTAAAGAAAAAAATGTAATCAGTTTCTTTCACTTGTTAGCTTCATTAAAAAAATCTTACACTCGACAGCTATCATTAGGTACACAATATTGCTAGCTAACTAATTGACATAGGTACTTTAAGTTTTTTTTTTTTTTTTAAATATTTATCACAATTTTTAAAAAATTTTATAATACATTTAACGGTCAAAATAAATTGAGCATGAACCTCTATCAAAAGAGAATTCAAGTTTCCAGAATATAAGGACTAATATAGAGATTTTAAAGTACATATTTCCAATAATATTTTGTTGAATCGTACCAAGTTCTTTAACAAAAGATGGAGAAGGTCTTCTGGTCCGGCAGCTCGGGGATTTTAAAATTGAGCGAATGTGAGATATCGACAGCCTACGGCACAAAGTCACGTAACGTTACATAAAGTACTCAGTCTTTTCTACTTAGAAATGTCATTCATAATAGACAATTTTATGTAGGTACAAACATTAATTTTAATACATGAATTTCAAGCATTTTGAATATTTTTACAGCAACCTGATGATAATTAAAAAAAGAAATTATAAATTTGGTAGAAATCACATTAGCAAGAATAATTTAGCCCAAATTCGAGATATACATACATCTGATATCACTTAATCTTCTACAAGCGAGGCCTGTAGCACTATAGATAATAATAAAGAAGTGATTGTTGTTTCACTGAACGAGTGACACCGAAAACAATACAGTTTTCAGATTATTTGCAGAATAAAGTAGGTATGTAACTAAGATTTCAACAGATTGCTGTATTAAAGAAAGTTAAAGGCAACATGACTTATGGTGTTTTATATAATATTATAAAATAATCAGTAGGTATAAATACACAATGAAAGTTGTGGCTAATGTAACAATCAATAATTTACGGCAATCTGACTGTATTCACTTATGATTTAACCACTATTGTCATCATAGGCCACCACAGTGTCGTGTAGAGTATAGTCTTTATCTATGAGGCGTGCAAAAAGTGCATAATTGTTGTGGACATGGTTGCGGTCACAACTTACATGTCTGTTAATTTGGATAATTTCTCCCGCAAACAGTTGTTCTCCTTTTTCAGGTGTTCCAGTTCCTGCCGTAGACACATGTTCTGAAAACACAACACAGATTACTTAGCAAACATACATTTTTAATAGATGTACAAACAAAACAGAAATGAAATATTTCATAGTGGGTACCTATGATATGTTTCCTTGTAATGTCTTATGTGTGGTACGTATATTTAGTAATTACCACGTGACGTGTGTAGTGTATGGGTAAATGTGTATACGTATGGTTGTGTGTATGCGCATTGAACAGTTTATATCATTGGCATGATGTTCCCCTTGAATTTGGTATTTAGATGGTAGATATTAGACAAATATTATTGAAGCTATAGTTGGCGAATAGATGCTGCATTTCTTTTATAATAAAGCGTGTGGAATGCGTATGTCTCAAGGGAATATATAACAAAAGATACAAGAATAAAAACAATAAACAGATGTTTAATACAGTCTGCGTTATTCTATGTAAAAATGTTGAATCAGCTACTGCTTGTCTTCGTTTCAAAGATTGGAAAGTACCTTTAAAGTAATTTATAATTCATTGATATTTATTCACTGAACCTAACGCTATGCGGACAGATACACAGATTCCAGATGTTGTGTACTTTATCGTATTATATTTGCAGGGTCCATATTTTGTTTTCGTCGATTTGTTCGTGATATCTGATATTCTGCTTGGCAAATGTTTTTATATTTGAATAATAAAATCTAACAATTTATTGTAATTATTAAAGGATGAAACTTTGTGTCTTATTGGTCAATATTTAAATGTATATACACACGTGAATAATCCACATGACATAGTATAAAGTATCTCTGATAACAGAAGAAGTAGTCAAAACGCATAAGGATAACGGTAGTGCAGGTCAAGCTAAATTATCGTGTCATGACAACACATGTGATATCCTCTTAGATAAAAACATGTACAAAATATGGCATCAGTGTCCTAATGATAATGAGGCAGTGATTGATTCCAAACAGCAGGTTCCACCGACGGGCAGGAAATGAAGGGAAAGGAAGAGTTGGCTAAAGAAAAGGGATTTATTATCTTACTTCCTTCTCAAGGTAACCGGCTCTCAGGGCAATTTGGTTTTCCTTCATTCTGCGTGCGTCTCTTGATCTTTTGGCCGCCATGTTATTCTTCCGTCTACGGGCCCAGTACTTGGCGTCCTTAAGATCTTCTGGCACAAACTAAACAAAAGGTATATGTAGAAACAATCACACAGTTCAAACAGTGTTTCCATTAGTCTTTTAAGATACCTGCTATCTTCTTACAGAGGAATAGCTTCTTCATCAAATCTTCTCTTCTGGACAGGATAATAGCATTACAACAGCGGCGCTTTGCAATTTTTTAATTATAATGGCCCCAAATAAAAGAGAAAAATTCAATTATGTAGCTGTAGTTCAAAACGTACGTTAACTGAAGGTTAAAGCATTTTTAAACATGGAACAACTTTTCTGAATTTGTCTTTTATAGGCGAACCCTACACATTCAATATTTTTTGTGATCTGCAGATTTTATCAAATATCGTGATATTTAATGAACATGTAGACTAGTATATTGACAGATTACAATATGGATCACAGAATGTCTAGATTCCTGAATTCCGTATCGTGAACCCACGGATTGTGATAAATAATGAGCTGTAGGCTACACATTTAATACTTACCAGGATCCATCATATCACGACACGGAATTCAGGAATCTAGAAATCCTGTGATCCATATTGTGGTCTATCAATATGCTAGTCTACACGTTCAATGAATATCACGATATTTGATAAATATCTGCAGATCACAATAACTATTGAACGTCTAGGGTAGCACTCCGATCCATATTGATGGATCGTGATAAATATTGACTGTGTAGCCTAAGTCATACATAAGGTTCCCATTAGCAAAAAATAACCATTTTTATTATGACAATTATATAAAACATATTATAACATAATATTTACATTAATTATAGTATAATTGCAACGCAATATCGCTCATTTATTCCAAATGTATCGCAGGAGTCAATATTTTATTTCAAAATAACTGGACAAACGCTTTGAACACAAGCAAGCAAATTATCAAAAAAAATCATCATTATAATAAAACATATTTTACACATATCGCAACACATTTTAATGGTAAATAGAAAAATATAAAACATGTAAATCGCACAATAAAGAAAATACAAAATATTATGTTAGAAAATTGGCATGGGTGATTTTTTTCTTATGAAGAAATCCCATTGTTAGACAAGTTGTGATTAAAAAATATTATATTTTCTTTCAGTTATGCAATAAACATAAATTCATAATTTTCTCTTCACACAATATAAACTAAAACTAAATATCTACTTTTTTATTATTATCTCAGAATGTCAATTTAAGGAGGTGAATATTGTATTGAAAATTATTTGCTTTTGAAAATGTTTTTCATAAAAATAATCACCTGCTTCCTTGACTTCTTTACCATGGGCTGCGGTTTGAGTTCCTCGTCGGAGAAGGCTCGCGTGCGTGGGTCGAAGTCACGGCCTGAAGACGCCATGGAGAACGCTGCAAACAAGTTCCCATATTATATGAAGTCTTTGCCAAACCAAACAAACAAAAAAACTAAAGGGGAGCTTCGCAAAAAACAAAAAATCAAAAGTTAGGTTAGGTTAGAATTTATTGTCACGTGTCGAACAGAATCTTCGCAATAAGTTCGCCTAACGCCTATTACATACACAAAAAAAATACAAGTGTGCAGTTCACACGCAGTAGAAGTGAAACTAAAGTAGACAAGTGTGGGGTGGCTACAAAGCACCGTACAAAGAGGAGACCGATTATTCTATCTCATTCTCTCTCAGGCTAAATCCTAGTTTGTCTCTTTTTAATATCGCTTTTTCATTTGATCGAGTTTCAAATCACAACGGTGCTAAAGAAGTTTTCAGCATACCAGTAACAACAATCATGCCAGTTTCAATTGGCATTTTTTTTTTTCGTGAGTTCCGCAGAGGAGCGACTGCTCCCAACCGTCTGGAGCAAGTGAGACTATGTTACCCCCAATTAGGGTATGTCATAAGGCTGAAAGTAGGGAAGGGAAGGAGATAGGGAATAGGAAGGTGGGGAAATACCTCGCTATTAAGATCTGGTCACCAAATATGGCTAAGGCCATTTCAAGCAACATTGCGATTATATTATTAATGGTGGCTTTTACCAGGGCGATACCGAAAGTATCTATCTCTCTTTTTCAAAGAGATGACACACTCACCAGCCGCCGGGCAGTATTCAATATGAGCCGGTTGTGCGTTCGGTTCCAAATTCGAACATGTACGATGGAATATTATTTTTAACAGAATTAAAGAAAAAAATTATATGTTTGAGAAAATAACTACAAATGAAAAAGCAGATCGTAATAAAATTAATTGTTCATCTTTGAATGGCATCATTTTGTTACTTCCACAATTGTTGTAATTTATTAACGTAATATTTCCAAAAGGTAGCTTATTGATAAAATAATAATACCACCTTATCATTTTTAATAATAAGATTTTATATTTTTAAGCACTTGTGAACAAATTAATTACCATTTTGTCAGTGCGTAAATGTTGATTTTTGAAAGCGAACCGACTTACCGCTGCCAGCCAGGTCCGACGCTTACTATGCTCCCGGTTTGCATTTTGCCGGAACGGTCGAAAAAAAAAACCGGCCAGTAAAGTCGTCCAGTCTGTCAGCATGCTTAGTACCTATCTATGTGTATAGATTGGTTTGATAATTTTGCGTTTGTCTGATCTTATTCCCCATCAAATTTGTTAAAACGTTCCAATGACCACACAGAGGTCACTCGGCCGCCTGAAACATGTTAATATTTTCATAGGTTCACCGCACGTTCACCGCCAATCCATTCGAGCCAATATTTAATTTACCGAAAAAATGCAACACGAGTTCCGCTATGAACTTTCACAGAAAATTTTAATTAAATTCTGTATGCACATTGAAAAATAAGAGGTCTCGGAAAGGAAGTATGCAGTAGATATCTATACGTTCTACCGTCTATTGATTTTATTCTACGAAAGTTTGCATTCCGTTTTCCAGCAGAAAACAAAGAATAATTTAACATTTTTCCTTTTCAATGTGGTCGATTAAATTATCTAACTGAAACAGTGGGTGTTTAAAACCGTCTCCCATTTTCCGTATATTTATTTACCTTTGATTTTTATCTAAAGGAATTAGTGACAATGTGAAATTTTATACCTAAATTTTATCTTTTTATTTTCTCAAATTTTACGCCCAAAGGAAAGGTTTTGCACAGTCAAACTAAAAAACGATTTAAAAAGTGCATTATTACATGAAAAAAGATGCTGAGCAAGGTGTTTAAGACCGTAAAGTTTACCATTTATAAAATTTTCGTTAATAAATTGACATGTAAAAAAATAAACATTTGATTTGCTCTGTTTAACAGTTAATCTTAGTTTGACTGTATCAAATTCAGGTCGGCATTTAAGTTTGGCGCGTGCTGTATGGCGGGGTAGATGTGCTTAACTCAAAGAAAAAATCGCATTCTGAAAAATAACGTTTGAAGACACAGATAATAAAGTTTCGCTTATTATCAAGATAGAAAAAATCGCCAGACAAACCCCAATTTTGGTACAAAACAACATTATGTATATATTTATGTATTTTATTGTACGCTACATAATATATACATATCCAAGTATTTCTGTATTCTTAACATAAAGAGCAAATTATTTGATATTTTTTTAAATCGTGCCTACCTATACTACTAATAAAAGTTTCGTGAGAAAATGACTTCAAAAAGAAAGTACGAAATTGTACAAGTATCTACCTAATTATTTCCAGTGAATTTGAAAGCCAAAATTGCGACCGGAACGATCGAATTTTCTCAGAATTGATCGGGAGTATATACAGAGTGTCCGGTAAGTTGTGGATAACCTTTCAAGGCCGTCCCAAAAATCGGATGTCACGTGTAGTAAAAGTTTGACGGATTTCAAGTTAATTGGATTTTTTTTAATTATCTTAAATTGACACACTTGTTCACTCTCTTCGGTGCCAACACATGTTATCTATTTTTTAGGAATAGACATTATTATTAACAGAGGGGAAAAATGAGAAAAATATAAATTATAAGTTGAGGCTTTTTTAAAATAAAAATTACAGCCGTTATACAGTAAAAAATTCTAAATCTTATTAAGAAAAATATTTTTAAATAACAAATGGGAAATTCCGAAGAAAGTGATCGAAGGAGTCAATTTTAAATAATTTCAGAAATGTCATACTAATAACTGAACTAAATATTCCTTGACTTGAGATTATCTATATTGTTTGTTTTTTCGTGTCTTATATTGAATCACTTCTCTTCTGTAATGTGTTGTATTGGTCATAGTCCGTTAATGAATAAATAAACAAATATTCCATTTTCGGAACGGCCTTATGTAGGTTTTACACCTTCTCTTTTTTCAGCCCGATTCCCGTATAAAGACCAAAGACAAAATTTTTCGTTTTACGCGATCGCTATTTTCATACCTACGATTTCAATTGGCATCACAGGAAACATCATGGTTCATGTATTGTTTGCAGTGATGCCAATTGAAAATATGGTAATATAATCCATATTTATCTATTTTCATCTCTATTTTCATACTTACTATTTCAATTGCATGCATTTGCAGTGATGCCAATTGAAAATATGGTAATATAATCCATATTTATCTATTTTCATCTCTATTTTCATACTTACTATTTCAATTGCATGCATTTGCAGTGATGCCAATTGACAATATGATCATATCATATGAAAATAGAGAAGAAAATAGCGATCGTGTAAAGCGAAAAAATTTGTCTTTGGTCTTTATAAGGGAATCGGACTGAAAAAAGAGATGGTGTAAAACCTACTTTAGGGTCACCCATCTGTAGTAGAAAGGCTCCCTACTACTTACCGGACACCCTGTACGTGACCGTTAAAATCTTTAAAATTTGGCAGTTTAGATAAAATGAAAAATAAAAAAATTAAATAAAATAGACGTCAATGGAATATCCTTAATCTGTTTTCAAAGCCCTGGTTTTTAAAATGGGAGATTAGCAAGTTGTGCGATAGCTCAGTAAACTCGAATTTCTCATTTCCTGAATACAGAGTACGGTAAGGTAAGGAGAGCGCTATTTCAAAGCTGTACAAGGCGATAATTAAGTTAGCGAGACCGTTCCACATTGTTTACAGGTTACCTTTATGCTGCGTACACGTTTGCGAAGCGAAACGCAAGCCGGAATACGAATTTTTAATTTTTTTTTTTATATGAATATCGCATAAGAGCCCCAACTGCTCCCGTCTGGAGCCAGTGAGACTATGGCTTCCCCAATTGGGGTATGTTGTGAGGCTGAAGGTGTGGGGAGGGGAAGGAGAAGGGGAGAGGAAGGTGGGAAGCACCTGGCTATTCAGATCTTTTCACCAAACACGGCCAAATCCATTTCAAGCAACGCTTCAATTCTGAATGGTGGTCTTACACCAGGGTGATACTGAGAGTCTCTTCCACTCTGAAACGTGCCGCAAATTTACTATAATTTATTTAAAACAAATAAATTGTGAAATAACACAAATTAATCAAACAAAATTTATTTGCCACGCCGGGATTCGATCCCGCGACCATCGGAATGCGAGTCAAGAGCCTTACCGCTGGACCACGCCGGCCGACGTCAATTATGGGAAAGGAACGAAGCACGGCGCGAAACGCCGCCGCTCGGCTCAGGTTCGGCTCGCGTGTGAATACGCAGCCTTACAGTCCTACTACGGACAGTCTACAGCTAATCGACAGTGAGTTCTTCTTTTTCACAACACCATTCACAGAATAGATGCCTAAATTGGACAAAAGATAAGAAATTTCCGAAATTTAGAACTAAAACAACTGCGAGTTTAAATAATGCGTCACCTACAATCAATCTTAACTGGGACTCCTCCGACCGAAAGCACGAACATTTGCTTACACATTATTGTGAACATTGGCAATGGGGCGCGGCGTTACTGCAGACGCATACAAAAATGTGCAAGGCCACGCAATTTTGCAAGGCAAGGCAATTTTTATAATAATGTGTAAGCAAATGTTCATGCTTTCGGTCAGAGGAGATCCTGCTTTGGCATTTCAAATGTTTTAAATTTGGTTAGAATATAACTATCTACCTATAAGCAAGTGCGAGATTCGCAATCTTAGAGAGAGTTCGAACCTTGGATGTTAGTAGGAATAAGCATAGTACAGGCATGAGACAGTCGCAGAATGGTAATCAGTCAACAATGATAGGTGTAAAGGTGCACGCAATCCAATCGAGGCGCTGGTTGCTGCTCCGCCGGAAAACAGCGCATAATTAACATCAATTAATAAGTTGCCGGCGAGTACCTCCAATTGGATGGTATTCGTGCTTAGATATTCACATCTTTAGCACGAGTCGATGCTGTAGGGTCTGTCCGCAAACACTCTTTTTGTGACGGTTATTATACTATAAAGTCCATATTGCACACGTATATTACTGAAAACATTGAATGTGAAAACAGCTAAGTCATTCAACATGATGGGTGGCATCACAACTACTACACAGAACAGCCCAGAAAGGCTATTCCCTAAAATTTGTGATAAGAGATCGTTCTCCCGCGAGAAGTGTTGTCAGATTTGTGTGATTTTCAACAGCTGTTAAATGAATAAATAATCATGCATACTTGCAGGAATTCGTGTTTAAAACGACCCAAACTAAAATACGTGACAGCTCACAGCTGAAATTTTGACATCGGCCGATAGAAAAAGCAAATAACAGCAGTAGAAAATCACACAAATCTGACAGCACTTCTCGCAGGAGAACGATCTCTTATCACAAATTTTAGGGAATAGCCTTTCTGATCATTACTTGGAGGCTGTTTTGTAGTGACGCGAACACTCGACGAAATGCCAGCGTATTAGTCACACGACACTCGGTTTAAAAATTAAACACTTGTTAAAACCAGACCAATTTCGTATTATTTTAGTGCCATAGGTGTGTCGATTGATTTGCAGTCACCTTTACACAGCGGGAGAAATATAGATGTGGTTACAACACACGTCCTGCCGCAGTAAAATCCATTGAAAAAACATGTGAGAGAGCATAGTACGCGCCAAACTTAAATGCCGATCTGAACTTACAATCCACTTTACTGACTGACAATGACGAAACAAAAAGATGCGTAAAACATACGTGCGACAGAGAAAGGCGTAAACTCGCCTAATGCAATGATTTCTGTATCAACGTCAGGTAGGCATTAACGTTTGGCGCTTACTATACCTATCTAAATAATAGACGCAACACACGTTCTATTTCCTCAGTAGCCGCCGGCCGTCTTTCTAGGCGGGCCGATCTACCTGGTGTCGACCTGGTATCATTCCTGTTAGTGTTCGGCAAGTGGTTCAATAAGGTAAAGAGTCGGTACTCACTAGAATCGGTAGGAGACGGGGGCTGGTGGATGGTGTCGGGGCTGAGGCACTCGGACGGGGATGGTGATCGCTCTCGCTTGGTGGTGACGTGCGTGGACAGGCCAGCCAGCGAGAGCCCCGGCGAGTGCCCGAAGGTTCCCGGCGCCAGGTGCGCGCCCGCCAGCCCGTCACCCGGCATCCCGTTCTCGCTCAGGAACTCATCCAAGTCCACGTACTGGAATTGCGAACGTTTATTTTATAACAACCCTTTTTAAATTACGTACAACAATCCCACTGATAAATAATTCAGTACGAGTATGAGAATAGTATACATTACATAAATGATTAGTTTATAAATACCCAGTACCTTCACAAAAAATAACTTTGTACAGCAAAAGGTTACAGAACAATTGTAAAAGCGACAGTGACAGCAACAGTTTGGTAAAAAATAGCTTGTTTTCAATTTCCCAATAAATGCGTTTGTTTAGTTACAAAATTTTAACTACGTGTGAATATGAGGGTGGATTAAAATTGACTCAACTGAAAAAGAAATGTTTGATTTTTTTGTTCGCGTTTAAAAGTCTGAACGAGAATTTATGAAAGGGTAAATACAAAGTTGAAGATGAATATTTTTTTAGTTGTTTTCTTTTAAATAAGCCAAATATCACACAAACTCCCGTTTTAAAAAATTGTCGGTTATGTGACTTTTGCTTAACACCTTTCTATAGGCATTATTATCAAATAAATATTTTTGGAGTAAGTAACATAATTATTAGAGATTTTATATTGTTCATTTTGTTCATGTGTGCAGTTCACACGAGGTAGGGGTGAAACCTTCGCCCACACAATCTCAACCAATAGGAGCCTCGAAAAGTGATCTCATAATCAAAGCGGCCAATGCGGTAAAATCGCGCAGGCTAAATCCCATATAGATTTATGTGTTTGTTTCTTTTTTAAGTGCCGTTTCCGTTTCATCGAGTTTCAAATCACAACGGTGCTAAAGAAGTTTCACTTCAAAAACTGTGAGCTTCCGGTAGAAGTGAAACCATCAGAAAACTAAACTTCGAGAGGAGACGAATGCAGAGTATCAGGAGTAGGATAATTAAAGGGGAGGCCGATAGGCTATACGAAGCACCGCACAAAGAGGACACCGATTATATTATCTCATTCTCTCGCAGGCTAAATCTTAAAGATGAATGTGTCTGTCTCTTTTTAGTGTCGCTATTTTTCGTTTCATCGAGTTTCAAAACAACGGTGCAAAAAAAAATTTCACTTCTAAAACTAAATATTTAAACAGTCCAATAGATAACATTCCACAACAATAAAGTCGGGGTATGCAAATTTGTTATGAATAATTCTAAATTAATCTGAGGGTGATTTAGCACCTCCAACGCGCTATCAATAAAAATACGTTTCGTTTTCGCATTATCTGTTCGTTTAATGATTTCGCCTATATAAAAAATTACATATTTATGACCAAAGAGCTTTAGGGAGTCAATTTTTTCCATTCGACCAAAATCATACAAGGTCAGATTTTTCGCCGACTTTGTTCAATAGAAACCGTAAGTAACAACTGTATTTTGTTGATCATATGAAGTAACAAAGTCTACATCTTTGGTTCTACAACAATTAAAGATACGCCACTTTTTCACAATATGTAGACATCTACATGGAGCAAAAATATGAACGTAACTCATTTTTCCCTTTTTGTCATACTTCTATGTCATATTTTAGTTTGTCAGGAGACCGACGATTTATGCATGCATTTTGTCATGTTAAAATGGGAGAAGGATGTTTTGCATGAACCTACATGCCAATATTTAATTTTCCATTATTGTTATAACCAACCCCCCGCCATTGGTCACCAAAATAGTTGGTTACGTTTGGTGACTTAGCAGGGGTGCCCGATTTCGTCGGATTAGGTTTGTCTAGGTCTTGGCGGTGGATGCGTTTGCCCACCCACTGCATGGCTGGCACCGCAGTGAGAAGGATGGATTCGTTAGTCCGTCATTCCTGGATAGATTGACACCCAGATTCCTACCCACCTTGTTCTTTCCTAGAACTTCTTCTCAAATAACAATTTTTATAAGAAAAACTCTCTTTTTGTAATTTTAGGAGGTTATTCCCATCAATGTAATATATCATTGCCAAAGAAGATAACAATAATAATCTAAACGAAAAACTGAAAGAGAAAAACACAGAAAAATAGAAAAAGACAATGGTCTTTAAAAGTTATAAAAAGAGAGTTTTTCTTATAAAAAGTTAAATATTCATTTAGGCTTTTATAAAAGTCAATAGTTCCACATGAATAAATTCGGATATATTTATCCGAGACGCTATTCAGGTTACAAACCAATTCTTAGAATGATTGTTTCCAATAAAATGATAGTTGCCCATAATATGTAAAAAAAAGTTGAAAGAAGGTGGCAATTGCGAAACACTACTCTTACGCCCCAGAATACTGAGCGAAAGGGACAACTTCACTTCAGACTGATTACTCATAAAAATCGAGGCTTTGTACTCCCCATTTCTCTCCTTCAAAACTGCACCGATTTTTAAGATTTTTTTTACTAACTGTTTTAGAATAAATACTATAAGTCTGTACGTTTTGCTTTTAAAAAAGATACATTGTCTTGATTTTCTACTGAAAGTCTGTTGATGGCGTTCAAACCAGGCAATTTTAACGATTTTTGGGGGTCCTAACCTAACCTAACTCATTAAGAAGTTACTTATCGAAAAAAGCAAAAAGTACCGACACGCTAGTGGTCAATTTCCATATTATATTAAAAAATATATTTGCATTAGTGTCAAAATCCAGAGAAGAAACTGCGGAACATGTTTGTATGGACAAAACCCCGCCCTGTTTCCTCTTAACCAATGAGTTTTTCACACCAAAAACGCATAAGTCTATGGAAAACACATCGACATAAATCGACCAATTTGAATATATTTTATTTTCTGAAGTATTAACTACAACACGCCGCATTCCTTATCTTAAGCCTAAGTAGGTACTAGCTATCTACCTACGAAGATAAATCTATCACAAGGTAAGTGGAACGATATTTAAAATATTACATGTTATAATTATTCCTAATTGATATGCTGGTATTTGACTTGAGGAGAAGATAATATTGTAAGTATATATAAATAATTAAATCTACATACGAACCTAGATTAGGTGTTACCTGTGAGTGTGTTGGTTTATTAACTTGGTTAGGTAGATAAACATTACTATTTCCCATGTAGATAAAATTTTAAAATTATGACTGTTGTTTACCCAATATTATTATATATATTAAATTATATTATTTAAAAAAAAACAGAATGCGCAATTCGCATGCGGCAAAAGTGAAACCTTCAGAAAACAATTAATTAATTTTAATATTTTAAAGCAGATGTTTATACCTAAACAAATTAAATTAGCACCATCTATGAAAGAGCAGATTATGAACTATTTTATATATCATCTTAATATAGAAGAATTATTATTAATTATGTCTTCACAGGGTAGCAGAATCTATAACATATTTAAAATAACCATTTTTCTATAACACAAATAGATTTTAAACAAAATAATTACAATTTTACTCCTATTTTCTACTACATAGCTAACATTGAAACTACTAGTGGGTAAAATTATAAGCAATTACACGAATTATGTACTGAATAATAATATTTAAAGAAACATAAATTAGCACGTTAACTACATACTTATGATGATAATTAAAAAACGTGGGATATTGTGAATGAATCTTAGTTTGAACTTTATACAAAATAAACAATGGATTTGCATACAAAACACGACACTTAGAAAAAACTACTTTTCTATAATATTACCATTATTTAAAAATATTTTTTCAGGAATCAACTATATTCATGGTGACTGCTTTTTTAAAACGCTTGCAAGTTTTATACAAATGTACAGGTAGGTAACGTTAAAAATTATATCAAAATTAAAAGTTCTTCGCTGGTGCAATAAATATTACATTATTATTTTATTATTATTTTATTTTATTTATTATTTTATTTATAATTTTTTTATGTGTTCAATAATATTATTATTTGAATTATAAAATCAGTTTATTTATAAACAAGTTTGGCTATGTAACTATTATTAAGCGTGACAGCTGTTTCACCTTATAAAAGCATTTTTAAACTGCCGCTAGGCCACCTCAGTAATTGGGGATACTTAAGAAGGATAATAACCATTGTAATAATAACAATAAAAGCAAAAAAAAATTCATCATAAATAATACATCTAGAAATAATATAAATATATCGTCTGTAAGTGGCTTGACCACAGTTTGATAAAGCCTTCAGAAGGTGGAACAGCTGTCACGCGTAATAATAATTATATAGCAAATCTTGTTTATAAATAAGCTGTTGTAATTAATTAAATAATAATATTATTGAATATATAAAACAAATAAAAATGAAAATGAAGTTCTACAAATTAAACTTGATAACAATAAATAAATATTATGTTTTATGAAAAATCTATTTGTTCTCGTAGTACCTACATGTACATTTTATCGTGCCATGTTTTGATTGTAATGTAATTTTGATGTAGCAAAGAAAATATAATAATTATTTTGGTATAATTTAATGAAAACAAATAACTTTGTGTACACCTCTATTTAATTAACAATATCAACATGTTTCGAAAACTATGTTTTCTTCGTCAGGATAATAAGTTAATAAAAAATAACAAAAGACAAGCAAGTAGAGACAAATTAGAACATAGACAAAATATTAGAAAGGAGAGGTGATTAATTACTTAAAATATCATAAAAAAAAACAATTATATAAAATAAAATATAAAAATTATTTTAGGATGGGTAAAAATTACATTAACATAATAAAAAATCTATTAAAACAAAACAGGAAGTCTAAATAACAAAATAAATTATTATAAATATAAGTTTTAATACGAAAATAAATTTAAAAGATGGCTATTTTTAAAAAACGTTTGGTTATTTATAATATTTAATTTACTTTTAACACTTTTCCTAATTTCTATGTTAATGTAATTTTTACCCATCCTAAAATAATTTTTGTTTTATTTTATATAATTGTTTTTTATGATATTTTAAGTAATTAATCACCTCTCCTTTCTAATATTTTGTCTATGTTCTAATTTGTCTATACTTGTTTGTTTTTTGTTATTTTTTATCAACTTAGTATCCTGACGAAGAAAACATAGTTTTCGAAACATGTTGATATTGTTAATTAAATAGTGGTGTACACAAAGTTATTTGTTTTCATTAAAATAATAATGACGCCACAAAGTGAATTTGCGAATTTTGAAGAAATTATTTTGGTAATTTATTACAGATAGATTGACATACACGGACTCAGAATGAGAAATTCAAAGCTAAATAGATTGCCAGCAAGAAAGAAATCAAGCACTCAGAAATCTCGTATGTACCAGACTGTCCAACTTTATAACCAAGTCCTGAATGAAGTTACTGAGTTTGAAAAGATGATTAATTTTAAAAGAGAATTAAATTAAAATGTTCCTAAAATAATTAGCACACACAAAAATGTGAGCTAACTTAATATTAATAAATATATAAACATCACAGTATGAACGTCTCACCCAGTGAGATTTACAATGTTAATATAGATCAATGCTAAAAGACGCAAATGTAATAAATATGAATAATGTTGTTAGTAAATATAACTTGGTTAGTAAATATAATTTTATAAGTAGGTACTTATATACGGTATCCAGAAACTAATGCTATAAGCGGGAAACCGGTGAATTTATATAACATAAGAATTTTTTTTTCAATCTGAACTTTTCGATATAATTTTTGACGTGATAACGTCTTATAAATCGATGAACGTCGGCTCCACTCGCGAAAAAGCATTACTCATTGTCACGTTCCGCCTGAGCCGAGCGTGCAAGCGAGAGCGCGGAACAAGCGTTCGGCTTGTGACCCATCTATCTCTCTTCCATTCCATCGTTATTACATGACGTTATCAAGTAAAATTATCGTCCGTAAACCGACTTTACAGACAACCAATTTTTTTAAACATTTTTTCGGCATTTAAGGAGTAAACAAAAAAAGCTTTCGGAATCGGGTCGACGTCCTTCAAGAGACAGTAAACAATTGATAATAACTCCAATTTTAATCTAAAAAATTCAATGTTTCGACTCGATTTACTCGAAAAAGAAAGCTTAAATCGAATCTCAAAGTTTCATCAATTTCCCGTTTGTACCTACAACTAATTTCCGGACACCATGTATATAATTATTTCTTAGTGAGAGTAAAAATATGAATTAATCACAACACATACCAAAATTCCTTCTTTGGACCAAAGCGTCTAGGTTTATGCTCAAATATAAATTAATGTAAATAATACAATACGGACAAGACACGAGATGGCGTTACAGACATAACTAATTTCCATTTGAACACACAGCACGGCAAGTAAGTTTAATAGTCATGTAAGTGTGTCAATGGCGGAAATTAATAAACTGAAATCAACAATAAAGTAGGTAGCGTCTAAGTGGCGGTAAGAGGCATAACAACCACGCAAAGCCAGAGAAAAAGGATGGTTGTGTTGATTACTGACTTCTTGTACCTTGAGATCGGCGTCGTACGGCAGCGTCTTGTCCCACAAGTTGGGACCGAGGAAGGCGGCCTGTGCTTCCACGTTGGACCACAGCTCGTTATCTTCCTTCTTGTCGTCATTGTCTTTGCTGTTGCTTGATTTGCCTGAAACAAACAAAACACATTCCATCATATATATATATTATATGCTATATTACAACACTACACCGTCGACGGAAGGGTTATACAGTACCATGGGCAATCTAGGCAGTGGCCTGGGGCGCCAGACTATGTCCACATTTTGCAAAGATTGGACAAATTAAAAAAAATGATTAAAAATATTACAATAAAATGGTATGCACCGGTAGATTTTTCGCTTATTTTTATTTAATATAATTTTTTTCACTTGCTTGCTTGCTAGACTTGTTCTAGATTACGCCAAAATAGACAATATTGTAAGTAGAAGAAAACAATTACAGCATTAAACTCCGTAAAACACATTAAGTAAATCAACTTTGTGGCAGGCAACTATGTTGATCATTGTTCCACCAACTTTTGTAAGAATGGCTGCATAAAATCAGCATGTTTATTTACTGAAAAAGTTAGAATCGAATTTTTTTTTTGAATTTTCGAATGTTACACGCGTCGTATTACATCTGAAAATATATCGTTTATTATTAAAATCACAGGGGACCCGCGAAAATTTTCATTTTTTTCATCAATTTCTTTATATTTAGATACTGAAAATAAGAATATTTATTTATGAATTATTTTTATGTTACAAATAACCGAAATTACATTGTTAAATAATATTGTAGAAAAAAAAATTGTAATTTAAAATCAACTAATAAACGCAAGGTAAGCTCTGCCTAAACCGCTAAATCTCAAAAATGACACGTGAAACAGAAAGTTCGGTTTCAAAGGAGCTTTCAACAGTGGTGCTATAAATATTAGGTATACATCGTATAAATGATTATACATTGCTGGCAAGCAAACGTTGAGGATGAAAGTTTACGAAATCAGAATTTTTAAGAGGGTTTCTGTAAGTCCTTGAAAAGCAGCCGGAATGCGAGGGTTACTGAGGATATCACAAACATTCGCAAATAAAATACCGCACTTGCATTTTGCATGAAACATTATCTTCAATTAATATTCTTCATGCACTGTCCAATCCTGATGGTATCTACAGTATCACACGGGTCGACGTCAAATCAAACGACGGCCGATTAAATCTTAGTTATTTAGTGATCCACGACTTTAATTTGCAATTAACTTTTGACCGACCACTTTGATTGGCCAACATGCATTAACTAGCACAGAATTACTGTTATTTAAATTGTGCGTTCTTATTAAATTTATTCAAGAAGTGGAGATTAAATAGCTCAAGGCGCGCTCGCGTTGTATGAAAAGCTGATCTCTCGTCACGAGCAATTTTTTCTTACCTTCACATACGTTACATTTTACTAACTGATTTTGGGACGTCGAAGAAGTGTCAAATATATTAAAAATTCAGCTGCCTATAATATCTAATATAATAGAGTATAAAACATCTGTACAACAACATAGTACATGTTTTAAATCTTGACACCCTATGGGAAATCCTACATGCTCAATATTTATCGTGATCCGCAGATATTTATCAAATTTCACGACACGATACGTAATTCAGGAATCTAGATAGACATCTGTGACCCATATTGTGATCGTCAATACGCTCAATAAATACGCCAATTTTACGCACGTTCAATAAATATCACGATATTTGATAAATATCTGCGGATAACGATAAATATTGAACTTGTAGGGTAGCACGCTGATCCATATTGATGGATCACGAACCATCAATACGGATCGTGGTAAATATTGAATTTCTTAATTATTTGAGTGGCGCAGCAATGCAACCACCTTGAGAACCTGGGAAGTCGCCTGGGAGACTACCAAGAAGTCAAAGTTAGGGCATAAATACACAAAACTAAAAATTGTGTGCAGTGCACATGCAGTAGAAGTGAAATCTTCTGAAAACTAAATTTCAAGAGAATGAGACCAATCAGAGTATCAGGAATAGGATAATTGTAGGGTTTATTTATTACAATATTGTTACCAAGTTAAAAATTATTTTACATTTTATTCTGCAAAGCGCCGCACAAAGAGGAGACCGATAGGCTATGAAGCCCCGCACAAAGAGGACACCGATTAGTCTATCTCATTCTCTCGCAGGCTAAATCCTATAGTTTGTATTTGTCTCTTTTTAGTACGGCTCGTTTCCGTTTCATCAATTTCAAATCACAATGGTGCTAAAGAAGTTTTCACTTCAAAAATCATTTCTCTATTATGTTAAAAGAGTATAAATAGCAACGAATTCGCGCATAAGATATTGAATTTATGTCATAATTTGCGGATGCTTTATGGAGTCTTCGCTAAATAAATGCGTAGTTAAAGAAAAGTAATCCACATATGTAAAAATGGAGAGATCTTGAAAGAAGGGATGCGCTATGCGAGCATATTAGTCTTATTGGCCTGCATGGTGTTAACGTTCTGAAATCGGTACCTACTTAAATAATTTTGAGAACAATGAAGTTAAATGAAAGTAAGACAAATTGGTTAATTTAGTGATGATATTCGAACAAACTCGACACAAGTGTCGATTACTACAAAAACACAAACACTACATTTTTGTCTTATTTCGGAAGTTGATCGACTGTCTTCTAGCTGACAGAATATTTGCCGAATATTCGCCAAATCAAATTCCATTTTAAAGCAGAATTAATGTATTCTATTACGTGCAAGGTAGAATTTGGCGGTCACGACTACGTTTGATTTGCAATTGAGATTTGTTTATTTGTTTAATCAATATGACAAAATTTTCGCACAGAAGTTTTCTTTGAAAATTTAAAGAAGAGCGCCTGGCCCGTAACCCGTTCACTAGGTCGTCGCCCAAAATGAGTTCATTTAAAATATAAATCCAATTATAAGTAAAGTATCTTTTAAATTTGTCAAAATGCTGAGAGTCCAATTATGGTGGAAACTGGAAGGACGTAATAAAAATTGTCTATGGTGTTCTGAAAAGGGGTGACATAAGTAATTACCTACTAATACATTGTAAGGAAGAACATATTTGTATGCAATATTAAATAATATATTTTTTTTTTTTTTTTTTTTTTTTTTTTTTTTTTATTTATTTATTTATTCCATTTTTACAATTTTACAAAGTTAGGTATAAGTACAATTATTTTTTTAATTATGTACATGTAATGCAAATATTTTTTAATGGTGGTAATAATACCTCTCTAATTGAGAATTTCTCGTGTTTAGGGAGGGAGTACTAACACAATTGATATTTTGATGTATGTTTAATTGATGCTACCATGAGCGTATTTATGAAAAAATAAAATAAAAACAACATGTATGTAAAATTATATACCTGTGCACTATTTCAGGAAGAAACTTTTTTTTTTTAAATTAAATTATAAAATATAAAACCTGTGTACACATTGAAAATATAAGTGGGCGTAATATAACACAAACATGAAATTACCTACTGGTGAAATGTATTTTAATTTTTTTCTTAAAAATTTTATAATTTTTTTCGGATTGAATATCTTTAGGGAGTTCGTTAAAGCATTTTATGGCTGAGTATGTGTAGTGGTGTTGGGCCGTTGTAGTATTAAGTTTAGGGATTATTATTTGTCCTGTTGTTCTCGGCCTGGTGCTAAATGAATTTATTGTTAGTTTGTCTTTATGGATTTGGAGTAATGCATTTTTTTGATAGATTCTGTTTATTTGTAAAACTTTGAATTCTTCGAATATTTTTTGAGTTGAATAGTCTAAAGGTTTTTTTAGTATAATTTTGATAAGTCTTCTATGTACTATTTCAAGTGGGGCTAAGTTGGTTTTATACGCTCCTCCCCAACCTATTATTCCGTATTGCAGAACTGATTGGGCTAATGCATAGTAAACCTTCAGTAGTATAGATTTATGAAGTATATTTCTTAGTTTGAGGAATACGTAAAAAAGTTTACGTATTCTGTTTATAGTTTGTGCAATATGTTCTGTCCATTTAATATGTTGGTCTATTATTATGCCTAAATATTTAATGTAGTTCTTTTTTGAAATTTTTGTGCATTTAGATGAGTTGCAGTTGTCAGTATAATTTTTACAAGAGCTATGAATAGTTATATTGGAATTTATAATTGGAAGGAATTTGTCTGATAGTGTAAATGTCATGAAGTAAGTTTTGTCAGAGTTTAAGGAAAGATAGTTGTCATCCAGCCATTGTTTTAAGTTGTTTATTTCTACATTTGCGGTTCGGTAGGCTTCATCCCAAGTTTTTTTTTCTATGATTAAGACTGTGTCGTCAGCGAAAGATATGATTTTTCCAATTTTCGGTATTGTAAGCATTTCATTCACGTAAATGATAAACAATATTGGACCTAACACTGTCCCTTGAGGAATTCCAAATTCTGAATAGGTGGGTTCACTCAATGTATTGTTAATTTTCACGTGTTGGTGTCTTTCATGTAGATAACTTTTGAACCATTCTATAACTGTTCCTTGAATTCCAATATTTCCTAATTTCTTGATTAGTTTTTTGTGGCATATACTGTCAAAAGCTTTTCTTAGATCAATGAATATACTTAAACATTTATTTCCCGAGTCAAGAGCATTATATATTCTTGAGGTTATTTTTGCGATTGCATCTTGCGTGCCTAAATTTTCTCTGAAGCCGAATTGGTTATCATTAATAATTTTATTTGAAGTGATGTGCTTAGTTAATTGTGACTTTACGACTTTTTCAAATATTTTTGCTACGTTTGATACAATAGATATGGGACGGTAGTTTGAGATGTCGGTTGCAATTCCTGATTTGAAAATCGGAGTTATTATTGTATTTTTATATATTTTCGGGTAAATTCCTTGTTGCATGCTGTTATTTATGATATGTGCTATTGGTTTTGATATTAGTTGTCTCATTTGTTTAAGTAAATTTACTGTGATATGGTCGAAACCAGGGCTCGCTGACACTCGTAAGTTCATTATTATTTTTTCTATTTCTATCTGTGTGCATTTTTCAAACTTTTTGAAAATATTTTGGTAAGTTTGTGTGGATGTACTGAAAGTTTTTTTAGATTGGACAGCGTCAATTTTTTTGGCTAGGTTCTCACCGACTTTTGCAAAGTAGTTGTTGAAAATATTAGCAATTTTAGTTGGTTCTTTTACTGTCTCTATTGTTTCATTGTCATATGTTATTTTATTTATTTGTTTATTTTTATTACCCTTGCCAATGATGTTATTAATTGTAGCCCAGACTTTTTTGTTATCTTCACCACAATCTTCAATTTTTTCTTTGAAGTAATTTTCTTTTGTTTTTTTAATCAAGTTTGTAAGATTATTTCTGTATTTTTTATATAATTGTAATAAAATAAAGTCATTGGGTTGTTTACGGGTTTGATAAAATAGTTTTTCTTTATTCCTAATTGAGGTAACTATTCCATGGGTGATCCAAGGTTTAATTTTTCTATGTTTTGATTTTAGTTTGACGTTATTTTCTTTAGTTGCATTTATTATGTGATCGCGAAGTGTTTTTTCGAAATTAATTGAAGATTTTTCGGCATCTTCGGTATTTAATATTTCTTCCCACTTTTCCGATTTTAATTTTTGTTCTAGAAGTTGTGTGTTAATGGTTTTTATATTATACTGCTGTAATGCAGTTGAGGAAAAGGATATTTTTTTTTTAAAATCAAGAATTAAAAAACACGCAAAGTGATCAGTTATATTTGTTTTCCAAATGACAGGTGTTAATTGTGTAGTTATGTCAGCTTTTGTCCAAATATGATCAATACATGATGGGTTTTGTCGGGGCACAACTCTAGTATAGTCGTTTATGCATGAAATGAAGTTCAGTTCAGCCATCGTATTATGTAGATCATTTTTTTCGACACTGTTTGAATTTAAACCTATATTTATATTGAAGTCACCCGTTACTATAGTATTTTGACATTTGTTTTTATTAATTAAATCTTTAATTTGCTCTATAAATTGTTGAGTTTTCGAACCGTGGGTTCGGTATATAGCAATAACCTGATAAATCTGTTTATTTACTTTTATTTGTAATGCTAGGCAGTTAGTGAGTGTCATGTTTATTTCTTTATAAGATATATCTTGGTGTTTTTGGTTAACGTATATAACTATGCCACTATTCTTGTTAATGTGCATTTTCGTGGTAATACATGTAAAGTTCGGTAATTGTTGTATACTATCAATATTTATTGTATTAAGGTGGGCCTCGGTCAAAACTATACAGTCGAGTTCAGTTTTCAATAGACTAAGAGTGCATAATAATTCATTTATGTTTTTGTAAATACTTCTGATATTTAAGTGCATAATGGTTAATGAGTTAGTCATATTTTTGAAGAGAAGGTTGCATTGATCAACATTAATTTTATTATTTATTCTACATGATGGTATTCAACAACAAAAAACTGTATTTACAGGGCTTGTTTTTTCACGTCACAGTTTGGCTTAATTGGTAATAAAACATGATTTGCCAATCTCTGAATAAAGCCAAGACCTAGACAAACCTAAACCGGGCACCAAGCAGAGCGAACCATAAGGGGCGACCTATGGCAGGGGTATTGGTTATCCAATAAATGGATCTCGGAGAGGCGATACCAATTCCCGCCTCCCAACTTAAAAAAGGGACTGATGAAATTTAAGAAAAATTGACACAGAAAATGGATTGGTACAATTTTATTATTTTAAAAAAATGCGTTTGAACATTAATTATGGTGTTATTCAATAAAATCATTCTACCCCAGCCAGGAGTACTCCTGTCCCGGTGCGACTGATACACCAGGGAGCGCTATTTTTGTTAGGACTTGGACCACCAGGACTAGGACTTGATGGGTAGGAGATTAGAGTTAATAAGCAAGTATATATTATGCAACCTTTAAGTCAATATCGGTGGCACAGAGGTAAACATGAGGCAACAATTCAAAAATTTTATTGAAGAGCAAAAACATTTTTTTTTAAATGTGAATACCGTACAAGAGTCCCAACTGCTCCTAACCGTCTGGAGCAGCCAGTAAGACAATGAGATATGCTGTGAGGCTGGAGTTCGTGAGGAGGGGAAGGAGTTGAGGAAGAGGAAGGTGGGGGAAGCACCGGTTATTCAGAGATGACCACCAAACACAACTAAAGCTTAAGGCAAGGAGGAAACACGTCTCCGGTTCTCTTCTATACACTGATGAACTAATTTAAAGACTTAATGACACAAAAACAGGTTGCCATATACTATATAAATAATATTAATTACGCAGATGATATGGTTCTTCTAGCACAGTCACTTAGCGCACTAAAGAAATACCTCCAAATATGTGAAGACTTTGCAAAAAATCATAACCTTATATATAGTACATCTAAATCAATCGTTATGGTTTTCAAATATAAAAATGAACTCATGTAAACACCCTCAGTAAGGCTAGACGAAAGGAAAATTGAAGTTAGTCGTACCGTAAAGTACCTGGGACATATCATCACAGACTATATTGATAAACATTGAGAATATGGAAAGGCAAAGAAGAGCGATATCCGTTAGAGCGTGTATGCTGTCTTTTCACTTCTGCAGTCCAAACGTAAAAAGAACACTGTTCAACGCATTCTGCACATCACTGTACATGTCATAACTGTGGGTTGCATCGCAATGGCATAAGCTTAAAGTCGCCTACAATAACACTTATCGCCAAGTTTTCCGCCTACCGAGATACTGCAGTGCTACGGAAATGTTCCTGGATGGATGAGTGCACACTTTTATAGCACTTCTCCGCCATCGCATTGGAAGCTTATGGCGCAGACTGTGAAACAACACAAACAAATCTAATAATATGTGCTTTTGCACTGAGACTTGCAATATAAGTCAAAAGAGGTAAACTATTGTCTTGCAGTGCTTTAACTTGAGATTGTAAACAAACAGTTATTTCCTTTGCCATTGATAATGGACTATGTTGAAATAGGTTAACTTGTGTGTGCCTAAGAAGTATACTCATAGGAGATCTCACGCACTTTGTTATGCTTCGTAAGCGAGGACTACTGCCTATTAGAACGTGCCAATCAACAGAATGACTCAACTGTTAACAATCCCGCATTGACCATCGACATTTTCAACAAAGACAATGTCACTTACAGACAGTTAAGCAACTATCTTTTGACAAATATCACAAAATAGTAAAACTGCCCTCTATGATCTTTTTATACTTACATGTGCCTCAGATTGGTGCAAAACCATTTTACAGAGAACATGGATAAATAAATAAAACTTCCCATAGTATGCCATAACGTTACATTGAACCTTGTCATTTGGAATATAAAAGTAAATTTTATTAGATTAAGGGGGTTTTTCACCATCCTTCTCATAGATTATTCATACGGTAACATACATAGATTAATTATACAGGATTTATTTATTCAAAAGGTCTGAGTTTACTATTCGATACTTGAACCTATGAATAATGGCTACGTATAGGATAAGTTGGCCGAGTTTTTTACCAGTTGCGAGTATTTATTTGTTTATTTATTAATATTTGTGATATGTATGGATAAGCTATGAGGAGGATGGTGAAATACCCCCTAATTTGTATTATTTGACAATTTATTAATTAAAAATAATATTGGCAGTCAAGTTATTCCGTTGATTGGATTGGCACGTTCTGATAGACAGTAAGTAGTCCTTTTTCCAGTTTCGGAGCATAAAAAAAGTGCATAGGATATCCCATGAGTATACTTTTTAGGGGTATATAAGTTATCCTCGTTCAACATAGTCCATTATTAATGGCAAAGGAAATAATTTTTGTGTACAATCTCAATTTAAGGCACAGCAAGACAATATTACCTCTTGTGACTTATACTGCAGGTCTCAATGAGCAATCTGGAGTTTCAGATCCCGACATGCACAAGTAAATATTATTAGATTAGTTTGTGTTGTTTTACAATTAATTCATATATGTATTCACAACTTTTCCAGAATATATGAGAGTTCTGATGACCTTTCAGATTCAAAACTTTGCTAGAAATTGCTTCAGCCGTTTTATCAATAGTCTTCATAAATCATAAGAAATTCCCAGGAACGACCAGGTGGTAACTAATTTGTGAACCTGCTCATTTTACATCATGCGAAAAGGTGATCAGAAAAATTTGTTCAGTCTGATAAAATGATATTTTTCACTTTTTTTTAAAAATTACATATCAAGCCATATTCAAGGTGTATTTTCCAGTAATACATGAGAGAAGTAAGAAAATTACCAAAATATATGTGAACCTTTCTATACGGCAAGACAGAAGGTTACAAGTAACAATCAGCCAGACAAGACAGAAGGTTACAATTTACAAGGTTACATTCCCCTTCCGCCTCCCTTCCTTTCCCGCGTCCCCTTCCCCTCTCGCGTTATCACTCCGTCTTCCCTCTTCCCACTCCCCTCGCCCGCTTCACCCGTCCCGCGAATTCCGCTCTCCCTCCCGAGTTCCCCACCCCCTCCCGGGTTCCCCAGTTTGAAGTTGTGTAGAACAATCGCCCTCGTGACAGAACATCATCCAGAATTGAAAAGTTGCTTGAAATGGCAGTAACCGTGTTTGGTTACAACGTTAAAAGATCTGAAAAGTCAGGTACTTCCCCACCTTCCTCCTTTTCATATCCTCACAACACACTTCACTTGGGATGTCATAGTTGCAATGTTTCCAGACTGGGAGCAGTCGGTACTTTGTGCGATACTCACATTAAAAACATATATGCAGTACTTGCATTAAAAACCTAAAATGTAGAAATGCAATAGTTTACCTCTGAGCCGGAGGTAAGGAAATATAGGATGGACAGGGAATGTGGGGTGGAATATGCATCGTTTCTTTTTCGTTTCTTATTTTCTTCCTTACTCACACTGATTCTAGCATCTTCCTTCAAAATAATTCAAATGAATTAAGCAATGTTGTCATCTGATTCCTCTTCCTGAATTAGATAAAATCCTGTTATGAAAAACTTATAACAAAAACAGTACATCAAAATTATTTGTCTGAATTATACAATGGCAACTTCTTAACCACTAAATGTAAAACAAACACTATAGTATCCCCTTTCCTTTGTTTACTTTTTTGGGACAAGCCTGCTGCAGCGATTTTGAGGTCCTGAAGTAATGCCTGCGTTGAAAACATATTGTTTTCAATGAGTCTTCAGTATTCAAAGTCCTCTCGAAAATTAAAGTTCTTACAGTACACATGGCACTACATCTCAGAGTTGGATTTGGACTACTCCACAAGTGTTCTCCTCTAGCTGTGGTCCCTTGCTATTCGCCTCCAGTCCTCCTTCCTTCTCCATCCTTTTCCAATCCGCCTCTACGCTGACTATCCACCAGTTTCCCGTTTCTCGGAACCTGTGAGCCCAGAAATAGTGCCCAGTGTTTTTCTTTGTAAACGATGGTAAACATCAAATTGTTTGTGTAATATTTGTGGTTAATTTCCCTCTTCTTCAAATATTATGTAATTTTCTTAGGCTTATTGGTGATGAGAAATGAGATAAATTGTACTACTTTCTCGAAAGTCCCCAATGCCCAGCATTACTCGATTCATTATATACCTACTATGATACTCAAAAGATACTTTATCTTTAAATTTTTTGAAGCAAGCACTAAGCGTTGGATTCATCGGTTCAGCATTCCATTGAGTTGTTGAAGGCTTCGGTTCCATCATACTTGAACAGGAAGATTTTAGCTTATTGTTGTCACTAAAATAACTCTTGTAGAAATCTGTAAGTCTTCTAGAAAATGAATTGGAGGCGGACGTATAAAATTAAAGTCAGTAAGTATGTATACTTTTAAAAGCTAGACGAATATGTAATTGTTCACCTTCGTTACTGTCATAACTTGGCAGGTCTTCCCTAAATACGTCCGTCATTTTATTAAGGAGCGCCGTTTGGTCTTCGTTTAGGATACTTGAACCAGAAGCAGTGGAAACATTGTCTATATTAACTGAAATTTAATAAAATAAAGAAATTATTTGTAAGTAAAAGAAATTTAATATATTATAATCAGTAGGGAATGTTAAAATACTCACCGTTTGGTCCTTCTTCAAGCGCCAGCGCTATTATTAATCTCGTTCGGGTACTATAATATAACATTTTATTATAATAATATACAGAATCCACAGAAATAAGTATTATATTTATATAAACCACGCAAAATCGGATCGAAGAAAATCAATTATGTGCCAAACGTCAAAGTGAATTTCGCGGTAATTTTCTCCCGTTGTCTTAGCTGTCACTGGAACCGCCAATATTATTTTCTAAGGAACCGGTTCGTTTCAGAATGTTTAGCAAAAATAAAAAAAATACTAATAATGTGTGTAAGCCCCTCTGGAAGTGTAACAGATTCCTCTTAAAAATGTATTCATAATGTATTAAACGTTGGCCTTCCTCACCGCCATTAATCGAAAATATCATATGAGAAACCGGTTCCACATCCAGTGACTGGAATCGCAGTGACAGCTAATTTCAGGAACCATCGCCATGCCATCATTGCCATCTCTAGTTACCATAGAGCCCAAAATGAACCATAGACAAACACAAAATACGGCGATGATGAATTTTCATTGTTTTATAATTTATTTTATGTTTTGTGTAGCAGAAGTAGTTACTTATTAATTTTGACTTGAGAAATATTGTCCGTCAAGTTTCTAACGGATAGATTTCTCGACAATCTTATCCGCTAGTAAAATTCCCGAGTATTCCTACATACTTTCAGAGTATCTACTTAGATACATGCTAATTTTCAAATTTTTTTATGGTAGATAAAGTACACCACTCACCCCTATACAAGCAAGAATTTCTTAAATTGAATATACTTTACAGGCAAATCATTTTAAGGGGTGCAAGTTGGAATGCATTTGCACATCAATATTATCGAACGTTTAAAAAATTTTTTTAGAACTCATTTGGAATATCTGCCCACAGTCCTCTCCGCGTAAATGCCTAAAGATACTTGTTTGCTTGATGATGTTGAACAATGCCGTTTAAATTTCAGACTCGCGGTTAAATTCGACAATATTTTTTTCATGTTATTATTTTCATTAGAAAGCGAAACTCTACATAAAAACTGTGACCATGAAAATCTCATATAATAAATATCTAAAAAATATATGATGCTGCTCCAATGCAAGCGGGTGACGATAATTGGAACGCAATCCCCCTACGCCCTGTCACTGAATTTGAGCGCGTGCGTCTCCCAAGAACATAATGCTGAAAGACAGGGCTATACGCTACGGTGTTTCGGAAGCTCGGGAGAATTGCCAGCGGTAGAGGCATTCTATTTGATACACTGCTATTATTAAATACATCTTAGTTCCCAACAAATAATTAAGTACTAACAGTCACACACTGCGTACCCACTGACTGTCACTTTCACGCAAATTGGATGAACTTCACACCTAAATTACAAAGATCATGAAAAGGCAACTTGTACATTTATCAAAGTGTTTCAAACATTTGGCGGCTTCTAAAATTACTGCCGTTAGTACAACTCTGTCTTTACTACGAATACTTGAAATTTTAACAAAATGTCAAAGGTGAAACTGTCACACCGAAAATTTGCAACTGCGACAGACATACTTGTGTAAGTACATAATGCCCTGCAGGCGGCTTTTTGTCGGTCTTCGTCCAATTTAGTAAAGTTCCCTTATATTAAAGTTTTGCCCTTTTGCATGCACAACAGCAATTATTAGAATGTGTGCAAAAAATTACTTATCACATTTTTCATCTGGGATGTTTTGGATACTGGAAAATTTTATTTTTCTAAAAAACTTTCATCTTGTAAAATCGGAAAATTGATGGGAAAATGATCTGGAAATTTTTATTAAAACCTGTACTTTTTTGACATCGTTATGTGAAGTTTGAAAATTTTTCGTGTTTGAAAATTCTTGATCCCGGAAAATTTTTCCCGGGATCCCGGGTTTGATGCTGTTTGAAAACTTCAGCGGTCCTTTTTAAAAATAAAAGAGGGCGCCACTTCCGTTTACAAAAATCCGAAACCGTACAGACATTAGCATAATAATACTATCAGATACCTAGAGGTGTTTTCCGAGGCTTACACAGCACACCAACAAAGTGTATAGACAGGGCTTGAGGGAAACCTCGCAAGTTTTCGGAATTCGTTAAGCCGGATTTGTGGACGTTAATAAATATACTGTTCCAAAACGGGTTTCTGTCCGATATATCGTGCGGACGAGCGTCCGCCGAACATTTACTTGAGTAGTTTTTTCTTGGCCTGCTAACGCGGGGACGTGTGAGGAAAATGTGATGGGTGCGAATGATCCGCCAACAACTGTAGTGCGTAGTACCGGTGAAAGAAACAGAAAGAGACTGATGAACAACTGAATTAGGCGGTGACTAAATCAATTGGCTACTTAAAATACTATTCACTAAATTATAATTTGAAGTTATTATTATCTGGAAGTTGAAAAGTACAAATATCTCGACTGCAGACTGCATCACAGCACACTGCCGTTGGTTTAACCTATGACGCGTCGACTATTCCAACTAGAATACTTCTGGTATTTACTTTGCAGCTATTTGTCCGTCAAGCTATTTTCGCTGCTAAATTTCACTCAGCAATTACATACAAAGGTGTCTACAAACTACAAACATTTTCATACTCAGTGGGTAAAGGCAATTACTGTAACATTTTAACATCCAATCAATATCGATCTCAATAAAATCAGAAATAAAAGTGTACGATATAAGAGCTTCTTATTTGTTATTATTAAGACAACTATTTAAGTTGAATAGACACAATTATTCATTCAAAGCTGCAACCTCGTAAATCAAAAGAATTATCTCAGAATAAGTCACATTTACTCAACACGTGTTCATGTTAAAAACAAGGGTAGTATAGGTGTATATATAGATGCAGATGGGCGTCCATGAGCTATGTTCGTAGTGTGCACAAAGCTCCGCTGTAATAAATAGAAAGGAAATAAGAAGAAAAAAAACAAGATTATTTCAGCGGGACGCGGTCACGCGCTCCACCATCGCTTGCGTAAATCGCGGGAGTATAAAACTACAGACTATTATAGTGAGTTGACGGTAGGAGTTTGAACGGCGCCGTGACATATATTATAATTATCTCTCTAGCTTCGGATATTGGCTGGCAAGTGAAGCAAATGTTCTCCAACACTGGCTTTTCTTTATTTCCTTTTTCCCTGCTGAATAAAGGCCTCCCCAAGCTTGTTCCGTCTTCCTAACAAACAACGCCTAGGACTTAACACTGCAATAAAACTTACAATTATCACTGTTTCTTTAATCGTTGACTATTAGGAAGTCTAGCATGGTCCATCGATAAAACCTTGTATCATCAATACGAATTGACCAAATTCGTCATCTGTGGTCAATTATTAATATTTGCGAGCACGGTCTACGACTGTGAACACATATTCCGATCGACGCGTCTGTCGGAATATGTGTCATATTCAACAGTCAATTCGTATTGATGATACAAGGTTTTATCGACCGACCATGGTAAACTTCCTGACAGACAACGATTAAAGAAACAGTGATTATGTAAGTTATTTATTGTAATGTTAAGTCCTAGGCGTTGTTTGTTAGGAAAACGGAACAAGCTTGGGGAGGCCTTTCGACGATTGAGAAATTTTAGCGCGGCCTGCATAATATTAGATAGTTTCGGTTAACTATCAATGTACACATATTTTTTTAATTACGTCGTTCGTTTACTGGCTTATTTAATGAACGTAATGAACTAACGAAGCTCTTAGAAATGAAAGACGTCATGTACGCGATCCCGGCGATCCACAGATTTAAAAAATGCACCTTATTCCGTTCGATTTTTGAAAAACGAAAAAAGCTGAAATGTGAATAAAGACTGCCAATGCATATTTGCTTGAACTTAATTTTTTCTCATAGTGAGCTTAAGTAGCAACTGACATTTAGGGCATAAGTAGTCTCTTCTTAGGCTTGTAAGTACAATTATAATGTACATCACAATAGATCACAAACAATTCGATTGATAACAGCTGATAGCATTAATAAGCTAGCGTCTGTACTTCGTAAAGTTCGTGAAGTTTGTTACAAAGCTACTGCCGTGTTGCCCGCCGCTCGCAGGACCTAGGTTGATCAACCAAAATGATACGCCCAACTTAATAAAAAAGTGATAATGTAATATTTAATTTTGATTTTCTCCTCTTAGGTGGATATACAATGACAATTTCTTCATTCTACACGCTAACCAAAAAAAGTGGTACAACTCATTATTTATCGATTTTAACCCTCTTCTTGCCTTTCTGTTCTCCTGACGTACTAAATCATGTTTTCAATAATGTTTTGTAATCTTATTTTGACCACATGAAGACCACAGATATATGTATATAACGTAAGCGTCATCAACTATCAAGCGTATCAACTATCAACCTTTTCTACAAAATATTCCATCACAGGATATAATATGCATTTCCCAAGGACCAGGTCATCTAGGAATCTAGATCATAGGTTCTCAACGTGGGCGATAACGCCCCTTTGTGGGCATTTGAGACTTTCAGGGGGCAGTAGAAGACACAAAGAAAATTAGGGGGCGTTGAGATGGCACTGTGAGGGCGTGAGCAGGTAAAATATGGTCTAAAAAAGACAAAAAAAAACACGCTAATCACGTACTAATGAAGCAAAGTAAACTTTAATACTGGTTAAATTTATGTTGTAATCATTTTTATCATGTGTGTGAAAATTCACATATTTCGATAGTTCGGGAAGTGGGTGAAAATTAAAATGAAAGATGCCATTACACGCAGATCTAAATTATTTTTAAATTATTTTTTAATATATACGAATATCATCTTACGTGTATTATTACAGAATTATTACAGAATTGACACTATATCATGAATACAAGAAGGAAGGAGGTAGCAACCCGGTACTTAAAATACAAAAGAATTGATTTTTGAACTTAACTTTGGCCATACCAATTCACTGAATCATTACACTAGGTACTACGTATTCTACTATGTTTAATGGTCACGCTAACTCAATTATGGTTGAAGCCAATAAATTGTATACATTCTACTATATTTCGTTCGGAATACCGAAATTCTTCCCATATCACAAAAAGCTATAATATGTCAACGAGTGGTGGAAAAGTTGATCCTATATAAATTCGGTATTTTCAAAGTTCAGTAATAAATCTATGGTCGCTGATAATTTATGGTTTGCCTTTGTATCTTTAAACCGGTTGGATTTCAGTTTCTAATGTTTCAAATCGTGAACCCAAATCATGTTTCAAATAACACCTTGTAAAAATAAAATATTTTCATACATGGGCAGCAAACCAAACGTTTTCAAATTGTTCATTAAAAAAGATAGTAATAATAATCATATCATATTATATATGTTATTATTAATAGATTATCGGTCCAATTAGGAGTTCTATCGAGCCGAACCCTCTGATATGAAAATATTTGGAGTCGGTGAAGTATTTTCCCATATGGTCTCTGGTGGGTTGACATGTTGTTCTTGTATAGTTTTGTATTTATTATACTTATACAATGCAATTACATCGCGTGGATTGACTAGATGATCATTTGTGGAAAAGTGTGTGGAAGGCTTAAGTTTTTCCTGTGGGGAAGATTTAACCCGGACATAAAGTCTAGAGAACAAAGTTTTCTTTTACAGTACCTAAATTGTTTTCCTTTATTAGAAATTAAAAACGATGTGTTTTGCATTTGCATAATATTACTAATGTTACAGAGATGGTATTGTTTTTACATTGGTACTTTAGCCGTAATAAAAAAATATTATTTTTATTATATTATTAGTGAGTAAAACATGTTGTTTGTATAGTAAGTGTCTAACTTTAAAACCGACCTGCCGTTGATGTAGAAATCGCGATACTCGAATTTAATGTATTTTTTATGCATCTTTTTCTTTCGCTTACGGTTCATTGTGAATTCAGTCAATAGGTACTACACAGTCAATACTATACAGTTGATTAGGCGGACATTTCCGAACACTATTTGTTTTGAGATAAGGAGGAAATCAATATTCGAATGCTCATCATAAATCAAATATTATTTACACGTGTCTGTATGCTACAAAATAACACCGGGAGGTATAACGGTCCGGTTCATTAATATGACATTTTGAAATATACTACTAGTGACCCAGAAAACATCAACACTTTGTTTAAGTTGTAACACTTATTTTTCTGCATTTTAATTGATTTGGTGGTGCTTATGAGTAATCTGAGTATTGTACCAGATAGTGAGCACACTTTTACATGTAACTGCATACTCAACTCAAATTTTGACTTTTCGGAGATGTCTACTAATCAACTGGACGATCGACATACAAAAGTAAACATTTTGTTTTTATTTTTGATGTGTATGTATGAAGTCCGGTCTCCTGCGACCTCCGACATAAACATTTGCTTACACATACTATAAATATTGGCAACGGGGGCGCGGGCATAGCCTTACTACCGACGCATACAAAAATGTGTAGTACCAGGCCCCCGTTGTTAATGTTTATAGTAAAGTGAAAGTAATGTTCATGTCTTCGGTCGGAGAACACTTATTTAAATATAATTATTAAAAAATATCATAGATGCATTTTTGGTGGTCGAAAATTAATATTTTTAATATAGGAGCTCGTTATAGCGGGTTCTGACGATTCAACTTTTGTTGATAACATTTAAAGGGTGACAAAATTTGTTAGAAAAACTTGTTAACTTTGTTAAAAGAAGGTGCTTTTAAGTGTTGAGTTTTAATTAAACCGTCTAAATCCGCTATTAGGGCTGGTCACCTCTGATTGTTTACTAAAATTCTCTTAATTAAAAGCACCTAATTAAAATATAAGTAAAAGTCATTTTACAAACTTTGTACAGTTATTGAATTGTATTGTATTTGTTTTGTATTGTATTGTTGCCATTGGGGAAATCAGAAAAAGAAGTTATTAAAACAGGGTTGACCAAAGATATAGAAATACAAGAGTTATACTACGACGACCGCCCGACGTCGGCGGACTACTGCCTAATGGATATTGTTTGAATACGGAAAGAATTCAACAATTTGGGAGGCGGGAATGGGTATTGGATAACCAACACCTCTGCCATGGGTCGCCCAAAGTGGTTCGCTGCGTTTGGTGATTTAGCAGGGGTGCCCGGGCTCTTGGGGAGAGGTTTGTCTAGGTCTTGGAGGCGGATGACCAGGACACACTGAACCCCAGATTCCTACCCACCCCTAAAACCCTTTTCCTTCCCAGAATTCTCCTCCATTCCTTTAAAAAAACCTCCACACAGCATCCCCAAAGATGACATAGGCCCTAGGGAGATTATTTTCCTCTGGGCCCCCTGTGTGGAATTCATGTAAAAAAAAATCGTTTATTTAGTTGATTTTTCAAAGGTGTGCAGTAGTATTGGTTAACAATATCGGTGACGCCAGGAAACACAGTCCCACCCAGTAAAAACTGCGAATAACAAGTCTCTTACATTTAAATTTCTTTGGGGTTGATGATCATTTTACAAATTTTGTAGATATGTTAACATTAATTAATATTATTGTTTGTCAAGTGATTAAGAGAAAGATAAGCTGTGACGTGTTTGTACTTATCTATCCACTAGAAAGAACACAAGAATCGGTAAAGTTTATTATTTATAGATCTCCTCGCGAACAGCATCAGAGCCCTGACGTCATCCACCGTAATAAATGCGTTGGAACGGTCAGACAAGACAACGCCATTATATTTAAAACATTTTGAAACTATAACTCTATTTCTTACGACTGTAAATACAATTTATAGCATGAATCACGAGTTTTGTAATTCAAAGAATGGTCATGCCTTCTACAAGCATCCACTTTAAATGCAAACTAAAAATGGGATACTTTCTCGAAAGCAGGCAAACTTATTTGCATATTATATTGTTGTATATTACGATATTTAGCCATAAGTACATCATTACAGATAATAAGATAAATACAAATCTATATTAAATATTACATTGTCATTTACCAACATAAATAAAATAAAAATTGTGTACAGTTCACAGTTCGCGCTGTTCACAGTAGAAGTGAAACCTTCAGAAATCTAAAGTAGACAAGATTGGGGAGGCTGCGAAGCACCGCACAAAGAGGAGATCGATTAGTCTATCTCATTCTCTCGCAGGCTAAATCCTATAGATGTGTGTGTTTGTCTCTTTTTAGCGTGTTTCATCGAGTTTCAAATCACAACGGTGCTAAAGAAGTTTTCACTTCAAAAAAACAACAACAAAAAAATAATAATAATAAATCGTTGTAATAAAATTATTTTCGGCACCATAAAACTTAAGTGGGGATAAATTGAATTATATAAATAAGTCGTCTTAACGTGGGCTGACTACAGTTCGGTGTTTAAGGCCGAAATGGCGTTAATCGCTGAAACAACTGTCACTATAATTAAAAGAAAAAAAACTAAAATATATGCAGAAAATAATAATAACATTATTAAATTTGATTTTCATTAAATTTAAAAATAAAATAAATGCAAATCTACAAATGAACCACAAAAACATTTAATACCAACATGACTGAAAAACGATTTTTTTTAATTGTCAAACTAAACAATGCAATAAGTGGGGAAACTTTATATGGTAATAACTATGAAAATAAATAAGGGCATTGGTAATAAATTAAACAGTTTGATTTTCATTGAATAATAATTTATGGTAGAAGTAATATAAACTCTGTGTGTTCTCAAGTTTGACGAAACCTTCAGAAAGCGAAACAGGAGTCACGCGTAATAATAATTAAACAGCAGAACTTATTTATAAATAAACTTTTTTTTTTTTTTATAAAAATAAAAACTTTAAATAACCGTTTTTCGTGGAATTATTTTTCTAACTCATTGGTAATATTACACCATTACATAACTATATGTATTTTGCACTACATTTTGTTATTCAAATAACAATTTTCTTATTAAATGTATCAAAGGAATGTTTGTGAAACTGTGACGGCATCGCGAGTTACTACAATTTTTCACTTTCTTCCAACTAAATTTTTCCTCTTTCTTGCAACTAAATTAGGTTTTATGGGTTTTGCCTCGGAATTAAACACTTGCTTTGAGTTGGAGTTTATCGTAAATTTATATATATATATAAATGTATTATATATATGATACTTTGCGGACGTGCAGTTTTCTCATCCGCAAGACCTACGAGGACTATTAAACAAAGTTACGGTTAAAAGCGACGAGATTTGATTTATTGAGAAGAGCTCCTAGTCTATCAACGACGGAATTATTTCAGTTGATAGTAGAGCTCCATAGACGTTTTAGTTAGGCGTATATTACCTACAATAAAAGGTATGTACTATTATAATGTCGTTTAAGTCAATTTAGAAATAAAATTCTATATTTCTAATAAAATACTAAGAAAACTATAAATTTCACAAAATGTTTAGGGTAGAAGACGTCGTGAAATACCACAAGCTAAGCCTCGATTACATTGAGCGAGTCTACAAGCTACTAGCTGGTATGTTTAAAAGCGGGTGAATCGGCAAGTGCGATTGTCATGATGACACACAAAACTGTCTACTCGCTCAGTAGCGACAATAGTAGCTAAAATAACGACGAATTCGGTCGACATTTTGTAAAAAACTTGAGCTCGCAGCTAGCGCCGCACGCTAGCCAGTAGCGAGAATTACGGCTCTCGTTAATTCTGACAGTTACGAAATCAGCTGTTGGTAGGCCGCCATCTTGAGCGAGTAGAGTGTAAAGTTGACCATCTTTCAACTTTTTTCATAGATTGTCCACAATCTGCTGGTTAGCAAGTAATACGATGACACTTACTAACAGATAGTGAATTTCCCAGATAGTAGCTTGTACACTCGCTAAATGTCATCGAGGCTTTAAAAAATTAGACTGAAAAATTACATTGCGTAGAATGTCTACCTGAATCTGGATAGGCAGATTCTCAATAGCTTCCGCTTAAAATAGTCGCAGAATATTTTTTTTTAAATTCAGATCTGTTACTGAATAGTTTTTATAGGATTACCTGAAGTAGTGTATGTAATGTAAAAAACAACTTGAATATTGCCGCACAAAACTCTGTTTGAGGGAATAGGCGCCCAAGATATGCGAGAGAATCAACAAGTCAGTGATAAGTACACTGAGTAGGTACCTACTTGCGTTATGCTGATAACTTCCGTATAATAATTATGTGACCGCTGTCACCTTAGGTAATTTGGAAGTCAAACGTGGTCTTTGTACTCAAATCCAAGTCACACTTCAAATGCAACGAATTTCCTAAAATAAAACCCGTCTTTGAATACGGATACGGGACTACGGGTCAGAGAGATACACAGAACAATTTATTCGATTTTAAAAAAGTAATGAAAAGAGTTTCGTTTGGATTTTTCGTTAACTGTTTGACGGTGTTTGTAAACACGGGCGTTTATCTGACCGATAACTACATAATTTAACTGTTAGCGTGTGGGTGGTGTTTATCGCTTAGAATTTAAGAATCTTCGTGGCCTCACCGGCAATTGGTTAATCTTTGAGTTATCTTTTCTTAATTGTAAATAATAACACAATTAACCCATTGAGTTATGAATTGATAGAATTATTCTGTGATATATCTATTTATGCTACTAATTTGAATACAAAAGCTTTAGTTAATGGAACTTTGGAAAGTAACTGCATTCAAACTGAGTTCTTTAAACGGTGTTAAAACTGTCCGACCCTTTCAATGCAAAAGTCACTTTTTTATTATATACTTACACGGCCTGTCAATTAAGAGTAGAAAATATTAAAAATGGAACTACAAAATTTGTAGGCTGGTAACACCAATTTAACTTTCAAAAATTATTTTAACGCGGAATGACACTGTATATATATAGAACACTGTAAATCACATTTTTGGTTCTTAAAAAAAAAATTAAACCGAAGCATTGTTGTTAAGGTACCTACTACCTACTGAATGACATAAATTTGATTAATTGGTGTTTTACAAAATGATCTTTCATTTAATTTGACATAAATTTGAATATAATAGTTGGTAGAAAGGAAGAATCAATAATGGTGAGTTTAGGTACACTATTTTTAGATCTGAATGAGTTAAATATCTTCATATCTAAAATAAGAGATATGATCTAAAGCATGGCCAACTATAGGTACTTAAACTAGTATTAAATAAATGTGAGCAATTTCTAAACTCTGTTTCATATTTTATTACAATATCGTTATTGTTCATTATGTTGACACATAATTGTAAATGTATAATATCAATGGGTATCTTTATTGCAATGAAGAAATTATTTTTTAACTTTTATGTATTTTTAATTTTTTGCAAAAATGTAGGTTACCCAGCTTTACATTTCTGAACAACTGTGGCGCCCTCCTATGTTTTCTACTCTTATTTGACAAATTGTAGGTACAGTAAAAAAATATTTCTGAATCATTATATTTGTTTTCATGCGTAAGAAACACAGGCGTATGCACACGCTTTCCAATCAGCCAAAAATGAGTAGATAGGGGAAGACGGGATTATATGCAACAGGGGTGCATTGCAACAATCGATTTAAATTTTCCGCTGAAAGCGTTTTTAGCAAAATTCTCATTCAGGTTAATACGATGCGCATTTCGGTGAACTTTCAGTTGTTTATGTTGAGTTGGACCCAAGTGATTGAAGAATGTGTGATTTTGACCAAAAGTGTTTCCTTGGAAAAAAGGTAAATTTAAAAAAAAAACTATAATACATATGTAATAAAATCTGAATGTTATTCAGAGAAAGGGTTAAGCTGTCGCGACAGAATAACACAGGCGGACATCGGACAAATAACGCAGTGATGGGCACATCATTTCAAAACATCGGCGATCGTGATTCGATTTAATACGGGAGTCTTGCCTCGGGACGACGGCCTCCGTGGTCCCGAGGCAAGACTCTCGACTCACAATCCGAAGGTCGCGGGTTCGAACCCGGCGTGCGCAAATAAATTTTATTTGATTAATTTGTGTTATTTCACAATTTATTCATTTAAAATAATATATAGTATATTTGCGGCACGTTCCAGAGTGGAAGATACTATTAGTATCGCCCTGGTGTAAGACCACCATTCAGAATTGAAACGTTGCTTAAAATGGCTTTAGCCGTGTTTATTGACCAGATCTGAATAGCCAGGTACTTCCCAACCTTCCTCTTCCCTATCTCCTTCCCCTCCCCACTACCTTCAGCCTCACAACATACCCCGATTGGGGATGCCATAGTCTCACTGGCTCCAGACGGGAGCAGTTGGAACTCTTGTGCGGTATTAACTGTAAAAAAAAAAAAAAAAAAATACATTTTGTATTTGATTTTAAACAAGGCTGCTTTTAAAAATAATCCCCATCTATATCCAAGCGGATCACAAGTTATCACGTTATTTCATAAATTCTACATTTTTGTAAGGAAGTTAATTTTCCAGTTATTATAATGAACGTAGGTCGGAAAATATGAAAAAATAGACGTATGTCACTGATATGTACGACGCTGACGGATGGTATAAAAGTCGTGTTACATTACATTCTTACTTTATATATAGATACCACATATTTTATTTTATAACATCCTTTAAATTTGTATTACATTAATATCAGAGTCTATATTTTATTGTGCCTTTCACTAACACAACATTTGAATTTTAAATTTAAATTCATTTGGTAACAATCCTCTTTTAATTTATACCATTTAAAAGTAAAAATTGTTTGTACTTTTTGTTCCAAAAATAAATTGTTTATTATTAATGAAAATATACTTTTCCATTGGTTATTCGTTTTCCATTAATTAAGTGTAATAAATGAATAGTGGTTGCGAACGTCTGAGTTGATTGATATTTCATAACATGAAAGGTAAAATTTTTGTATTCATTCCTAAAATAAAATGTTAATTAAACAGTCAGACAATATGTCAATTGTAAATGGAAATAGCTTTAATTTACCGGGTTTGTAATATAAATAGCTCTCCTAACCGGTTTTTTCTCTGAGCTGGGGTTCATAATTACGGAATATATTTTAATAATAGCATTTTGCCTTGCCGTTTGACAGTTCGATACTTTTGTCAACTCCAAGGTTTGTGATGGTAATCACTTTGCGAAAGCTGAAACATTGAAGTTCACTAGAAATTTCACACCAAAACTCGAGAGCTTTTGGCGTAAACAGATTTTATTCTGAATGCCTTTTTTGAAAAAGTTATCCACTTGTTTCGTTAAATTAAAGTAATAATAGTTCCAGAGAGAGGTTGTACGTGACGTCATCGTTCGAGTATCTTATGACAGGTACACAAAATTTATAATGCAAAATAAATTCTTAGGCTTTCTAAGTTTTAAAATTGGTATTCAGCAATTTTGTTGTACAACACTATTTTAAATCATATCAATATCTTAATTGGTCAGACAGAAGAATTATCACTTATTCTACACAAAATTGTAAATGATGCATTTGATAATCCAGAATTGCTTGCATTCCACTACGTAATACTTACAGAAATTGGGATTTATTTCAGTGCAGAAATTCTGGGACCATCTACCAAATTATGTATTCCTCATTGCCGAGAATACTAACGGAGGGAAATAATTGCCGAGTCAGTGGACACCTTCAATTTATCTCTAAATAGATACAAAAGATTGTCACTGAGACAGTTCATTTACTAAAAATAAAATAAAATTAAGTTCTATAAATTAAACACGATTTTTTCTTAATACCACTATACACAGAATTTGAATTAAATCTGACGATGGAGTAAATTCTTTGGAACCAGTACTTCCAAGGTGGACCACCCATCATAAATGGCAATATAATTACATACTGCTCTCAAGTATCGAAGTTACCGAGATATTAAATTAAGCATTTTGACATTTCTAATCATTGAAATGGTATCGCAAGCCCATTTCATTAAAATGCAATAAGTCATTCGATCTAAGTTTTAAAAAGATAGACAAACATGCAAAAAAAAATAGAAGAGAAAATAGGAGTGCTCGCTTTTTTTTAATATTGTGCGCAATATTACACAAAATTTTACAAAATAAACATTTTTAGTAATACCCTGCAGTAATATCGTAACGCATACGATCGAAAATTCAAACAAAAATGTGGAATGTATTGGGAACATCTCCTATCTGTATCCTATATTCCTCTTCCTCTCTCCCTTGTTTAAAATTAATTTTAAGACACAATAAAACTCCACCTCAAAGCAACATCAACCACTTGATTAGTCAGACATATCCAAATACTAAGTTTTGAGATAATGAGGAAAGCAATGTTCAAATGCTCACCTTAAATCAAATAATATTTACATGTCTGTGTTTCACATATTAAATATGCTATAAAATAATACCGGCAGCCATAATGGTCCAGTACATTAATATGATATTTTGAAATATCCCACAGTGACACAGAAAACATAAATATTTTGTTCATTTCGAGATCAGTTATTTTAACCTAAATTTTTTTTAAATTATTGTGTATTAAAGCAAAAAAACCTGGGCAATAAATGGATAACTGTCAAATAATAATAGAAAGAAAAAAATAGTGTAAATAAGTTACCTAAGAGTAATTTTTTAACAATTCAGGAGATGTTTGTATTTAATTGTATTTGCTGTGCTTGAAAATATTAATGACTCATAAAGATTCAATACTAAAATGTTTCAGAAATGTTTGTTTTCATGTAAAAAAAATTGCTGGATATAAGTAGCAGTGGGTGTACCAGTAACGCATCAGTAGTGAGTAAATAAGGTAAATTTTACCCATTTCCCAATACGTGAAATATTAAAAACATTGTAAAAAATAATCACATAAGTATATTTATATAAAAAAAATCAATATATGTTTGCTGCTTATATGTATGTGTATATTGTTTTTGTATTGCTATACTCAGCATAGGAAATTTTTGAAACTTTCAAAATACCTTCTTTCCACCCTCGCGAAGGTTTCTGGATTATTACAACCACATAACAATACTTCTGAATTTTTTTTATCATTACAAAAACTCTTACGAAACTTTAAAAAATGTCGCAATTTGATTTCGCAAACATTTTGCAAACCATCGATTGTTCAAACAAATTCAATTTTCGTATAAACTGTTTAAATTAATGAATTTACTTGATGTACTCACCTATGATACTAATCATAATCGAATATTTTGAATCTAATAAAAAAATATAGTTATTTTAAATATGTACCCATGCTAGGTACCAACGCGGGCTGTTTGAAAACTGAATGCACCGGAACTGAATATATAACGCGGGAGAAGGGAGTGGAAAGCGGAAGGTGGGCGGACGGTGGAGCGGGAGAAGGGAAGGGCGGCGAAAATTAATTTTGAATTAAAATGGTACCACAAAATAAGTTTGCTGGGTTTGAAGAAATATAATTAAATGTCGCCGAAGGGGTGTGCAGAGAGGATGTACCGCCGAATATCAAAAGTATAAAATATATTTTCTTTTAAATGCTTCAAGAATAAAACTACTTGTCTAAATAATGTACATGTCAGTGTATAAGTACAAAAAATCAACACTGTAAAAATAAATTCATTTGATATCTGTACCAACTTATTATTAAAGATATTTTTGAAGTCGATTTTAGGTTCGCCTCATACATCCGCTTCTCTATTATTCTGACTCTCGACTGGCCCGACCAAAGTAACTGATTCACTTGATCGTGCCATGTCTTCCTCGGGCATCCTCTACTTCTTCTACCATTCATATTTGCGAAATATATATTCTTCTTACACTCCTTTCTTTGCTCATTCGCTCTACACGTGCAAACCATCTTTCCAAAGGTCCCTTTCTTAATCTAACTCATTATGCTTACATCAGCCTTGCTTTATTTACGGATCTCCACATTTCTACCTGAAATTCGCTTTAGGAAGACTACATTCCTACATTCCTACATTCCTACAGTTTTCAGTCTACTTTCGTCCTTCCACTGCAAGTTCGATGCCTCACTGCCATACATTAGGGTAGGGACCAGCACTCCATCGTGGACTGCTAGCTTCGCTTCTTTCCACAGTTTTCTTTGGCAGGACAGTTTTTTATTAGCGCCAAAATATTTCGTTCATCCTAGTCACGAGAGACAGTAAATCTTCCAAACAATTGGAAACAATTTACCGATATCAGTTACATCCAATCCTGTTCGTGTACTTGTTATTCAAGTAATTCATTAATATGGCTGATTAGTGATTACACTACAACATAAATACACTGAATTCAGCAATTATAAATGTTTTTCCCGAGTCGTTAGCAAAATTGGGCCCGAAGACAATTTATTGTAGAAAATATTTAGTAGTCTAATAGATAACTTAAACATCATTTAATAACGTATACACTCATCAATTTATTTATTGCTGATATACGTTTTCTGCACTTGCAATAGAAATAACCTTTTGCAACACGTTAAATTAAAATATGCATGTCATATTATTAATTAATATTTATTGGTAGGTATTTATAAATATTAAGATGTCTTATACCAATCATATCTCAATAATATACATATTACAAAATGTTTAAACATTAAACACACTTATTTCCACTCTCCGTTAGTGATGTGAAATTTGTCTGCGTAACGCGTAATATTAATCAAGGGAATAAACTTTTAATTTAAAATTGGAAATACTAAGGATGGGTTGTTTCAAAAAATTTGATGAATTCATCAAATATTTGAAGTTGATTTCCACGTTCTGTGTAAGTTCTATTCGAGTTCTATTGTTATTTCAGTTTCGTACAGCAACTGGCCTATAATGATGTAATAACAGAACTTGAGTAAAACCTCCACAGAACGAGAAAATTGACTTCAAATATTTGATGAATTCATCAAATTCTTTGAAACAACCCGTCCTTATTGTGTGAAACGCTTGTCACATAATATCAGACAAACAAAAAAATAAGTCATTGAAGAAGAAGATAACACTTATCTTCTTATAATCTAAATGAAATATGAAAGAAAATACCCAGACCTCACGTCCCGGTTAGACGAGAGGTCTGGGTTCGAGTCCCAGTTGCGACCATTGTCTTTTTCTATTTTTCTGTGTCTTGTTTTCTTTCATATTTTCATTTAGATTATAAGTGTTATCTTCTTCTTCAACGATATATTACGTTGATGGGAATAACCTTCAAAAGTTATTAAAAGAGAGTTTTTCTCATAAAAAATTGAAATAAATAAGTACCTAAATTATTTTATGAATTAATGTTTCTTTTTTTCGAAATGCGTAATTATTTGGTTGAAATGTTTGACAGGTGCTCAAAAGAATTTAGGGTGAAAATGAATTCCTGAGACAACAAGGTTCAGTTATCCTTTTGCTACATTTTTTTAGTAGTTTGAATGTAACGTTACTTGTCGTTGGATAGATGTTGTAATTTTTTTATATTTTATGTCGTACAATTATAACATCTAATTTTTCCAGGGCTACGCTTGTAAGTAGTAATATATTATTACAAAATATATGTTGGTCCGACTACGATTGATAACGTTGAGCAGGGGACTCCAAACTTTTTAGCCAAAGGGCCACTCTAAGTCCCAAGTGTCAAGACCTAGCTGTTTTGTAGGGAAATCGTACCTCTTGAAATTCTAACCCAACTCCCTTCCCCCCTTCTCTCAGAATGGAATTATTGTAGAGAAATTACATCGGCACTGTGTGAAAAATAATTGTCGAAAATGAAATACACAACAAAATATCAACAGAACCCCGTACACATTCTCATTAATCATAATTATAATATTAAATTAAAGAAGAAGGCATTAATTAATCTAAATGAAACACGAAACAGAACAAGACATTGAAAAATAAATAAAAATCTGAGTTTGCGATTCACACGCGGTAGAAGTGAAACGGTAGATGTCGCTTTCTTTTCTTTTGCCTGTTTATTTTAAAGTGGTTTGAAGACTGGATATTAATTTCAGAAAAATAAAAATGTTTATTTTTTTGGATTTTGAAGGATTCGAACTCCGTTCGCTGGACGTATGTCTCTGGCCGTTTGGATTTGTCAGACTCCTTAGCCGCTGCGCTACGGAAGTTTCGAGCCGAGGCGCGAATTTAGCGCATTATATTAGAACCGGGGACCCATCAAATATAAATTTTTGTGACGCGCTTCCGTTTCACCCGATTTTCAAATCACTAACGGGGCTATAGAAGTTTCACTTCAAAAGGTAACGGTCGTAACTGGAACTCGAACCCAGGATCTCTTGTCTTAGCAGTCTTTTGTCTTGTTCTCTTTTATGTTATAGATTTATTAGTATCATCCTCTTCTTCAATCAATACATTACGTTAATGGGTACAACCTTAAAAAATTATTCCAATAAAAAATCACACTTATAATGTTTAATTTCATTACGTGAATTAGTATGTTATTTATGTAATTTTTTAGGATAATCTCAAATCGTTTACAGTTTTTATTTTCCAATTATTTTTGGCTTTCAATGGTGATCTAGGTTCTAGGTCATCCTTTAAAATTACAGAGAAAAGAAAGGTGAATTTATATATTAATTTAATTTAGAAGAGAAAATTTCAAAATTGTTTGGAAGATTGGAGTTGAGTTTGGACTTAGAAGAAATGGGATACTGGATGGAGGCAATTTTATATGGCGCTTGATAGAAGAGAGGATATTTGTTTAGAGAGGAACAACCAAAAAATATGTGATCTAAGTTCAGACCACAGAATGTAAAATCTGGGGAGTCGAGTATGTGAATTTTAAAAAGAGTAGGAACGGAACAATGTCCTGTTCTCATTCAAATAAGTGAGGAAACTTCTTTTTTAATGGTCAATTTCATAAGTTAGGTCAGTTATTGTCTTTCTCAATTGATCGTTAAATGGAATCATCCCATTATTGTATCGCATGATTTAGGATTGGTTGTGTTGGTGTTGTATTTTGGATATCCCTGATGATGAGCATTAAAGCAATCGTGTCAATTGGAATGCTTATTTTTTCGTCACAACGACCCTCGAATGTAATAAACAGCGGATTATGAGCAGTACAGGTAAAGACGATGCGCAGAATGAGTTTTTAATAAGCATCCTCTGGAGATGACACGGCGTCGTGTGGATCGTGCTCACAGGGAGGTAATTGTATTAAAATATCAGTTACGAAGGTTGCTGTCAGCTTCAGAAGCGCTTGGAAAATTACCGCCGCCTACTTACTACCTACCGAACTAGGCACTGAGACTTGTCGGACTCAACGTGGTTTCACTGCGTCAAACCTAGCAGAGGAAAAAAAACACAAACAAGATTTTCATATTTATGTATTCATTCATTTATCAGGTAACAACACGAACAAGAGCTATTTATGTGAGACGCTACAATATGTACAGATAGAAGTCAACAAAAGATTTGCACCATCGTTTGGATTCAGTTTATAGCTATTCGTACAAACATCACACGCGGTAGAAGTAACCTTCAGAAAACTAAGGCAGGCAAGAGTGGGAGGCTACGAAGCACCGCACAAAGAGGAGACCGATTTCTGATTCTCTTGCAGGCTAAAATTCTATAGATGTATGTGTTTGTCACTTTTTTGTCGCTTTTTCATTCTTGTTAAAGAAATATTAAAATGTATTAATGGAAATATTTAGATCAATCCGACCTCCGTCGTTGAGTGGTTACGATCTTTGGAGGTTGTGGTTTCAATTATCCCGGCGTGCGCAAGTAAATTTTATTTGGAAGCATCTTGTAATAATACATAAAGAAGGTAGCCAATTAAAACGTGAGATAATAAGATAGTTAGGATACAGTTGAATATGACAGGTTCAATTCCTAGATGCGACCGTATCCTTTTCTGATTTTTCTGTTTCAAATTTCGATTAAGTCGGTAATGTCTTCAATGATTAAATTTTGTCTGATTAATTAGTTTTATTTCTTAATTTATTTATGAAAAATAATTTATTATGTATTTGTAAAACGTTCAGAGTAGTTGGTACTCGGTATCGCCCTGATGACAGGTCGCCATTCAGAATTGAAATGTTGACTAAATGTGATAGCCAGGAACTTCCCCGCCTTTCTCCTTCCCATTTCCACATCTCCACCATCTTCAACCTAATAACTTATCCAATAGGGGATGCTATAGTCTCACTGGCTCCAGACTGGTTGGGAGCAGTCTTGTGCCGTAAAATCAATAGTATTTATTGGTGAATTGTTAAATTATTGATCACACTACTTGAATATATCATGGAAAATTGAAATGTTTCGGGTGAAAAATTGTGCCTACCCGTTAGCGAGTGGAATGGGAAAAATTAACCTCTTTTCGACATCGAGCGACAAAGGTAAAAAAGTTTTGCTGTCGCGAGGTCCAATTCAGGAATCTTGTTACCCGTAAATAGTTCTAACACGATCAAAAAAAATCTGCGCAGGTTCGACACTCCCGTTCTACTTCTTAGTATTCAGAGATCACCAACTCGTATTTTCGTAGATACCTAGAAGAAGCGACGTTGTACGCGGATGACACTACATTTAAAACACTGGACATGGCATGATTTTACATTTGCTACCCATTACTGTTGATATTATATTTACGGGAAGATTAGTGGCAAAAGTAGATATTTTTATTGAAAGACTGGAGAATTTAGGACTCTTTAGGACTGGAGAATTTTTAAGAAATGACCTTTGGCAGAGGTGTTGGTAATCTAATAAAGATTCCCGGGCGGCGGTACCCATTCCCGCCTCCCAAAATGAAGTAATTGTGAAATAACACAAATTAATCAAATACAATTTGATTGTTTTGTGTACAGATCGATTTCTCAAATCTCCGGGAGTGCAAGAGAACAATGCTGTCGTAGATAACTAATCTGAAAATTTCTGTACTGAACATCTCACGAACATAGTTTTCACGGCTGGTGAATCTGTTTTAGCAAAAATGGCTCTGATTGGCTATTTGATATTACGTTTGATTTTTGTTTTGATACCCCGTCCTTCGTACAGGTGAATCGATGGGAAATTTGTCAAGATTTAAATATGACACAATTAACTTTGTTGTTTCAAGTGACGGAGGATCGGATACGTGATATGTTTTACCCTGATTGGATTTCACTATCACGATCAATGCGTGAATTGAAAAAATATAAAATCCTTTATAAGGGAGTAACCAGACTTAACCGGAAATATGTCATTTTTTAATCAAATTCTAGACATGACGATTCTTTTCTACCAAAAAAAAATTGATTTCGAAATATCTAGTATTTACGTTTTAAATTTTGAAAAAATGTGTTTATTTTTATTATAATAAAGTTATATCTACAAAATATAGCACTATGCAACACTCATTTCAAATCAATAAAATCATACAGTAAAATAAATCAATTAATTATCTGGAAAAGCTACTTTTCAGAATTTTAATTTTAGTTAAGATACTCCAGTTTGTGTATTTATTTACGATCTTACAAACTAATATATTTCAGATTTTTTACACACTTATTTTGCCTAGTCATTATTGGAAAATTATAAACACTTTTGACCAAAAAAATAATTACAAATAATACGTAATTTTAATAATTTTATCTTAACGTTTGAGAAATAGGTATAAAAAAAGAAAATTTTGAATGAAATAAAATCGACATTGAGTTATAGAATAATCAATCTTTCTCATCGGAACCGCCCTGTACAGTTGCAAGGATACTATCGCAAGACCATCTTTCGATGAAATTTGAATTCTCGGCCACTGATTAATGAGCGACAAGATGTTTCCCGTATGATTGTAGTAGAACATAAATTATGCTTACTTTAGGTCTTTTGGAACCCATTCACTGATTAGATATGTAGTTGCAAGTTTGTACCTAGGTGCATTTGTACCTTAATCATAACACGATTATCTTCCTCTCAGTGCAGTCACGTGTTATGAATAACTAATTACAATACTTATCTTGTTTGAATTATGTTGACTTAAATATTTTAATATGTGCTTTATGCTGAGGTAGAAAAGGTGTTTAGTCACCATAGATGACACCATCGTAGTTTTAAACCTAATAATAATAATAATTGATTTCTGCAAGATTTCAATGAATAATGTTTTCATTACAATGCGGTTGTAATTATTGTTGTAGTGTTCAGGCGGTGGGCTGTACTAGCCCCAGTGAGATATCATTTGTGACGTCGTCTTCATCGTATCTTCCGACTTTTCGTTTTCATACAAGACGTTTGAGAAGGAAAAGGATGATCGTCGGTGCGTATGAGCTCTAGCTGGAACTAGTATGTATGCAAGTTGTACGCCACTCTAAAACGTCATCAATTGTTATTTATTTATTTTATTTTGGGAAATCAACAGTTTTCAATATGCTTGGTGTAAATCAACAAAAAAAATCAACACACATCGTCACATTTGTGAGACCCTGTCCCCCCTAGTGTGACGTCACATATTTTCCAATTTTACGTCTAAAAATTTTTTGCATTTTAATAATTTAGATTTTTACATGTGACGTCACAGAGCTGATGACCCCCCCATGCCCCTTGTCACATTTCTCTACTCCCCCCCCCCCTCTTAAGGTGTGACGTAATTTATGGATGGCCCCTAAGGCACTTGACTAGAGATCCGGAGGCCGCGGGTTAAAATCCCGGTCTGCGCAAGTAAATTTTATTTGCTTGATTTATGATTAATTTAATCATTTTGTTTCGGACTCTTGTGCGGTATTCACATAAAAAATATATTTAATAATTAAACCCTATGTTTTACGATTAACAGATTTAACATTTACATAATTACGACAAAAAATACTCCATAATATACTATATATAGCATTACATTTTATGAAGTTTGGTTAAGTTGGGATTATTAAGGTTTAGTTGGGATTGATTGGATTCGTTAAAATTGAAAATATCTGAATCAGAGAGATTGTTATTTTGATTTGAATTTATTTTACAGTATTTTTCATTAAAAAGATTGCACGAAAGCGTGTGTTCAATTCTATTCAGTCATAATTCAAGACAGTTAATAATGATGATTACGATTTTGTTGCGATCTTATCAAAAGGTACCCGGGAATTTAAGTTTCGTTATCGAAATTGAAAATGATTTTTGTAAAATTCAGACAAGCGATAAAGTACCCACATATTATAACAAAAAATATTAATTGCTATTTTCAAATTTTTTTACTGATTTATCGATAATTAAGACTATCCGTGATTTTTCACGGGGTCTGTGTCTGCGCTGTTCTCTCTTCAGATATTAATCTTTCAAAAATACGATATAGTGATAAGCATTAACTACTGATCACTTCCCACTAACTCTGACCACTTGTCACTGACCACTAACACTGACAACTGATCACTAACCACTGACAAATGACCGTTAACATTGACCACTAATCACTGACAACTGACCACCGTGTATTGATCACTGACCACCGACCACTGCCCACTAACATTGACCACTAGCATTAACCACTGATCACTGACCACTCACTAATGACAACAGACCACTGAGTACTGATCACCGACTATTGACCACTTTTCACTTACCACTGACCACTAACATGAACCACTGATCACTGAAAAGTGACTGAGTACTGATCACTGACCACCGATCACTAACACTGACCACTGACCACAAACATTAACTACTAATCATTGATAACTGACCACGAATCACTGATCACTGATTTCTGGCCACTGACGATTGACCACAGACTTCCTAATGGGTCTGATTTTTCCTGAACATATTACATGACAATTACCTACATAAATCTACAATTTTATTGAAATCTAAGTAATACGGCCGTCTGGAAATTGGACATAATAAAATGCCTCGGATTCAGTCACGCTGGTGCTGGTGTTCATGTGTACATCATTATAGTTCCCCAGTCCCGGGAGCGAGATTAACCTTGTCAATTGGCACAAGTTGGCAGCTGCGATAGCGTTGGTTCTTCCTCTCGCCTGACTAATTTTACACTTTACCCACCGCGTAATGAACTAATCTCCGACACATTTTTACGGAAACAAAATGCAAGGCAACAGAACTATAAACATCTGAAAAATCATATTTTTATCCCTTTGGAACGGCGCGCCGGACCTTTCGTTTAAAAATAAAAAGACAGACAATATTTTTTTAAACTCGCGCAAAATTTTATCTTATTATTTCACAACAGAGAATAGTTTGTACGCATTAACTTTCTACGATTCAATTTAACAAAACTCTTTTACGTCTCGATCAGTTAATCGAAATTTGAGTTAAATATTCAGTTTGATGTAAAAGTCTACCTACAATTTGGGAGGCGGATATTTATTGGATAACCGACACCTTTGCCATAGGTCACTTCAAGTGGTTCACTATGTATGGTGATTTAGCTGGAGTGCCCGGGTTTGTGGGTTTGATCATCTAAGATTTGTCCGGGTCTTGGCGGCGGACGCGTCTGCCCACCAACTGCGTGACAAGCTAGATCGGGAGGGACTGGTTGAGGAAGACCTTCTCCAGCAGGAATCTCTCGATACGTCGCCTTGCACTGGGTGGGATGGATTCGTACGTCCGTACACTGAGCCCCAAAATCCCACAGAACTTCCACCCCTTCCTTTCCTAAAAATATCCTCCACAAAGCATCCCCAAGGATGATATAGGATTCTTACAGAACTTCCACTCCTTCCTCTCCTAAACAAAATACCCTCCACACAGCACCCCCAAAGATGGCACGGGCATCGAAATTATTTTCATGAGGCTTCCTGTGTGGAGCTACACGGAATATATCCAAACGATAATTTACAGTGTCGATAAACTTGCAAAGAAATTTTTAAAAATTCAATAACTAACTATTACATAAAGGTAAACAAGTTTGTGTTTCTATGATAGCATTCAAAGCTGCTGCGTTATCTCAACGATGTAGAGACGTTAATTTATTATTTTTAGATAAAAATGCAGTATAAAAAATGTCCAATCTTTAAATAATGCTATCGTAGATTAAAAAAGTGATCATTTAATAATTCTAGTTGTATAACAATGATTAATAATTTCGATAATTTTGTTTATAAAATTCTTACGTAAGTCTATAAAGTTAGGTACCAACCCAGATAACAAAAAACTTTTGCCCCCTGTGTCCGAAAAGTGATATGACTTCAAGAGTAATGAGTATGCGTTTAATCGAATGAATGCGTTTAATCGAAAGTACCTATCGATTAAACTCTTCTTTTAATTGACGTTCCTATTTAGGTAAAATAAATAAAAAAATCAACTCATAAAAACTAAGTTTTCTTTTACTGTAATATATCTATTTTCAAACATATAAATACTTTTAAAAATTTGATTTGATTGAGATTTGAACCTTCCTATCCAGTGATCCATTGATACCAATCTATTTTCAAATGTCAATTAAAGCTTAACTTTTTAGTTTTTGCTTTCTTTTGTTTTAACTAAGCTTTGAACCTTCGTACCCAGAGATCGGAGTCAACCGCGTTACCAACTCTATTTTAAGACTTTAAAAATTATTCATTATTTTTTTGGCTTGACTGATGTTTGAACCTTCCTACTCAGTGATCTGAATCAAACCTGCTGATAACCAGGCCAAATCTCGAGTAATTAAGACCGACATTTATTTCGTATATTCAGTGCTTTCATATATTATGTGTTTAAAAATTATTACTCCAACATTTAAATTTAAGCCAAGTAGATAAATGTCTATACAATTTAAGGTGGGCACACTTTTCTTTTCTTTTTGATGGAATCAGTGACATAACGCATCGAATCAACATCAACAATAATAAGTAGTAGTTAGGTAATGTAATTTATGAGAAGATACTTCAATATTAGTTTTAATTTCGTAATAACTAGTGACTAATTTGAGTATCGTATCAATAGTGTGTACTGATATGTCACTTATCAATTGTCAACTTAAGATAATGGTCCATTCCTATACACGGTGACTCGTAGTACAAGCGGGAAAGTTGTAAATCTACATCACATATGTCATGTTAATAATATTATCAACAAGGCCCTCAAGATTTTTTTTGATAGTGGGCTTTGTTTTGTGAGCTACAAGCGACTTCAATAATTTGGTCACATTTATCATGTTACATAAAACTGTTGTCAGATGCCAACTAGAGTATAACTCTACGTTATGGTCTCCCTTTTTCAATATTCATTCTGACAATATTGAAAATATTCAACAAAAGTTCCCGAGGTGTATAAACTACAAATTGCATGTTCCTGTACAAACATTGATCATAATTACCCACTGGATAAAATGTCCCTATTGAAACTTTCAGAAAAAAGAATAAACACAGATTTCATACTATTACATAAAATACTGCATTACAAAATTGACTGTCCTGAATTAGTTCAAATTAATCAACATCCATATACCATATTATTATCTAGACACAAAAAGACGTACATCTATACTTCCTACTTTTTTTGTTAAATTGAATATCTGATATAATTTTTTTAATTAATAATTAATTTAATAATTTGACCCAAAAAATTCCAACTTTGAATTCGAAACGAAAGCTCCAACAAAATAAAATTTTACCACAAAACCGACTCAAAACGTGATATGGATTCACCAGTTTTCCGTTTGTACTACGAGTCTCCGGACACCGTGTATAATGAGAAGTTACGTGCTTGGTACCTACCTAAAATATTACTGGATTTATCTATTTCTCACCAACTCACATTAAACAAATTATATAAACGTACAGCTGTTTAAATCTGTCGACATCTTAATGTATATCTTTTTGGAGTTTCTACGTTTTATCGTAGATGGCAATACTCCCAGAATCACTTTCGTGAAAGACCATCAATCGAAACGGTACACGAAATGACTTTAACCATGTTTGGTGACCAAATTCCCCTTTTTCCGGTTCCCCTTCTCCGTCGCAACATCATTCCCTTCTCACTTCGTTAAGCCTCACAACACACCACAATAAGATATATCTAGAATTTTTTCAAATACTCTAATTGAATTTCAATAATTTTTTTGAATCAATGATTAAATTAATTCAAATCTTCTAAAAGTTAACCCACTTCCCGACATCCAATCGAGCTGAAACTCGGTAGTTAAACTCTTTGACAATTTGGTAGCACTCACGCACACACATTCTGTCAACTTGGTAGCACTCACGCACACACGCGCACACACACGCATTTCTCTGAAATTGGCTACTAACCGGCCAAATAGATGGTCCGAAAATCGAAAATAGATGTAGGTTATATATAAGGTAAAATTTTTTTTTACGGGTTGATTATTTTTAATGAATATTTATCATATTTAAGGAGTTAGTAACCACTACATTATGTACATCTGTATCTATGGTGCGTGCAAAATACGAAGCAAGTCATCAGTAGTAAAAATTAGACATTTCTTTCTATTTCAATTAGTGTTGTATCTAAAAATGAAACAATCTTCATACCACATTTATAATAAGTTAATGTATGCATTATAAAAGTATGAGTGAATAATTCTGGTCGCTCATAGTTTACAGCATACTTACAAAATGCGTCAAACAGCTTGCTTCTCTAGGAAGAAATTTCACTTTCATTCGATACCGGTATGTATTGTAAAAGTTATTGCCTAGACGTGTGCGGCACTGAAGCAAGTAAGTACCTACCAGTTCCGATAGAGCGAGATGTAGAACCTGGTGCCAGTACCAAACTTGGCCACTCTTCAATCAGACAACTTTTTTTGTCATCTCTTCAGTATTACTGACGAAATGTTTATGTTCTAATCTAACACCATAGTCATTCACAAACTGTTTTGAATATATCTTGAATAATTACTTTTATATTTTTTATTTTTTCATTTCATTATTTTAATAATATTTTTTAATATTATTGCCCATCTCACAGGTGTGAAACGCCTGAATTGATGTGTCAATTTACAGAGTGGTTGTTAGCTAGGTTTTTGTTTACATAATATTATGAAAATGACAGATAAAAATTAAATCAGTGTTTTTTTAAATTTTTTTTTTAACTGTTCAAGTATGAGTGTAGAAGATTAAGATGAATTGATATTATTTTTGAAGCAATTAAATTTCAGTTTGACAAAGGCATAGTGATAAGTAATAAGAAAAAAGGCAAGTGAAACTTAGTCAAATGTACATACAAGCAGAACATAGGATACATGCATAAACACCGTAGGTATAAATGTAAATATGTTATGAAATATTCCTGATGAATACGTTTGTTGGAGGTAATCATTGATATAATTTTTAAATGAACGTGTTTGCGTGTTTCTAATGTCAGTAGGTAGAGAATTGAATAGCTTGATAGCATTTTATTTAAAACTTCTTTGCCCTTAAGAGGTTAACAAACTGAGACGTTACAATATTTTACGTATGACTTCTTATAATATTAGCTCTTATAATATTAGTTCTTCAAATAATAGCATCATATTTTTTTAATACAGTTTTTTCAAGTAGGAACATTTAGTATCTTAATAATAAAGTTTTCTGCACAACAAAACAATTTATCTTTATTTAGAAAAAATCTATTAAAATCAGATCTGCAGCCTATCGCTCTCTCTAGTACGCCCTCAAAATCTCTATATTACTAGAAACCAAACTGCTAGCCCAACACGATTCCGAAAATGGAGGGGCAAACCTATGTACTACCCGACATCTGTCGGATATGGTCATAACTTCTATGATCTATCTACAATAGAGGCATCTATTTATTGTATTTCGAACTAACTTAGGAAACATTAATGAAAACTTTTTTATACATATAAAAATAAACTTATGTATAATAAAAAATCCAGTAAAAAAATAAACCTAACGTTTATATAATTTTTTATTAATAATGAAGATGAAATCATAAAACCAAATTCAGACTTTGAAAATATTGAATAAAATTATTATTATTATGACATTTTATTTCAGGCGTGCGAAATTAATTCCTCCAATGAAATCCCAATAAGGAAAACATTACAAGACAATTTTGTTAATCTAAATAGGATCTGCTCGTTAGTATAAATGATTTTCCACTTGTGCTTCCATTCGTGTAGATATTTTAGTGGTTTTAATATTTATAAGTCAGTCGATTACACATAACGTATGGGATATATACTCATCGGTGGAATCTGAGTAAAAATTGACCGATCTTTACTTTTAAACTTGTGTCAGTACCGTGTTGTGTATTAATATATAGATAAGAGCGTGTGTTGGATGAAGGCTAATTTTTTTTTAAATTAACGGTTTCGTTCCGAGATTGGTGAAATTTTGCACCCCAAAAACAAGAAAAAGGTCACTTTGCAGCAGAAGCAGAATTTTGCTTACTTGACGTTCAAAATAAGAGGAAAGTCTATGCCTGACTTCGGAAATCTCCGCTTCGGGGGGTCTTCAGCAAGTGGTAATCATTCTACTATAAAACTCTTTTTTGAAGGTTGGTATTGGCTGAAAAAAGACACCGGAAGATTTTTCGCTTGCGTCAAGATAAGATAGGACGTCAACTTTGTTCCCATGTTTAAACTTTTGATTGGGAATGAAACGTCCAACGCTTTCAGAAAAATAAATTTTTGCTAAATAAAAGTTATAATAATTATTGAACACATTTTTGTTTCGTTTTTTTCTCGTTTGATGGACCAAAATATTTTTACTAGACTTTAAAAGCAATGTGTCCCTGTTATTAGGTAGGTTATTATTACCTTCTATTAGAGCATATGAAATAAATAAAACAATGAATTTTAAGCCGCGATGAAGTAATTGCAAAACAATTAAAATTTTAGAAAAGTGTCGAAATAAAAAATCCGGTAAATTGTCGTTATTAATCTGTACGAAATATGCATTTCAATGAAGCATTCTGTTCGTTCGAAATGACGCATTTCTTTAACGGTGCAAGGCACTTGTGTCGGTTTTTTGGAGGTTTATTCTCGATGAATATGTTTTTGGTATACAGCAGAATCGGACGGATATTATTGCTAGTTTCCAGGCGGTCGTGATGCGGTGATACGTCGCGTCGCGTCGCTGCGTATGAAAATGAAAGTAAACCACGAACAGGCTCGGAAGTAATGCCTATCGGTACACAGCGGGCAGGTAAGCGACCAGAGAGCGTGCTTATAGTAGCAAGGTAAAAATAGTAGCTGAATGAAAGGGAAACAAATGACCACATCGAACGATGAGGTGGCTTAAATCTGCTGACACTGTGACCTACAATTGTTCGCGCCATCGAGCCGCGGAAGGAGAAAGGCTAACAGCACACCCACGGTTAATAATAATAATAATAATATAACACCATCCATCGAGTGATTAAATAGCAGAAAGGAATAACCCACATTTCCAAAAGTTTAAAAGATCCAATTTAATAGTAATGCGGCTTGTATTCTTCCGTCTTGCCATATTAAAATATTCATAGATATTTCGATAATTTTATCTCTTTTTTCCTTGTATGTTGAATACGGCTCGAACTGTAATTTTTAAACAAAAATTAAAATTAATCATTTTGTCGGACTGAATGTTTATTTTAAGAAGTATATTTTAAGAATTTTCTCAGATATGGAGATTTTTCCGTCTACCCTTTCATAGTAATAAGTTAAAACAAAAGATTTGAAGGTTCACTTGTTCTAGCATGGTCGATCGAAAACCAATTTTGACCAAATCTTAATTTGTGGTCAGTTATCAATATTTGGGGTAATGGACAACAATTAGTAAGAGATATTCCGACCGACGATTGATAAATTTTAGCCCGGACTCCATAGAATCAGATAAGTTTCGATTATCTGTCAATTTAGGCATTTATTTGGATAATACCGTTTGTTATGCAAAATTACTGGCTTATTAACGAGGCATTTATAACTGAAAGAAGTTGTATGTGCGATCCATAGACTTAAATAATTCAACTAAGACGCGATCATCGACCGATCTTTGAGAAACTAAAGTGATTGAAATATGACTGAAGACCTATTTAACTAATTAACGCCCATTTAGTGTGAAAAAAATACAAATTCAACATTGCCAAATTATTAATAATTTTACGTAATTGATTGGCGTTTGTCGTTTCGGGGTGTCAATTCGTCCGCCAGTGTTGCCAGTATATCGATTTCTTATTTATTCCCTCACAATATCGGTTCGTCTGTCAACAGTGAAACTACGCAAGGGACATTGATGTAAAATAGCGTCTGTGAATATCTATTAGATCTTGGGAGATGAATTTCTTATGAAGTTATGAAGACGGAATCGATAATATTTTTTGTGAAAATGTAAACATTATTACAATTAATTAATCGTTGGAATTTACTTTCAGTCCATAAAACACAAAATTCTAAGTCAGGTTGTTACATGTTTCGTAAAAAAAATTTTAAAGCCAAACATTTTTGGGCGGCATCGAGATTCGAACTCGAAACCTCATTTCGCAGCGGAGGCCATCCACTTACTAGCACAGGTTATATCCACGGTGATGAAAGTTCCGATTAACCTGTCAAATCACTTTAAATCTTAGACATACAGAGTAACTGGAAATTACGTCAAATATTGTAGCATTTAATACCTGATGTGCATTTTTAGACATAGAAAATCACACAGATTTGACAGTCGATTATGCATTCGTTTCCATATCCACAAAAGATACAGAATCGCTTTTCTGAAACAAATATAATATATGTATGTATATTTATTGTTCGCATGCAAAAATGTGCATGTGAACAAAGTATCAAAGCGGATATTAAGATATCTCTCCTTAATCGATTCGGACTTTACACTGTTGTAGATAACAGTACAATCGTTAAATGTGTGTCGAGGGGGCAGGGAGGGGGGGGGGGAGGAATAATTGGACCTCCTTGGACCGATCAGTCAATCCCCTATCAACTATTCATCTACTTTTACAGTGATATAAATGTGAAGCATTATTTCCAAATACGGACGTAAGATGAAAAATAGTTTTTACTATTTCCCTAATAGTTAAGAACTGATTTTATCATTATGTGAACTGCACACTCTGATTTTTGAAGTGAAAACTTCTTTAGCGCCGTTGTGATTTGAAACTCGTTAAAACGGAAACAAACACTAAAAAGAGACAAACACATACAACTTTAGAATTTAACCTGTGAGTTTCACGGTTTAACCCTTAGAGAATGAGATAGACTCATCGGTGTCCTCTTTGTGCGGTGCTTCCGGTAGAATAAAATGCAAAATAATTTCTTACTTGGTAACAATATTATAATAAATAAATCCTACAATTATCCTACTCCTGATACTCTGCATTCGTCTCAATCTCTCGAAGTTTAGTTTTTTGAAGGTTTCACTTCTACCGCTTGTGAACCGCACACATGTTTTTTTTTTTAATTTACCTTCCAGTCACCCTGTGAACGACGGTACCTAGCTTAGAAGGTCAAGTCAGCTCTAAGCCTAAATATATTTTAAACCTTAAATATTTAAATATAATCTCACCTTCAAAACAAGCCGTATCTAAATATGTTAATTATTTGATACAACAGAGACAAAATTAAGGATTTACAAAACACCATATTCTAGCGGCTGTGAACTTCGAACGAAATGAAACCGGTTTTTAGATCAAATATATTATTACAACACCGTAAAATAGTTTCCTTGTAAGTTAACCCGTTTGTGATTTTCATAAATAAATTATTTATCTATATTACTATAATTATCTATATTTAATACTTACATTTTGTCGATATTCACAATTCTTATTCTAACATCAGCTGTCACTAAGTTTTTAATCTACCGATGTATTGGGCTGTAAATATGTCCGTTGCCTTTTGTTGATTTAAATCGTTTGTATATTAAAACAATTTATCGCTACCTCTTCCACGCATTTTTCCTACCGCGGTATGTTTAAACAAATAAGCCATGAGTATATCCTACCCTAGTATATTTAAACAAATAAGAGTTGAGTGTACATTTAAAAAAAAATTAATAGGCCTTGGGTGTATCCCACCACCGTGCATTTAAACAAATTAATAGGCCTTGGGTACATCCCACCACTGTAACTTTAGACAAATTAATAGGCCTTGGGTGTATCCCACCACTGTACATTTAAACAATAGAATAGGCCTTGGGTGTATCCCACCACTGTACATTTAAACAAATGAATAGGCCTTCGGTGTATACCACCACCGTACATTTAAACAAATTAATAGGTATTGTTTACTTGTACAGTGGTGGGTGTATCCCACCACTGTACATGTAAACAAATAAATAGGTCTTGATTGCATCCCACCACTGTACATTTAAACAAATTAATTGGCCTTGGATGTATCCCACCACCATACATTTAAACAAATTAATAGGCCTTGGATGTATCCCACCACCGTACATTTAAACAAATTAATAGGCTTTGGGTGTGTCCCACCACCATACATTTAAACAAATTAATAGGCCTAGGGTGTGTCCCGCCACTGTAAATTTAAACAAATTAATAGGCCTTGGGTGTGTCCCGCCACTGTACATTTAAACAAATTAATAGGCCTTGAGTTTATCCTACCACTGTACATTTAAAACAATAGACCTCTAGTGAATCCTAGTATATATTTTTAAACAAACGCAATGAGTGTAAATTTTAAATAAACAACTTGAAGAGTTCTTCCATTTCCTTATAAAAACTATTGAAAATTTAAACTTAGAAACTATTCTAAATTTAAACTTAAATTTCGCTTGTACATAATATTAGTTATAAGTATTTTATTTAGGACGGGTTGTTTCAAAAAATTTGATGCATTCATCAAATATTTTAAGTTGATTTTCACGTTCTGTGTAGATTCTGTTCAAGTTCTGTTATTATATCGTTATAGGACAGCTGCTTCACAAAACTGAAATAATCACAGAACTTGAATAGAACTTACACAGAACGTGAAAATTAACATCAAATATTTGATGAATCCATCAAATTTTTTGAAACAACCCGTCCTTAGTAAAATGATTTTTTAAATTTTTATTTAAATCTGTCTGCATTTTTCGTAAATGTATGATGTCACTCACACCGGTATTGTAATATTATTGTAAGAGTACATTTTTAAGTATGTTTTATCAATCAGTACGCGATGGAAGCAAAAATATAAAGAAGTGAAGTGTATTCAACATCAAAGTCAATTTATCGTGCCTACTTGACAGCATGAAGCACGGTAAGCAAGAACCGAAATAAATAAAATAAAATAAAAAACACACCATCTTAACACGAAGTAACAAACATTCTTTTTCTTTTATTTTTTTGCTATAAAGATATTTCGGTTATTATATCACGGTTCCGACAATCTTTCCAAAAAGTTAAAAAAAACTTCTTTAAAAGCACTTGTGGTGCCATCGTTACCACAATGTTTGCCCTGCAGGCTGCATCCCAGAATGGTATAATGGTACCGCCGCTCTAGAAACCATACATTATATATCCAGCACTTCTGCCATAGATCACCCCAAGGGGTTGGTAACATGGGAGGGGTGCCCGTTTTCATGGGATGAGGTTTGTCCAGGTTTTGGCGGTGGATTTATTGCCCATCCACCGTGTTTTGACCTCTCCAGCCTGACTCCCTCGACCCGTCGCCTTGCACCGCCGTTGGAAGGATGGTTTCATACGTCGCTGGACATACTGACCCTTAGACTCCTACCCATTCCTCATTCCCTTAACCTTCCCAGAATTTCTTCCTATTCATTTCCTTAAAAATACCCTCCATACAGCATATGACATAGGCCCAGGAATGTAAAAAAAATAAGCGGAGAAGTGATACCTTCAGAAAACTAAGGGAGTCAAAACCGTGGGGAGGCTACTAAGGCTACTAAGCACTGCACAAAGAGGAGACCGATTATACTATCTCATTCTAACGCCGGCTAAATCCTAAACATGTTTGTCTCTTTTTAATGTCGCTATTTTTCGTTTTATCGAATTTCAAATCACAACGGTGCTAAAGAATTTTGCACTTAAAAAAAATTGTTAATAAATTATTGAAAGTCTTCCATCAATGTTCCACCGAATTATCATTATGAGAAAATCATATATTTTTGGTTGCATGTTATTTATTATGGAGGAAGAAATTCGAGTTTTCTTATTTTAGTAAGCATTTTGAGGTTGCCTATACGTCCACTTTTCAAAAACTTCTTTCCTCTGCGCTGTGCTAACATAATTGTAACTGTTTTCTTCAGGTTCTGGAAAATCACGAAAAACGTTGACAATTCCCACACATCACTGTAGTCCGCATTGAAATGCAAGTGATGCAACGTCCGACTGATAAACGGTCGGAAAAGCGCATCAATTGTTGTGTGAATCGCAGAGCAAGATGCAGTCGGCATCGCGTGCAGCACCAGACCAGTACCCGGCAGTCGGTAATAAAGCCAACATGATATTGTGAAACAGAAGAGAAATGTAATTTTTATTGCGTAACCTACGCGTGCACTGGCTGCAACCGCAGAACAATTCCTCGCGGGTAATGACTCGGGAGTGCACTGTCTTGTGCATTTATTCTATGGGAAGTAGACCAGAGAAATTGAACTCGGTGTGATCGGCTAAAACACAATAAATATATGTCATAATACAGCTTTTCCGCGTTCGTTTTTCTCAACTTGGAATTATTGCTCTGACGGTTTTTACTCTTTTAACAATTTTCCGCGCTTCAATTAACTGAAAACTTACTCTTGGACTGAAAAAGCGTATCTATGCATACGTCGGTCAAATTGAAATACCCAATCATATTTCTGTGCTCCAGGTAGTTTGTTCTTGTCTGCAGGTTCAGATTGATGTTTATTTATTACTTTGTATATTAATTGTGAAATTAGGGCCACTGCGGAAATTAACACAAATTAACCTATGGTATTCTATGCTCCTGGTATTTTGATCCTGTTGACACGGTTTAACTTTATTATTTGTATTTAGTAAAAAAATGTACCTTGGTCTTTCATCGTTAGTCTGAATTCTTCAAACACTTCCATTTTTGAAAATGACACTTAAATTCAAAGCAAATCTAAATTCTAGATCGGAATTACAGACAGAGTCACAACCTATATTAGAATTTTAATATAACTACTGTTGACTAGACGCCATGACAATTAGACAACTTATAGGCAAATACGAATATATCGCATAACCAAAGAGAAAAATGCATTAAACTACTTTTTAGTATTGAAGAAGAAGGTAATACTAATATATCTAAACGAAACATGAATTAGAACAAGACACAGAAAAACAAAAAAAATGTAATTGTCGCAACTGGGATTCGAACCCCGGATCATTGTCTTTACCAACTTACTTTTTGGTAGTTTGTCAATGGGTACTTTTAACGTTGAAAACTAATAACGCTTGGTTTAAGATAGATATGTATACTTTATTATATATAACTAATGTGTAATGTTTGTATATAAAATACATACAAGCAAATAATAAACACACGACAAATGTATGCACGTTGTAAAATAAACAGAATAATAATTAATAGTAATAATTAATAAGTTCTAAGATACTTAGCAGTTACCTCAAAACTAAACGCCGAAATCCACTATCATTATTCTCAAATCAAATCAGTAGTTAATAAAACATCTTCTGGATGAGGTGATACAACAGTTGAACATAGGAAAGTGCTGAAAGAATTAGATCAAATAACAACACAATCTACAGATACAATGGAAAAAAAATATTGATGATCAGATGATATTTAAAATTTTTTTCACATTTCTGAGGTTCACAGTCCGCATACATCACAATTATACCAGAATAAGCTTCAATTGGTATTGTGCGCTTGAAGCGAGTTACGGATGAGGCCATGAATCCAACAAATCTGCTTCATCAAGGTCACACCGTACATTGTAAGCGGTGCAGAGTGTACAATATATGCACACTCTACTTTACGCCAAATGTACTGTACATCGCTTCAGTACATATCTAATTTAGCAGTGGTCAGTTTCATTAAGGCTGAGATCCTGAGATGTGTGTTTATCGTTGTATTTATGATTTAAAAACTCTGATTGGCTTCTTCTTTTAATGTCATTTTTTTTGTTCCATAATTCAATCTGAACGTTTTATTTCCGGGTCATAATGTTTGAAAGATGTTTTATTCATAGTAAAAAATATCAGATATAACTTATGGTGGATTATCATTAAAATCGTATAAATAAGCTTAAGAAAGCAAATAAACGTGATTTGACAACACTTAACCAGCTAAGATTTTAACCAGCGATTCCTAAGCACATTTGGAGTAAAAAAATAGATGTCATTTTGCTGTCCAAAATCTAAAAAAAAAAATCATGTTTGCAGTTCACACGCGGTAGAAGTGAAACCTTCAGAGAACTAAACTTTGAGAGAATGAGACGATTTCAGAGTTATCAAGAGTAGGATAAGTGTAGGGTTTATTTATTATAATATTGTTACCAAGTTTAAAAACAGAGTGGGCAATTCACGCGATGTAGAAGTGAAACTTTCAGAAAACTAAGCTAGACAAGAGTGAGGAGGCTACGAAGCACCGCACAAAGAGGAGACGGATTATACTATCTCATTCTCTCGCCGGCTAAATCCAATAGATGTGTGTTTGTCTCTTTTTAGTGTCGCTATTTTTCGTTTCATCGAGTTTCAAGTGCTAAAGTAGTTTTCACTTCAAAAATTATTTTACATTTTATTTTACGAATCACCGCACAAGAGGACATCGATTAGTCTATCTCATTCTCTCGCAAGCTAAATCCTATAGATGTATATGTTTGTCTCTTTTTAGCGTGGCTCGTTTCTGTTTCATCGAGATTTAAATCACAATGGTGCTAAAGAAGTTTTCAATTCAAAAATATTTTGCAATCACACCCGCAATGTCTCGTGTGTTACCGTGCTGCTGGAACGAGACGGGGTGTTTATCAAGTGACCCGCTATGTTATAACTGACTACTCGGCTGTGACGTGTGATAGAAAAAAATATTATTTTCAATTCAAAAAAATACGTATCATTGGACATCAAAATGTTTTTTATTCCACATCTGATAAGGATTTAAATGTGTTTATAATTAATTTGGATACTTTTAACACCAAACTGAATCTGAATACCTCTACATTATTATGTTCAATTATTCCTTCGCTGAAAACTAGAAACATTTGGATCAAAATAGTAGACAAAAAATTAAACAATATTTTAAAAATAAACTAATTGGAAGCGAATTGGAAATACCACATCAGTGACTTGAGCGCGCGGTTCTCTTTGTTTATCCTCTTCAAATTAAATATTATTCGATCTCACAATGAGTTGCAAATTATTATTAGTATTTGTGTCCACTATTCTAGTGCCTCGTTGATTATAAATAAAGTATAACGACAACCAGCAATCAGTTATATTGCAGAATTGCTAAATAAGGAACTCGTTTACAATTATAATTATTAGACGTAGCATTATTGCTTTGAATTAATGGAAATACATATGGGTAGATTAAAATAAATTTTCTTTTTTTTTTCATTTTCTCAACGCACATTTTTATTTATCTTTAAGTATAATTGCAAGATTCAAACCCGAACTAAATGCTTTCTAGATAGTGTCTTGGATAAATTTAATCAATTCTCATTTTTAATATGCGACTTCTATTGACTTTTTCTGCAAGTCCAGGATGAATATTTATTTTTAATCTAATGACTAACATCTTAAATTGTAATATTTTAATTAATATATAAAGATAGCAGCCAATATACCTGCATAAAGATAGTAGCCAATATAAATAAAGACAGTAGCCAATATACATAAAGATAAAAGCCAATATACATACAGATAGCAGCCAATATACATACAGATAGCAGCCAGTATACATAAAGATGGCAGCCTATATACATACAGATAGCAGGCAGTATACATAAAGATGGAAGCCAATATACATACAGATAGCAGCCAGTATACATAAAGATAGCAGCCATTAAAAATATGTTTTGAGAAAATGAAGATAATGTTGACAGTTCTTAGTTGAAGTACGATACAGTAAAATATGAACGAATCAGATAGGGATACATTAGCTCAGTTGGTAGAGCCCCACCTCGGCAAGACGTAGGTCCTGGGTTCGAGTCCATGACGTGACCGTATCTTTTCTGATTTTCCTTTTTTCAGATTTTCGATTTCGCTAATATATCAAATTTCAAAATCTCAGTTTACAGTTTTAGCTAGTGAGACTACTGCATCCCCAGATGGGGTATATTGTGAGGCTGGAGGTAGTAGATTAAATCTGGTCACCAAACACGGCTAAAGTTATTTTAAGCAAAGTTTTAATTATGATTTGTGGTCTTACACAAGGGCGCTACTGAGAGTATCTCCCACTCTGGAACGAACCGCAAATGCAGTATAGATATATACATTATTTTTAATTTATTAATTGTGAAATAGCGCAAATTAAACAAAAACAATTTATTTGCGCACGTCGGGATTTCAACCCGCGACTGGATTGCTGGTCGAGAGCATTAGAACGGAGTTTGCATTTTTACACTTACAATCCACCTTTTTCTGTTACATTAAAACAAAGCATAAATCAAACATTACTCTGATCCATTATATGTAATTCTAAAACAGTGTTAATGAAATTTAAATGAAATTATGAGGTGTTAGTTAAAAACCAATGATGTTATTAATAATTAAATATAAGAATTACTTCATTTAAAATACTTTCAAGTTAAAATTAATTCGTTAGTTTCAGTGATTGAAAGTTTTGCTGTGTATTTTCACGGTGAGGGGTTTGCTCGTTATTTTGGGATTGATTTGTCGAAAAAATTAATAATTAAATGCAAATTAATCAGGTAATTGGAAAATTAAGATGTGCTTCGAATAATTACATGATTTCCATACGAGTCTCTATCAAAAATGCTTTGAAAAATCATAAAGTAGGTACCTACTCACATATTTTTACCTAGAATAAGATTTCTCAATTCGGGAGATCAACACCTCTGCCATAGGTTACCCCAAGTGGTTCGCTAATTTGGTGACTTAGCAGGGGAAGCCGGGTTCATGGAGTGAGTTTTATTTAGGTTTTGGCGGCGGATGCGTCTGCCGTGGCTAGGCGTGGCGAAAGAGATTGGATAAGGTAGATCAAGTGGCCTCTCCAACAGGACTCTCACACCACAATGGATTCATAAGTCCGTCATCCTGATTCCTAGGCAGCTTTCATACCTTTATCCTTCCCAGTACTTCCTCTCCTTCATTTCTTTTAATTGACCCTCCACACAGTATCCCCAAAGATGACGTAGACCCTAAGAGGGAAATAATTGTCCGTGGAGTAAATGTAAAAAAAAAATATTTTCGCAGATCGTTTTTTTTTAAAAAGAAGTAATTTGATTTATCGTTACAAAGTAGCTAAACACGACATAATAACCCAAAAATAACCGGTAATACTTTTCCCAAGAATTCTAAATTAAGCATTTCATTGTTTGTCTACTAGATTGCTCTTCAGGAAAAAGATATAACTTTGAATTGTTGAAGAAGCATTCTTCATTCATTCATATAAGTCATATAATCTTGTTCAGCAGTCTCGATTCAGCAGTTGGTCTTGTTCGTATTAATTTAATAAGGCATTACTATTATAGTAAGTTTAGAAATGTTCAAACTTTTATTTTTGCATTGTTTCCGACAGCAATGCAAGTTCACCCACGAATTTTGAAATCCAAAAGAGATAAAATAAAATGTTGCATTTTTTCACGCGAATGCGGAAAACACTACCTTTACACGTGCGAAAAAAAGCCCCGTTAAAATTTCGTGGGTATATTTAATACAATTGTTTTAACGACGCACAATGGACTGTGTGTTATGAATGATGTGTTCTTATTGTACTTGTTTCTGCTACCGCGCCAAACCACTTTCACGAACTTTTTCTTTAGCGTTTATTCCGATCTTAATTACCGCGAAAATCAAAAGTGAAGTTACTTGCGCAGGCACGATTTATTATGGAAATCACAAAACTGCGTCGCGTCGGTGATGATTCTAATAGCTGCTCGTTATTAAATCAAATATCTATTACGTTAGTGGATATTGTTCCACGAGAACATTGATAAAAAGTGACAGAAAACATACTTAACCTAATCTAAGCTATCATTTTATGATGTTCTGTTTCTTTATGGCTCTGTTTTATCCATGACAAAATAGAACACAAATGAAAAGTGAAGAAAAAAACAAACCTAACCTAGCCTATTAAGAATTCATGTTGTGTTTTTTCGGTTACCGGCGGATTCATCTTGATGCAAGAAAATCATTTCTTAGAAGACACTTTTGAACATATTTGTGCCCACCAAGATAACAGAAAGTTTCAAAAAAGTTTTGCAAACTTGTTTGGAACAACCCTCGCAGTCCCCTCTTACCCAGCTAATATCCAATGGTGCATGGTTTATGTACTTGGAAACATGTGTTAATTTTATTAGCCATAAGCTTGTATGTGGTCATGGCTTATAGAATTATATGAACTAAAAATTATTTAATTGCTTTTTTTATTATTTATTTCCTTTCTTTCCTTCTTCTCTTTCTCTATTTTATATTTACTAAGTTTATGTTTTACTTTGCTTCTTATTATTTCTGTTATTTCACTAGTAGCATTCCTCCTAGTAACAACTAAACCTTGATTTATACATGCTGTCAACATTTTTAATTGGAGTGTTAATATCTATGCACATCTCAATGTCAATTTGATTTGTGTAATAATTGTCAACACTCCGTAGAACTTTCAAAGAATAAATAAATAAAAAATAAAAAAGTGCATAGAGAAGTTAACTGATTTCATTCAAATTTAGTCTTGGGATTCAATTCGCCAATGTCATTTATATGTATTTTTTGTTTCATTCAAAATTTTCATTTTAATATTTACAGTTATTTTGCAATATAATTACTTCGTTTTTTGCTATACAAATGTATCTAATGTAATGTTATAAATAAATAAGAAGAAAAGAATTTGTGTAGATAATGTATACATAAGCACACCAATATTTGAAAAGTTGAATTTGAACCCTAATGATGTTCATGTTAAGTGAAAAGTCTGTCTTAATAATTGAAAAAAATGGTAGTTATAAAAAAAGATATTATTTTATATTATAAAAATATTTCGATGCGTTTAACCAAAATGATAAAATAAAGCTAAACTGCAATTCTTTTTTACGTAGAAACCTAACGGACTTGACTTGACACCAGCCAGCCGTGGGAAATGGGACGAAGAATTTGCTATAGTTAATTTCTATTCTATCTTTATGTGCCCCGTAAGCATTTTAAAAATGAACGTATTTCGTGATAATATTTAATTTTATTATATTTTTTATTAATTTATTTTTATTATATTTTTGAATCTAATAATAATAAAGGAAAATTCGCAAGAATTGAAAAAGAAAAGGTACATCTAAATTATTATTTAATTGGAAAAAATTATCTAGTACCTACCTGTATTGTTTAGTGTTTAGTTACCTTCCTAAATAAAAACTCAAGTTTTAATCTTAATATATAAAAAGGAATGCTTCTTTGTTTGTCCCTTATGCATTCCCAAACCATTCATCTGAATGCCATGAAACTTTGGTGAGTTATTGTGCCTTTACCCGAGAAGATTTCTATATATAATAGTGAGCTCAGGCCTTAAAAAATTTGTATAAAAAAATTACAATAAATGGCCCGCGAATTGTTTGAAAAATGTGTGCATTTCATAGAGTTTAAAGGCAGTTAGAGAAGGCGTGAGGGAGGGGTTTCGCTGAGCGATGGACACGGGAGGAGGGGGGGGGGGGAGTTGAAAAGGGAACGCGGAAGAAGAATGGGGTCGCAGGGAGATAAGGGGGGCGGAAACGTGCGCATGGGAAAGGACACGCAGGTAGAAACAATTTATTTCTCTGAGTGACATTGCAACGCATATCTCTACACGTCGATACCCGCTAAGTTTTAAAATGTTAATGTAATTTTACAAGAAGTTAGGGGCCATCCATAAATTACGTCACACCTTAAGGGGGGGGGGGTGGGGAGTAGAGAAGTGTGACAAGGGGTATGGGGGATCAAAAAATCATGAAATTCTAGGGGGGAGGGGGCCTCACAAATGTGACAGGGGGGGGGGTCAAAAAGCAATTAAATTCGTGTGACGTAATTTATGGATGGCCCCCTATACAAAAGGAAATCAATAAACTTGTAACATTCAGTTGAATAAAATGTGTAATATATGCTTGTTCACAAATAAAAATAAAGTGTTCGAGAAATACCACTAGATTGAAAGAACAAGACATTCATTGCCTGCCCTTTCGACCTCGAAAATTCAAAGAAATAATCTGCATGGCTGAGATTAAAATAATCACGAGTATGGTTAACTTTCTTTTTAATACTCTGGTTGAGAGTTTGTACATAAAATCTGGCCTATTTCAAACATTGAACATATTGATTCGTTACAAGCAAAAGAGGCACCGGGTAAAGGCGCTGGAGTTGGGTGATTTCGATAAATAGCGTGATAGGCAAGTAAGAATGAAGCGCAATCGCAGGGAAGTCGGAAGTAGCCTATATTCCTATAAACCCAAGTATACATAAGTAGACCCAACCCCACCCCCGACCGCCGTTAACTATTCGAAAGTCTCATCCATGCGCTTGGAAACCCATTCAATGGCAGGTTAAGTCAAATACAAAACGTGGTTCCATTGAAAATCTCACCATTTACAGTATGAATATGAAACGTTCGCGCGAATTTTAGGTACACACATACGTTAAATTCCCCTTAACTTAAGTAAATAAGTGCTTAATTTTAATTATAAACCAGTTAATAAGGACTTGCTTATTATTATTATCGTTGTTTATTACTATCGTAATTTATTGATTTATTGTTAAAATTACTGAATCCAGTAACATTTCGTCGCCTTAGTTCTTAATTGTCCAAACGACCATTTTAGTTTTTGTTCAATCTCCACTTTAAAATGAAAATTAAAGTATAAAAAATGATAGTTAATCACTTAACTAAGAATTATTTAAACGAATGATACCTTTACCTTTAAGAAAATAGTTACTAATATTTGTCTTAAACCTCTATCATAATTTTTCTTTGAAATAATGAAAGAAAACCTTCTCTTGAAAAATTTTTTAATGGTCGTTTGGGCAATTAAGAACTGAGGCGACGATTTCACGAAAATATCAAATCATCGTAATGTTACTAGGCATCAGTCAGGTTAGGTTAATTAAATTCGAAGCCAGTGAGACTATGGCATCCCCAATTGAGGTATGTTGTGAGGCTGAAGGTAGTGGGGAGGAGAAGGAGATGCAAAGCGAAATGTGGGGAAGTACCTGGCTATTCAGATCTGGTCACCAAACACGGCTAAAGCCATTTCAAGCAACGTTTCAATTCTTAATGGTGGTCTTACATCAGGGCGAAACTGAGAGTATCTTCCACTCTACAACGTGGCGCAAATATATTTTTTATTTTTAATTAATTAATTGTGAAATAACACAAATTATTAAAAATAATATATATTTACCACGCCAGGATTCGATCCCGCGACCTTCGGATTGCGAGTCTAAAGCACTTGCGTTTTGCACAGAATTAGCAGTTGTGTACTATCTGCACTATCTGCGGGGCCTGAAGAGTACGCCAAGCTTCTGAAAGGCTAACTTAACCCTGGCTTCGATGGAGCTCCCTTTATCCGAGCTGTTACGAATAATACTGAAATAATACTGAAAATAATACTGAAAAAATACTGAACCTTTTATACGAATCTGAGAATCTTATCAATATTGCTCATACGACTATTATGACTTTTTACTAATTTACACGCGATAAATCAACAATTAATGTAATAAATAATTGAAATTACAACTAAACAACTATTTAACGGTGAATGACGCAAGACATGATATCGTCATTCTTCATCTTTCACCAAATTTTCTTTTTGATTCATAATTATTTTGCATTAAAATTGTTATTTACGTGAACTTAGATAGCCCAAGATATACATGCTCGTACATATATACATATACTAAAACTACGCATAGATAAATTTCTGACTTGCTCAAATACATGACAGCGATACTATAAATTTAAAAGATCGTATTGACTGTGCACAGCTGTTGGCAATAGACAAAATGATCAATTTCTATCTTGATTTTTAAAGCATAATGTTGACAAGATTATCACCATCAATTTAAACTTTGATAGCCAATGACTGAAAAATGTTTTTAAATTCCAACTGCATCTGAAATGATAAAATGTGTTCCTAAACAAACTTGAAATAAAAAATGCTAAGTTGAAATCATAACGTCATTTTTGGTGGATGTGGCATAGTCGATAAAAATACATTATTAAGAAAGTGGGCATGAATGGATTGAGAAAGGCCAACCAAAGAAACGGACGTATTCATTCTCTCATACAACTGACAGTCCAAATGTTTGAAACCAAAAATCATTTACTTTATACTGGGGACATATCATTATTTGTAATCGATGTTTTTTTTTTAATTAAAAAAGTTTGTCGCAGCAACAACTTTTAAATGACGAGCTCTAGCTTCCCGAATTTTATCATATCCGTAATTTCCACACGATATATGACGGCCTTCGTTTTCAAGGGGTAATGCTCTCGAATAGCAATCCGAAGGTCGCGAGTTTGAATCATGGCAGTCGCAAGTTTATTTTATTTGAATGATTTGTGTTATTTCAAAATTTATTCATTTAAAATAATATGTAGTATATTTGCGGCACGATCCAGAGTGGAAGATACCCACTTTTAGTATCAACGTTACGTGAAATGGTTTTAGCCGTGTTTGGTGATCAGATCTGATTAGTCAGATAGTTCTCCATCTTCGTAGTCCCACCTCCTTCCCCTCCCTTACTATATAGCTGCATTCGATCCTTTGATATCTCTCAACCCAAAACCTTGCAGCACAAGGGGAGGGATGGATTTATTCAGATTCCAACCCATCCCTCATCCCTCATCCTTTTTCCTTCCCAGAAACCTACCTACCTACCTTCTACCTTCACTTAAAAAGGCCCCAAAAATAAGCACCCCAAATAAAAGTTGTGTGCAGTCCACGCGCAGTTGAAGTGAAACCTTCAGAAAACTAAAGTAGACAAGAGTGGGGATCACTATCATGATCACGAAGCACCGCACAAAGAGGAAACCGATTAGTCTATCTCTCTCGCAGGCTAAATCCTATAGATGTACGTGTTTGTCTCTTTTTAGTGTCGCTTTTTCGTTTCATGGAGTTTCAAATCACAAGAGTGCTAAAGAAGTTTTCACTTAAAAAATATTTTTTTCTCAAGACCTTCTGCGTGCGTTAATTTAAAATAAGTGGTAGGACAGATTGGGCGACTTATCTAGGTTAAATCCACTCTATCTACCCCTGCGGAAAAACGGCGTAATGCTAGACTCATTTAGAAAATCTTAGTGGCTAAGTCAGCCAATCTAATCACTCCATCTTTATTAAGACCGTACACATCGGAAGCACGATGAATTAATTCAATCGAAACGTTAATCACTTATCGCAGTAGGCTAATGTCAAAATGCAGCTATCAACAATGTTGCAATATGCATTATTAATTATGTTGGAGTGAAATAATAGATGATGCAGGTATGATGATTGTTCCGCGCTCCCGTAACTCGCCTCACTACTCACTAGTCACTACTCACTACTGGCCGCTTTCTCTAATTTATACCAGCGAGCGTAGCGCCTTCCTCATTCTGACTGCAGACACGGAATACGCGGTGTACATTTCAGTCGGAATACATTATGCTTTATAATTAGATCACTATTATTTTTTTTAATCAATAATGGCATTCACAGTAGGTAATTAGGTGGGTCCCGCGACTTTTCATCCCCCCGACAAAATATCTCCGACAAACTATCCTACAGACAAATTATCTCCCAACAAAATATTTGCTAAAACCTAAACTAACCTAACCTAAACTAACAAAAAAAAATTGGTTGTCTGTAAAGTCGGTTTACGGACGATAATTTTACGTGATAACGTCATATAATAACGATGGAGTGGAAGAGAGAGAGATGCGTCACAAGCCGAACGCTTAGGCCGAACTCTTGTTCCGCGCTCTCGCTTGCACTCCCGGCTTAGGCGGAAAGTGACAATGAGTCATGCTTTTTCGTGAGTGCAGCCGGCGTTCATCGATTTACAAGACGTTATCACGTCAAAATGGGACAAAAATCATATAGACAATAAATTATTTAAAAAAAAAATTATAATTAAATGTAAAATAAGGTATAGGTAAGGTAATACAGGTTAGGTTAGGTTAAGTAGGTTAGGTTTTAGTAGGAGGATGTTTTGAATATCATGTCGAGGGATATTTTGTCACGGGATGAAAACGCTTGGTACCAATTAGGTGGCCATTTGGGCTATGAAGACTTCAATTTACACAATTTAGGACAAGTACAAAAAATAACTTGCGCAAAGACATTTTAAATGTTTTCTTTAAAATTTGGTGTATCAAATGGTAATGTTTTAAAATTTAAATTTTATCGAATTCAAAAGATGGGTGGGCGCAATTTTTTGTGTGTTCTAGCAAATTTTTAAACATTCTTTCATGTAGTTATTCTAAAAAGTTTGGTGTTGCAATTTTTGGATTTTATTCACACTTGTTTTGTGTGGTCGATCTTAAAATGTAGGTAAATAAAATTCCATGACAGTTGCTTCCTTGGCATACTTATATACAACAAACAATCGGTGAAGGGAAAATACGGTATACATAATTACATAAAATATAACTAAGTGTACAGAAGGGGTGTGCAGGGAAGATGTACCGTTGAATAACAAAAGTTTAAAACAAATTTTCATTCAAATGCATCAAGGATAAAACTGCTTGTATATTATCTTGTGTATACCAGCGCGCAAGTACAAAAAAATTGACACTGTACACAATTTCGTTTGACATCCATATCAACTTATTATTAAAGGTATTTTTGAAGTCGATTTTAGGTTTGAAATAGTAAAAAATGCACAAAAAATTATAATTTTAAAATAATTATTTAGAGGAGCCAACTATCTTGCAACCGGTAAACAAGGATAATTTAATATGTTAGAGGCAGCATTTAAATAGATCGTAGCCATCGACCAACTATGTTCATAATATTATATCGAAGAGCGTAATCAGATCTATTGAATTATTTGCCCGCACTTTTTCAAGAGCAACACTGTTGACATGTGGGTCCTGCCTGCGTGACACATAAGAGAAACGAATGATTATTTTATTGTAAGTTATCACGCCAGTTAGCAGGTTGGTTGTTTGGTTGTTTGGTTGTTTGGTCGGTTGATCGAGAGGCAACTGCGGTCTGGTGTGGTCGGAACTGTGGGCAAGTTCCGCCGGTAGCAAAGAAGTAATATCGGAATGCCAGTCCGAGCAAAAAGCGTACAACGACGAAGGAAATGATATCCACAGCGAGAAGGCACGCTCTCTAGTTTTCACTCTCACTTATTAAAAAGTTGAATTTTATTATGCGGACCGACGAAGTGCGCGCGAGCACTCTCGCTTTCGCCTGGTGCGCACATGGGCGGCCGCGGAGCCTTGCGCAGCCAGCCGATGGCAAATCGCAAGCCCGAGCAAAAATACCAAACCACTGATAACTGTATCAGCCAGGTACCGATGCATCAATCAACCCGTTGGCGACGTGCCACACAAAAATCCGTTTATTTATTATTAAAAAAGCACACAAACTCGCTCTTATCCGGATACAATCAAGCCGATACAGTGTAAAATTTATGTCATGAGAATTTTAAAAATTATATTATTGGGGAAAGCATAAATGTTGATTTTACATATCTATTATCGATGTAATTCAATGCATCAATTATAAAATCAGAACTATGATAAGATAATTAAAAAATCAACGTATTACGATGTTCAGAAAAGTCTTTACGAGAGTCAAATTGTTGATTTTTGAGATTTTACTTGATCGACATTAACATGGGACTCCATTAATAAATAAACCAATATAATGAGCCAATAAATCAACGAAACTTTCCTATAATTCGAATTCCGTTTAAGGCGTACATTAATACTAATTGGTCTCAAAAGACTCAGCAGTGACTGCAAGGTAAAGCGGTAAGAATACGTCAGTGAATCGGTAGCAGTGGAAATATCGAGTAAGTATAGGTACATTGCATTTCGTGTGTAGAGTGAGCCAATATGTGGAGCCACGCGTTTGCTCATTTGCCCTACTGGCTAGTGGCTACTGGCGCTCGCACATATTAAGACAAAGTTAATATCACCCATAACAGAATGCTTTGTCATAATGCTAGCCGTGCTCCACTTTTTACGTGCCTTTTTACACGTGTATTTCCGCGTAATTTGAAATGCAGTCATGTTATTGACAAGGCAAAGGCGAGCAGTGCATATGTAGGTCCATCATACGAGGCGAATCTCTCAACCGTGAATTTGTCTGAAGTCAACAATGGTTGTTATTATTTGTTATCACTTATTACTGTTGAGTATTGTGTCATAAGACACACGGTTATAACAATAGTGAATGGGCGTTTAATTTCTTTTAAAGTTTCATCAAAAACAAATTTAAATAAATTTATTTTGTACAAGAACTGAAAATGAAGATAATAAGAATCATGTTAGCTTTTTAAAATTAGATTAAAAAATATAATTTTGCATCGTTCTCCTTTGAAGTACACTATTTGCTTCTGTGCAAATATAATTACTTTCCAGAGCAGGCCACGTGTACATTTGAAAATCTTCCTGGAGATAACAGTTTTATATCATCCAGGTTTATAAGAAACATGTACCCTTTAGTCGGCGTGTATGATGCTTGTACAAGAGAGTAATTTTAATATTACAAAAAATATTATCTGATTACTTGCTACAAACTTATTTTTCTTCAATATATGGGAGCAACTACTGTGCCCATACGTATATAAAGCTGTCTTATTTTGATAACTAGAAGTTTCTTACTACAATTCATGTATTTTTAAATGTTTTGAAACATTTGTTTGGGTTAAACCTTCGCACCCAATAGTCGAGAATCAATTGTACCACAAACGAGCCAAATCTCGAGTTGGTAAGACCGATATTAATATTTCTTCGAATTTCAGAAATGGCATTATCATTGACAATAAGTCTATCTGCCGAATTTCAGCTCGACCAGATATCAGTAAATGATTTAATTTCCAGTTTTAAGATTCCTCTTCATCCAAACAAACAAAAGTGAAATTCAAATAGATGCATTTAAAAACTTCGTTCACAGTGCAAATTTATCGCTTACTAGAACCCTCTAACGCTGAAATTTTCCAATAGATTGCCTTAAGGCGGCGCTTCCCCGCTCAAAAAGAAGACAATTAAGAGATATGTAATTACGAAAGTTGGACCGAGCGCGCTAATATTTTAAACGATAAAATTGAAGCGAAAATTGTGAAAATGCTTAATAAAACAAGATTCGTTTAAAATAGAGCAAAAATCTTGTGGAAGGCATCTTAAGTATCATTTAAAAAAGCATTGTGAATTTTTTCACAAATTTAACTTGTAAAGTAATAGAAGTAGACTTGTTTTTAATAATTTTCGGAGCATACTTTGCGATTTTTTTCTATCGAGGGAATTTCATATAATTTGCGCTTCGGCGTAGAACGTATCTAGATATTATCTTCAAAAATAACATATATTTTTTAAGAGCTTAAAAACTTCAAATGTTTAAGGGAGATATGTAAGAAATGGTTCCATGCCAACTGGGAATAATGTCAACTCAACACCTCCTTGAAAAGTCATTAAAATCTATGAAAAAAATAATTTTAAATTAGCCGATAACCCTAACCTAACATAACCTATTTAACCATTTTTTTATACATATATTTTTATCACTCTAAATGACTTATCTGAGATGGTTCTGAGTTGGTTTCATTCCGAGTTGGCCGGTCACCGTAAGAAATCGGTAGAAATTCGGGTAGCGGCGGCTTAAACGCACACCCCTAAAACCTAGCTAATTTGTATGTTTGGCACTCACTGTTTCCGAATATCACAGTAAAGCCTGTTTGCGGTAATTGAGTGAAGCTGTATCGAGCAGGGCTCGCGGAATAACAAACAGGGAGACTTGTTGCCTGCCATAGGTCGCATATCAACAGCAGCGAAGAATCTGTTAGCCCGGGAAATAGCTCCACGAGAGCGCTGAATATTAACTAGAAGTCGTACGATTGTTTGCTCGTGATAGATTGGGCATTCTTTGAGCGTGTGGGAGCTCGCGGAGCCGCTTTAGACACCAGAGCCGCCAGCTTCCTCAAACGGGGAATGGAAGAAGCGAGAGCCATCAGCGGAGAAAGTGAAGCTTGAGGCCTTTGCAAATTTTTCTCTGCAAATGAAAAAAGAGAACGACAGCAGAGCACAGTCGACTGCATCGCTAAACCGCACTGCAAGAAGAATTATTAGATATTAAAGCATATTTTGTAATAAGTGTTCGCGTCATTCTTCGGCGGTGCATTCCTTCTGTCTTATGACGTGCGCCACCACGGGGTATTTATATTGTGGGCCACATTTAGATCCTACGCACACACGCCGACTTGTGCAGATAAACAGATCGATTGGCGAATTGTTGGGTTTGAACGCAATCGGAGGAACATGCAGTATCTCTGGTTCCGGGCATCTTATAACGCAACATAAACAAGCTGGTTCAATAGTTCAACATAATATGTTGATATATTATAATATTTTCTCTGATATTGTAAACAGTAGATGTATCAACCGAAGTATAAAAAACGCCGATGCTGAATATCTTTTATTGATATTATTATACTTGATTTGGGAAATTTTCTTAGCGAAACATCTGAAATATACGGAATAAATACATTAATCAATGAAATCGGGAGAGTTTGGTTGAGGGAGACCTAATCTAGAGCACTCCAGCCGGACTCTCTGGACCCATCGCATTGCATTGCCGTGGGAGATATGAAACCATATGTACATTACGATGATTATGATATATTTTTCCTTCACACAACTTCCTCTCGTTTCGTTCCTTAAAAAAAACCTCCACACAGCATCCCCAAAGATGACATATATCCCTTAACGTTAGATCCACACAGGAGGCCCTGAGGAAAAACATTTCCCTCAGTTCCTTTTTCATCTTTGGGGATGCTGTGTGGAGGTTTTTTTTTAAGGAAAGAAATGACAGGAAGTTCTAGGAATGAAAAGGGTATGAGGGGTGGGAAGGAATTTGGGGGTCAATATCTAGGAGTAATGGACGTATGGATTCATGTCTCCCACTGCAATGCAAGGCGATGGGTCGAGAGAGCCCGGCTGGAGAGATCTAGATTAGGTCTCCCTCAATCAAACTCTCCCGATTCGACCCGCCGCGCAGTAAGGTGGGCAAACGCATTGGCCGCCAAGACCTAGAAAAACCTCACCCCATGAACCCGGGCAACCCTGCCAAGTCACCAAACGTAGCGAATCACTTGGGGTGACCTATGTCGGGGGTGTTCTCGGGGCGGCGGCACCAATACCGCCTCCAAACTGAAGATATACATATATTATAAAAGAAAATGTTCTACAATGTGCGTGTCGCTAAAACCCAGAAACGAGTACCGGTATGATCAAGGGAGTTAAATGGTGTGGTAGTCCTCTACCCCCCATCCATGAAGAAGGTTCTTATCTGAAAGACGTGCTTTTGAAGATATATATAATAGGGGATATATATAACGGAAGTCTCACCCTCTAGAAATTTCTAGAACAGTCCAGAACATTCGAGAGTATTCAAGAGCATTCCACAACTTTCCAGAACATCCCGGAATGTTTTGAAATATTGTGGAATGTTCGGAAATTGTCTGGAACTTCGGGAACATTCCATATCCATGTGGAACATTCCAGAACATTCTCGAATGTTGTGGAATATTTTGAAACATTGTTGACCATTCGAAGCCTTTTTTGTATGGGTGAGGCTACCCATTGGTAGAGGTATACAAAGCAAGATCCGTCGTGGGTTCGAACTTCAGTTCAATCTCACATCAACTCCCAGAGCGAAACCGGGTACCCCGGATAGTTAAAAATAAAATTACATTACTGAATGAATCTTTTAAAGCGTCTATTTTACTTACCAAGAAACATTCATTAAGTAATAATAACGTACTACTATCGGCAATCCTTGAACTGTCGCAACCTGTTATTATATGCACGGTATGCTCTATCAGTATCAGTACTAATGTCAAAGCAAACTTAAATAAGAATATTATTATCATACCCGTATGAGTAGAGATTAACTAAATAACGTTCAATTGCAACACACGAGTATCTACAAATAATGTTTCTTCGTTGTTCACCGACTGTGGAAGACAATACACTTAAATGTGAAATTATTTTAAATGTAATAAAAAAATTGGTTGTCTCTAAAGTCGGTTTACGGACGATAATATAACGTGATAACGTCACGGAAAACTTTTACATAGAATTTTAGTCACAAGCCGAACGCTTAGGCCGAGTGTGCCTCTCTATCGCTTGTTCCGCGCTCTCGCTTGCACGCTCGGCTCAGGCGGAATGTATTACGTGACATTGGGTCATGTTTTTTCGTGGGTGCAGCCGGCGTTCATCGATTCATAAGACGTTATCACGTCAAAAAATTGGTTGTCTGTAAAGTCGGTTTACGGACGATAATTTTACGTGATAACGTCATATAATAACGATCGCTCACGCTCGGCTCAGGCGGAACATGACAATGAGTCATGCTTTTTCGCGAGTGCAGCCGGCGTACATCGATTTATAAGACGTTTATCACGTCAATAAAACATCTATTTTGTGTAGAACCAACAGATTTAATTTATTTATTTACCGACCGGTTTCGTTTTGCTTAACCATCATCAGGATACAAATTAATACTAAACAATAAATACATGGTGTCTTCTTACTGTATTTTTAAAGCATTGAATTTAATGTCACTGAAACAATTATTTGCAAAAGATATTCTAAATAACGCTTTCAAAAACCGGGATAATTTTACACAGGCAAACTCGGGCCGATTTACAAGACCAACATTACAACATGCATTTCACCAACCAACAACTAAAACGACTTTGGACAAAGAAATATGCAATACTTTCCTATAAAATTATTTAATGTACTCTCTTCCAATAAAAACCGTTAAAAAAATAAACGTCTTCAAAAGAAGATTTTTAAGATATGGATTATGAACGTGGGAAGGAAGAACATAGATAAAATTTTGCAAGCAAGTTTAGTATTAATTTGTAACCTGATGTTTGAGCAAAGCGAAACCGGTCGGTAAATAAATTAATGAAAACTCGTAGTTTTACACAAAATAAGTTTTTTTTTTAAATATTTCAAACTACAGAGTGATTGCTTTCCACAATAATATACTTTAAATGTGTTCAGATATCAAAGTTTTTACAAGATCCTAATCCTAAAACATGAAGTCGAGAATTTAAAAAGTCTTCAATTCAGCTTCTCATAATAAGTGAAAATTACACGGAATCCGTTAACGAAAGGGAAACTTTATGCGGAAGTAATAACATTGAATGTATGTATTTGTAAGGCTTTGCATTATAACTCAGTATACACATGCACGTACACACACACAGAGATGAATGTGTCTGTGGTGAGAACTGAGAACTAATAAATTGGTGCTGTGCATCAACACGTCAATATAATAATTAGCATTATACACAAAAAATGCTTGCATAAGTCTCTTCAGAGAAGAATGATCATTTATTCTTTTATCTGAACGATACATCTGTGAAAATTTCACAAATGTGTCACTTAAAAAATTAAGCAACAAAATCAATCTAATAAAATTTAATCTTCGCACCATACATCAAGATTCCTTATTGTGATAATAAATTAAAGAAATTAGGAAATTAAGAAATCCCTTAACAATAATAAGTATATTAAGCCGCCGCATCCCGAATTTCTACCGATTTATTACATATTTTCCTTAAAACACTTGTTTTAAAGCTTTTAAAAACATATATGTTATTTTTGAAGAAAATATCTCGACATTCCCGAAATACAAATCATATTAAATTACCTCGATAGAAAAAAATTCAAAAGAATGCTTCCAAAATTATTGTAAACGTGTCTTTTTCACTTATTTTAGAAGTTACATGTATGAAAAAATTCACGGTGATTCTTTAAATGCTATTTTAGATGTTTCCCACGAGAATTTTTCTCTTTTTTAAACGAGTCGTGTTTTATTCAACATTTTCACAATTTTCGCTTCAATTTTATAGGTTTTAATATTAGCGCACTCTCTCTAACATTCGTATTTACATATCTCTCCATCTTCTTCTTTTTGCGCCTTAACAAACAAAATATAAAGCCTTACAGCCCATCTTAGATGTGTTCCAATTCGTCCGTTCCATCTTCTCTTCAACACCTAATATATTATGTTTACTCATTATTTTGTAATTAGTACATATTTTGCTCTGATGAAGAAACGGTTGTTCCGAAACCGGTCGGCGTTCATAAAAAAAAATGTAAGTATCGGTAGTATTGATTTACAACACAGGCGACACCAGAATCTCTAGTAGAATCTGCTGACAGCATTCTCTCGTATTCTATTATCTTTGGTAAGTATAGTGATATAACACAGTACTAAATTAAATTAATAGAAGTTTTTTTCCAGGATTTGGATATTATCGCCCAACATCAATGAAACAAAAATAATACGTTAAACTACTTTCTCTAATTTTTACAAAACTGTACCAAAGTAATCCCGGATTTTCTGTTTGTTAAAGTTCGCATGCACTTTTAAGATCAGAAAACCTCTGCAATTAAAAAAGGTTATCTGAATCAAATTAGCGGATTCGGTAAATGAAACGTATTCGCCACATCTATAAAACTCTTCAAGTGCAGATAAGAAATTTCTCTTTTTCCACAAAGGTCAAGTGAACAGTTTCGACGATCCATTCCGCTGAATTAAACCCAGTGACGGACCGTCTTTCCCGCATCGCAGCGCCAGCAATGTTCGCCGCAATCTCAGTGTTATATTGACTGGGTAGGGAAACTAATTACTGCTTGAAACTAACTAGTAGCCAGCTATACTTAGCTCAAAGATGTACAGACATTAACAACTGATTTTCTACTAAGTAGTGCAATGATCATAATTATTATCTATAATTTCTAAACAACTCCAGTTAAAAACAAGTATTTTTATATAAACTTTTAAATAACCCAGAACGTTAAGGGCAATTAATAAATTGCGATTTTATCTAAGTTCAGTATCGGCTAGCGCTAGATTTAAATTTGCTGACCAACTGTTTATCCCAGAATATAGGCCAGTCCCTATCCTCGCCTCGCTCGAATTTAAGCGGACTAAATCTGCCGCTCAAGCCTTGATAAGCCGGAGAGTAATTTTATTTTTTAAATGCCGGGGCACACTGTCACGTAGCAGTCACGTGTGTCAATTCTGACATCTAAGAAAATAATGAGTACTTCCATATCACCGAAATTTACGCAATTTTGTAGTTATTAATTGATAATCAATCGAGAGTGGACCGGTATTAGAAGTATGGATGGGATATTCCGGGCAGCGCAAGAGAGAGACATTTTCCAGAGTGATCGCTAACGTTGGAGGGACCTTGGGGTCAAAATTATTCAATATTTTGGAGTCAAAATACCCAAACATATTGAATAATTTTTTGAAATTTAGAGATAAAAGAAATATCTGGAAGGTACCTATTAGTTACCTAGGTAGCTATTTTATTTATTTGTGGTTTAAAATTTCGAAATTATTTAAATTGACTTTTAAAGATTTCGATTTTTCATGATTTTAGAGGAAACTTTGAAAATTAGTTCCGAGTTCTTCTAACCCAATCTACTAAGAAATCAAAAACACTAATTCAAGTTCCATGTCTATCTGTAACTCTGATTCGCTTTGAATATGGAATTTTTGAAAATTGGAACTGTTTGGTTGAAGATGAGCGACGAAGACCTATATTTTAACATATTAACAGAAAATTATTTTTATTTCTATTTTCCAAATCCGAACTGATTTGTCAAAAATTTAGACAATCCCATTATTTTTCACGAATTACATAAAATAAAAGCTCGGAATTTTAAATTTATACATATACGTGTATAAATGCTTGGATATAAATTCAGTTCCGTTGATATTTCCATTTATTCCGTACTAAAATTTAAATCAGAAATTTTGTATCCCTAACATTATTGTAATATATTATATATTATAATTTTAACATATACTGTAATTTACGTGTTATTTTACATTTACCATATTTATACCCTACTTTTTCTTTCATTGATGATTTTTGCTATTTACTCCAGGCAGATATCAATACTGGGTTTAAATATTCTATTTTTTATAGGTAATATAATTTTAATACACTTATGTAATTTATTAAGCCTTTTCTATTTTATTTATATAAATAAATAATTATAACATATCTCCACGTAAAGATGTGATAGTTTGCAATACGCAGGCAATTGCCGTTTTTCTTATCTTATAAATTAACTAAATATATTCTTTTTATTGGTTCCGTATTATTCGCAATCGCCGCCAAAGGGTTAAGATAAATCCGAACAGGCGCGGCTCTACGGGTCCAGCCCGGAGTCCGGAGAAAGTTGTGCCGGAGAGTCTACCGCCTCGTTCAGGCGGCGAGCAGCCAACCACCGGACACCTTGTAATAATGTCGATTCGATTAATGCGTGATCAAATGCTTTCTCTGAAGAAACGCCACCCTTTTGTCGAAAGACCCCCGGCTTGCACTCTACTCTCTTTGAACTTGGCGCATACCGGTAGGCGTTCTGGTACTGACTGATACTTCCTGATGTTTCCGTTTGGGCAAATCGTTCGCAGGGTGAAAATAAATGTCAAGAATATATGCCTGCGTTTCACTTACGAACTTCTGTTTATGTATTATATTATACAAGATCAAACAGGAAAATAATATAATAATACGATTCCATAACAGTTGAACCCCCCCCCCCAAAATATACAATATGCAGTTGGTTTAGGAAAAATATGGTATACCTACTTACACAAAAGTGTCCCCGAAGAAATATAACAAAAAGATTTTCACAGACACACACACACACACACACACACACACACACACACACACACACACACACACACACACACACACACACACACACACACACACACACACACACACACACAAATACTCACACACCCCTCTCCTTCAATAATTTACTAACTTACTTAATTTAGGTAAAATGTATAATTTATCACACATTTTATATATTATATACCAATTATCGTATATATACTATTTTCTACTGTGCAATTATGTACCGTTTGTTTGTGTAAAATAAATAAATAAATCAATAACGCAGTCCGAATCTTTGGCTAAAGAAGAATGTAGCGCAACACGGCAAGATACAACAAAGTATACATGTTTATTTAAACAATAAATATACACTAGCAAGAGTGTAAGTTCGAAAGATAACTCATCAGTAGAATCTCAGATTGTACTAATATTGGTTTTTATAAAAAATGTTTGCTGTTGTAAGAAAACTATTATATGATTAAACCATAGGTACACTTGTACTTTTAACGCACTCATCGGGCCGTTAAATGTTTTATAACGTTTTTAGTGCTAAATATGAATCTTGCTTAATCAAAATAACTTTACATAATTTATATTTCCCAACACAACAATAAAGTTGTCACCTATAATTAATTGAGTTATTAAAACAAATTAAAGACTTAGACATCACTTTTCAATACTTTTGCTTTCAAATCTTGCATTCTTGTTTTCTTGTTTCTTTTTAAAACTAAATTCAATTTTTATACAAAAGAATTTTCGTCGTTACGATACATCAAAAGCTGTCTCTACCAAAAACCGCCACATAGATTTTTATATGATTTGAATAAATAATTTAAAACTTAAACAATAAATGATAATAAATGACGGCCGGCGTGGTCTAGCGGTAAGCCCCTTGAATCCCGGCGTGACAAATTAATTTTCATTTGATAAATTTGTGTTATTTCACAATTAAATAATTTAAAATAGTATATTTGCGGCACGTTCCAGGGTGGAAGATACTCTCAGTATCGCCGTGGTGTAAGACCTCCCTTCAGAATTGAAACTTTGCTTGAAATGGCTTTCGCCGTGTTTGGTGACCAGATCTGAATAGCCTAGTACTTCCCCACCTTCATTTTCCCCATCTCCTTTCCCACCCCACTACCTTTAGCCTCACAACATACCCCAATCGGTGATGCCACAGTCTCACTGGCTCCAGACGGGAGCAGTTGGGACTCTTGACGGTATTCATATAAAAAATCGAAAAACCTCGTTCTTTTAGACATCACACTGTCCCACATCCCAACTAAGTAAACTGACTAGATAAAAACAAAAATATTTCTGCAGTCGGAACATTTCTAAATTGAATTTCAATTATGTCAGTATTGTAGAAGAAAAAACATTAAAATGATGAAACATGTTAAAATATCAAGTATGTTGTGAAAAAAACTTAATAAGCAAATTGCTGCGTAACTGTTATTAAACGTCCATTTCAAGGTGAATTTCAAGGGTGAGAATGTTGAATTATAAAATGTGACACACGAAATGTAACACAAAGCCGCCCGGGCACCGACGGGCCGTTCTAACGAAACCACTGACTGCGTTGAAAGTAAAAGTTAATCATAAAAAAGAAATTTACTAACGAAGCGTTAACAATTTAGTAACTTAACTATTTATTGATGTAATTTGGAAAATTTTACACATCAATGCATTAAAAGCTTTATTTTTTTATAAAGGAAACAATGATATTATTTGCAAAATATGATCGTTGCCTTCCATTTATATATCTCAACGGTTGAGGCGCCATATACCCGCTCAAAAATAAGAAGATGGAGAGATATGTAATTACGAATGTTGGAGAGAGCGCGCTAATATTTAAAACGATAAAATTGAAGCGAAAAATGTGAAAATGTTTAATAAAACACGACTCGATTAAGATAGAGCAAAATTCTCGTAGGGAACATCTAAAATAGCATTTAAAGAAACATTGTGAATTTTTTCATACATATAACTTCTAAAATAAGTGAAATGAACGTGTTTATAATACTTTTCGGAGCATACTTTACGATTTTTTTCTATCGAGGTAATTTCATATAATTTGCGTTTCGGCGTGAGGAACGTCTAGATATTATCTTAAAAAATAACATATTTTTTTTAGAGTTTAAAAACTTCAAATGTTTAAGATATGTAAGAAATTGGTAGAAATTTGGCGGCTTAAAGTAGAAAATCTGGGAGTGAAGAAAAATAGAATTAAAGTATATATTTTCAGTTTGCAATGCCATTATCATTATGGCCATTTAGACGAAGTTAACGAAGATTTTGTCGATTTTCAGTATTAACCACCATCAATATAATCTGTTAAACATTAAAAAGCTTTTGGTTGAATGTATTTCTTTGAAATCTGTTTCTCACGAACTAATTTCGAAACACTAAAGTAAATTTAAAATTGGATTATTGATGATAAATATATAAAAAAAGATGAAATATTGAATGATATTTCTAACAGAATTAAAGAACAAAACCTTACTTCCATGAAAATATTATCGATTCCTCCCGATGAAATCTACATAAATAAAATTAATTAATGCAAGCTTCGTAGGAGACGCATTAAATGGTCTCCGGATTGAAAAAAAATAATGGTCGTTCATCTTTGAACGGAAAATTTATTATTTTGTTATCAGATTCTTATATTATATTAGGTAATATATTATCGTATTTTTTAACAATCTTATTGATAAAATTAAAGCCACCTTATCATTTTGAATACGAATTTATATTTGTAGCAATTGTTTTCAAGTTAATTGTCATTTTGTCGGCACCTGAACCTGACAGTTGATTTTAGATGCTGCCAAAAATTTGTAGGTATTAGATAGTTGAGGTGGGGGTGAGAGGTTGGGGGTTATTCGGCTGAGTAACCAGTGATGACTTGTGGAAGAATTTTTTTTTTGTTTTATTTTGAAGAAAAACATGTTGAAAAAAAAAGACATCAAAAATGTCACCGGGACCAAAATTTCTTTTACATTTTTTACTCCAAATAATATCAGAAATCACTCGTTAAAGAATTTCAAGTACATCTCTTAATACCTCATACGGAGCTAATGGAGGAAAATAAGATAATGGAGGAAAATAATTTTCCGTGATGCTGTGTAGAGGGTATTTTTATGGAAAAAAGGAAAGGAGTTCTAGAAAGGAAAAAGATGCGAGGATCAGTAGGAATCTTTTCTTGTTGAATTGACCTATATTTCAGGTAAAAAAAGCTGTTAAAATTTCGTGATGTTATTGATAGTGTGTTAGATATATAAACAAATTTGCAGCTAATAAAAGGAGCCACTTCGGTAATTTGGTAGGTAGAAGGGTACCTCATGTGCTTTGGGGTAATGAATCCGGACTTACAAGAAATAATTGTCGCTGTTAAGTGACAAGAAGTAATTGTCACTTAACTGGTATTTAATAATAGGTACGCCATGATTCACAGAAATAATAGAATACAAGTACACAAAAGTCCGGACTCATTACCCCAAAGCACATTAGGTACCTTTCTACCTACCAAATTACCGAAGTGGCTCCTTTTATTAGCTGAAAATTTGTCAATCAGAAAAGGGAGAAATTCTGAAAATATGACTCCGATAAGTGATTTTGTTAATGAAGAGAAACTGAACAAAGTGAGAAATAGTGTTATTTGGAAACGCATTGATAAATAGCATGATTCATAAAATCAATGCACAGAGACCTATTCAAATTATTCAGTTAAGTAGAACTTTTACTGAAATGATGAAATGTATAATAATTATTAGCAGCCGAATAAAACTCGACCTCGTGGGTGACTTCGCCTTAGTTCGGGTTTGACTGGTGAGTCTGATTAAATTAAATCAAAACAACGTTCCTAACGCAAATCATTTTGTAAAAACCACACGCACTCAATTTTTTGTAATGCGTTTTGAAGAATAATTGTTTTGCAGTAAACAGAGAAAGTATTGAAATATAATTTGATTAATAGTCCCAAAAAGCTGTTTGTATCAAACAACTACTTCCAGAGCGGCACCACGATCAGCTATAAATAACACAATATGGCAGAACAGACGTATTGACTCAAAACAGCACGACACGGGGTATGGTGCTGCTAAATAATATCTCTCTTGATATATTCAACATAAACCTAGAAAGTTTCAAGGCCAACACGAGTTGTTCCGAAAACCAAACAAATTAGTCTGAGGGGTTAAAAAAAATATTTTACTGACGACAGACAGTTCAATGCTTTCATCAAGAAATTTCGTATTTAGATTTTTGGACTTATGCAGTTTTGACGCGTTTACTTGAATTTATAATTATTTTGACAACTTAAAAAATCTTGTTACTGATCGCGTATTAGGATAGGTTGTTTCAAAAAATTTGACGAATTCGTCAAATATTTGACGTTAATTTTCACGTTCTGTGTAAGTTCTATTCAAGTTCTGTGATGATTTCAGTTTTGTGAAGCAGCTGGCCTATGATGATAAAAAAACAGAACTCGAAAAGAACTTACACAGAACCTGAAAATTAACTTCAAATATTTGATGAACTCATCAAATTTTTTGAAACAACCCGTCCTTAGAGTACGCGAAAACATATTTACGTGAATTGAAAATTCAGTCAACTCAGAATACTTTACAGTTTATCGAACAGTATTAATACCGTATCGTCTGGGTGGTTGAATTTCAGAACCCAGTTTCGAGTGCATGTTGAGCCGTACGCGTCGCGCCACAAATAACATCTGTGTACATGGAATTTCAAACAAAGCTACCTTTGTAATCCGGTTTTCAATTCAAGAATTCGTCACAAGTTGTCGGCAGAATTCGTCAGCAGGTCGGACGGGAACGTATCCGCCCTAGGTATAACTGCCACGAATTTGTTAAAAAGTAGTGTTTCTCTGGATATGGAAAGATTGACCGTAATACACAGTTGTATCAAGCGGCTATATATTACAAATGACGTCAATGCGTGTTTCGGTTACTTTGTACCGGTGACTAACCCTCGATGATAGTGGATCCGAGTAATAGGCTATTTTTGAAACCAGTTCCTATTGGATTGGATTTATAAATGGTCAAACACCAACCGGGCGAAGCCGAACCAAAAGCCGCCCGCAGAAAAACCTGCGGAGCGCGTTTACGAACTACTAGTAACAATGATTTCTCGAAAAGAGTTACTCAATTCATTTAATGAAAATATTTTTGTTGCTGTCAAATTATCTGTCGAGTCACAACAACCAAGTGACATATCGGGTGACAAAACTAGAATTTTTATCTCAAAAATTGGCTTTGAACGATGATGTGAGTACAGCAATATGGAAGCAAGGAAAACTTTGAAAACATTTATCGCATTAGCCACTTCTTACTTACACAAAAAGGCTTCTCGTTTATGTGGCATTAGAAACTAAATACAGAAATCGTCTGTTATCACTTGAATGTAATTTACTCTGTGTTATATGACAATCTACGTATAGAAAACTTGTACGAACAGACTATGCAATAGTTGCAATAGCGTATTACCAAAGTGGACATTTTCAATTCCGAACTTACCAAATATATGGAGTCCATAAAAGAGTATTTCTCTGATGTTTCATGAAAATGTTATCTCTATGTTTCTTATGTTTCTATATATTATACTTATAATTCTGTTATGATTTTATTTACATGTACAACGTGGCTTCTTATATTTGCCAATGTAAGTTTTAGGTTTTTTTAATATAATTTTTGGTTTCGTAATCCTTTATTAAATAAATTTAATTTTTAAAAATTCTTTATTATGCTGTTTAATCAGAGGTAAAGTCACTGAAAAAATGTAAATTGAAGATTTCCCGAAAATAAATAAATAAAGTGTAAAACAAACCCAGCATTAAATTAACACAACTTTATTTATTAATTTACTGTATGCGTTAAACTTGATTATAACTTGAAATTAATTACTAACTCTAATACGGGAGGCGGACATACGTACCGCCGCTCTGGCAACTATTTATTGGATGATCATAAACCACAAGGTCATCCCAAGTGGTTCTCAACATTTGGTGACTTAGCAGGGGTGCCCGGGTTCATGGAGCGAGGTTTGTCTGAGTATTGGCGGCAGATGCGTCTGTCCACCTTTTTTGTGGCGGATTAGACTGAGAGAGACTGGTTGAGGGAAACGTTTTGACTTTTCCAGCCGGAATCCCTCGACACATCTCCTTGCACCGCAGTTGGAAGGATGGATTCACCCTCATACCTTTTTCATTCCCAGAACTTCCTTTTCTCCCTTAAAAGACCCTCCACAGAGCATCCCCAAAGATTAAGGAGGGTAATTAATTTCTTCGGGGCCTCCTGAGTGTACCGGACCTAATGTAAAAAAATCTAATAATGTGAAAATGAAGTACAATACAAAATGAAGTAGCCAGAATTAAATTAAGTAAAGGAAGCTATTATTTATATTGTTGATAAAATTACATATTTTAGATAACAAAAACAAACAAACTTTCGACTCGTGTATTGAATATTGATGTGTACTTTTAAATAGAAATGTACACATATTATCTACTTGTAAATTGTTGAATACATTCCATGCAAGACAAAATCCAAACTTTACAGGATATAGAAAAAAAAATTAGAGTGAAACTTTCAGAAAATTAAAGTTGACAAGAGTAGGGAGTTACGAATCACTTTTTTTTATCAATGTGAAGGATGATTTCTTCCATGCCTTTGTCGTCAAATTCCAATGCACCTTTTTCTATACATTTGGTCATCTTACTATCATCTTATACTCTTCTATTATTCTACATTTATGTACCTCTACGTCTGTCTCAACAAGGTACTGCTATAACCTAGTAAGACAGGCAACGAAAAACAGCATGTGAATAAACTTTACGTAGATAAATAAATAAATAAATTCTGACTCTTGACATTCCCAACTCAAGTATCTGATTCATTTGATCATGCCATGTCTTCCTCGGGCGACCCCGACGTCTTCTACCGTTCACCTTTGCATCTTATACTCCCCTCTCTTCTTTCTCGCAATAGACAACGCACTGACTACAAGAATGACCTGGTACCGACTAGAAAAATGACCTGGTACCCACCTATCATAATACCAGTTAAAGAAATTTTTAGAAATTGTTTGATGTATCGAGATGTCGAATCGAATTTTTAATAATACATATTTTAAAGTACAGTCGATTTTGAGTTATGACCATCGCCTTTATGTCTTCCTCGGGCGACCCCGACGTCTTCTACCGTTCACCTTTGCATCTTATACTCCCCTCTCTTCGTTCTCGCAATAGACAACGCACTGACTACAAGAATGACCTGGTACAGACCACAAAAATGACCTGGTACCCACACATCATAATACCAGTTAAAGAAATTTTTAGAAATTGATTGATGTATCGAGATGTCGAATCGAATTTTTAATAATACATATTTAAAAGTACAGTCGATTTTAAGTTATGACCATCGCCTTTAATACAAACATTATTTTTATTTCAATAAGATAAATAAAGTGTTATGTAAATAAATAAGTAATATGTTTATTTCACCCGGTTTTACCCTAATAGCTTCTGTTATGTATCGTAATATAACACGTTCATCGAATTTGGAAAGCGCCTGACCATATTTCGACACAAGATAATTAAAATGCTATTAGAACAACAATGAATAATTACACGTAAAATGTGATTATGTAAATAATACGAACAAAGACATATTGTGTACATATATATCAAACGTAGTGTGCAGCTATGCGAACACACATTATATTAAACCTATGTACCGAAAAAGTGAATAGGTATATACATTATAAGATAAATACATGAAACGAGATTATTGCATCTCAATAAACTTTTTTTTGTTTAAAATTAGCGAGTAAGGGATGCCATATAAATAAATAAATTGTTTCTCCCTCCATGTCCTTTCCCATTCGTCCCTGTTTTCTTTCCTCCTCCCCTTCCCCTCCCGCTTTCCCCTTCCGCCTTCCATCTTCCCCCTCTTTCGTTCTCCTCCTCCTGGATTCCCCTCCCCCTCCATCGTACCTCCTTGCCGTTAAACCAAGTGAAATACACCCATTTTTCAAACAACAATTTTTATACAAATTTCATAACGCCCGAGGTCACCAGAATATATAAACCTTCGCGGGCGTGCGCACAACAACTCACTTCTTCGCAATAGGAAATAATTTCACAACGCCAGAGCTCACCATTATACAAAGGATATATACATTGCGGGCAAGCGCACATCAAATCCTCAAACTTTCATCGCAATCAGATGAATGGTTTAGGAATGGAACGCGTAAAGGACAAACAAAGAAACATTCATTTTTATATATTTACAATAATTTCCAAAACAGCTCATTCGTAAACAAGTTTTGCTGTTTAATTATTATTACATACGACAGGTGTTTCGCCTTCCGATTTGTTATATTATTCCTATATAATATGTTAACACGGGACTGTGGATGAAAATTTCTCAAAAATTTTTTTTTTTTTAAATAAGCACCTGTATAAAAATAACAAGTATAACGTCCACACCACAGTTTGATAAAGTCTTCAGAAGGCGAAACAGCTGTCTCTACATTTTTACATATAATGTAAAACTGTACTCTCTATTTGATACAATACTCAGATTCACAAACACCACCAATTCAATTATAATGCAGAAAAACTTTTGAATTAAACGTAATGTGTTCTGGGTCCCTAGTAGAATATTTCAAAATGACGTACTAATGTACCGGAACGTTATGCCTCCGGTGTTATTTTATAGCATCTTCAATACGTCAAATCACAGACACGTGTAAATAATATTTGATTTATGATGAATATTTGAATATTGCTTTCATCATTATCCCAAAACTTAGTATTTTGAGATGTCTGACTAATCAACTGGAGACAGACAGTAGGAAAACATAAATGTACGTACTTAAATTTTACACGAATACCAAGTTTTAATACAATACATAATTTCTTAAAGTACGACAGAAGATTTTTGAAAAGAAATAATAAATGTAGGTTAATCCAATAAAGGAGAATAATTTTACAAATGTAGAAATAAAAGATGAAATAAAATAAGTTTGACGATATTAAATTATTAGGAGTAGGTTTATTATATAGGTGAGGTTATAACTGCATCTGTTTTTCAATAGTTTGCAGTAAAGGGAGGGCCTATTTTGACAATCCTTCTGATCGCTGTAATTTGGCCAAAGAAAAAATAGCGGTGAAAATATCGATATGACTAATAATTGAATTGGTTTGCACCGAGTTGCGTTATCCTTTTCACTTTCATAGATAATATTAATATACAGTTATGTATATTCGTGGTTTGGATTCCAGATCACCGCGATATTGGGAGTTTCGGGGATTGGCTCCATCATCAGCCGAAAGGTGCAACTAATCCAGTCAGCTAGGTCAACCAAATTGACTAAGTTAATGAAATCGGTTCAAGTCAGCTAAGGCGATCGAGTCAGCTAAGTCAACCAAGTCGGCTGAGGCAATTTAGTCCAAGGGCCAGTGTTTGAGACAATTCAAATTACTCATAAGGAAACAGGAGTACCAGGCGACTACTCAATATCTGCAGTGCACTCGCTAGAAACTGATAGGACCACTAACGGGACACTGCCACCTCAGTAGACACTTGCAGCTGTTGGGTGTAGAAAATACCAATAATTGCAGGAAATGTGAAGAGAATGAAAAGTGGCGGCGTGTAGAGGTGAAGAGACTCCAATTCGCCTATGATACGCTCGATCGCTCAGATACCTGGGAAGACCGAGATAGACAGATATAGGAGACCAGACTTTGTCGAAGTGACCAGGTAGTTAGGAAGGAAGTGAAATGGGAGATAGCCCAATGGGCCAACAACCAACCTACGGGAACGATCAGTAAACTTTATCCGCTTTAAATTAAATAAAATAAATGGCCGGTATTTCCATATACTCAGGAATGTTATGAATCATTATGTTGACGTGAAACTTTCCCGAAAGCTGTATGAACGTAAACATCTCCCAAACAGAGCTTAAAAATCAACTGAGATACCGACCTGTAGTCTTCCAAGCCAACCGTGTCAGCTAAGGCAACAAAGTCAGCCAAGTCAAACAAGTCGAAAATGTCGAATCCACACGAGGTAAATCCAAATTTATAGCTGTCGCGATATAAAGCCAGCCTTGGTAGAATCCGTACCCAGAGCATTCATTAGTCAGGCCGAAAAGTGAAAGTTATATCTGAATTTTGCCCCATAATCTTTTCTAAACAAGTTTACTTTCTTTTTGTTTCGACTGCGCTTACGATGGCCCATGCTGTTCCGATTCAGTGGTCCAAAAGTATCGGTACACGAACTTAAATCAACATTTTAATTCAGAATTTGGAAATATAATTATTACATATATTGTAATACTATCCATAAGTTTACGTCAATACACGTACTTACCGGTGTACATAATAGTAAATACATATTAATAACACAATGCACGTGTGAAAAGTGACGCGATAAACGTTCAGGAAGAAAAAAATATGATACCATGGTTTGAAGAATTTTACAATCTCTCGGTCAAGGTTGGGTTTAAGGACAAGCTGCTATCTTATAAAAGTTTGTTAGTGATTATAAATGGCAATTAAACAACTCATATTTAAGCTAGTAAACCAAATATATGTTTTATGAAGCTGTTTTTTGTGTAATGTTAGTTGCATTTTTATTATTAAAGAGTGAATTTACTATGAAGGAAGTAATGCCGTACCAAAGGTTTGGTTCCTCGCTTAGAGGCAGCACCATTAAAGAAAAAAAAGCAACGCAATAAAAGTAATTCAAGAAATGGCAAACATTGAATCGAAAATCGTGATCCAACCATAACATTTTATAATTCTTGGAGTATGCATTGGTAAATTTTTCATCAAAGATTGTTTAGCGTTTAACTTATTTATTTATGTAGGCTGTAGTGTTTATGTATGCTCTGAGAATAAAAACAAGAGTAATTTGATAGAAGATTCATCCTGCAAGTTGGTTGATTATTGATCAAATCGTAACATCGATATTAACTCAAATAACTTCTAGTGCATATTTATACTTAGTTTAAGAGTTTCCTGTTATCATATTAGACGACAAGTTAAAGGTAAAGATGAATAATAGTGATTGTTATTGCCGAAGATAACAATCTTATCAACCATTCAGCTAATTATCTCACCAGAAAACCACGCAACTCTGGTCTTCTCTGAAGCGAGCATCACGACAATTAGTTAAAGACAATCACGTTATAATTGTAAAATAACTACATAATTATATCCATAGCTGGTGCTACACAGGTTAAGTTTACCGAGTCCGAGAATGGTGCGAAAAGAAATGGTTGATTTCGGAATGAATATTGGGTCTGACCGTTGATGTAGAGTTGCTGTCTCCAGAACTGGTGATACTGGTCTGCGGTGGGGAGGAGGGGTTGCGCGGGAGGCGGGGGGGCGGGGGGGCCCAGCGGAGCCCCGTGCTGGTACTCCATACTCCTTACTTTCTCCGTGTCCTTATCCTCTCCTGGGAGCCACTACTGTCTAGCACTTGCACCGGTGCATGCTACACTTCCGTTACTGAATAGTTTGCAACACTCACTAAACCCTGACGATTGTTTACTAGCTTAACACCACCAAACTGACTGGGAATACGACTAGTCTAACACTTGACGGCACCACCTGGAAGGAAGTGTGCAGTCTGCAGCCTACTTGTTGTTTGTTTGTGCGACTTGCTGCGTTGAGTGACTGCTACTGCTTGGTGGAGCGGGCGGGCGGGAGTTCAGCTCGGAGTAGAGTCGGCTAAAACCGGCGACCGCTCAACTAGCACTGAAGGCTCGGCCTCTACTATACTGCCTTCGCCGGCTGACGGCTCGCCACTCGCCACTCGCCACCGCTAGCCCCCACCATAAGGCTTCGCCACAAGGAACTTCTCTTTCATCTACCTATTATCGCGCAAATACAAGATTAATATTATTAAAAGAATTGCACGAAATATCATTATCAAATTTATTTATCAGGATTTTACAATTAATTATGTTTGTTTAAACACAAAAAATCCTTCTCCAGAGATTACATTCCTAAAAATATTCTTGACAGACTGAATGCGGAGCGTCGAGGCTTTATCATAAAAACAAAGATAACCTTTCTGATATCAGCAGCACTAAGTTCTTAGGGTAATAGTATTGAAATTTGATTAAGTCTTAGATTCTTAGAATTAATTAAACTGTAAAGATAAGATATAAATTATTTGTATTTCTCTTAAATTCCCGTACAAGATAAATTGTAAACAAATTGTCAATTTATTTCTAATTCTTTTTGTTTTCAATCGTCATTTTTATTTTACCGGAACTTAAAACGCTTGGTTACAATTAAATTATTTTTTGGTGAAATTTGGAATCTGTAGTTTTGACATGAAAATGCCTGATGATTGTCTTGATGATAGTACTGACTATAGCCAACCTTCAACAGGAGAAGTCAACAGAAGACTGAGAAATCTCGACACTCTGCAAAATAAAAGAGCATGGCGCTGAACGCTTCCGATAAGAAGTTTATATAGATAGGTAATGTAACTATATACATATTGGAATAATTGGTGTTGATATTACATATTGGAATGATAATATTTCTACTGGTAATTGTTACTAGAAAACATCCGTAGTGACTTTTTCCGATATTTTCTACCAGAAAACAAACATTCTAACTGTTAAACCAAGCATGAAAATACTCAATTTTTTTTACATGAAAAATAGTGAATAATTTTTAATTAAGGACAGCGAAACATTGGCTAAAGAAGGAGGTAGCGCAACACGGCACAAGACCCCAAAAACAAATAATGAAAATACTTTTGGTGTGAAAATCCAATATCGTATAAAGTGAATAGTTTCATAAAATTTAATGATAACTTGATAAATCTTTTATTTTTATTATTTCTGTTTTTTTTTTTCTATTTTTTTTTATTTATGGTAAGTCATTGATAAAATTCTCATTGGAGCGTGCTTACATTAACACTCCAATTAAAAATGTTCACAGCATGCATAAAACTAGATTTAAATGTTGCAAGACGAGATGCTACTAGTGAAATAACAGAAATAATAATAAGCAAAATGAAATGTAAAACAATATAAAATAAACAAAATAAAGTATTCAGTACAGGGAAAGAGAGGAAAGAAAAAAAATATCGAATGCAGTTTACACTTCACGTGGTAGAAGCGAAACTTTGCCAAAACGATCTCAACCAATAGGAGCCTTGAAAAGTGAGATCATAATCGAAGCGGCCAATGAGCGCAGCTTGACGCTTAGGTACTTCGTAGATTTCATTCTATCTCATTCTCTCGCATGCTAAATCCTATAGACGTTTGTGTTTTCTTTTTTAGTGCCATTTCCGTTTCATTCGAGTTTCAAATCACGACGGTGCTAAAGCAGTTTCACTTCGAAAAAGACGTGATAATAAAGCAATAATATTTTTTTTATTTCAAATACTTCTATTTGCGTGTATGAGGCATTGATTTGAACATATTTTTGAAAGACTCATTTTATAAAATAGTGTTATTGTCGCAACGGTACATTTTTCATGAAAAGGGCACTGTGGAATATGGAGTGGCAATCGCAACGATGAATGTGAAATGTGATTCTTTGGTGAACTGTGAGCGAAGCTTTAAGGCTTCCCTGCGTCATGTATCATAATTGGATATAAAGGAAAAGTAGGCTCTTGGATTTTGCAATAATTATAAAGAACCCATATTTAGACATATTTCATATTCGGCTTTATCTGCAGTTACGGCTGCTTAAAAATGAGAAAATAAATTTTAAGACACTTTCATTGAGTGTAAGTATGTGAATAAGGAGTATTTTGGGGACCGGGCAACTCAGAATGAAACCAACTCAGTTCCACCTCAGAAAAGTCATTAAAAGTGATGCCAAAAATATATCAAAAAAAATGGTTAAATAGGTTACGTTAGGTTAGGTTTACGGGCTATTTTAAAATTATTTGTTCATGGCTTTTAATGACTTTTCAAAGAGGTGTTGAGTTGACTTTATTCTCAGTTTGAACCGAGTATTTTACATGTATTATTATTACATTATCAGTACACATAAATATGTACTTCTCAACTTCTTTAGTATCGTTGTGATTTGAGACTCGATGAAACGAAAAAGCGACACTAAAAGAGACTGATACATATATCCATAGGATTTAGTCAACGAGAGACTGAGATAGAATAATTAGTATCTTCTTTGTGCGGTGCTTCCTAGCCTCCCCACTCTTGTCTATTTTAGTTTTCTGAAGATTTCACTTCTACCGCGTGTGAATTGCACACAATTTTTTTAAAATTTTAATTAAACTTAATTTAAATGAAATTTAATAATATTATTAAGTTCTGCAAGTATTTTAGTTAATTAAGCGTACAAATTTAAATAATTTAAGCTTACAAGGCCATTTTCAAACTGTTAGATAACTTTGAGAACACTTATTTAACCGATTCTATTTACCCCGCCCAATTTCAATTTTTAAAGTTCCTAAAACGATTATTTAAATATTTTATATTGTTTAAATCTGGTAAACATACTGAGAAGTGGAGAATAAATAATTTTCTTTACTATATTAATTAGTGTTGTATTAGGGTCATTCGTTCGTTTAATCTAACCTAAGACCCCTTCTTTCTGTGTGTGAGGGTTTAGGCTTGTTGTTGTTAAGTGCATTCACTAAGATACGTTCTGCGAATTTTGAAGAAGAACTTTTATTATTATAACATCGTTTATGTTCTTTGAATCTAGTTGAGAATGCCCTTCACTTCTATCCGATCTAAGTAGCGTTACAGATACAGTCGGCGTGGTTATATTTTAATTAATATGTGCCACTATTATTAAGTTTATCACAAGTATTTCAGAGTGTAATATTGTTGATTCCATTTGCTTTTGTTCATTCGACTTCAATCCTAATAGAGACTGAGTGAAGTGGTGGATGCACCAGTGATACGATTTGAAACTCGTATTGCGTTACACTAATTGCCTGCTATTAAAGAGAGTAGGTATATTGCAGAGGTCCCAAGGCCAATATGCAATAAACTTCAAGAAGAAGAAGCGTTCTCGATAATTATGAAGCAAAGTCACCAGAACTTATATCAAACATTATAATTTTGGTTGTCGTAATGTTAAATATCCCTAGGTAATGAAATGCGTAAAATTATTCGCGAAATGAAGTTTTCGTTTTCAAAATAGGAAATGAATTTATTATTTTTTTTAAATAAGCTCCACGCAGGAGGCATTAAGAAACATGATGTCATGACCTATGTCATCTTAGGGCATGCTGTGTGGAAGGAAAGAGAGCAAGTTCTAACATGAATCAAAAATGATTTTTAAAGTTTACTAACAGTGTTCATTCGAAAGGTAAATTTCTGATATAAGGAACGTACTTGACTTTAACTTACTTTACTTTAACCGGAGATTCCTGACATTTTTGAGTAAAAATGTAAATTTTTTTTTCTTCAAAATCAAACAACAAAAAAAATTCTTCCGCATGTTATCACTGGTCACTAAGCCTAGTAACGGCCCGACCTGTTACCCCGCCCCCAGTTGTCCAACACCTACTATTTTTTTTTTTTTTTTTTACTCTAACTTTTATGAGTAAAACCACAAATTGTAATATTTAATTAAATGAAGACATTATGAGCGAAATTCAATCGAACATCTGGAAACAGAAAAATCAGAAAAAGATATTTACACCTCTGGGACTCGAACCCAAGACCTCCCTACTTTCCGGGCGGGTGCTCTTGTCCACTGAGCAATGTGCAATGTAATTGAACTATTTTTTGATGACTCAATACATATCTAGCTCTGAAAGCGCAATAACCTGCACTTATAGCTTAGAAAGCGCAACAATTGTTCAAAAAATTGAGACTCCGCCAACCCCAATTTTCAGTAGAAAAAACCGAAACTTTCACCGAACCGTCACCTATTCAGAGAAAACGTGTCATGCTGGAAAACCATAAAATACCTTAAATACCAAACTCACTTGGCGCCACAAGCTTCAAATCAGCAACCCATGCTTTACATGCTCCTCCATTACGTGCAGAAACAAAAAACTAAGTGAAATAAGTTATTAATCTAAAAAGCCATCATCAGAATCATCTTCACTTACGAGCCCCTATCTAAGGGAATGCTGCTGATTCTCATATGAAAAACACAAAATCCTCCAAAACAAAGCTATCAAACTATTTCTCGGCGCTCCGGTTGGGTGAGGGTCTCCCAAATCCACAATGAATCTGGCATCCCCTTGTTAAAAGGATTTCTAAACAAGGTAACGCTGCTGCACTGGCATTCCATATCAGGACGACTCTATAAATAAGCTCACCCAGTATGACGAAAGTATCCGTACAAACGTAAGAAGCCCAAATAAATCCCCTGGAAGGATTAACAAAGAAGCCAACTCCCATAACTAACTTTACAAAAGGTAAATAATTAGAACAGTTACCATCATTATAAAAGCACCTATTTACTCTATTTGTCATAAGACATATCAATGTCAAAGTTGCTTCCAATTAGACTTGTTTCTGCCTTGAAATAATTTATCGATATAATTATGTAAGCATGTAAAAATACATTACATACTTATATAATGTCATTAATTAACATATTGTCTCGGCAAAATTTAATGTTGTAACAACACGAAATTTGTCAAAGAATGATCAATTATGCATTATATAACAATAATGCGACAGTAATGGAAATTTACACACACAAATTTACACACAAAATCTGATTAAAAAAAAACCTGTCTGATTGTTTGGTGCAATAAGACCAAATACAGAATGATAATGATAACTTTGCAGGAGGTCAGAACTGGAACTAACGGGCCATATTTTTTTGTAATACTGCATGAAAATATTTTCATTTGGGTTTCTTCAAACTTTATTGTTTTTATCTATTTATTTAAACGCCCATAGAGCTTTTACATATGGTGCAGTACATGTTTTTGACAAAATACAGGAAATAACATAAAATATAATAAACAAAATATAGGTAACATAAAATATAAGAGTTGACACAAAGTAGGTAACATAAGTTAAGTAATATAAGTTAAGAAAATTTAGAGATAAAGATAGTTTATGAAGTAGGAAGAAATAGTTGACACAAACGTCCTTTGATGTTTGAAAATTTTAATTTATTATCAAATACATCCGTATTGTTAAAATATTTGTTACGAAGACTATGTAAACGCTGTATTGGAGAATGCAAACTATAGTTGGAATGAGATGTATGTATATAAAATGTTAATATTTGTTGAGTCGTTCGTGTAGGTACATGAAGATAATAATTGCAGGAGTTCACAACAATCGGATTTAGAGTTTAATAATTTTGATAAAAAGGTTAGGTCGTTTGTTTTTCGTCTCTTTTCTAGAGTTGGAATATCTTAAATATTCATTAAGAACGGGTAATTTATTTGCTCTAAAGGGATATTATGTTTAAAATTTACGAAACGCAGAAATTTTCTTTGAATTCTTTCAACATTAAGAATATAAATTTTGTAGAAGGGCGTCCAGATTATGGAGTTATGTTCCATTAGGCTTCTAACAAGGGATATGTACAATAGTAAGCGGTTCTTTTGGGAAAAACCAACGAACTGAGATATTATCAAGGTTTTGCAATTCATAAAAAAAACATCGAATAGCCAAATCAAAAACCGTCCAACTATCGCTCGATGTGTGTAGGGTTGTATCGTTATTTCACAAAATAATATAATATGTTGTAGCGACGCTAACGACTGCAAAGTTATCATTATCAAGCTTTAAAATAATATCTGAAGACACTTAAATAATAATAATATGCCATATTATTAAATGTTGTTGATCATGATTATATTGAATATTAGAACAATATTTGCTCATTAAATTTTACGTTGGTATTAGAAAACTTCGCGAGAAAACGGGTTAAGTATAAATATATTATACACAGCGTATCCTGGTCGCGGTGACAACCTCACCACCTAATAACTAATAACCAAATCATTATGACCACCTAATATCATGAATTATTTATCATCCACTTTTCTTCCGAATTCTATTAATTTTTACCGTAAAAATATAATAAACCGAAAAATTTTATTCAATGTGTTGAAGCTTATAAACATCATTGTTCGTAATCTTAATATATAAAAATTAATAATTCTTAGTTTGTCTCTTATGCGTTCTTATACAATTCATTCGAATGCGATGAAGCTTTGGTGTTTGTTTGTGCGCATGCACAGGTTTCTGGCTTAAATGGTGAGCTCTGGCGTTATGAAATAATTTCCTTTACTGTTCATGAAACTTTGGTGATTCATTGTGCGTACGCCCGCGAATGTTTCCATATATAATGGTGAGCTGTGTCGAAATGTGTGTATTTCATATAATTAAGCGGCGGGAAAGGGAAGGCAGGAGGGGGATAGGAATAGGGGGGGACGAAAGAAAAGGGAGGTTGGCGGGGGTGAATTAGGAATGGGAAAGCGAACGGAGAAGCATGGGAAAGGACACGCAGAGGACGGGTGACGGAGGGGTGCGGGACGAGGGAGGGGCAAAGGCGACATAGTAGGGGTAGGGGATAGCAGGGGATAAATTTAGAAAATCTATGCTTCTCACACAGACAGCTGTATATGTCCAGCTCACGCATCTGAAAATCTTCTGATTTATTCGTGTACGCACTAGTCGGAAAATGCGAAAAAATATTGGGTGACCAAAAGCACTTCAATAAACAGAATTAAAACACAAATACTTTCTTTCTTAGAGGGCATTGCAACGTATGCCGGGTAATCGCTAGTATTTTATAAACGAAGAAAATAATACCAACAACCCTAAATAAAATATGATGTAGATGAATGTGCAATAAAAACTAATACAAAGGTAATGGTCACCACTGGGACTCCAACCTCCAACCTAGATCCTCTTGTCATATCGGGACAAATGCTTCTATCAATTGAACTATTGAGACCTAATTACATTTGATCATTTTTATTAATCTGAAAAACTTCGCAATTTGAAATTGCGAAATTTAACATTGTCATCAATTATTTTCCTGATTTTTTTTTTGGCAGCCATGTCTTTGATTTTAACTTTAAACCTAATAAATTAAATATTATTTACAAGTGTCATTGTTTTACGCTATAAAATAATACCAGGAGGCATAACGGTCCGGTCATTTTGAAATATTCTACTAGGGACCCAGAAAACATCAAAATTTTGTTTAATTCATTTCAAGTGTTTCTGCATTATGATTGATTTGGTGGTGTTTGTAAGTAATCTGAGTATTATACCAGATAGAAGCTTTTATTATAAATGCAACTCAAATCAATTTTTCGGAAATGTCTGACTAATCAACTGGACGATCGATGTAGAAATTGTAGATTGTAGGACAGATAATTTCATAAAGGCATGTTAGCCGTGAAACATCATGAATTCAACGTTACTTGTCGTATCCCTTCCCCTTTACCAGATCCCTTTTTTAAAGTTGGGAAAGCTATTAAAGTCAAGTCACCAAAATAAGTCTCTCGGTTGTTGGTAAAACACCAGAGTGTTACCATGAAAATTTATCGCATATTCCGGTTGTAATAGCGACCCTATTATTATTTTTAATTAAACAAATATATATGCCTACCTATGAAAAATATATATACGTCTTTAAATGAGCTACAAAACACCGACTTCCATGTTAAAATTAGGAGAAAGCACATACATAGTAATTTAGTAATCTTACTTTACTGGTAAATAAACTAGCCACAAAAATCTACAAAGCTCCAAACCAGTTTAATAAATATTTTTAAATTGTGTATTTCTTGTTTTGCATGCATGAAAATATCTTAGCTATCTAATACCCAGGAACTAGATAACTAAATGTTATTAAAAATATATTGAATGTCATCTACCGTTTGATTGTTTAAGTGCTATCCGAGACTCAAACCGATTAATAAATAAATCGATTCAACATTGATTGAATTATATGTAATTTCATTTAATTTCAACAGAGCGACACAAATAGTACGAATTTTTCTCGGTAATGGCGCTGTACTCGTTTGGCACACAATATAAAAAATACCAACATTATTATAATAAATATTACTATATAGCTCGCGCGGTATTAAACGAGATAACAACTATTAATATCTAAATAAATAAAATTACCAATTAAACTTGGTGAGTAAAATTGGGTTTTTTTCTGCGCTAATGGGTAAACTATATTAATTTATAAGTTAATTAATTTATTGAAAATTCAAGTGAAAATATATTAAAAATTGAAGAAAAAATGAAATAATTTAATAACAATAATAGATTGTACATGTTAAAAGTTTCGGGAAACTTCGAAAGCCAAGAATGGAGCCTTTTTTATGGATTAAAAACACCTTTATAACTTTTTTCAGCTTCTTTTAATAATTAATTATTACAGGTTTTACCTTATGATGGTTATCCTTAAACTGGTGCCAGTCATAACGGAAGAACGATTGTGTTTTAACCCATAAAAAATCCGTCAATGTTAAAAGAGAGTTCCATCACGCGTTAGAGGACGCTGTGTCTTTTTAAGGAAAGGAAGTAGAGGATGATCTGGGAAGGAAAAAGGTGTGAGGGAAGGATACGAATCTAGGGTCAGTGTGTCATCCATCCCTTTAACTGCGGTGCAAGGCAATGGATCGATAGAGTGCAACTTGAGTGATCAAACGATCTCCCAAAACCGACTTCTGTCGATCCGGCCCTACACGCAGCTGGTGGCCAAGTCCTGGACACACCTCAGCTGATGAACCCTGGCACCCTTGGGGTGACCTGAGGCGAGGTGTTAATTATTCAATGAATACGTATACGCGCCTCCAAAATTGAGAAGGAAATGGAAAATTGAAATATTAATAGAAAATAGTAGAAATCATTTATGTTCCCTTTTATCGGAGCCCGATTAGGTGTTTTACAAAACATAACTAATTTAATACAAAGAGAAAAGGTGTACTGCATCACAGTGTGCAGAGTGTATAGTGCAACTGATTTTTAGATCGGACACAGTGTCGTTACGGTAAACAGCGATTGAACAATATTACCAAAACAGGCGCAGCGTTTGAAAAGTCGGACTTACGAAATAATTCGTAGATCACGTGTGCAGTGTGCAAACTCAGAAAAAAGTAGATTATTATTTAAGTTTTATATTTTTATTGAAAGAACCAAAACTTTTAATTATTTTTACTTTCTGACCTACGAATTATTTTCAGAATATTATACAAAGCCGTCTTTAATAAAACATAGTTTAGATATTTTAGAGAGTCCTACTCGTCTTACAATATAGTTTTACCTACTAAAGTACATATGTAGCACATTATCAATGATCTACTCCAAGTTGTTTTTTGAAATATAAAAATTTTGAATGCAAACTTTAAAGGGTTTTCACCTTACGGTTGTACTAACTAAAATTGCTGCTAACAAAAAAAAATAAAACACACATATTTTTTTTAATATTATGGTTATATTAAATAATAAAATTTGTGAGTCTATTCATCATCTTTCAAAAACAGTTTTTAGTTTTTCGATGAATTCAGAAATTTTTCATTAATTTGGATTTTATTGCAAAGCGAAAATATGTTGACCTTCCTGAGGGGTTATGTCGTATCATAAATCTGTTCAGATTTTTGTCAAATTTTACACTTAAAACTATACTTACTCATTATTACTTAAACGTATTCTGAGCATTAACATAGGAGACTGTCTAATATACATTTTCCAACAGTTTATGTAGTATTTTCATGAGGAATAATTTTATTGTACATTTATTTAAATTTATTGTGTTTCAGAAACGAAAACAAATCCACAATAACGTCCTCTATAAGAGAGTATTTAGATTGGAGAGAATATTCCAGTTGAATAATTCATTAATGCACTCCCGCTAGAGGCGTCACAAGAGGCGATGCGGACGACGCGCGACGCTCAGCCGCGGTTCCGTCTCGGCTCCGTTTCTCGTGTTTAGCCCGCACCGGAGCGGATGCTAATACAAATCACCTCCACACACACGGGAGTTTCCTTCATAAAATCCTCGTCAATTATTCATAAAGAAATTCACACGGTCGAAGAGACGCGCGACGACACTAATCAATGAATAATTCTGAGCTCTACCGCTTAAGGAAATTCAAACATTTTACCCGATAGCTAAATTTGAATGGCAGTACGGTAACATCCAACGGAAATTTTATGGGGCAATTTATTTGATTGGTCTCCGAAGCTTATATCGGCAGTCGGCTGCGTCCCTCGGGAGACAGTATGGAAAACGTTCCTTTTTTGTGTACCCGGCCTGGTTTTGGGAATTACCTCAGGCATTTGCTTTCATTAGAAAATAATACAGAAAGCATGTAAAGTTTTACACGACTCCTCCAAAGAAAGACAAAGGACAAGTCAGGAATATGGAAAATATAATTTTTGAATGGGATTTAACACGAATCACGCAGAGGAAGCAACATTTTTAATCTACCATTGCATATAAGTTAATTAATAATCGTGATGAACTCTTATATATCAACTAATATTCAACCAATGATTAAAGTTTCTAGAGAACTGCGATTCTGTTAGATTGCATATCATTTGGTGTAGCCATATGAACATTAAATAATCCAAATGAAGAGCCATTAACCAGCGGCCGAGAATTTAAATTTCGTCGAATGATCTTGCGATTGCACCCTTGCAACGGTACAGGGCGGTTCCGATGAGAAAGATTAATTATTCTTCATACCAGCGTTTTAACACAATGACTCAATATCGATTTTACTTCATTCCAAAATTTGCTTTGATAAATACCCACATTCAAATATGCTCAAACTTGAGATGATATACAAATTAAAATGATTTACTTTATGTGATTATTATTTCATCGTAAGTATTTATAATTTTTAAATAAGGTCTAAGCAAAATACAAATGTAATTCTTTTTTAAATATATCATTTTGTAAGACCGTAAATAAATAGACAAACCGAAGTATTTTCGTCACAAAAAAGGGCGCGGATCTTTTTTTAAGATTTTATTTCAACTAAAATTAAAATTCTGAAAAGTAGGTTTCCCAAATAATTTATTGATTTTTTTACTGCATGATTGTACGATTTGAAATTTATGTTGTATAACACAAAAGTTTGTTTGAAAATTTAGCAAATCTGCCAACAACCTACGGTAAAACCTTATTGTACTAAAAATAAACATATTTTTTCAAAATTTAAAAAAAAGCTTCACTAAATAAAAGAACCGAAATCAATTTATATTTTTTTGTTGAAAAGAGTCAATAGTCTAAAAGTTGATTTAAAAATGACATATTTCCAGTTTGTCTGGTTATTCACTCTTAACTAAATATCCAAATTAATCAAATTAATTGTCAAAAACTGTTTCTCACATAGCTGTAAGTTAATTATCATCACATCTTTACCAAACAGCGGTGTGCTGTGGATTTTATAAATCGATTTTCTAAAACGAGCACCAACAGCAATTTATCTAACGAAAATCGTGATGTTTCAGAGCTGGTCTCTTTTTTTGGTGAGGATAGCGACAAACTACAAAATTTCTTTTAATTATTAGGTATACAAATTAAAATCCGCGGAGTTACCGGGCTTTACGCAGAGCAATGTCTAGTGTGCAAAATTTCATCAAGTAATACCAAAATTATGCTATAAGGTTGAGAAAAGGGGATGGAGGTGGTTTTTCAAAATCTCACATTACACAAATTATAGCATATTTGCGGCACGTTCCATAGTGGAAGAAACTCTGTCGTCTTGGTGAAGACCACCATACAGAATTTAAATGGCTTTAGCCGTATTTGGTGAACAGATCTGAATAGCCAAAACGTTTGTTTGGGCACAGTTTTTAATTTCAGCAGGTAAAATATTTAAACAACCGATAATCATGTAATTTAACGATCTTTGTCCGTATACATTTGTGTGCTTAGGAAAAATTAGTCCTTCATTAAAGTTAAAACAAGTATTATGATTGTGTTCCCTACCCGACTTTTTGCTTTCCCATCTCCTTCCCCTCACCATTATTTTCAGCCTCACAACATACCCCAATCGGGGATGCCATAGTCTCACTGGCTCAAGATGGGAGCAACTGGGACTCTTGTGAGGTATTCACATTAAAAAAAAAATCACTTCCATTTCTGTTTGTGACTCTCTTGACTCTCGCCTCTTTGTCGTTTGAGTGTGGTTTTACATAATTTAACATTTTTGTATTTTTATATAGATATTTGGAATTTTCTGTAGATTTTAAATTTAAATTGTTCTCATTTACATGAGGACAATCCAATTATTACATATTCTTCTCACAAAAAATGTATAAACTTCCGCACTAATAAACATTTTTTTCGAAATTCCTAACAAACTTCATTAATTCAAAAAAGTTGATTCCAACTAGAAAGACTAATCTCTAACAGCAATTTTCGTACAAAAAAAGAGAAATTTTAGAAAGAAAAATAAAGTATTTTGGTTTTCAAACAGAAGCCAATAACTTTTTTTCTCCGGAGACTTGTGGAAAATCGTAAAAAAAAGTCACGGCACGCCCCTGTTATCAAATTAACTCGGAGCATATCCGTCGGAACGGTAAATATTGTGAGTGCCTAGTTCAGAGGTTACAGCCGAGCACTTTGTTATATTAACCGAATCCCGCGAGAGGCATGCCTATCAATTTAGAATACCTATGTACTGCCTTAAACATACAAAAAATGTATTTATCGGATTGATGGTTGATTTTGGGATGAATATGAACGAACATATTGATAGTTTTTGAAGTGAAAACTTCTTTAGTTTCTTAACGTTGGATTTGAAACTCGATGAAACGGAAACAAGCGACGCTAAAAAGAGACAACACGTATATTTATACAATTTAGCCTGCGAGAGGATGAGATAGCAATAAAACAATTCACGGGTACTCGGCTCCAATATGATGCGATAAATCCAGAGCCCGCACAAGTTTCCTTTGGTGTAGTGGTATAAAGCGGCCAGACATAATATAGCGGATCAAGGATCGAATCCTATGAAATCCAAAAAAATTTATATATAAATTTTTGTAAAATCATTATCCAATCTTCAAACCACTCCAAAAGGAACATGCAAAAGAAAACACAAATACTAATAAGATGACCAAATGTATATGAAAAGAATTGAATTCGACGACAAAATATGGAAAAAAATCATCCTTCACAAGGATAAAAAAAAGTGCTTCGTAGTCTCCCCACACTTGTCTACTGTAGTTTTCTGGAGGTATCACTTCTTGCGCGTGTGAATTGCACAATCTTTTTTTTTTTTTTAATTTTAATTTATCAGTGTGCCTTTATTTATCCGCAAGAGTCCCATCTGCTCTCATCCGTCTGGAGCCATTGAGACTATGGCACCCCCAATAGGGGTTAATTGGAATGTAATTGAAAGTAGTGGGGAGGGAGTACAAGGGGAACAAGTAGGTAGGGAAGTACCTTGCTATGCAGATCTGAACCCGACAATTACAAGTTCGCTTCTGAATGGCGGTCTTTCAATGGGGGATACTAACATCATACACAATTAATGAATTATGAAAAAACAAAAATCAAACAAATAAAATTTACTTGCGCAATTTCGCGCGGGATTTCAGCCCGCGACCTTCGGATTCGTAGTCAAAGATTGTAACCACTCAAACACGGAGAACGTTGGTCTATGTATAAAAGTAACATAATGTAAATATTTAAAAACAACCATTTTTGAAAATCAATTTATTTTCTTTTACATTAATCTTACGTGGGTGTACGTATTGTACTGTTTTGCTAAAAAAAAGGGTTGCACTTTGATTTTGTTCGCAGAATTTAAGCTTGAGAGAAATACTGCCATCATAAGCAAAAACGCAGGTAGGAATTTGCAAGAGCCACATTCTGATATTGGAGACCTTTCACCTATCATAATAAAAGGAACATAAGAATGTGACTTTTGCAATTTCCTAGCTACCTTTTTGCTTTTGATGGCAGGATAGGATGTTACACTTTAAGAGAAAAATTCATAACATCTAAATTGTGTACCTGAGAGGTTCGCCAGTGATACATGAACAATGTAGAAACTAGAGACGATAAGAGGTAAGCATAAATGCGCATTACGTACCATGTCAAAGTGGAAATTCTGGAATCTGTTGTGGCAATTTATTAAAGGTTATTAACCAGAAGTTGTGTGAACAATGGACCTCGGTAAGGATGATTTTTCCGATTTGACAGCTCGTAACGCTAATGCGAACTCTGGCGGAGTACAAAGGTACTATTCAACGCGGCTATCTAGGCAGGATTGACCGGACACGGAACACACAAACAAGTTTTTGCACAAGCAAGTAGTCACAAGTCGACAATGCTTTCAACTAAGTCACACGTATGTAGAAAAAAACAGAGTGAGCACTTCACACGCGGTAGAAGTGAAACCTTCAGAAAACTAAAGTATACCAGAGTAGGTAGACTACGAAGCACCGCACTTTTTTTATCAATGTGCAAGATGGTTTTTCTATATTTTTGTCTTCGAATTCCAGTGCACCTTTTCCTATATATTTGGTCATCTTATTAGTAGTTGTGTTTTCTTCTTCGGAGTCGCTATAATATGTCGCTTTCTTTCATGTTTTCTTTGCCTGTTCAATCGAGAGTGGTTTGAAGATTGGGTATTGATTTTACAAAAAAAAAAGTTTTTTTTTGGATTTAATAGGATTCGACCCGTGGTCCTCTGAATGTCTGGCCACTAAGATTCGTCAGGTGCTTTATACCACTGGACTAAAGGAGACTTGCGTGGGACCGTGAATTTATCGAATTATATTGGAACCAAATAACGTGTAATAAATAAATAAATATGTTTTTGCTATGTAATTCTCTCGCAAGCTGAACGTTGTAGATGTATGTATTTAGTGTCGCTCGTTTCCGTTTCATCGAGCTTCAAATCACAACGGTGCTAAAGAAGTTTTCAGTTTATTTCGTAACAATAAACTTTTATAATATAGTATGTATAAAATCTACATTTCGACTTTTTCGAGAGCGTCTATTAGCTTCCTTTTGCTTGCCCTAAGTGTCCGTGTTTCCACACTGCATAGAAATATGGAAAAAAATCAGCTCCCGGAGGTAGTGTTCTGTCACTCCATAATATCTTTTGCATTACGTTCATACCTTCCTCAAACAAGCAAAGTCTAAAACATAAAAAATAATTTTTGTTTTCTGAGGTATCTATAAACGAATGTTTGTTGAGGATTGAATGTTTTTCCGTGCTTCACTAAAATGTTTTTGTAATCGCCGAAACCTTGAGCTATTTTTTATGAGTAAACTTTTCTAACTTGTCATATTCTCAAGGGACACTTCCAATTTACTTTCGCCATATTTTTCGACTTTGCTTTTAGGGGTGGTAGTTGTTTGGTTATTTATCAAGAATGTATTATACGAAATGTCTGATAATTGATTACAGAGTTTAATTATTAAAATGATTTTTTTTTTTGATTTCGGTTAAATATATATATTTTTTTTAATTTGTTGGTGTTTGGTTTTGAACTGAGACGTACCTAGTTCTTAACAGGATGTCATTTATCCAGTTGCTGCCTCTCCTTAACTCTTAACTTGCTGGAATAGTATTTGAAATTTTGAGAAGTGGTGAGAAAAATAGTGAAAAAAGTGAAAATTCGAGTGCATTTGTTTTGAAAACAGATTTAGAGAGGAAAGAAAGAAACAAGATTTTGTACTACGTTTGAAGCAAGTTGTTGGCGTTTTTCGTGTAGCAAAACTCATTTTTGTAAAAAGAAAGAATTTTGGCCATATCGGAATTACATAATGTCGTTTTGTACACATTCGCTTTGTTGTGGCAATAATTACCTCAAAGTATCGTTTTAACTCTATAAGTATGTTGTGGCTATATCGTGTGCTCCTTCGCAGAGATATAGTAGTAAGTGATTGATCATTCCCTTTTCCTTACATATCTTGTTTTTTCCTGCACATATTCCCAAACCCAATTCCAACAAACACCGTTTTGTCTCGTTTCGTTTCTAGAACATATTTACTGTTCATTTCAAGTGCATCTTAAACTGTAATTCGTAAGCAGTTTTGGATGCAACGGTAGGTTGCAAAGCTATTGAAATACATTTTTTGCCTAATGTTAAATAAAAGAGCAACAAGACAAAACTTCTGAGAGCGAAATCAAAGTGTATTTTCATGTTGCTCAAACTACTCAAATTCGCTTTCTTCATTCTGCGAATTAAACGATAGTTAACAGCAGATGGTAAAAACCATAATAAAATAAAATGACTAATCGTGAATCATAAATTGTAAAGTAGGTAGGTATATAATTAACACGTAATAAAAAATACATAAAATATTACTAGTAGACACGGTATTAATTAAAAGAGCAAGTCCTGTTTTCATTTCGACTATCTGTAAATCTACGTTTCTTTTCCGGTTCAGGATGGTGGCCGTTTTAATGGTTCAATGAAGATTATTTTTTCAAATGTGAAATGATCGTGGTTTTTAGGACCCCTTCGCATTTTTTCAATATTTTGCTAGCTTAGGACGAATTTTATAATTTCTTATTTTAAGTTGTTACATAAAACATAAAATTAATTTTTTGTTAACTAAATACCTATTTGACAAAATCTCATGATTTCAGGGGAAATTTTTATTTTGACTTATTAAATAAGAGTATATTAGAAACGAGCTTTATTGAACGCAAGGTCTCCTGTTCAGAGAACTATTAGTTAATTATGTTTATTGATATGAAATCATCTATTTTTTTGTTATAATCAGCGCATAGCGATTCGAACAGCCAGTTAGTATCCATCTTCGAGGTAGATATGTAGGGTGGAGAAATGTGGCCGTCGATGTACAAATCGCTATCCAAAACTAGAACCAGTAGAGAGTACGACCTATTTCACACTATGGTTGCGATACAATATGAACCCGTGACCTCCGGAAAGCTAGTCGAGAGCCTTACCTCTCGACCACGGAGGCCGTCAAAATACTTCTTAATACCGAAAGTTTGGAAAATATACTTCCATATTAACACCTTATTTAAATTGTACTCACAAGTTAAATACCGTGTTTAAGACTTTATACTGCAACGCGCTGTCCGAATCGTTGGCTTAAGAAGGAGGAAGCGCAACACGGCATAAGAACACAAAAATTAATCACGATAATACTGTAGTATGTTTTAGGTCAAATAAATACGAAAATAATATTGAAGCATAATAATATGTTAAACTAGACCCGGGAAAGACGATAGGATTTTACAATTGTGTGATATTTTATGATATAGGATCACATTTCCTTTAAAAAAAATTTTCTATTGAGATACTAGATTAACCACCCGGTGTTGTCCGGGTTTCATTATGTTTAAGGGAAAAGTGGTTGGGGTAGCTTTTGGAAATCTCACATAAACAGTGACCTTTCCCATGTTATGAAGGTCAAGTGTGTAAAATTTCATTAATCTCTAAATAAAACTGTAGATTTTTCTAAAAAACAAAGCCACACCGGTTCACTTCCTTGCAGGTGTATACAGATATTAATAAATTATATGTAGCTGATCCTCCGGCGTTGGCCGGGCTTTATGCTGAGTTTTTCAAAATCCGATATAGACAGTTCTTCTCATGCAAAATTTCATCAAAAAGTATCAAAATACTGCTTTAAGGAGTAGGAAATGGGGAAGGGGTGGTTTTTCAAAATTTAATAAAGACAGATCTTTCAATTGTTTTGAAGGTCAAGCATTTCATCAGCCTCGCAATATAGATTTGTACACACATGAAATCCACGCCACGAACAATGAACTTTATATATTAGATCAACAGTTTTTGTTTAGAAATTAGGGAGAATATAGAAATTCGCATTTCGAATGGAAACTGGTAATAAACTTCAAAATTCAGCCGTCAAAATTTCAAAAAAGAAACACTTTTCAAATATAGAATTATTAAAAAAAAATCTGATTGTACGTAAGCTTTAACGATTGTTTTCACACAATCAACAGTACTAAATTTTAAAATTTCAAAGTAAATATTTCTCAGAAATATTCACATCACAGAAAACTAAAATTAGTAAAGTGAAAATCTTAATGATAATGTTTTGTTTTGGTTTGTCCCGCAAGTTCCTATCTGAATTCTCTTTTAAATGGACACAGTAAATATATAATAATGTTCGCAAGATTCCCGAATTTATTATAATTTTAATGGCTACTGCGTATAAACATTTTAACCATTTAAAAAACAATACAGCTCTATATAAATTGTTATACAGGGAGTTGAGGGACGTTATTGACTTATTTTAACCAGTGATTCCCAACATTATTTGGAATAAAAAATATTAATGAAAATTTGGAATTTTTCATGTTTTTTTACTCCAAATGATGTCAGGAATCACTGGTTACATAAAGTAAGTCAAGTTCCTTTAACACACTGTACTATTTGTAACCAGTCCGATTGTATCCATAGGGATGTTTTGTAATTCAAAGGCAGGTTGTAATCTTCCGAGACATCACCAGTGGAGCCTTTTCAACCTCCCCGCCGAATAACAAAATCAACAAAATGAATTGAGTCGGTAGGTTTCAAATCAGGAGTTTAAAAGCTCCCGATGACCTCTACTTGTTGACCTTTGCGACACTGTTTTGTGGCTTTTATCGTTTACAAAAAGACACCGGAAATTTTTTGTCTTTTTATGATTAAAGTGCAATTCATATCTGATTGCAAATACACATTAAAAAATTTGAGGCTGACTGTGACGATACAGAAAGCACCATAAAAAAAAACTGTTTACGATTGTGATTCTGTCTGTTATTCCGGTTCCATGAATCAAGTTCTGGGACTTGGCTTTGGTTCGAAAAATTGGAACTGATTGTAGTTACAATTCAGACAAGTGATAAACTAGGTTCTAAAATTATTTAATTTTAAATAACTAATTATTATTTTATATTTGAAATGTATTTATTTTGATTTATTTTTGAAAGACGTCGTAATTTTTCCAGTTTACTAACAATATTTATTCGAAAAGTAATTAATTATCTGATAGTATCTTAATACTTTCAGCTTTGCAATTCCTGCAATTATAATATGCGGTGATTTTTAATTTTTTTTAGGTGTCTTGTGAAATTGCGGGAATTAATCGTTTAAAAAATATTTGCATGTACTACGAATCGTGTAAATTGAATACCGATGGGAGGAGGAGGTGTCGGGAGCCAGGATCTCAGAGCGATGAAAAGTTACCTAACCAACACAGACAGATCGGTGGAGAGGTACCTGCAAAGAACCTCTTCGGCGGCGGAGGCTGGAATCCGGAGTACTGGGGCTGTTCGTGCAGGTTTTGCGAGGGGGTCGCCCAAGGGGACCGCTGCCACCCCTCGGGCGCCATGCGAGACTCGGCCGCCATGTCCAGGTAGCCGTGCTTATCCCGTGGCCATGCCAGCCTGCTTTAACGGTCCACACGCATGTCTTAAATATTTAAATTAAACAAGAGTCTCAATTCCCGAAAAACTGTTGTCCTTAGAACAAACACTTTTTTACTTTAAAATTACACTGTTAGGCTCTTGAGGTTTATAGGAGGGTTGTGGTCAGTCGGATGCGGTCGGATCGACGCTCGTAGTGCAAGTGGCGAGTTATGGCGCGACGAGAGGAAGGGGGCGCGCGGGGGGACAACGTGAGTGGCTGTCCGCACGCGCCCGGACACGTGACCCGGAGGAGACTGGGACCCACTACCCCTTAACAAACAACAAACTTCACTATCCCCCTATCACACTGCTGTTAGCCCTTTTTCGCACATTGTACCTAATAATATTATATTATAGAGTAGTAACTTAGTGCAGACATTCACTGTAGATTGAAGATGACCAAAAACGGAATTAATATCTGCAGTAGGTACTTATCAAAAAGGCAGTGACGTTCTGTGTCATGTATCCACTGATGGTTTGGTGTAAAATTTTGAGATTTAAAATTTCTCTTGCATTGTAAGGTAGATGAAAAACTCTTTTAGAAAATAAAAAAAACATGATTTTTAAAATGCCACCTGTACCATATTTTTAACTCCAAACAAGCTTAGAAATTGCTGGCTAAAATCTGTCGACGATGCACTCTGTAGAGAACGGTTTATTTTACCGATATAATTCGCTTTTAATGCAAAACTTTTTAAAAACATTACATTATTTTCCTTGATTAAATGTTATTTGACGAATGACAGCCATTATGTTTTTCAAAATACTTATCAGAAAGACCAAATTTTATACTCTTATATACCCGCTTAGTAAATGGGAACATAGAATTAAATTATTTATTTTTACATGAACTCCACACTGGAGGCCCTGAGAAAAATAATTTCCCTCAGGGCCTATGTCATCTTTGGAGAAGCTGTGTGGAGGGTTTTTTTTGGAAAGGAAGGAGATGAGGGTTCTGGGAAGGAAAAGCGTTTGAGGGGTGGGTAGGAATCTGGGGTTCAGTGTGTCCTGGTCGTCCGCCTCCAAGACCTAGACAAACCTCACCCCATGAATCCGGGCACCCCTGCTAAATCATCAAACGTAGCGAACCACTTGGGGTGACCTATGGCAGAGGTTTTAGTTATCCAATAAAGGTTCCCGGGCGGCAGTACCCATTTCCGCCTCCCAAATTGAATAATTTAATAATTTCACCTAACATTTTTATGATATCGCTAAAACCATTATTCCTTCAAAACCCTGTTCAGAAATGATCTTCCTTATGTTTGGTTTTGCGCAATTTGTCATTGCTATATTCAAGTGCAGTTAGTTTTTTTTTTTTTTTTTTTTTTTTTTAATCTTTATTTTTTCCCATTATTATAAACATTTCAAAATACACATATAAGAAAGAAATAAATCAAAAGTTAGGAATAATTAAATCTACGTAAAGTAAAAAGTAGGTGATGGGAACCCACAAAGGCACTGCCTGTGCGTGGGTAATATAAACAAAAATGCATACATCAGTAAGTACAATTAACAATAGTTATAAGTTATAAAAAAGTTATATGAGTTAGAATTAAAATGAAAAGTGATGTATTAAGGTTAACATAGAATTTATAGCAAAAGTGTTTTGACATCTGCACCATAAAGCCATAATTTTAATTCTTTTATGTAGAGTGATATTTTATCTGTCGTTTGAATGTGTTTTGGTAGAAGATTAAATGTCCGAGGACCTTAAGGAAATTAAGGACCTTAAGGAAATTAAGGAAGAAATTTGTACCTACAAATTTCTTCCTTAATTTATGTGGTTTCTCAGTAAGAACCTACATGTCATATGCTGTGCTCTTATTGAATATGTGTAAACAAATGTAATAAATATTTAAAAAAAACAGCTAGTTGTTGAAAAAGAATAACTGATTTATAACATTACTAGTGAGCTCCCGGCATGCGTTGCAATGCCATTTAAAAAATGAATGGTTCTCCCTGCGAGTCATTACTCATTCGTCTCCGTCCCCGTTCCCCTTCCGCCCTCCTTTCCCTCACCATCCGACTTCCCTCCCTGCCGTTAAACCACATGTAATACATCAATTTTTCAAGCAACTCGCGCGCCACCTAATGCATTTTTTTAATACAAATTTCATAAAGCCAGAGCTCACCAGTACATGTATGTTCCAGTATGGAACATTCGCAGTAGTGCGAACAACTCACCAAAGTTTCATCGCAATCGGATAAATATTAAAGGAAAAAAATTATAACGCCAGAGCTCACCCACCATCCCGGGCATTCCACATCAAATCCCCAAAGTTTCATCTCAATCAGATTAATGATTTAGGAACGAATAAGGCATAAACAAGAAACATTTATTTTTATACATTAAGATTTAAAAAATCACAACACATCACCGACCGTACAAAAACAGAATCTATCCGTAACAGCAAAATAATAAGGTTATAATAATAATAATACTTATAAAGGTAATCTGTCCACTCCAGCGAAGTTCGTCAGTGATTGCTTCTGAACCCCCAATGATTGGTTCTGAAATCAGAAACATCCATCCCCCGAGGTACTTGAAAGGATGAAATGTTATATGACCGGTGAAGGTGGTTTCAAAGATAATTAAAGTACATTGATTAGTTGATTAGCGGCACCCGACATCAATTAGTCCGAGATCAATGGTCAAAGACGACGTTAGTATTTTTTTAATGTGAATACATTTAAGAGGAAGGTGAGGAAGGAACTGGCTATTTAAATCTGCGCCAAACTCGGTCAAAGCCATTTCAAGCAATTTCAATTCTGAATGATCGTCTAAAATTTATTTATTTTTAACTTAATGAGTAAAACCTCAAATTGTAATGTTTAATTAAATGAAGACAATATTAGCGAAAATCAAAAGATTGCATTTAGTGCTAGTTGAATCTTGCAATCATACGTAAAGATAGCAGAAAATACAATAAGCGTTAAGCCGCCGCTATCCGAATTCGACCGATTTCTGACGTATTTCCCTTAAACATTTGAAGTTTTTCAGCTCTTAAAAAAATATATGTTATTTTTTAAGATTCTAGATATGTTCCACGCCGAAACGCAAATTATATGAAATTCCCTCCATAGAAAAAAATCGCAATTTATGCTCCGAAAATTATTTAAAACAAGTCTATTTCTATTATTTTACAAGTTATATTTGTGAAAAAATTCACAATGTTTCTTTAAATGATACTTAAGATACGTTTCACGAGATTTTTGCTCTATTTTAAGCGAGTCATGTTTTATTAAGCTTTTTCGCAATTTTCGCTGCACTTTTATTACTTAAAATATTAGCGCGCTCTGTCCAACACTCGTCATTACGTTTCTTTCCATCTTCTTCTTTTTCAGCCGAGAAACGCCGCCTTAAGAAAAATTAAGATAATGTTGGTAACTCTTGGTCGTAGTATGATACAGTTAATAATGAAAGAATTGGATAGGGACACATTAGCTCAGTGGTTAGAGCTGCGTCCCGGAAAGCCAAAGGTCCTGGGTTCGAGTCCAAGATGTGACCGTATCTTTTTCTGATTTTTCTGTGCCAGATTGAGTTTCGCCAATATTGACTTCATTTAAATAAAATTTATTTGCCCACGTCGAGATTTGAATCCGCTACCGAAGGGTTGCTAGTCGAGAACCACCACGGAGGCCGTCAAAATAGTCAAGAGTCTGAGGGGTGAGTAGGGTGACACTTAAATTTAGTTTCCAGTTTGAGTTTTCGAGCTGTGATAATGGGATGGATTATTGTTGCTGCACATCCCTCCTCTCATCCCACAATTAAATAATTCTATAAATGACTCAAAGGAAAATATGAAAGCATAAATATTTGGATAACATAAACACTTCGTTTTAAATAAAAATGACTTTGCAAGCCTCGCCTGAAGAGTGGTGGCAAACTCAGTGGCAGACTTCACTGAAAAGCAAGTACCTTGTTGTGGCTGCATTGTTCTTCAATCCCAGTGATTGAGATAACTTGAATTAAGTTGGGGAAAACTTCTAAGTTATTCTGAAGATAGAGAACCACACTGCGGGAGCCCAGCTGTCTTCGGCTGTTTCCGTAACCTTTGGTGAATTAGACACGAACGACGATACTTTTCTAACCATTCAAAAAGGGTCACTAGGTAAAAATACTTCCGCTTTGCTATAAAATCCAAATAAATGGAATGTTTGTGAACGTATCCGAAAACTAAAAACTGTTTTCAAAAAGTGATTGCTTTAAAATTTTATTATTAGAAATAAACACGTATTTTTTTTAATATAAAAATTTTTAATGCAAACTTTTAAAGCTTTAAAAATGGCACACCATTCAATTTTTCTGACTTAAATTACTGACAACGAAAAAAAAAAAAAATCACAAACACATTTTATTAGATCACACTTTTTTGTTTTTCATGTAAAAATAATACGGAAACTTTGGTTTCTTAAAAGTGTACATTTTAATTATATTGTAGTTAACTTTTAGATTTTAATATAAAGCGTGTTGTTTTCTCCTTCCATTAACCGTTTAGATCAACGTTTTCTATGAGACCTATATGGTTTGTGATTAAACAAGTTTACTGACATCTGTTGAGACACATCTATACTAATGACATCTATTGAAGAATCTCGGGACTACTTTATAATCTTACATACTACATGGACCCAACTATTAATCTGTCAAGGTTCTCTCTCCCTCTAGGAAGACGTCTACCTCATTAAGCCGCATCCCGTGCAGCCATGATGATGCACAATTGGGGCTTAATGGATTCTGAATTGTGCTAATGTGGAAATATTCAATCAACAGAACGCAAGGAGAAGAACGTCCCCTTCAACAGTTTCCCTGTGACACATCTGTGCTGAACCAAGATGCTGTCGACTGGCTGAGTAACCTCGGCATTCCAGTTTGACCTTCACTAACTTTCCTCCACTAAACGAAGAACATAAAACTATTTATTCTATGCAGAAGAATAGTTTTTTTTTTTTAATTCCTGGCTTACAAAGTCGATTGCTGACCCCGCCGTAAGTAAGTTGCATGCATTCCAGACGACATATTTTTGATATTTTCATTTGATTTTATGATAAAAAATTGTCGATTAAAATAAGAATGAAATAAATATATCTATTTGTGACAGTTTGCATTGGTCATTTTTTTTCTTATAAAATCATTTACAAAATAAATAAAAACCGCTTTTGACTCCGTTTGCCAAGCGATTTTTACGCGTATTACCTATTATCGTGGTGGAATAAGGCACACTAAGAGTATATATATACAATTTTTGTCTTGTGGCTTCCTCTTAATGCAATGCTTTGTATGCTCACAATGACATTTGCTTAATGGACTACGTGGCGTTTCAACGTTTATTTAAATGTGAAAAAATAAGCAAAATAATTTATTGTTTGTTACATTCTTTTCAGTTGAACTTGTATAAGAAAATGAATATCGAAAATCAATCAAGTTAAGGTGATACTTAAAAGAATTCATAATATTTTCTTTCGTATATGACGCGAGTTTAATTATTTTAGGGAAAAACGCTTTTTACAAGTTATGATTTAAAATATTAAGTTGAATTAATTGTTTGCGCCTGCATATACGCAATATGAACATGAATAAATAGATTTGTCCATGCGAACTCAAATCTTTCAAGAAAGGCTAAAAATAACAATATTGTCGTGATTCATTCCAATAATGTATTTGTTAGCCTTTCTTATAATATTTGAGTTTGTTTATGTACAAAATAAGTTATTCATATTGCGTATGTACAGGCGCATACAATTAATTCATCTTAATATTTTAAAGCATTACTTGTAAAAAGCGTTTTTCTCTAAAATAATTATACCCGCTCCATCTATGAAAGAATATATTATGAATTTTTTTGAGTATCACCTTTCAGAAGAGTTTCTAAATAATTTAGAATTATTGGGAAAATTGTACACATTGTGCAAGTCATGCACACGCATGCGTAAACTTACAAGCAATGACTGTAGTAACGTACAAAGTTCAGTAAAAGGCGAGAGGCCTTATCTGTGTATATAGGCCTTATCGAGTGCTACAGGTTAATAATACCAACATGATTAGGAAGGTAGATACTTCGATGGTCTATTAATAGAAAAGTTTTATGACAAAATAAGTTATGATTCGTCGTAAATATTATGTATTCATATTATAAGTCAATCACCCCCTTTGTAATAAGAACTTTGATTGCCACGTGTATTCTCTGTGATTACAATTCAAGGGCAAGAAATGCGTCAAAAAACATTATTTTTTCTATGGTTGTCCGCAACAAACGCAGCTGAATGTGAAACGTTAATTGAAGCTTACATCAGCGGGTTTGTTTTTTAACTTCAGTTCCGTAACACTCGGAGAAATTCGATAATTTAAATTCGGAAGCTTTTGAACTTTCAATCTCGGTCGGCCTTGAGGAGTTGCTTTGTGTCACTAGGCAGCGGTAAAATAAATAATTGATTGGCTCGATCAGTCTTGAAACCTCTGATCTAACGCCACGAGGAACATACAATGTGTTCTGTGTAGGCTAAATAAAAATCGAGTGGGCTTACCCAAAAAAATCATTTGTTTACGAAACCAATATCGTCCAGCTAAAAATACCCTCCCCAAAAAAGCATAAATGAATAATACCTATTTTTAAATACATGTATATATTTTTAAATATACCTGTGTCCCTTTCCACGTGAAGTGGGCTGGATGATTATTTCAAAGTGGGATGTTAACTGGAGAATACGCCTGCACCCTAATTATTTCTAGCAGATAAAAAAAAAATTGCTGTCTGTAAAGTCGGTTTAAGGACGATAATTTTACGCGATAACGTCACGAGCCGAACGCTTAAGCCGAACGCTTAGGCCGATCGTGCCTCTCTATCGCTTGTTCCGCGCTCTCGCTGAACGCTTAGGCCGAACGCTTGTTCCGCGCCCTCGCTTGTACGCCCGGCTCTGGCGGAACCTGACAACGTGACAGCGTGATAGCGAGACAGCGTGATAGCGTGACAGCGTGACAGTGTGACAGCGTGACAGCGTGACAGCGTGACAGCGTGACAGCGTGACAGCGTGACAATGAGTCATGCTTTTTCGTGAATGCGGCCGGCGTTCATCGATTTATAAGACGTTATCACGTCAAAACTAAAAATTTTATACATTAATTTAATGAGAAATAGAAAGAGTGAAATTAGCTAAATAATGAAAAAATGGATTTTAAACAGCTAACGTGAATTCACGGATAAATTTGCAATTCTCAAAATCCCGATTATGGTTCTTTGAATTACATGAGAGATAAACGCCATGTAAAAATAACGCGTAGCGTAAGGTCGAAATAGTGAAAACTTGAGGAGGTAAAACTTACTACTACAGCCCCGACCATAAAACCGAGCAACCAACTAACTATACCAACGCTGAACGGGCAAATAAAAATTTAATAAGTAAGATCGTGTAAGTCAAAAATTTCAATTAATTTCAAAGCACTGTGCATGTATTATTATGTCGTCTTTTAATTTCTTGTGTTGATAGGGGAAAGTATTTGCACAAAATCTTTATTTGAACATGTTCGATAGAAAAATATCTACGAGTAACATATTAATGTCATTATGTTAATTTTCTGGCAAATAAGTTATTTACCTATATGTTTATTAGATGTCGAGAAAATAAAGGTAGGCAGTAGTAGTTAATTTAGTAAACAGTAAGAATAGTTTATATTATAAAAAAAACAATTCTTCAGTAAGATTACTATGCGAAAAATGTAGATATAACAGTAGTAAGTAAATATAACACCTTTGACTTTTACTCGTAAAAATGTTAATGGTTTTATATACAACTCTGATTTTTTAAACTTCATTATCTTTCATAGGCCAACAAGAATTACTTTTTAATTATAACAACAATATCAGACTGAGTCATTAAGATATTCACTTATTGTAGACACTGCACAATGCATGCAGTTGGAAATGCTTTCTCAGAAGTAGAAGATGTGTTCAACTGCATGGATATAGTTACAAACAGGCTATAATAACATACCTCTATAAATCAATGTAGCGTAATATACCTACCTTACACCCAACATAATAAAATTACAATATATATTGTGTAAAAATGTTTTTCAAAATGTATCTATAGGTAAATACTGTAATGCATAGAAAAAAATAAATAAATAAATCTAATATTTTTTGCATGGGATTTATATAATTCAATAGCATAATATTTTACCGCATGTTTAATTTTTCCACAAAATCGTAAGTATATCACATGTTTCAGTATAAATAAATAAAATTATTTGAAAATCTTCATAAAATATATATTTAAATTAATATTGTAATACAACGTTAACTCCAAAAATTGATACCTCCCAAAGAAAGGTATAAAGGTTCACCGTGTAGGGCTTAGACCGTTCAGTGGGCAAATTCAGATATCGCGAGATTAAACTAACCAGATTAACTTAATATTATTTTTATCTGTTATATTTACTAATACAACAGATTAATTTTAATCATTTTTTATTTAAGACGTATGGAAAGGTGGCAGAAAAGTGAAAAAATGAAATACTAGTAAAATAACAGTAATTAAATATGTATTTTTTTTTAATATTAGCTCCACACAGGTTGCCCCGAGTAAACAATTTGCCATGTTTGGGGATGCTATTTTGAGGGTATTTTTAGGGAAAAGAAAGAGGGGAAGTTCTGGAAAGGAAAAGGTGTGAGGGGTGAGTAGGAATCTAGAAATCAATGTGTCCAGGAATGACGGACGTATGAATCCATCCCTCCCTTTGCGGTGTAAGCCGACGAATCGAGAGGGTTCGGTTGGAGAGATCTAGGTTAGGTCTCCCTCAACTGGTCTTTCCCGATCCGACCCGCCACGCTGTGGGCAAATGCATTCGCCGCCAAGACCTAGATAAACCTCACCTAATGAACCCGGGCACGATTTCTTACAATCAAACTGATTGATCAGTTTCGTAAGATTTGTAAAATAAAATATTGTAAAATTAAAACTGAATAAACATATTTAAAAAAAAAAAAAAAAAAAAAAACTCCTGCTAAATTACCAAACGTTTCAAACCATTTGGAGTGACTTATGGCATGGGTGCAGGTTATCCAATTAATTACAATAGTAAATTCAATTAACCGTCCTTAGAAGATTATTTTTTTATCTGAATACCGCACAAGAGCCCCAACTGCTCCCAACCGCTTGGAGCCAGTGAAACGCTGGCTTCACAACATACCACCAATTGGGGTATGTTGTAAGCAAGTGAGGGGAGGGAGGAGATAGGGAAGAAGGTGGTGAAGTCTATTCAGATCTGGTCACCAAGAATGGATGAATTCAAATCTGGTCACCAAACATGGTTAAATCCATTTCAAGCAACGTTTCAATTCTGAATGGTGGTCTTCCACCAGGGCGATACTGACAATATAAAATTACAATATTACTAACTGAAGTTTCCGGCATTTCCAAGGCTTTAGACAGTGACCTTCCTAAAATTGTATCAGTCTCGTGATAAAACTCTAGATTTGTATAAAAATTAAATCCACGCCGCCTGCCCGGTGTCCGTCCGCCCGCCTGTCACTTTAAATATTCTTTATACACATAGATAAATAGATAGACATATTGTTTGCTATTATAATGCCTATTTTCTATTGGAGGCACCGCTAAAAACCACCTTGTGGAGAAATCCTGAATATAGCTGAGCCAATTGACATTTTTGTCAATAAAATAAATGATAAATAAAAAAAAACTATAAAATTGTAAAAAATCTTTTGATAAATATATGTTATTATTATATGGATAAATTCAGTTGCACATCCCATGCACAGAGTCATAAATAATTATGTTAATATTAATACAATGACTTATTTTATGTATAAGTCCTAAGGGCGTATTACGCTTAAATAAATAATATAAGTCACAGCAAGGAAAAACAGTGTTCCAAACAGCCTTCCTGTTTTATCCACAATAAATCTACCCCGTCCCGTCACACGGCGGGCCACGTGACGAGACCACGTGACGCGCCCCCGCCCCTCAACTCCCGCACCCCCACTGCGTAGCATCCTTCGGTTCGCTACGCCGCGAGTTGGAGTCGCTTATAGCTAAGTATCTCGATATGCTAGCGTTATAATTTTTGTGCTGGAGATGAATGAAGAAATTTGTTATTTGCTAATTAATACTAGAAGTTCTGTGAACAGCAGATTTACCTCGCTTCCAAGATGGTACGTTTCCAGTTTTATCTATTTTAATAAATCAAAACCAAAATTTTCTCTTAAATGATAAGATTTGTTTATATGATTTGAGATTCTCAAGGCCAAAAGTATTGTCGTGATTATCATTTATAATTTATACCATTGGCGTGTGGTCCATATAAAAATATACTAACCCGTTTATCAAGACAATTATTTATCGTACTCATAATCTACATGTTAAGAACAAGTATATAGATCCTAACCGCAACTAATCTTTAATGTATGTGTTTCTACTTATGTCTACAGAATAGCTCTTAATCCCAAACATGGGAACACCTCAGCACAGGTTCGCCGGTTCTAGTGAGGTATTTACAAGATACTACTTCTAACTTATTTACATACAGTTACGGATCATTAACATTTTTTTTTATTACTAAACTTATTATCTATCTAAAACTTGTAATAATTTGTAAAGTGTGTGTTCAAGAATAGAAATAAATAATATTTGGGTTATTATATCGTGTTGCGCTATCTCCTTATGCAGGCAAAGGCTATGTATAATAATATATTTTTTTTAAATTAGTCTCTCCTGATCCATGATCCTCAATATCTCCCCATGATATCATTATAATGGAAATTAACCACAAATTCTCAGTATCAAAAATACAATTCTTCTTATATATAAAAATTAATATTTGTTTATTCATATTTTATGCACTGCCATACCGTTCAACCGATTGTAATGAAACTTTGGTGATTTGTTGTGCGCACCTCCGAGAAGGTTTCTATATATAATGGTAAGCTCTGAGGTTATGAAATTGTGTAAAATTTAGTACAGGTGATGCGCGAGTGATTTGAAAGTGTGTTTGTTTCATATATTTTAGCAGCAAAGAGGGATGGCAGAGGGGAGGGTAACGAAGGAGGTGGGGTTCGCGGGAGGGATTACTAGGGAGGAGGAAGGCGGGGTAGGTGGAAGGGTAACTTAGGAGGGGTACGGGGACGCATGAGAAAGGATATGCAGGTAAAAAAAAATATTTGAATGGCATTGCAACGCATGCTGGGTACCAGCTAGTATTAAATAAAAATGTGTTTTCGGCTACAAGAACACATTTAAAAATTGGTTGTCTGTAAAGTCGATTTACGAACAATAATTTTACGTGATAACGTCATATAATAACGATGGAGTGGAAGAGAGATAGATGCGTCACAAGCCGAACGCTTGGTCCGCGCTCTCGCTTGCATGCTCGACTCGACTCGACGGCGTAACGTGACAATGAGTCATGCTTTTTGGTGAGTGCAGCCGACGTTCATCGATTTATAAGACGTTATCACGTCAAAAATACAACACAAAGAATTATGACTAATTTTTATAATAATCCTGCAGTAGAGTCTTTTTTCTGTCGCAACCTTTTTGTAAGGCTGGATAGCGATTTATGAATCTGATTGTAAATTAATTCAGATGTCATGTTTGTCGGAGCATTTGAACGCAGGTGACACAATGTGTTTACCAGCTTTATTGCTGATAAATAATGCATTATCAAATAACGTTTACCGCATTTCAGATTTTCGCTGCTAATGCTTGCATTGCCTGAACATTCAATGATACTAAACACTAAATAAACATAAACATAAATGGAAGCAAAATTACGTATTATCAACATTATTTCAAACCTGCGCAAAGTATTGCAATAATCCATCAGCCTGGATTGTATTATCAAGTAAATATCGGTAACATGAATGCAGTATTATCAATTAATCCATGTCAAACTAGGCTCAAAGCCGGCTCAGATAATTTACTTAAGAACATTACCGACGCTGAGACTTCCAAAAACTGAGCATTGCTACGAAACAGCCAATTCATTAATCTTTGTTCATTACGAAGATAAAACGCTCTTAGATTTTTTGGACTTACGCCAACGCATCGCTCAATAATAATCGCCAAATAAAACAATGCGACGCTTAAAACTGTACATATTCATATGCAGGGGATTTTCGAAAATACTGTTTTGTAGTTCAAAAACATATTTTGATTAAAGGGGGTATTCTAGTCTAGAAGCATGATTTGTAGGTATTTTTTCAGGTGCAAAAAAAAACAACAAATAATATTTTTAGTAGCCATTACATTACCAAATATTAATTAAACATTAAAGAATAATCTCAAAATGGCACGCCCTGGTTGACACGATTGCAACCCTCCTAGTAATAAAAAAAATTCAGAATAATTCTTAATTCAGACAAGTGCTGCTAGCCCGTACCTCGGAAACGTAAAAAAATATTTTTTTTGCAAAATGGCGGCTGACTGAAATAAAAAGACATATTTTTAACAGTTTTTTGACTTTTCAGTATAGTAAAAATTGAAATTTTGTTATAGTTCTGATAGAGGAGTAGAGAACGCTCATATCAAATTTCAAGTAAAATGGTTCCATAGAATTTGAGATATCGTGTCAACCGTCTCGAAAAATGTAGTTTTGAGAAAAATACGTTTAAAATTTTGTTCAATTTAGATTCTGGTTAGATTCCGTCTAAACCGCGACACTAAAATGGTTATAACTTTTAAAATAATGCGAATTTCGAAAAATCCTTTTAAAGAGATATTTTCGAATATCTAAACTTTGTAAATACGAATAAAAAAAATTCTATACTAGAATACCCCCTTAAAGTAGTAGGTACTTACTTACACTTACCTGGCTTTGCCAATAATAAATTTTTTTAACAACATTTGTTCAAATCCTCTTTCTTGTTAAACTTTAAAATACAACAAATCATAATTACTAAGTAGAGAATTCCTAATGTCCTTTACGTTGACAGTAAAGTTGTATACGTCTTCATTGTGTATATGGACCTAATTGCGTTGACCTATAAATTTCAAACAGAAAAATCTGGACAATTTTCATGACAACAAAATAAATATAAAAAAACAACATACAGATATGCCATACTAGAAAAACAATAGCTTTACTTAGACCATTTAAACTTTCTTTCGCTATTTCTATATACGATCGGAATTCATCTTATGGCGGCTTATCTTCCAGATCTGCACAATTCGCGTTTATATCAGGAATGAACGTAATTGACTCTGTATAAACCATTGATTTATAAAACATAGATTTAATTCAAATTGTACCAGTCTGAACATGCTCGTCGTAAGTTGAAACCGTAAAAAGTGAAAGAAACTTATAAAGCTGTTGAAATCTATAAAAAGGGTCGTATGACAAGGGAATACCTCCATGAATTAAAGATTTAAAAATTAGAATTAATTATTTAAAGCTATCCGCATTGTACAATAGAATAGTTACGAGTATAAATAACATTGCAACTGCGAACGCTTTCAACCATTTGAGTTATAAATGCTGCTCCACTATTGCAAAACAGGGCTCAGAAATAGTTCACCTCGCTAAATGCAGCTAAATAGGAGTGGTACAAAATAATGCAGCAATTAATAACATGAATCGCTGCACGTGGTTAGTGGGGAGGAAGGCATCCGTGCTCCAAATCGATGGACATTCGTGGGGGTTACTGCTTGTGTAGATTTTGTGGATTTAACCATTGACGTTATATACAAAATATAGACGCATGGCAAAAATCTCAAAATGGTAAACCAAAGACAAAGCAATTGCATTAGCTTCGATTTCATAGTTTTAGTGCTCAACTACCAGTAAGTAAATTGCATTAAAAAAGCGCCAAAACGCCTTCATGTATGATGAGAAGATGTTTCCATTATACGGCAAACACTAGGAATAAAAGTCAAGGATTAAAATTTCATTTGTTAATGCACGCATATTATTTATTATTATAAAAAATACAATTATGTCGATTTTTTCCTGAGATTCTTAGCGCTATTAAAGAAAGTGAGATAGAAAGATTAAGTATAAGGACAACCTAGGACAGTAGGTCGTCTCGAACAGCATTCCGTATTTGTCTTAGTCTAAGCGATTAAGCGTATCTTGGCATCTCATTCACACCCGCGATGTAGAATTTTTTGGCGCAAATAATAATAATAATAATAATAATAAAAACATTTATTCATCAGTAAATTTTTACAGTTTTACTCATTTTGTTTTATTTATAATTGCTTCTTTTGACAAAAGGGTCACTACCCAGCTTATACATTTAGGATTTCTCCTGAAATGTAGCTGGTTTTTAGATGTGCATCTAATATAAACACAAAATATATAATTAAATGAAAATAAAGTAAATACAATTAAATTACATAAAAAAATAATCAAATCAAATTTATTATTTAAAACACATATTGCAATATAATATAAATAATAAAAGTAAAAATAAAAATAAAAAATAATGTAAATTGGAATTCAAATCAAATCAAATAATCTTAACATTGGAATTCAAATATGAAATAATATAATACAAATATTAATATTAAAGTTCCAATAAAATACGAAAATGCTACCCCATTTTATATCTACGTCATTCACTCACATATTTTTTTAATGTCTATCTTTATCACATGAATACCTTTTGGATTAAGAATTTACTGAATTCTTTTCTTATTTGCCACATTCATTCTGTCTGAAGTTTGTGAGACAATGGCGAGATGTAATGTATAAGTATGTATATGTATTAAGAGTAATACACCGGCCAAAATTTTGTATATTCTTAATATGCCTTATACCACCACTTTACAAAAATATAGGAAGAGTCCAGAAACGGTCGATTTTAGCCAAAAAGTGGTTTTTATTTATATTGTGAATAGTTTCTTAAGAAAAAAAAGTTAATCAAAAGTTAAAAGTTGTTCGTTCCTTAGTTCCTCTTAGGCCGCCTGTAGAGATAAGTGTGTCAAGCTGTTCTTGTTAGAGATAAAGTTATTGGAGATGCGGCCAGCCCCGTGACACGGCGGGCCACGTGACCGCACCACGTGCCTTTTGCCCAGGCACCGCCCCAACCCACCCCCTGGCCCAGTGTAGCATCCTATCCGCTACGCCGTAGAGACGTAAACAGTACGAGCGGTGAAAACTGCTGTCTTTTGTCATACATTTTAATAATGTCCATTCTTTAGTGATTGCTTAATAGATCATAGCGTTTTATAAATATCTCTACATTGAAAATGGTAATTATATGTAAAACTACGATGTTCATAAAAAAAGCATTGTTTTAGGAATATAACAAATAACTGGTTTTTTTCATTGAAAAAGCGTCTCTTGGAAATAAAACAGAAAGCATGTTTACCTATGATCTAATCCATTTGTTCATATCGTATGGTCTTTAAATTTTTATTATTAAATTTACTTTATCGTTTTTAAATTTTTGACGTGATAACGTCTTATAAATCGACGAACGCCGGCTGCACTCACGAAAAAGTATGACTCGTGTCGTGTTGTCACGTTCCGCCTGAGCCGAGCGTGCAAGCGAGAGCGCGAAACAAGCGATAGAGAGGCACGATCGGCCTAAGCGTTCGGCTTATGACGCATCAATGCAATTTTTCATCAATGTTTTCTTATGACGTTATCACGTAAAATTATCGTCCGTAAACCGACTTTACAGAAAACAGCCCACAGGATTTTTTTTCCCAGGGCATATGTCATCTTTGGGGATGCTGTGTGGATGATCTTTTTAGGGAAAGGAAGGAGGTGAAGTTCTGGGAGAGAAACGGTATGAGTGGTGGGTAAGAATCTGGGGGTCAATTTCGAAATAAATGAAAACAGAATGAGCAAAAGAATAAATAATATATTTTACACCCCACAAACCAATACTAAATTATTGCAGACACATAGCAGTTTCATTGGTCCTCGTTCATTTAACCTTCTACCACTACAAACTCAAATGATAAATAAAATGATAAAATATGTAAAAGAGGTAAAATTATGGTTGAATAATGTAAATATTGAAACGCTTTTTCTATAAATTTATCCATCCTTCTACAACTCACTTTCTGTAACTTTCTAAACTTTAGTACAATGTGTTTTCTGTTTTTTTTTTTTTTTTTAAATAACTAAAAAAAAAAATTAAAAAAATTAAAAATCATTAAGTTTTTTTTCCATATTTTTATTTTATTTTTATAATAGCTGAAAAAAAAACCCTTTTCACTTATTCTACCAATGTATTACTAACTTTTTATACTAACTTTATATTTTATATGCTTTTTAAGTCTATTTTATACTTTGTGTACTTGGAAATATAGTATTTTGTTTTAATATTACCCACACTCAGGCAGTGCCTTAGTGGGTTTTCATATCTTGTTCATACTATTTGTTATTTTATATTATGTTATTATATGTGCTATTATACATTATATGTACAAAGAAATGAGAATAAATAAAGTTAAAAAAAAAAAAAAAAAAAATACGTGTAGGAGAGTAACGGACGTATGAATTCATCCCGGTGCAAGGCGATGAGTCGGGAGAGTCCGGCTACAGGTTAGGTCACCCTCAATCCGGCCAGTAGGTGGGAAAATGCGTTAACCACCAAGATCTAGACAAACCTCACCCCATGAACCCGGGCAGCCCTACTGAGTAGCGAACCACTTGGGGTGACTTATGGCAGGGGTCTGGAATATCCAATAAATGGTTTTCGGAGCGGCGGTACCCGGCTCTGTTATTGCTCTGTTTTAAGGATGTTATGATTTTTTTTTCATTGGTTAAAGTTTATGTGAAAAAGGACTGTATACGATAATGTCATTTAGAACGTGATGAACATAATTTATGCAAATTAATAAATTCTGCCAGATCCGGCAACCTTTTAAGCCGAGAGAGGGGTCGATTTAATCAGTGTAGAAGCAATAGATGTTGTATAGAGATTTATGTACACGGGGAATGTATTAATGATGTTTTGTTTCTCTGAGTAATTTGTTGTTTGGGACTGTTTGGTGTTGTTCGGATGAAGTAATTCACGAGTTTTTGATAAACAGTCTGATAAAACCGTGAAACCATTACATTGCTTGTCAATGGTACATCCCAATTATATACTTACAAACCTATTATACGCAACATTCCCAAAGATGACATAAGGCTGTAGGGATTTTTTTCTTTGGGGCCTTCTGTGTGGAAATAACACAATTTTTTTTAATCATTCTTTCTTGACAAACATTCCATATTTTAATTGTTCTCTAGACTTTATGTCCGGGTTAAATCTTCCCCACAGGAAAAATTTATCCCTTCCACACTTTTCCACAAATGATCATCTAGTCAATCCAAGCTATGCAATTGCACCATATAAAAAAAAAATACAAAACAATACAAGAACAATATGTCAGCCTACCAGGGAGCAAATGGGAAAATAATTCATCGACTCCAGATATTTTCATATCAGAGGGTTCGGCTCGATAGAACTCCTAACTAGACCGATAAATCCTACTGATGCCTCAATATAAATATTTAAAAAAATCTTTCGTAATCCTATATGTGTTTAATATGACTGATTTTTGCATTTTTATACAAAGATTCTTTGACAAATCTAATAAGCCTAAATTTTGAATGAGAGAGCTAGGTATGTTGCCAGTAGCCGAAATAACAAATGGTAATATTTTTATAGTCCGAGAATAAAATATTATTAGAGAATATATCAAATATTATTACTATAATAGCATTAGATCAACTGTAAAATAAATTTAAATTATATAAATAAACTCTCTAAACGATAAACATACCTTTAGTACATTAAAATAACTATTTAAATAAGGTCATCAGAAATAACTCGCCGCGCAAACTAGATTAACTCGAAATAGGTCCATTATGAATTCACAATTAGCACAAAATGCTTAAACTCTATTAATAAAATAAATTGCAAGGTTTTACCTATTAAAAAACAAAAAAAAAATATGTAAAGAGTATAGGTACAAATAAAAAAAGTCAGACAATGAAAATACCAAAGACTGAACGCCACCATACAAAGAATAAAGTTAACTCAACACCATCTTGAAAAAGTCAAACTATGAAAATATATATTTTTTTTTTTTAAAATAATTTTAAACAAATAATAATATGCTAGGATTTATTTTAAAAATTATTTTTAGCCGATAATCCTAACCTATTTAAACGATATAGTTGGTTATAATTTTTTAATAAATTATGACAATATGAGCGAAACTCAATTGGAAATCTGGAAACAGAAAAATCAGAAAAAGATATTTGCACCTCTGGGACTCGAACCCAGGACCTCTCTACTTTCCGGGCGAGTGCTCTTGACCACTGAGCTAAGGTGTCGATATCCAATTCGGTCACTTTTAACTGTGCCATACTTCGACCAAGAACCACCCATATTATCTTCATTTTCTTAATGCATATTTGTATTGGCTGCCATCTTTATGTGTGATTGCAAGATTCAAAAGCGAACTAAATGTAATCTAGATGGTGTCTGGATAATGTTTTATCCATTTTAATTAATGTGCGACATCTATTGACTTTTCTGCAAGTCTAGAATTAATATTATTATTTTTTTTTATTTTAACTTTTATGAGTAAAAACTCAAATTGTAATATTTAATTAAATGAAGACACTATGAGCGAAACTCAATCGGAAATCTAGAAACAGAAAAATTAGAAAAAGATATTTGCACCACTGTGACTCAAACCCAGGACCTCTCTACTTTCCGGGCGAGTGCTCTTGACCACTGAGCTAAGGTGTCGATATCCAATTCGGTCACTTTTAACTGTAGTTATAATTGCCATAACGGTATATTAGTTATAATTGCCGTAACGGAAAATGTACTAGTTCGTATATCTTGCAATATTTTGATGCTAAATTATTCCCCTGTATGAACTGTAATATCTATATAAGAAAAACATATTTCACGAAAATATGCGATCAAGTGCCTGCAGTATAAATATCAGTTCGCAATGTGATTGATTTGTATGCGGACATGTATATAAATGATATGTTTGTGTACATAAATGTCAGTTCATAAAGTGATTGGTTGATAACGTATTGTTAAAAAAATTAACTTTTATACGCTATCCATTATACACGTGATTTTTAGATAAGACAATAATTTATAAAACGATCCGGTTCAAAAATATTTAGGGCATTGCATGCCCCAGTGGCGTACTGAGACTTTTAAGATTTTTCAAAAGCATACAAATTTTGCATCGAAATTTTTAAGGTATTTTGCTTAAAAAGTTTTATTCTTGAAAGATTTTTTTTTACATTAGCTCCGTCTCTACCGATCGGGCCCACCATGCAGAAAGTGGACAAACGCTTCTGCCGCAAAGATCTAGACAAACCTCACCCTAAGAACTCGGTCACCACCTAATTTAGCGAATCACTTGGGGTGACCTAAGGCAAAGGTGTTGATTAACCAATAAATGGTTCCCGAGGCGGCGGTACCCATACCCGCCTCTCAGATTGAAAATTTTATATTATTTTCTTGCATTTAAAAAAAATACAAACCACGACACACCCCTGGAAGCTACGCAGTTTAAAACAGCTACCTGTGTTTATTAATTTGATTATCGTAAAAGATAAAGTTAATTGACGTTTGTAATATTTTTCGTTTTACGACTCTGCATGACGTTTTAATTACTACGAGTTAACCCCTCAGGCTAATTTGTTCGCTTTTGGGAACAACTCATAGATACAGGTCGTGGATAACAGGTCTCATAGATATCGTTGTGTTTCCCTTACTGTCATTGTGAGAATATGATCTAAACGAAGTTAGAAAGAGAAAACACCACGCTTTATATTCAAATATGAAAGTTAACCACATAATAAATAAGCCTCTAAAAACTTTACAATTTTTTTTTAATTGATTTTACATGAAACGACAAAAATGGAGGTGAAAAATAAAGTTTACAAGTGAAAATGTAAGATTTGGTCTAGGTACTTACTACTCGTACTACATTACTCGTACATTTGTTTAATTAAATAGGCGTGTTTCATTGTTTTCATTATCAGTAATTTTAGTTAGAGAATAACGTGAGAACAGCTACTTTTTAAAACTTTTTTATGTTTGATTTCTATTTTTTTATTTTAAATATTATATATTTTTGTCTATCAAAATAATTTAAAAGCGTATTTTGTCACCTTTAAAAAAAATAGTTTTCGGATACGTTCAGAAATATTTCATTTATTTGGATTTTATTGCAGAGCGGAATGCCTAATAGAATACGCCAGAGGCCTGGAGGGTTAATGGAAACATTTCTTAATGTCTTTGAAGATAAATATTTGAGTTAGAATTATTTACAGGTAACTACTACGATGCTCAACATACACTTGAACAGCTCATAAATCGTTAGATTCCAAAGTGAAATATGACCACAAGAACTATCTAGTAGTAATAACATTATCATTTAGTGTCTATTGGAATTACTTTAAACACACAACCACACCACTCGGAGGTAGTGACCGATCGAGATACTTTCAGTTTCGGTTTCGGCAAGTTTCGGCCAATAAACGAGTTTCAGCAACGTTTTCGGTCTCGGCCAAAAATCAGCTCAATTCTGTTCAGCTGAAATCTGCATTCGTGATATGTCAGACCAAGTTCGTTTTTACTCAGGCGCAAATTATGCTTTAGACCAGAGATTCCCAAACTTTTTTTTCTCGTAGACCACTTTCAAATGTTACAGGTCATGGTGGACCCCCTGCTGGTATATTTCTACCGTATTCCCAACCGGATCTACAACTTTTCCAAACGGGGGCAAAATGGACCAGTTTTCGAGATTTTATTTGCCACGACGAATAGTACGTAATGGGATGTGGGACAGGGACGGGGTATGTTCCCTTCCCAGTACAGTACACCCATATCCGGTTGTGTGCTATATGGAGGGGGCGTAATGGGATATAAGACGGGGGTAGGGTGGGATGTGGATATGGAGCAAGTGAGGGTCCACGAAACCAGTTCGTGGACCCTCATTTCTTTTTCGCGCCTTCGTGGACCCCCGTCGGGCCTCACGTGGACCCCTAGGGGTCCACCTGGACCACTTTGGGAATCACTGTTTTAGACTAACATCAATATTATTTTAAAAGAACCTATTATAAAAAAGATGTTATAGTGATTAAAGTATAGAGTTTGTAATTAAAAAATATTATTTATTTTATCAATGCTTTAATAATCGGTTATTGTATTTCTTCTGTCCAACGGTATCTACTAATAAGTTTTATTAGTAGGTATATACTGAAACCCTCTTCATTGTGAACCGTAATATAGCATAATATAGAATCATACAATTTATCAAAAGAAACGTAACTATCTCAAAGACAATTCTTTTTTCAAGAAGGTACCTACCATTAGTATTTAAAAGCTTAGTCAAAGTCACTAATAGAAAAGTTGTTTGTATTTGCATGTGTTTAACAATGCATTTGACCAATGTACGTGGTGCTTCTTAAAATGTACATATGTTAAGATCTATTTATATTTATTATGACATTGTAGGTACAATATAGAAATTATGTACAATACACAGGATAATTATTTTTTATAATACCCTGTGGGCATTAATAAAAAATTATTATTAGTTATTTAGTTGAAAATCATTGTCAGAGCACTATGCACAAAGTTTTTTAAGGTTCAACTGCAAAATAGCGCGATCGCCATCGCCTCTAAGAAGATTGTTCTGTATATCTTCAGAACATCAGAAAATAACAGAACTTTAACTTTATTAAAAATTTTTAACTGTAACTCATTGATGAATAAACAAAATAATATTCGACCCAAATGAGATCCCTGTGGTACTCCACTCCAGGCAGTAAATGTATAAGAAGTAAACGAATCAACCTTTTCCGCTAATTACCTACCCAATTGATAGCTTTTAAACCATTCCAACATATTCCTTCTTATTACCTTTTATTATGTAGAATGTTTACTATGTAAGTAAGTACCCCACTTTCCGAATTTCTACCGAACTATAACATAATTACCTTCTTTCCGAACAGTTCTAGTTTTTAAGCTCTTAAAAAATATATATATTTTATTTTATTTATAATCTTCATACAATTGACTAGCTGAAAAAAATAAGTCCTTCGATAGGAAAAAAAACAAAGAATACTACAAAACAACGTGTTTCTTTAAACGCACACATTTGTTGACAAATTTTGGCTCTATTTTAAATAAATAATTTTTATAACGCCCTTTAGTTATAATGGTTTTTTTATTAGCTCTCTATAACATTCGTATTTACATACCTCCCTTTAAAACTATCTTCTTCATTTGTACAGTTTGTCTTTTTTTAAAACGCAATCTAATGGATATTTGATACACTCGAACATATATGCGATGGCCATGGATTTTTCATTTCCGGGAATTAAATATGCATTTTTTATGAACAGTTAGGATTAATATTACCATAAATAAAACATAAGTATTTTTTTTAATTTATCTCTGTAAGTAGGCGCTTAGTAGAAATAAGATAAAACTAGATGAATGATAACTAGGAGAACTAGATGAAACCAATTTAAAGTAGACAATCGATAATCCAAATATCATGTAGACAGGTATATATGTAGGTATATTCGCAACTCGCAACCTCCTGATACATTTTTATATTAATTTTAATTTTATTTTTATGTTTACTTATAATATTATGTTACAATATACAAAATGCTATATTTGTATTATCTTTAACGAATTAAAAATTCTGCCCAAATATCACATGAATTTGGAGTGCATTTTTTCCGCTAGATGTAGCTCTCGGTACCAAATATGAGCCATATTATTATTTTTATGATCTCTATAACTTATCTAACTTCGCGGTCGTTGCCTTGATGGATATGTGCTAAGAGTCAGGTAAAATTAATGTAGAACAAGTTCAATACTGAAAAAAAAGGTTTTAAAAAAAAATTACAACAATGTGACGCAAAAGGGTGGAAATAAATTAATTAAATTCTGAAAGGTTTTGTAAGAAGCTTCACATTTTAGCTTTGTTTATTCGTCGATGTTTTACAAACAAAATCAACTAAAATGTAGATAAAATGTAGGCAGGTTGTTTTCTTCAGCACTAAGCTAATACAGAAAAGGTTAAATGAAGGCCAAAGCCGATCGTCCTGCATTTTACCCATCCTCACAGCGAACATAGCAAAATATACGAGTATATTCTTAATTAGAGTAAAAGTAAATTAAAAAATAAAGGAACGTCTATTGTAATAATGCGAGAAATCTACCGTGGATTTTATGGTAGCTCACCGTACTTGTCTCAATTTTTTAGTATTTTTTACATCCTGAATGCTCCTAGCATTCGAAAAAATATTTTATTTGCTTCACAAGGAAATAATGTTTCTTAATATCATTCTAGCTTTTCGTTTAGTCAGTTACAAAAAATATGTATTTATTCTGTGAAATAGCGTGTCGAAAAATTCCATAACAAATGTGATATTTCGGTTTTCAAAAGACACTTATTGAAGTTATTTTTACTGAGAATTACTCTCATTTAGGTAGAAAATAACATAAAACTCTAAGATATTTTTAAATTTTTCATCATTTTATATTTTTTAATAATATTGTACAGAAGAAAAAACATTTCGCTGAACATTAGAAGCTGAGGAAACTACAAAGAATAAGTATATGAATATTTATATATACACTTTATCTGGTAAGATGGTAAAATTGGTATAACATAATTTTGCAAAAAACAAATAAGTTATTACACAAATAAGGACAGGGGAGGTTTTCACTTCCTTCCCAAGAATGTAAGTATGAAAGTAAGCAATTATGTTAATGTTTTGTGTCATTCTTCAGTGTGGTTATTTAATGCATGGTGAGTCCCTCGCCCACAAGGTCAAGGCCGTGACAAAGTTTCTCAATTACCATAACATTAACATTTCAGAGTTGCCAGGTAATTCCTCTGACCTTAACCCCATCTAAAATGCCAGGAATTTTATGAAAAACCTGGTTCAAGAAACATGACCGAACAACATCAACTATCTAAATTGTTTGATCTGAGTGTATAAAACACCTATTCCATTAGTTTTCACCCCACATACTAAGACAGCCTAGCTGAATCCACACACAAATGATTGCGGGTGGCGATAAAATGTTAGGGTGACACCCATCAAAAATACTCAATTCGGTTGTCTATGCGTCCTGCGCAACTCTGGTTCAATGCAATTAAGTACTTTCTTATTATTACACAATACTTTCAACAGAAAATTATTTTAATTGTTATTTTCGAAATTTGAAACTCAAGAATTTTTCTTGGGTCTGCGCTGGTGAAATACTAATTGTAATGAAATATCTACAGAAAAAAACATTTTTGTGTTAAGATTTTGTGGTTTTATTGAATTTGCAAAGATTTTTGCAGGCACTGTATGCCTTAAATAAATATATACATAGTTGCGTACGTATTGCATACATATTGCATATGTTGCATGAGATCATATTATATCACTGATCATACACCCATAAAAACAAAACTGTCACAATGTACAAAAAACTGCCTTGCATGTATCAAGCCAGATAGGTTACAAATTCGGTCGAATAATTCAGCCCACCTACTAATGATTTTATAACCAAACTCCCCATCAGATACAGTTGTCTCGCATCGAAAGCAAAATAAGTTGAGAGAAAATTTGGTCCTCGCAGACCACCAAAATATTTTAAAAAACAATGCACTTTTTAACGTCTTATAAATCGATGAGCCGGCAGCACTCACGAAAAAGCATGACTCATTGTCACGTTCCGCCTGAGCCGAGCGTGCAAGCGAAAGCGCGGAACAAGCGTTCGGCCTAAGCATTCGACTTGTGACGCATCTATCTCTCTTGCACTCCATCGTTATTGTATGACGTTATCACGTAAAATTATCGTCCGTAAAACGACTTTACAGACAACTAATTTTTCTGTTGATTTTAGAACGATCGCAGCATTGTAAGTGTGTAAGTATTAAATAAACATGATATTAACAATACAAGTCCCTGATGTGAGTTCAAATATAACTCTTGGACAATAATATAATAAGTTAAATTAGTTGGAGTATTTATATCGAGCGCAAATAACAATCAAAGCAGGGCAGGTGTATATTCAAAGGTTTCATCGCGGTTTTGGGTGAAATTTGGAACCCGAGTACACTGGATTCTGGACAGTGACAGTGACACATGTGGAGTTGCGCAAATAGGCATTATTAACACTACTGTTTCCCGCTGGCATTTCGAAACACCTCCCACGGAGGCATCAGTAAAATGACGATGGCAAACACAAGTCCACAAGCACACATACGACTACATTGTGTTCTAATGTATGATGTAGTTCCAATTCAGTGTTTGATGCAGCGATACTTAAGCCGCCGCTACCCGAATTTCTACCGATTTCTTGCATATCTCCATTGAATATTTGAAGTTTTAAAGCTCATAAAAAATTTATGTTATTTTTTAAGATAATATCTATACAATCCCCACGCCGAAATGCAAATTATATGAAATTCCCTTGATAGAAAAAAATCGCAAAATATGCATCGAAAATTTTTATTTTCACATCTGAATCTATTATTTAACAAGTTATATGTGTGAAAAAATTCACTGTGTTTCTTTGAATGTTGTTTAAGACAACAATTTTTTGCTCTATTCTAAACGAGGCGTGTTTTATCAAACATTTTCACAATTTTCGCTTCATTTTTATAGTTTTAAATATTAGTGCGCTCTCTCCAACATTCGTAATTACATATATCTCCATCTTCTTTACGATCAAGGTTACGGCGCCTTAAGGCCTGATAGTAAGCGCTCGAAAATATGAAGGGGATATATGTTAATACGAATGTTGCAGCGAAATTTGTGAAAATGTTTAAAACACGACTCGTTTAAAATAGCGAAAAAATCTCTTGGGATATGTCTTACATAGCGTTTAAAGAAACAATGCGATTTTTTTTTCATACAACTTGTAAAATAACAGAAAAAAACGTGTTTATAATAATTTTCAATTTTTTTCTATCGAGGTACTTTCATATAAATTACAGTTTCGGCGTGACAAATGTATAGATATATAATCTTGGAAAATAACATATATTTTTTTATCAACCTAAAAACTTTAAGTGTTCAAGAGAAATTATCTTATCATGTATTTTTTTATGTAAACATCTTGTATTAGGTCTGTGTATTTTTGAGCATGTACCTTTTATTGTATTTTTCCTGATTTGTTTTTTATGCATTTCTATAGTCCATCATGGAGGATACTTTATTTTAACTTTGTGACACCAACAGTACATAAATCAAATGAGTGGTTACAATATTATTCATAAAATCTTATAAGACATGTTTCTGTGAAATATTTGTAATGTGATTCTTCATATGTTTGTGTATGTATGTTGCTTCTGTAAAATGTTTTGTAAAATTTTTCTTCATTTATTGTGTCTGCATATTGGGTTGGGTTGGGTTTATCTTTTCAAATAATGTACCAATTGGCGATCCCTTAATGAGTTTTGATAACTCATGGGAATGCAACTTCGTTGTATGTTTTATTTAAAATAAAAAATTAAAATAAAAAATTACTTTATACAACGATAGAAATTCGGAATGCGGGGGCTTAAGAGGATTGTCTGCGCGGCCTTTTTCATGAAAAAAATTAGGATGTGAGGCCAAAGCACTCAAGCGAACTGAATAGTATAATTTTTTAAATCTAAATGTATAGCAAAAATGTAGTGCGATTGTGTGATTTTTTATTTACTTGTGTTTTAAATTACGATATATAGGCCATTAAAGACCTCAACTTTACAATGATTTTAGGGGCAACTTTAGCATTTCTCTAAGAATTAATTGTAAATCTTGCCCTGCCTACTATAATAATGAAATGTAAGTAGAGCAAAATCATTTTTTAAATAGTTATTAAAATCACCCAAAAATAATCATCAAAGTTGTCATCCTAAATTGAATTCTATAATAGCCTTTATTTTATAATTTAAAACACAAAGAAATAAAAAAGCAGATATACGTACTATATATTTGCTTTACCTTTTGATAAAAATAATAATAATTTTTAAGTATTAGGCATGTTGGCCTAAAATCCAAATTTAAGTTTATATGAAAAAGGCCACGCAGCCGAACCTCTTAACTACGGCTCCTTAGTATTCTTCTTAGAATTCACATCCAATTGGCACTAAAGGCATAAATGAAAATACTTTTGGTGTCGACAAACACCGGGGCTATGCAAACATTAACTTGCGGTGCATTTTTAACAAGGCAACATTGTCAATAACTAAGGCTGCATAGAGCCGAACCACGAATTGTGGGAAATGAACGCAACTGATTCCGCTCGCGCTTTGGTTCGCAAATGTATACGCAGATTTAGAGTGGCAATACGATTATAGTTTATGTTTATCCTGATGAAGAAACCAATGGTTTCCAAACATGTCGATTATTTTGATGAAATAGCGATGTTTTTCAAAGTATTTTGATTTCATATAAATAAAACGACACCACAAAGTGATTTGCGATTATTAAAAAAATAAAAGATGAATGTTTTGACGATACAAAAGAAAAAAATAATAATAATAAACGCCTATGACTCGGAATAGTCGATAAAACTTAACTATACCAACCTAAGTTTTGCATTTACCTATCTAACGCATATAATTTATGGGTCATTTTCTATTCAAAACGTTGGACTAAAACTGTAAAAAGGGAATTGACGATATTCGGGCGTGTTGGCGAAGGTAGACTAATAACAGTTATTATTGAACCACGCCAGGTTTTATAAACCATCAAAACGATTTTACTTGACACCACTATGTTCTGGAATAAACACGTGTCCTATTGTTGTCAGAAAAGAGGGCGATATTATCAGGCAAGCGAGAAAAGAGCACAGCGGCGTGTTCGCCCCGGGACACAAAACAATAATGTGGCGGGGGAGAATTTTCTCAACCTTTCCACCTGAAACTTTTCTGTCGCCAAGATAACATATGCGCCGCAGTAGAACTTTTATTACAGCCAACGAGCCTAGACTTTATGTATATTTTTGTTACTCTGGCCAAGCGGAGCAATCTAAAATATGAAATACAACCGAATAAAGTTGAATTTTTAGACTAGTTTTGAAATTATAGCTAGATACATTTACAGTTTATTTGTATGCGCAATAATGACTATTTGCAGTACCGTGAGACTGTGCACCTGAGTATGCCGTACGCCCTAAGAAAACATTTTTTTTTCTTCATTTTCTTGGGGCAGGTACTTCGTATGAATGTATAACTAGCTAAAATCCCCGGCATTGCACGGACTTTATGCGGAGCGAAATAAGAAGTAGACGGTAGTTTTCCACTTATTTTAAACGTCAAGTAAATTTTTTCAAAAGTATCAAGATTCGGCTTTAAGTGGTAGGAAAAGAGGACAGGGATTGTTTTACGAAATATCTTATAAACAGTGACCTTAATCTTGTTTTGAAGGTCCAAAGTATGCAAAATTAATCTACCCCGTAATAAAATTGAAGATTTCTTTAAAATGCAAACAGTCTTTTTCATATATTATATACTAGCTTTTCCCCGCAGCTTTGCTCGCATGGTATCAGGGGAAATCTCTGTAGCGCTTCTACTTATCAATTATCCCCCCCCCCCCCATCCCCCCACCCCCTCCCGCATTTCATACAAACATTCGGGTACATTCAGTTTTCAAACAGCTGGCGTGCCACCTAAATTTCATAATGCTGGAGCTCAAAAAAAAAAAAGATATCCAATTTGGTGCAGTCGTTCGGAATTTATGCGCTTACAAACATTTCGCAGATTATTTTTATTTAAATGTGTGGAAGTTTGTTAATATAATAAATAATAACACTATTTATTATACAGTCTTTATAATATTTACGAAATATATTTTTAATGTAGGAACTCTCATCTGACATTTATTGCAAAACATAAGCTTGTCAAAAACAAAACATATTCTAATATTTGAATTTTCTGGAGCAGCAGCCGACCAGTAGGTAGGAGGCTGAGTACCTACCTTCATAGAGCCCACAAATATATCAACATCGTTTTCATGGCAACGATTTGTTTTCTGACGTTAGAAATAACTCGCTTTTGTTAGCGACAGAAAACGAAAAACTAATATAATATATAAATGTATATAATTTCATAACGCCAGAGCTTACCATTATATGCAGCCTGTAGTCCTCGCATATAATTTAGCTTTCAATTGGTGAAAGAATTTTTAAAATCGTTTTATTTATGCGTGAAAGCGTAACAAACAAACTTGAGCAGTTTCGCATTTATAATATTAGTATGGATGATAGATATAAGGTGTGGGTCTATCATCCTAACTTTACAATGTATGTATACAGATGCATAACTTACGTTTAAACTAAATGAAAAAAAAAAATAATAATAATTAATGATTAATTAAAAGCGCGCTAAATCGATTAGACTGGATGTTTTGTGACTTGCCAAATGTAGTTTTATTTCATTGTTATTCTCCTAAATTCTCCGGTCTCTCAAAATAAATACGACTCTACTTTTGCCACTAATCTTTTAATGTAAATTCATCCAATGTCCAGTGTTTTAAATATAATGCCCTCCGCGTGCAAAACCGTATCTTCTGCAACTATCTTAATGTATCTATTAACTTTCTAATTTCCAGGTAAGTATGTTTCTGTATCTGTTTGTAAATAGTTAAATTAGATAGAACCTAGGAATTAATAATACGCTGTACAGCGCCCTTGAGGTGATTTTTCACAAAAACGGCGCTCTACAAATTATCCAATTATTATTATTATTATTAAAATACTGAAGAATATAAAAGTTTGACTGAATGTGATAATCTTCAGGATTGAATTATATATAATCATGGATGTACATGTATTATCAGCATGAACCACTGTCTAAATCCTGCATTTATGAGTAATATACGGAGACCAATCAATAAATGAGATGTAAAATAAAATAAACAAATGATGGCAGGAAAACTGACAAATAAATCTATTCATTAATTTTAATTTACTTGAACGTAACATAATTAACACTGAGATTATTACACCCGCGATATCATGTACCAATCGGACTGGAAAATATATTAGCTATAAACTTCTTCATTATTATTTTACTAGCATCATATACACGTGTTGTCCCTCTTCCGCTAGTGACAATAAGTAGGCGTAAACAAGACAAACGGTTTTTCCTCGCCGGTGGAACCGCCTTGGTGAGAGATCACCATTCCAAACCGAAAAGTGGCTTAAAATGGCTTTAGGCAGGTACGTTAACTAACCACCTAACCGGGACGTGCGCTTTTACTAATTCAGCCATTGCCACCTTCCATGAAACCGTCAAAATTGTCAATCTCATATTTTCAAATATCTTCGAATATTTTTTTTCCTTTTTTTCCCCCTTATTATTTACCCCTTTCTTCAATGTTTTTTTTTATAGATGATCGGACTATATCTTGTTGTAAAAATATTTTTGAAGTGAAAACTTCTTTAGCACCGTTGTGATTTGAAACTCGATAAAACGGAAACGAGCCACACTAAAAAGAGACAAACACGTACATCTACAGGATTTAGGCTGCGAGAGAATGAGACTAATTGGTGTCCTCTTTGTGCGGTCCTTCGTAAAACAAAATGTAAAATAATAACTTGGTAACAATATTATGATAAATAAAGCATACAATTATCCTACTCCTGATACTCTGCATTCGTCTCATTTTCTCGAAGTTTAGTTTTCTGAAAGTTTCACTTCTACCGCGTGTGAACCGCTAAATGTTTTATGTGCTTTTGTTTACTCGGAAACACACCAAAGAACCACGCCAAGAAAACATAGCATACAATAAAATTATTGATAATGGTGTAGAGTTGTTTACAATAATTCAGTCGTTTTACGACATCAATTTTATAATATTGTGAATCGTCATAATTATTACAACATATTCAATAAAAATATCATATGGCCTCATTAGGACAAAGTCAAATCTAAACTTAAGAAAATATTATCCATACTAATACTAATATACTAATACTAATACTATACTAATATACTAATACTAATATACTAATACTAATACTTACTAATAATATTATAAATGCGAAACTGCTCGAGTTCGTTTATGACCTTTTCACGCATAACACAATTTAAAAACTTTAATAATTCTTTCACCAATATAAAGCTAAATTATATGCGCAGACTACAGGTTGTGTATGATGGTAAGCTCTGGCGTTATGAAATTATAAATATTAATATATTATATTTGTTATACGTTTTCTGTCGCTAACAAAAGCGAGTTTTTGCTAACGTCAGAAAAAAATCTTTTCTATGGAAACAATGTTGATATATTTTTGGGCTCTATGCTGGTAGATACTCAGTCTACTGGTCAGCTACTACTGCAGAAAATTCAAATATCAGAATTCGTTTTTTTTTTTGGACAAGCTTCTGTTTTGCAATAAATGTCAGATAAGAGTTCCTACATTAAAAATATAATTCGTAACGATTATAAAGACTGAATAATAAATAGTGTAATTTTTTAATTATATTAACAAACTTCAAAATATTTAATTAAAAATAAACATCCGAAATGTTTGTAAGCGCATAAATTCCGAACGAATTAACAAAATTGGATAATTCTTTTTTTCTTTGAGCTATAGCTTTATGAAATTTAGGTGGCAGGCGAGATGTTTGAAAACTGAATGTAAGGGAATGAATGTATGGAATGCGGGAGGGGGTGGGGGTGAGGAGAAGGGGGGATAATTGATAAGTTCAAGCGCTACAGTAATTTCCCGTAATACCATGCGAGCGAAGCCGCGGGGAAAAGCTAGTTAATAATAAACACATGAATGCACGTACAAACGGATGAGATTTTTGTTACAAAATTCTATATTTAAAAAAAATTATTTTTGTTATTTTTTTTATAAATTCACCTTTGCAGACATCTATACTGCATCAAAAATGCAGGCCCTGAGAATTTTAATCTTCATGTATGGTATACAAAAATACACATTATAAAGCTTTTTATTAAATCAGAAAAAAGCTTTTTATTTTTAATTTGAGTACCGCACAACCGTTTGGAGCCAGTGAGACTATTTTATCCTCCCCAGCAAGAGGTGTACGTGAAGTTATCGTTCTAGTATCTTCTGTCTTTTTCGTTTCTATGCAAGCCACGAGAGAAGGAATAGGACCATCGTCGACGTGTCGTACGTACTCTCGCTGGAACTAGTATATGTTGTGAAGCTGAAGGTTGTGGGGAGTGAAGGGAGATGGGGAGGAGGAGGGTTGTGAAGTACCTGGCTAATCAAATCTGGTCATCACACGTTAACGATTGTGAATGGTGGTCTTTCACCTGGAGGTCTAGCATGGTTGATCGATAAAACCTTATGCAATACGATATTGACCAAATCTGTCATCTATAGTCAGTTATCAATATTTATGATCACAATCAACAATTGGTAAAAGATATTCCGACCAACGATTGATAAATTATAGTATCAGATAAGTTTCGGCTAATTGTCAATTTACGCATTTATTTGGATAATGTCTGGCTTATTAACGAAGAATCGAAAGACGCGACCAATTTATTCCGTTCGATATTTGAGAAACTCAAGTTGTTGAAATATAACTAAAGATCTGATTAACTAATTAACTCTCGTTTAATTTCAAAATGTAAATGCGGACTGCTGATGCATATTTAGGTTGATGTTTTAATTCGACATTGCCAATTTATTAATATTTTTATATAATTGCTGAACGTTTCACATTTTCAGTGTCAATTCATAGAAAATACCTTCAGTGTTGTCAGCGTATTTCGATTTTTTATTTATTCCTTGTCAATATCGGTTAGGCTGTCAACGATGAAACCATGCTAGGGACATCGATATGAAATCATCGGAAGTTAGGCCTGTCGATCCGATATTGTAAAGCTATCGATTTCACCGTGCTAGAGTTCGTGCTATAAATTATGAAATAACACAAATCAATCAAATAAAAGTTACTTTCTCTCGCCGGGATTTGAACCTTTGACCTCCAGATTCGTATACGAGGATCGAAATTCAGCCACGGAGGTAGTCATCTACAATAATTAACTTGTGTAGAGCTAAAATATAACGGCACCTAAAATGATTTATTTATTGGTAGCTATTACGATATAAATTTAATTTACGAGTTTAGATTAGTGGTATTTGCTCCAGTTATCAAATAGTGTGATATTTACTGATTATTGGCATGATTAGAGATAGGTAGAACAAGAAATAATATTACTATTATTAATAAATTGTTTAATCAAGCTGCAGATAATATTATTTTAGTAAACAACTTTACAGTATTTAAAATAATAAATAATTATATTTACGTGCGTACCTACTATTTTTTGTCGACTAGGCTGTATGATGTTTTCAAAACTATCAATAATATACAAAACATTCAGCTATCGTTTATAAAAACTGTATTTCTCCTGTAATCAGTAACGTCATTTATCGGCTTTATAGTAATTGAGAAACACGAACAAATTTGAGATATTTTAGCCGACGATTTCTTTATTAACCTTAGAAAGTAATGTTGGTTCCATTCATTAGCGCTGTCTGCAGTCTATCCTTGGACGTTTTCTCGGAAAACGCATACAACTTTGTTCACTCTTTCGGAAATCAGTTGCACGGTGATCAAATCAGTTGAACGCTGTAATACCTTTTCCATTTAGAGGTCGAACGTCACGCATCATTTTAATATCTTACGTCTTTTTCGTTTTCTTACAAGACGTGTAAGAAGGAACAGGACGATCGTCGAAATGTCCCTGGGACTACAATATGGCCCGAGCCACTGACGAGAGTCAGTTACGTGCTTGGGGACGATCATGGTCTGTTCGTCCAAGCTCGCTGTACATTCGCTATATGTCACTGTCATGGAATCGCGCTCGTGTGAAGGTGGGATTAGACCAAACGAGCATAGAGTTAGAGTTAGAACAAGAGCGTTCTTTCTTGATCTTTAGTGTAAACGGTAATTCGTTTTCACCATTTACACCAAACGAATGCCAACGAACAAAAACTAGAACAACAAGTGTAACAATTCTTGCAAATGCTCTAGACTTGTTGAGATCAGGCGACCGAATGCTCATTGCACATTCTTCAACAATCATTGGTAGTGCGCATTACACCTTGCGCTTGAAAAATAAAAGAAAGAAAAGGCTTATTTTTGAAGTGAAACTTCCTTAGCCCCGTTAGCGATTCGGAATTCGGATGAAACGAAAATGACGCGTGCAGCACCTGCGAAGTTTTACACTCCTAACAAGGCTCCTATTGGTTGAGATATAAAACGGAAACGACGTGAGGTCTGCGCTCATTGGCCTGCTCACTGCGCTTTGATTATGATCTTACTTTTCAAGGTTCCTTGGTTCTTCATAGTTTGAGATTGTTTGGTAAAGTTTTGCTTCTACCGCGTGTTAGCTGCACTCGAGGTTTATTTTATTTTCCAAAAGTTTAATCCCAGAGAAATCTGAAATTTTGGTATGCTTCTATCATATGTAGACTTTTTTCATTAATCCAATCCATAATTATATTATAAGAACACTTTGAAAAGACCGCCACGGGAGCGATCGTGTCCGAACACAAAGGAATGCTTCTACGCAACTGTTTGGGCGCACTTGCGGCTTTCACTTCATTTTAGAGCAATTTAGAGCATTCTACTAAATTTTGGCGAACACCTCGGAGCAACAAAATAATGCTCTATAATTGTTTACACCAAAATAATTTGCAAGATCATATTATAATGAGCATTTGCTGATTCGGTCTAATCCCACATTGAGACCAGCATTAATTAGTCGAAACCGCATTTGACATATTAAAGTTACATGAATATTTCTGCATTCCACGGGAAATACCGAGTGCGTCACGGTCACACACCTAAATCGTATTTATACATTGTTATAACGAGATTGGTTAATTAAAATTGGCTATTTATAAGTTTAGTATTTCGTACCACGAATAACGACAGTGCGATTTCCAAGAAATGTGCAAATAATATCGCATTGATTGTGAGATCGCCAAAATGCACGTGAGACTTTCGAGGAAAAACTCTCCTATTTCAGAAGGTTCTATGAAATAAACGACGTTATTTCTGAAGCTCCTAAAAGGATTGTTAAGAGTGATAATTAAAAAAGAGTAGGTACTTTTTTTACATTAGTTCCATACAGGAGGTCTTGAGGAAAGTAATTTCCCTCAGAGCCCATGTCATCTTTGGGTATGCTGTGTGGAGGATCTTTTTGGAAAAAGGAAGGAGAGGAAGTTCTGAGAAAGAAAAAGGTATGGTGGCTAGGAATGTGCGGGTCAATGGGTCCAGGATTGTAAAATGCCTGATTGATGGAAACATTTGATCTGGTCCTGATTTGGTCAGATCCTGATCTGACCTGCCACGTAGCAGGTGGGCAAACGCATTCGCCATCGAGGCCTAGACAAATCTCACCCTGTGAACCCGGGCACCCCTGCTAAGTCACCAAACGTAGCAAACCGCTTGAGGTGACCTATGGCAGGGGTGTTGGTTGTCCAATAAATGGTTCCCAAGGCGGCGGTACCCATATCCGCCTCCCAAATTTTACGTAGATCTTAAAAGAACACGAGATAGAAAAAATCGAAGAACTAATTAAAAACTTCTTTTATTTCTAATTTACTTTCAACACGCGTTATTATTATTTGGAACATTAACGTGCAATGGTTTTTTGGCGTATACCAGTGCAGTTTGGTGAAAAAATCTCGAGAATTGGTAAAATTGTTTAAGCCCACCTCACGGATAATACGGAACATTCGTGGTGTTGAAGTTCGATACACGGATAATACGGAATATTCCTTTTTTAACTAATAGGCAATCAAATATGACATTTGTCGGAAGTACCAATCTTATAAAATAAATTCTCATCAAAATAAAAATAGAATAGTACCTACCTCGATTTATTCCTGGGTTGAGATTCAAGCTGCAAAAGCTGGATGTCATCATAATTTAGATATACAACCCAGGTTTTTAATGGTTTGTTTGGCAAAGCAGGGTTTGTCTAACGGGCGTGTGTAATTATCCTATTGGTATGATTGATTGATGATAAATTGCCTGAGTGAACCAAAAAACGATGAAAATACAAATGGCGTTATACCGCGCGAGTGAAATAATTTTAACAAAATTTAAAATAAAATAAAAAATAAAAATATGCATATTTTTTCATCTCCCCCGACGTAAATACTCACTTTTCGTGATAATATGGCTAAATCTAATTGTTTGAATAAGAAATATTGCGTATTAACCAGTAAGCGGAGTAAGACAAAAATAATCGAGAATTTATTATTGAAGGATTTGTGCAGTCGAAAGTATATACAAAATATTTACTCTAGAATCATTGCCTTTAAAATACAAATATTGTCAATTTTCATCATATTCGATCAGAAATTCTTCAATTGAATTAACACTATTAGTGAACTTAAAAAATCACAAAATATTTCAAAAATTTAAACAGATGAAGTACACATTTCAAACATGGAATTTTTAATTAATAATTAGTAGGTAGGTACCAACTTTATCGCTAGTCTGTACAATTTTTAAAAATTACTCATTGAACGTGAAAAAATCCGAGAAGGAATAACTATCGCACATCATCACAAACAGACGAAATTAGTATGTTTGATGATAATTTACACCCGAAGAGGATTTTTTTTAAACCCTACAAATGCTAAACTATTCGCTGCGCAAATTGTTCAAATCGGAAAACTTTAGTTATTTATATGTACGCCACTGGTTCGTACCTGTTTCAAGTGTGTCGTTAAACAGGTTTACTATCAACCTCGATGATATTACTAATTATTATTACTAGCACGTACGTAAAAAAAATGTTACCAAGAAGTAACAACGAACTACGAAACTATCTGACAATCTATCGAATATCATCTGCTATAGATAAGTGGTTTCGATAAAATGTTTTGTTTGCTAACTGAAAGGAGACACATTTTTATTTTATTTAATACTAGCGAGTTCCCGGCATGCGTTGCAAGCCACTTAAATAAAGAATTTTATTCTCCCTGCGTTTCCTTTCCCATTCGACCCCGTTCCTCCTTCTCCCTCCTTCCTCCCTGCTAAACTCTACATGAATGAAATACACCATTTTTTCAAACAACTCGCGCGCCAATATTTGCAATATTTGTATACAAATCTCACGACGCCAGAGCTCACTTTTAGAAATAGAAACATTCGTGGGTGTGCGCATTACAACTCACCAAAGTTTCATCGTAATCTGATGAATGGTAAAGAAAAAAAATTCAAAACGCTAGAGCTCACCATTCCATATAGAAACCTTCCCGGGTATGCGCACGACAATACACCAAAGTTTCACCGCAATCGGATGAATGGTTTAGTTACCGCAAAAGCGACAAACAAACAAATATTAATTTTTATATTTTAAGATTATTCGTTTGTACGTGGATTTTTGTTTAAGTAACATAATATTTTAAGGAATTTGGATTAGACTGATTAATTTAGAGGCATTGGAGTCAAAGTAATCAACAACCAAATAAACCTAAATAAAAGTCCGATACTTATGTTGTACCCTTTTGACAAAGAGCCTCTCTTTCCAATCCTCTTCCTATCCCTACCCTTGCCTCTTCCACTGGAGCTCAGCCCACAACCCACTGTGAAATCTTAATCTATTTGTAATGCATGCTATTAAACGTAAGGAGATTTTAAATTTTAGTACAGCATATTGCCCAGAAGAATCTAGGGTTGTAGCAAAGCCCGGTCGGAATTAAAAAAAAAATAAAAATAAAGGTGGTATTTACTAAGTTATTGTTTTCTTTGAAAATAAAATGTCACATCACAAAGCATCTGCTTCAAATGAACGAATATATTACTTTTGTCATTGATGCGCAGATTTCTTGGTCCGACTGTTTTAAATAATATTTGATTTACATGTTAATAAGTGAGATCATCTCTGAAGATATTGGAAATGGGCAAAATTAATCTGGTAGCCAAAAACATTAATTTTTAATGAGACGTTTTTAATTTCTAAAAGGCAGTGGGCTCAGGCTACAGCGTGCCGGATCATTTCGGCAATGAAAACTGAAATATTCCAGAAAATTTCAGAAAATGTGCTAAAATACATGTTTGAAATGCAAACGAAATGGACTTATCTATTATTGAATGCTGTGAATAAAAAAACCTGAATCATTAATTTTTAATTTTTATTGTAATAACTTTTGTAAAAACTTTTTGTAGGGTATACCCGTCAATGTAATATATCATTGAAGAAGAAGATAACCCTAATAAATCTAAACGAAAATATTAAAAATAACAAGCAACAGAAGAATAAAAATTAAGCCGCCGCTACCCGAATTTCTACCGATTTCTTACCTATCTGCCTTAAACATTTGAAGTTTTTAAGCTTCTTAATTTATTTTTTAAGATAATATGTAGACGTTCTCCGCGCCGAAACGCAAATTTTATGAAATTCCCTTTCATAAAATTTGCGTTTCAAAAAAAATCGCAAATTATGCTCCGAAAATTATTATAAACGTTTGTTTCAGTTATTTTACAAGTTATACGTATGAAAAAATTCACAGTGTTTCTTTAAATGCTACTTTTGATGTCTCCATGAGATTTTGCTCTATTTTAAACGAGTCGTGTTTTATTAAACATGTTCACAATTTTCGCTTTAATTTTATCGTTTTAAATATTAGCGCGCGCTCTCCAACTTTCGTAGTTATATATCTCTCCATCTTCTTCTTTTTGAGCGGGTGTACGGTGCCTTAATGGACGCATCTGGGACTCAAAACCAGGATCGCCTGTCTTACCGGGAATACCCCTTAAGCAACTCGGCCATTGAGATCTGTTATCAAGGTTCGAATCCCAATAGCGACTGTTACCTTTTTATTTTTCCGGTGTCTCGTTCTTTTTCACATTTTCGTCTAGATATATCAGTACTACCTTCTTATTCCTCAATTTTTATTTGTTTAAACACAATATCTATCAGGAAGGTATTTTACAAGCCAAATAATGTAATATTATAAAGAATAGTGCATATTTTTTTTGGTTGTAAAGGATTGTGTGTGTGCCAATGTGCCAATTTTGTTTTGATTACCTCCAAGTACATTTGTTACCTAAATTTAATTTTTTGTGACTGGTTTCGACACATCCACTACTTAAAAGGTTTAAGTTTGCTAGTGAATGGCACAAAAAACATTGGTGCAAAATTTATTTCAGTTTAGGTAATTTAAATTTATAATTTTGTATTGCCCAATCTCTGAACATTCCAGGTAAAAACAAATAAATATTATTAGTTATTTTTATCTAAAGTTTAAACCTACCAAATAACATAATTAAACCGCCCGTTCAAATCAAATCTTGATCGCGTTATCAGATACGCTTTTCAAAAAATAAGATAAGAAGCAAGAATCTTTCCTAGGGCTTCCTGCGTATTGGCAGTTTATCATAAAATAACATAAAAAGGTGTAACATGTTTAAAAAGGGTTAACAAGGCACATGTTTATATGTTAAAGCGAAGGTATGATCACGTATGTAATAACACCGGTACTTAATACTAGTTGCGCTACCCGACTGCGCCTAAATTTCAACATTCTAGGTTCTTCATAGTACTCGTAATATTGACAAAAAAATAACATTTTAAGCTTAAGCCGCTGCTACCCGAATTTCTATCGATTTCTTACGTATCTCCCTTAAACATTTGAAGTTTTTAAGCTCTTAAAAAAATATATGTTATTTTTGAAGATACACGCAGAAACGCCTAGACGCGTTGCACGCCGAAACGCAAAATAATATGAAATTCCCTCGATAGAAAAAAATCGCAAAGTGTGCTCCGAAAATTATTAAAAACACGTCTGTTTCTATTATTTTACAAGTTATAGTTGTGAAAATTTTCACAATATTTCTTTAAATGATACTTAAGTCACTTTTCACGAGATTTTTGCTCTACATTAAACGAGTCATGTTTTTTTTAAACATTTTCACATTTTCGCTTCAATTTTATCATTTAAAATATTAGCGCGCTCTGTCCAACATTCGTAATCACATATCTCTCCATCTTCTTATTTTTGAGCGGGGAAGCGTCGCCTTAACACTTCACTATCAGCTGAAAATTGTGGGATTAACCTTGAAATTTCAAATAGAAAAATTTGTGCAATTTTAGAGAACACAAAGCTCGCAGTGGGACACGTTTTAATTACCAACTGAGGTTCTGTTTTAAATACATAATAAAGTTTTTGTTAATATCTGTCAGTACCTTTGTGGCGGTTCGCCATTGAATCAACTTATTGTAAGGACTCTGGCGAATGACGCGGTTATTGTTTATTTTTTACGACGTATTTACAGACTCGCTGGTTTATTGTAAATAGACATAGTTCAAATAGACACGCGGTAGGAGACGACTAAGATTGATTTTAGAAAAGAAATAATACACAATTATTCGTCATGGACTGTACAACTGTTCTCCGTTGACGGTCAATCATGTAAATTATATTTCGTTCAGGCAAACGACTCTGCGTAGAGAACTGCGTCCAAAGTCTAAACTTAACTCGAGGTTAAATTAACAAACTTTATTATTGTGATATTATTATATTTAGCGTATCGTAGACATTCGTAGTAGTTGATAGTTGATAGTAAGCATACATGTGTGTATAATAGTAGGATAATCATACATATTATCTATGTGTTAGTTTCCATAGTTACTGATGTATACTTATTGGTGATCTTATGACCGTGAAAGAAAAGCAATTTGTTGTCAACACGATCTCTCCTTTTTGCGACTGAAACGATGAAATCTTTGAATTTCAGCAATATTTTCAGTTTCAGACGTTTTCAGCGGAAGCATGTGACTATGTTTAACCTTCCTTGCCCATTAGATACAAAGTACATCAATAACTCCGAAACAGGTAGGCTTATCGCGAATGTAATTTTTTATCAAGTAACAATCGTCGTTGATATATTGGACTCTGACTGAGAAAAGAGACGGCTAAGCACCGCGGCGCGAATAGCCTTGTAAAATGTTGTATCTAAACAAATTGGTGCCTTGTATAGTTGGTATAGATGCAGGCCGGCTCATACAGGGCTCGGCACATGTGACCCGAGTATCATCTATTGTGACTGTGACCAAAGACCAACACACCCAGCGGCTGACTAGAGCGGCTGACGGTTAGGCAGTACACAGCACATAGAGTTTACGCACATCAATTAATGGGAATACGTTTCCGAAATGCATTTCAAGCCCAGGATAGGATCGTTGCGGGGAGGTCACGTGAGTCGGGCCGTAGATAATATTTAGGTTTGGGTCTTTTCAGTTCGATTGTTGGCCGATGCAGTAGATCAGTAGATAACGGAGATTTACTATTTATAAACCAAATATCTGCGGAAAGGTTAAGCATGGACGCAGGGGCGGCCAGCGCGGGGGAGGGGGGCTGGTCATATGATGCGGTAAATACTGAGCAGTGAGCACTCACCGTTCCCGCTGATGAGGGGGTAGTCGTCATCGTGGCGGCCGATGTAGGTCTTCAGGGGGGTGTCCAGGAGAGAAGGTGACGACCTATCCCTGTCGCTCATTTCACTCGGATCTCTCTCCGGTTCCAGCGACGACACTCCGATAAAGCGGTCACTTGCACTTTGCCGCGTTCACACTCTCATCCGCCGAGCCGCGGTTCCGTACCTTAAATAAATATACACGACTAGTATCGATCTAAATGTGGACACAGCTAGCTCCTCGTGACATCTCGCGCCAGGCGTGAGCACTTGCGGGCGAGATAAGGCGGTCGGCGCGGTGCTGGGCGTGAATGCTGAGCACACTAACTTCCTTGCCCAATAATCCTGGCAGCTAATTGCCTCTGTTCCTAGGCTGGCCTATCCGCGCGCCCGGCGCCGTGCTGCGCTTGCTCGCCGCCCGCCGTCGATAGTGCCGTGCGCCGCGCCGTGCTGCAGCGGGGACTCGAACCTCCGCGCTCCCTACATACCCGCCGGCCGCTCGCTTGCCGCTCAGCTTGCTCGCTCTCCGTACAGATGACGACACTACTTTACTGCTTTACTGACTGCTCGCGCTCATCGACCGAAGATTGCACCGCGGTATTACAGTCGCCCCGCGCTCTATTCAAAACTAATTTAATGCAATTACCTTTATATTCCTGTTTTCACAATTAGCAAATCATTAGTAGAAGTGAAACCTTCACAAAATTAAATTTCTAGAAAATGAAACGAATGCTTCGAGCATCAGTAATATTTATTTATTTATTTATATACGCCTTGAAGGCTTTTACAATGTCATTTTATTAAAGATTTATTTATTTATTTATGTCTATTCTTGAATATACAATTTTACAATTGATTACAGAGGTTTACATAGGAGTACAAAAAAAACGTTATTTTTCAGTAGCAGTAAGCAAAAAGATTTTTTTTTTTTTTTGTATTATGTTGGGTGTAAGGTAGGTTTGAGAAGGTAAAACTGTGTGTGGGTAATATTGTATGTTTCGTGAACACCTCACTAGGAGAACCTGTGCTGAGGTGTTGACGTGTTTATGATTAAGTGTGACAAGTATTTATGTGTTGTTGTAGAAAATTAGTTATTTAATTATTATTTTTTTTATACATTTTATTATCGCATACACTGATTATTTAGAATGAAAAAATATGTATAAAATACAAATCCATATATACACAAGATACATATGTTGTTTAAGAGAATAAGCATGTAGTATGTAGCATAATAAACTGGACAGTGAGGATACAAGCAGGTTAAATATATATGTATGTAGTGACATTATAATGAAAAGTTGTACAAAGGAGTTAATTAGTTTAGTATAAAATGGTAAAGCAGAAAACTTAAGGTACTATGAAATTTGTTATAGAGGAATGTAAATTTACAATATTAATTTTGTTATTAACTTAAACATGAATGTTTTAAAGCAGTTTTAGAGAACAATTGAAAATTAACAGAGCGATAAATAGTTCATATTTATGGAAAAATAGAAATACGTGAGTTGCATTATCGCAAAAAGTTATACAATTCGATAGGCATGGGATAATTGTAGGGTTTATTTATTGTAATATTGTTACCAAGCTTAAAAATTATTTTATATTTTATTCTACGAAGCACAGCACAAAGAAGACATCATCGATTAGTCTATCTTATTCTCTCGCGGGCTAAATCCTATAGATGTATAATATGTTTGTTTCTTTTTAGCGTCGCTCGTTTCCGTTTCATCGAGTTTTAAATCAGAACGGTGCTAAAGAAGTTTTCACCTCAAAACTAAAATACTTAATTAACGCAGAATTTAATAATAGCATTGTTAAAATTAATTTATTTATGATGTAAATAAAAAATCATGCAGTTCTGCAAATATATTGCACTCTGACTCAAAAACAATAAATAAAGATGTACAGCCTTATTTAATGTACTTTACTATGTAAAAAAAAAATTTAAAGTGAAAACTTCTTTAGCACCGTTGTGATTTAAAACTCGATGAAACGAATAAGCGACATTAAAAAGAGACGAACGTATACATTTAAAGGATTTAGCCTACGAGAGAATGAGATGATATAATCGTTCTCCTCTTTGTGCGGTGCTTCGTAGCCCACCCACTCTTGTCTACTTTAGTTTTCTGATGCTTTCACTTCTTCCGCGTGTGAACTGCACACTTTTTTTAAATGAAACTTCTTTAGCACTGTTCTTATTTGAAACTCAATGAAAGGGAAACGACACTAAAAAGGGACAAACACAAACATCTAAAGGATTTAGCCTGCGAGAGAATGTGATAGAATGAAACCTTACCTACTGTCAGTATCTACGAAGCGTCAAACTGCGCTCATTGGCAGCTTTGATTATGAGCTCACTTTTCAAGGCTCCTATTGGTAGATGATTGTGATTGAGTTTTATTTATTATATAAACCTCAATAGGTATTTTATCTGAGGTCTACACATTAAAATATTTGGCTTATACATTATTCTTCTATGGTGATTTGAACCTCTAATACATTTAAAGTCAATAAAGAGTGGAACTCCATTTTAATTATATATTTCTTTTATTGAAAACTTCTTCAGCATTGATTTAAAACTCGGTGAAACGGAAAAGCGAGAATAATCGGTCTCCTCTTTGCGTGGGGATGAATGTGTTTGTCTCTTTTTAGTGTCGCTCGTTTCTGTTTCATCGAGTTTCAAATCACAACGGTGCTAAGAAGTTTCACTTCACAAAAAAATTCGAGTGCAGTTTACAAGCGGTAGTAGCGAAACTTAACCAAAACAATCTCAACCAATTCTTGAAAAGTGAGGTCATAATCATAGCGACCAATGAGCGCAAACCTCGCGTAATTTCCGTTTCATATCTCAACCAATAGGAGAGCCTTTAATAGTAACATAATTATCAAAGCGGCCGGTGAGCGCAGTTGATGCGTCGCAGGTGCAGTAATCGTCATTTCCGTTTCATCCGAAATCCAAATCACAGCCGTGCTTTAGAAGTTTCACTTCAAAAATAGTAAATAAAATTAGATTGCTGTATAGTGTCTACCTAAAAATTATTCTAATAAATAAAATTGATTTCAATACGAAATTTTTTTTCTGCACCAGTTGAAAATGCATGCAAGAGTCTCATTGTACTTATTTATATGTTACCGTAAAGTATTTTTTAAGTTGGTTAATCCAATAAATGAAGTAATAATTTTTGAGTCGTTTAAATTGAGTGATGAAACGAGATTTAAAATTGCAATAGGAGGTAGAATTTGTCACGGGGCTTTTTACTGTTTACGCTTCAATGTCTCGAAAAATGATTGGCCGCACGTAGGCTCTCTGCGTATATCCATAAAGATAAAAAAGAACAAATAATTAAGTGCGTTGTAAGTAATCTACTTTTCTACCTACTCACCTAAATAAAAAGACGTTTTGCTTTTTGATGGACACAGTTTTTGCTTTAGTTGATAGTCCGGTATTGCTTGAATTGATAAGCTTCCGGATACCACAACGTAAGTCAAGAAGTCAGGATTTATTTCAGTGCAGAAATTCTGGGACTTACTACCATATGTATTCCTCTTCTCCCAGAATAATGGAAGGAAACAATTACACCAAGTCCGTGGACATCTTCAGTTTATCTTTAAACAAATATAAAATATTGTTACTGAGGCAGTTCAGTTATGTACAATAAATATTGTATTTCTTACCATTCATATGTAAGCCCAGAAAAAGGGCGTTAAACAATAAATAAATAAATATTTTTGTGTGAATACCGCACAACAGTCCCAACTGTCTGGGGTCAGTGGGACTATGGCTTCCCGATTAAGACGCGGCATTAAGACATCCCATTTCTATCGATTTATTACGTGTGTACCTTAAACACTTTTAAGTTTTAAAGCTCTTAAAAAAAATTATTCTTAAAGATAATATGCGATGATAATAATTGCGCTGAAGCGCAAATTATATGAAATTCTCTCGATAGAAAAAATCGCAAAGTATGCTCCGAAAATTATTACAAACACGTTCAATTCACTTATTTTAGGTAACTTAAATTCACAGTGTTTCTTTAAAAGCTATTTTTGATGATTCCCACGAGATGTTTGCTCTATTTTAAACGAGTCGTGTTTTATTAAACGTTTTCACAATTTTCGCTTCAATTTTATCGTTTTAAATATTAACGCGCACTCTTCTTCTTTTTGAGCGGGGATACGGCGCCTTAAGAAACTTTTTGAATCTCAACAGTAGTCGTTCACCGGGTCCTCTTTTACGTGAGTTTCGCACAAGAATCCCAATTGCTCCCAACCGTCTGGGAGCAAAACTATGACAAGCTCAATTAGGTATATTTTGAGAGGCTAAGGTAATGGGGACGGGAAGGAGATGGGGAAGAAAAGGGTGGGGAAGTAAGTTTCGATTCTAAATGGTCATTCTTTTTGATTCTTACTCAGGTTGTATATTATAATATGCTTTGTATAAAATAAATCGTAAGTGCGCCCCACGGTTGATTTGGCAGCCACCTCTTGTCTGAAGCCCCAAAATATCTGAAAAAATCTCTCGACTCTGTGCAGAAACGGGCGGTCCATTTGATAGATTCTCATATCTTAACAACGGATTGCAATTCTTAGAGCTCGCGCGTCGGGTGGGAATGCTGTCCTTGTTCTACCTGTATTTCAATGGAAGATGCTCTGAGGAACTAGCGTCATTGATCTCTTCGGCACCGGTATATAGTCGGGAAACGTGCCCAACATTATGTAAACGGTTGACACTTGTCACATGAGAATGGGTCGTCGACTCGTTCTTGAGTTCAACAGCTCGGCTGTGGAACGATTTTACGGGCTCTGTGTTTCCTCCCTTTCTCTCTTCAAGACCCTTGTTCACTTCTTCCTCTTCTCTAAAAGACCCTCCACACAGCATCCACAAAGATGACATAGCAAAATAATTTCCCTCAGGGCCTCCCGTGTGTAGTTAGTGTTAAAAAAAAATTAATATAAAATATAATATAATTTTAAGTAACATTATTTAACAGTTTTTCAGCCAATTAACCATTTTAGGACCGACACGCGACGTAGGACCTTTTGCAGCCATTAATATTTAATTCTAATTTGGTTCATGTGGTGAGGTTTGTCCGGGTCTTGGCGGCAGATGCGTCTGCCTACCATCTGCATGGCAGGCCGGATCGGGAGATCCTCTCGGAACATCGCCTTACACCGCGGGGTGAAGGATGTATTCATGCGATTCACTCATAGACACACTTGCCCCCAAATCCCTACCCACCCCTCTTACCCTTTTCCTTCCCAGAACTTTCTCTCCTTCCTTTCCTAAAAATATCCTCCACACAGCATCCCCAAAGATGACATAGGTCCTGAGGGGAATTATTTTCCTCCGTGTGGAGGCAATGTAAAAAATAAAATAAAATCTTGAATGATTTTATTACACAATTTCAGTCCCAGATGTAAATACCTACAACTTTTTATACTTTCTTCTTTATGCTCTTTACGGAATTATAGGTTGGGGAGGATATTACAAAAACAATATAAACTCAGTAAAAGTTTCGAAAATAAACATAAAATAATACTATAAAAAAATTCTACCTTCTCAACAGAACCACTTTTTAATTGTTTCCAGTACCAAATGTCGATGACATAATTAAGCAAGCTTCCGTTACAAAAATATATAAAGAAAAAATAACAAAGAACATCAAGAATTTTACAAACTTAAGAGAAATGGAAATCGATTCACCTAGTTTTAAAACAACACAAATGCAAAACCATTTTATTTACGAAGCCATACAAAACCAACCAATCAGAACAATAAATAAAATTAAACAATTTTTCAAATAAAAACTTACGTCAAAAAATAAAAATTTTATACTAAACATTTTAGCATAACATAAGCATTTTAACATAAAATACAACGTTAGTAAGAATCGTGGCTCCCTTATCAGGCCCGAGAGCTCCTCTTTTCTGTTGACGATGACCTTGAATATAATATTTTGTAAAATATATATATGTATGTGTAAATGTAACCCATATTCTAAATATTAAAAAATAAAAACATGTTTTTTCTAAGTGCAAGCATCGGGCTTCTAGAAAACACCTCAACTCTTACTTACCTAAAAAGAAACTTTAGCTCGTGGGAAGTGTGGAAACAGATCAGCTCTCCAGCCAAAATCTTCCCTTCGAACTTCCAGATTTCTACCCATCCCCCTTCTCCAGAACTTAATCTCCGTCCTTTTCTTTAAAAGGCCCTCCACACAGCATCCCCAAAGATGACGTAGGCCCTAAGCCATTCCGTGGTTATAAAGTGCACATAAGGAACTAGGAAGAGACAACAGAAAGACAAGTTAAGGGTTGAGATGTTTTCTAGAAGCATCAACATCTCCAAGGTTTCCAATGCCGATGATAAAAATTTCACGAAGGAAAATATATTTTCTTCAATAATTTTTGCAAATTCACTAAAAATAATTGACTTTGCTTAAATCAAAAGTATGGTAAGCGCTAATCTTTAATGCCAACCTGACGTTGATACAGAAATCATCGCAACAGGCGAGTTTAAAGTTCGAAAAGCGGCATGCCTCCTAGCCCACGCCTTTCTCTGTCCCACATATGTTTTACACATCTTTCTCTTTCGCTTACGGTCATTGTAAAATCAGTAAAGTGACTGTACCTGCGCGAGAATGGATCTTATCAAGTACAGGTCGGCATTTAAGTTTGGCGCGTAGGTACTATTTATCTACAGAAATCTTTGGTTTTAAAATATTGGTTTAAGGCGACGCTATTCGGCTGAAAAGAAGAAGACGGAGAGATGTGCAATTACGAATGTTGGACAGAGCGCGCTAATATTTGAAGTGATGAAATCGCAGCGAAAATGGCGAAAAAGCTTAATAAAACATGACTCCTTTAAAATAAAGCAAAAATCTCGTGGAACGTATCTTAAGTATCATGTAAAGAAACATTGTGAATTTTTTCACAAATATAACTTGTAAAATAACAGAAATAGACTTTTTTTAAATAATTTTCGGAGCATACTTTGCGATTTTTTTCTATCGAGGGAATTTCATATAATTTGCGTTTCGGCGTGGAACGTATCTAGATATTATCAAAATATATATATATCTTCAAAAATAACATATATTTTTTTTAAGAGCTTAAAAACTTCAAATGTTTAAGGGAGATATGTAAGAAATCGGTCGAAATTCGAATAGTGCCCTTAAGCAAAATGTTTTCATGTTATCTGAAATGTTCGAATCAGCAGTTGGTGTAGTTGAATATCACGTCAGCCATTTTCCAATGCAATAGCGAAATTTTTTGTTATAAAAGTTAAATAATAATTGTTATTAATTTTTTTCAATATTATATTGTGCTTTTATGCTCCTCGAGAAGGTTTACACGTGAGTTAAGAAAAAAGTGGACGGTGCCAAAAAAAATTTTAAGCGTTTTGTGTTTCTTGTGATGTTTTGTCTCTGGAAACTGTTATAATTGTTAGTACAGCCTAATTTGACCAAAACGTCATTTTTATAACAATATAAATAAAAACAAGTACTATTTCAAAACTTGAGTTAACTCCACTATTCAACATTTTGAAATATTATATTTCACCAACTAACATGTTAATGTTTTTTGGCATCCTGAAAAAACGACTTGGAGTATTTTCGTTGTTTGTAATTATTACATCCGTGAACTTAACGCAAATATATTTGTGGGACATTTTTATACGTTTTTCATCAATACTGATCAAAATACTAGTTCAAAAACGCAAAATACCACCAACAAGTACTAAATTCAATTTCTAAACAAGTTCAATTTGCCGCCATTGAAAAAGAACGTCAATATGCTACAAAAGCAGCCGTACTGCCAATATTTTACTGACGTAGACACCTTTGATTAATTATTGGGACGATACCAAACCAATTCCTTGACACAGGGATATTATACGCCAAAAGGTACTATAAAAAAAAAACAACGGAAGTAAAGGAATTATTACCAAACTTTTCCAACGAACTTATTTTACTTTCGATCCTATTGGTACTTGTATCGGGATTCAACAAATGATTCACAAATATTATTATGTGTGTCATTAATTTATATATGTAAATAAGGATCATTTAATTTGAGGACTGAAATACAGATCTACAGAAGAACCGAAATGACTTAAAAATTAATTAATCTATCTGTTGTTTTGCCAAGTTAAAAATAATAATTACATTGACAAAGAAAATGTTTGTGTTCAAATTGTACCATAAAAGCCGCCACGAAAAATCAAGTCCGACAACTTGACGTAAATAGTCAAAGCATAGACAAAAGTTAAATAATAAAAATTCATAAGCTAAGGCGGACAGAGGTACTCGTTCTGGCATTTCAGTTTTAATTGATCAACATTAAAGCCTCGATTACATAGAGCGAGCTTACAAGCCACTAGCCGGTAAGTTTAAAATGAATGCCTGAATGAAAGTTTGAATCGGCAAGTGAGATTGTCATGATGACACACAAAACTGTCTACTCGCTCGGTAGCGACAGTAGCAGCTAAAATAACGCTCTCCCGCGAACCAATTCGGTCAACATTTTGTAAAAAACTTGAGCTCGCAGCTAGCGCCACACGCTATCCAGTAGCGTGAAATACGGCTCCCGTGCGAACTAATTCTGACAGTTACGAAATCAGCTGTTGGTAGGCCGCCATCTTGAACGAGTAGCGAGTAAAGTTGATCACCTTTCCACTTTTTTCTTAGATTGTCCGCAATCTGCTAGACAAGTAATACGATGACACTCAGCGAGTTTGCTAACAGATCAGTGAATTTCCCACATAGTAGCTTGTAAACTCGCTCAATGTCATCGAGGCTTGAGTGGCTTTTGCTTAAGAAAAAACTTATTTTCCAACCACCTGCATCAATCCTACCATCTGTAATTCCTCACCTGTAATTATATGTAATATTACTTTGAACTGCATTTCCTAGTCAAAAAAACAAAAATCTTCAGCCTCGCTATTATGTTGGTATCTGACATATTATTGTATTAGTTTATGGTTTCGCGGCACCTGTCAAAAGTGTGAAATGTCAAAATCGAAATGATTTCAATAATGTAAATTAACTCGTATCTACATGATTTTCTGTTCCCACCGTTGGGCAGTTTTGATTGCGCGGCATCTTGAAATAAATCTTTCTATTTACATCTATGTCGAGTTGTAATATTATTCATTGTTCGCTCATCATTCAGGTTAAACTTTTATTATTATTTTTGCACACGATGTCAAGCGATTAAGGTGCAGGATGAATAAATTATTGATTATTGAACCATTTTACGGAGGATCCCACAAGCAAATGATCGACGTTATAGAATCAGGTGAATGATGATTTTTTAATCACTTTTATTAGAATTATAAAGAGTACAATTTCATACATCAATTACATACAAAAAATAACTATTTATTTCTGAAGAGAAGGTGAAAGATGAATTAAAATACCGTTTTCATTAAAGTTTTAGTTCGGAATTTTCCTTTTAAAAGGATTACTTTTCCGACTTTCAAAGTTTCATTTCAATCTAAATACGCATTTTACTTAATTAACCCGAACAAACCTCATAACCTATTTTGTGCTTGTAAATAGTTCTATCTTGTAGTGATTGTTGAAACGAAGTGTAATTTTCATAATTAGTGCCTGAAAGTGCGGCGGTTAAGTAAACAATTGCCAATTTCAATTTCAATACTCACTTCTTAATGGGCATAAATGATTTAAACTAACTTTAACACTAGGTATTCCAATTTGATAGCTCGTAACGCCCATGCGAACTCCTGCAGAGTAAAAAGATATTATCTAACACGGCTGTCATCACTACCAACCCTACCATTTTGACAAGATTGATTGGTCACGCAACACACTAGAGCTCTTCTTCATTCGTATAGTGGGGGGTCAGGGTGGGACATCTAGGTCTGTGAGCCAGTCTAGGGCCTCAGGCCTGCTTATCTCACACACTCAGTTACTGAACCGCCGTCTATTTACCAGAGCTGACCATTTTACCAGTCACCAGGGTTCATTGTTGTTTTAAGTATGTTTGGTGAGTCCTCTTTGTATTCCAGCAACTGTTGTGTGTGTTTCAACTGTTGTGTTTTGCCATATTTTTTGTTTGAATAAGTTTACAAAATGGAGTCTTCTCGCAAGCCTTCGTAAACATGACACCTTAATTTTAAATTAAAAAAATGGATATTTTATCAGTAGTGATCAGCAGAAGAGGACATCTATCGTGTCGTTAAGCTTGTCAGCTTATTACAATTCGATAGAAAGCTGATGTCCACCTAGACGGCCTTTAACGGGGACCTTTCAAATATCAAAAAAAAAAAATGGCACTGAACGGCTATTTGATGACAATGTTACATTAGAATTTCTGCGAGACCACTGGGCCTTAGTACATAGTTTTGTTTTTATTTGTAGCTGCTTAATACTTTAACAATATTGTTTCAGGGTTAAAACATGAAGACTATCAGCTGATTACAATGACAGCCAAGAAGTGGCCGTGGAGAGCGCGCTGCAGTTCTCTCTATCTGTCGCAAAACATCCCCAGTCTACAAGACTTCAGAACAGTGTTCTGTAGCTCGGTGCTGAATCTAGGAGAGCTTCTTGGTTTATGTCCCGAAATGATTAAACTTAAAAAAATCATCTACTTCCATGAAAACCAGTTGAATTATCCAGTGAAAGTTATAAAGGAGAGAGATTATCAGTATGGGTACAATCAGATTGTATCTTGGTAAGTATTTCCATAGAATTGTTATTTCTGCAAATCTTAGGCCCATCTTTCCCAGGTATCCTATAGTCTTGTTGCAAATAACTTGTTGCGCATTGCTCTGGAATCACAAACCCGAGCCGTTATCAATCATTGTTGAATTTTCAAAACATCAAATTGAAGAATTATTTGATCTTAAAATGAGAATACGCTTGGTTCCTATCGGAATGCCATTTTATCCAGTTCCTACTTCACCCCTCCCAACTTCTAGTGTCTGACAACTGAAGATGAATTCGGACTCTCTTGGAAGGATTTTTTTGATATTTGTGTACATAATCTCGTTTTTAAGAAGGAATTTAACCATTATGGAAGCAGGTTGGTTTGTTTACAAAATATCATTTTCATATTCATTTGTTTGAATTACCTCGACTTAATACCTTAACTTAATATTAAAGTGATTATGTTATGTGACCCTTGGCAGAGATGGTACAATGGTAAATGATTGGTCATCCTTTTTCTTCCATACCTTGTTATCCTACATATATAATCACCCAATCCCATCAAACACCATTTCGTTTCATTTAAAATATTTACAGTCCATTTTCAAGTTCATAAATTGTTAGCAAAAATTAAGCTACATAATTCGAACGCAGTTACAGATGCAACAAGAATTCTTTCAAAACCTCGCTATCGACCAATTGTTGAAGCTATCATTTTTGGCTAAGCTTTGTGAAGTTCTGTTTTAACTCAATTGTATTATTTAACCTTCTTAATCTCGGAGAGCCAATCTATCGGCATGTACGGACTGTGCTGAAAACCTCAGAGATAATCTGTTGGCATGTATCATATCGTTGGTATAAGTCGGAAGAACCATTTGTAAAAATGTTCAGGGGGACAAAAAACTATCTAGGGATACACACATTCTTGCTTTCTCACATACTGGGGGATGGTTCGTATGCAGTATTGACTTTAACCGAATATGTACAAGCAATCTATTGGTTAATTTCACAATTTGAAAACATCAAAAACTAAAATAGCCAAAAAAAATATTTTTAAATGATTGCCTCGTGCGTGACATTAAACTTACATAAACAACATATTAAAAAGACAGAAAACATGGTTAAACTCACTTTTTAAATTGTTTCCAGTATACCAAATGTCGATGACGTATTCGAGCAAACTTCCATTATAAAAATGTGTAAAAAAAAAATTACAAAGAATATCAAGAATTTTACAAACTAATGGGAAATGGAAACCAATTTATTACACCTACTTTTAAAACAACTTAAATGCAAAATCATTATATTTACCAAGCCATAAAAAACTACAATAACCTCCCTTCTGAATTGCGCTGTATCATCAACCAATCAGAACAAATAAATAAAATTAAACAATTTTTCAAAAAAAACTTACAGTAATAAGTAAATATTTTATACAAAACATATTATAACTTACAACCTAATTAAGAATCGTGGCTCCCTTATTTGGCACAAGAGCTCCTCTTTTCTGATAGGTATACATGACCAAAAACGACCTATAATATAATATTTTGTAAAATGTATATGTATATATGTAATCCATATTTTTTTATATTACAATAAAATAAAAAAAATAATAAAAAATGGTAGGTAAATTAAAAATCCAGAAAAGCAGATAATAGGCTTGGCTTGGATAATTGGAAAAATCACCTCAAGGGTTCTGTAATAACTTTTTGTCATCCAATAAATCCACATGTGGAACATTATTCTCACATATTTTGGAACTTGTAGAGGTTTAATATATTTTTTTTTATTTCCAGCTTAGCAGCAGATATTGTTATTTTCAATTCCAAATACAACATGACGTCCTTCTTGGAAAACATTAAGAGATTCATTAAGATACAGCCCGACTACCGGCCAAAAAATATATCCGAACAAATAGAAAGGAAAAGCATAGTTTTATATTTTCCCATTTGCTTTAATGTCATCGACGCTTTGAGAGATTTAGAAAAGCCCAGGAAAGATTGTGATATAAAGGTGTTGCACCTCGTCTGGGCGCATCGATGGGAATTTGATAAGAATCCATCTCTTTTTATGGATGCGTTATATTATCTCCAGGAACAAAATGTTGACTTCCAAGTAAGTTTTTATTTTAAATATTTTTTTTCCTTATCAATACTGATTTAATTTTTAAAGAAGTTACTCCCTCAGGCTAATTTTTAGATTTTGAAATAGTACTTCAATTTTATATGCATACCTATAATAGTTACATAATGTGTGCTATTATAAATTAAAGTTGCTATTTTTTTTAATTGCTAAATTACAAAAAAAAAATTGCATTTCACTTATTTTGTTACTTCTTTGTTATTTAAACGCATTTTCCTCTTCAATTATATTGGTCGGTATTTGTTGGTAGATCTTCATGGCTCTAAATAAAAATGAGTTCTGATTTTTCCCACCACAAAACTTAACGAACATGGAATTAATCTGTAGATTTAACAATAAACTGTATGAATGACATTGCAATACATGTAGAATTGCTATTGTCTTGCAAAATTACAAGAAAATGTGGCAAGTAACAAACAATCTTAAGTTTCCAGTAAATTCTTAATTTAAACATTGTTCATGTATGACAAAGATAGACATTCAAGACTGTCACCGGAACTAACGGGAAAAGTTTGAATACGGAATTTAGTTGATTATTCAAAGTTGTGTAGTAGTATTGGTTGACAATATAGTTTGAATACGGAAAGAATTCATTCATTTAGTTGATTTTTTAAAATTGTATTGGTATTGGTGAAAAATATCGGCGACACCAAGAAGCACAGTCCCACCCAGTAAAAACTGCCTAAATCATTATATTTCAATATCTTTGTTTTATATCATAGGTGTGATTGACATGACAAGATACGCTTTGGCGCTTATACTATGAATATTTCATCATCATTACATGTGTTGCTACATTATCTCGCTTTCTCTAATGGCTCTTAAAATCTTCATGATGCAATCGAAATAATTCTCATTGCCTCGCAAACTCTGGTCCGCCATCAACAGGATAAGGTGCTCCCATAGCCGTTGTGCCCATATGATGTATAAATGGGGCCTTAAAGAGTCGGAGATGTGTTCCGCTCCATTCATTCCCCGGCGGGATTGATGAGGTCCACGGGGCAACGCCTGAGGCCCTAAACTGGCTTGCAGACCTAGATGTCCCCCTCTGACCCCCCCACCATACGAAAGAAGAAGAATAATTGTAGTATTTATAATTTCAAAAAATACAAGTGTGCAGTGCTCGAGTTTCAAATCACAACGGTGCTAAAAAAGTTTTCATTTCAATAAGTAATTGTGTGTGTTTACAACTGAAATGTTATTGTTTGACTTTTACTAGGGTTTGCCTTGTAATGGAAAGATTTTTTCAACACCTGCAAGGGCATTTTGGCACTCATTTATGCAAGTTGGTTAGAAATAGCACACAAGTTTAGTACTAAAATCACTACAATGTATCTTTCGCTTGCTACTTTTGAGATCTCAACAACATATCTATAGTTTGTATTGTCAATGAACTGTGTTAATTGATTTGTCTGTTTACAGGTCAGTATAATAGGAGAGTCTTTCTCAGAAGTGCCAGAAGAATTTGACATAGCGAAGATCAAGTTGGCAAAAAACCTTAAGAACTTTGGATTTGTCAAGTCCCAGGAAGAGTATTACAAAATATTGCTGGATGCAGATGTTACAGTTTCTACCGCTGATCATGAATTCTTTGGAGTGGCCATGTAAGAATACATATATTTTACTTTAATTTCAATGGCAGTCCGGACACAGGCGACCTCTCAAAGACCAGTCACTCGCAGCTCTCCTTGCTAGTCGCCGTGGCCGGTGCATGTCAGTTCTCAAGTAATTTGCGATATATCCGAAAATATCGATTTTGTTCAGGAGGTTGATAAATTATTAAGTTAATAAATTGATCTTTATACGGTTAATAAATTATTAGGTTAATAAATAAATTAATAAGTTTTTGTTAAACAAGCTGATATAATTACTGAAATCGTAAAGTTGCGTCGCCGTTGACAACTGGTCTTTGAGAAATTACCTGTGTGCGGACAGCCATTGAAATTCGCAGATTTGAGTTGCCAACAGGTTTTTCTTCAGTGCCCCATGAACGGATGGACTAATAAAATTGACTTATGCTAAGTGCTAATAAAATAGACTAATGCTAAATCAATGAATCTTTAAATTATCTGCTGTTAAGAGTCACCAGCGGCCGAGAAATTAAATTTCGTCGAACGATGATCTTGCGATCGTACCCTTGTAACTGTACAGGGCGGTTCCGATGAGAAAGATTAATTATTCTCCATTCCAGCATTTTAACATAATAACTCAATATCGATTTCATTTCTTTCAAAATTTGCTTTGATAATTAATTACCTGCTTTCAAAAATGCTCAAATTCGTTATGATAAAATTATTAAAATTATGTACTTTTTGTAATTATTTGTTGTTCATTTTTTGTTCATAAGTATTTATAATTTTTCAATAATGTCTAAGCAAAATAAGAATGTAATTTTTTTTAAACATATTAGTTTGTAAGACCGTAAATAAATAGACAAGCTGAAGTATTTTCATCACAAAACAAGGGTGCGTATCTTTTTTTAATGATTTTATTTGAACTAGAATTAAAATTCTGAAAAGTAGCTTTCCCAAATAATTTATTGATTTATTTTACCGCATGATTATGTATATGATTTGAAATGTATGTTATATAATACAACATTTTGTTTGAAAATTTAACAAATCTGCCAACGACCTATGGTAAAACCTTATTATACTAAAAATAAACATATTTTCTCAAAATTTAAAACAAATAGATAAAAGAACAGTCTTTCGATATCAATTTATATTTTTTTGTGGAAAAGAGTCAAAACGTGTAAAATTTGATTTAAAAATGACATATTTCGGGTTTTGTTTGGTTATTCCCTCTTAAGGTTTTTTTGATTTTATGTCACAATAATGGAGGAATTTAATTTATAGGCTGGAAGGCGTACGTTGTGGCTGCATTCCGCTGGCCCCCAACAAACTGGTCTACCCCGAACTGTACCCGATGAATTGCCTGTACAACTCCAGAGAAGATCTTTTCCAAATGCTTAAAAACTGGTGTGAACACCCCGATGTATTCATGGAATTCAGATCCAAATTCGACGCAATGGAGTGCACTAGTAAATTTGATGCTCGAGTTCTTCTACCACAATTTCTGTCAGTCATTCAATCGAATCCTTAACTTTGGCCGCGACGCGCATTCTTCTACGCGTGAATAAACCGAGCCTTCAGCGTTACGCATTTATTATGTTTCTTCCCTCCTACGCCTTATGTTGAAGGGCCTTCTTTGAACATTGAATCAAATGTAGTTGAAAAAAATGCAAGCTACGAACTTAGAACAAAAATTGAAACAAAAGTATTGTTATTCTTTATGCATATATTGTATGTGAATATTTTAGAGTTTTACAAAAATATATATTTTTACAATGTTTATGTCACAAATGATATTTTTATTAGGTTAAATTTTTTTTAGTTTCAAAGTTAAAAATGTATATTGGTGTACAAAGCGAAATATGCACTTCGTTAAAACCATTACCCATCTAATAAAGTTTATGTTATATGATATTTTGAGATTTTCCACCAATCTATAACTTCAAATTTTGGTCTACCTATTCAATAATAATTTTCTACCTACTATGTAAAAGCAAAAAATATATATGTTTCTCTGTTGCCATTACAGGATTAAGATAGCCTTGAAAAGAGTTCTCAAGTGTGTGTTTATTATTGGCTCCATGAAGTTTTTCCTGTATTTTTACTATTAGTGAACACAGCACGGTAGAATTAATTTTCTTTGGTAGCAATATTTATTTTGTTTAATTTCTGTGCTCTTGACTATAAATATTTTCCAAGTTGTAATCCGAATTTCATAACAATTTTATGAGTGTATTCATTTCCTGGATGTAATATCACTTTAGGGAAGCGTTTCTGAAAAATACAAAATTTTATTTTAAACATTTTCCTCATGTTTTTGCTGTTTTCTTGATAACCTGAATGGTGTTATTTTTTGTGGTTACATTAAATATCAGATTAGTTGATTGTTCATTAATTAAAAATGTGTTGATAACTTTAAATACAGCGCAGTTGCTCATTCTTTCACAAAATAAAATTAATTTGATTTTTTAGGTTTTTTTGTTATTTAACCTGATGAAAGCTAGAACAGAAAACGGAATATATGTACATGAAATAAATACATAAAAAAAAATTGATCTTCTGTAAAGTCGATTTACGGACGATAATTTCACGTGGTAATATCATATAATAACGATGGAGTGGAAGAGAGATGCGTCACAAGCCGAACGCTTAGGCCAAACGCTTGTTCTGCGCTCTCGCTTGCACGCTTGGCTCAGGCGGAACGTGACAATGAGTCATGCTTTTTCATGAGTGCAGCCGACATTCATCGATTTATAAGACCTTATCACGTCAAAAATAAGCACAAGTTTAAATTATTGTAGGTATGTAATCATTTCTCATGTCTAGTCTTATTGTAAGATTTTTGTCACAAAATATCCATGTGTATCATTACATACTCAATATTATTGTAACCATTGATTTCTGTCACAAATCATCACTTTGTTCGTGCATCATCATACATACAGTACTATTGTAAGGTTTTTGTCACAAAACAAGATATTTTACATGCTTTATAGATATACCCAGTCAATTTTTGAGTAAGTTGTTTTGTTTTCATCGGTTTTTGTCACAAACATCACAATTGGTTTTTGTCACAAAACGAGACATTTTTCGTGCTTTATAGATATACCCAGTCAATTTTTATAAGTTGTTTTGTTTTCATTGGTTTTTGTCACAATATAATTGGTCTTATTAATTGTGGAAGGTTTTGTCTCAAAATAACACAATTTTCATACATTATTAATAAAATATACCATGTTTTTTGAAAAAAAAAATCATGGTTTTATGTTTTTTTGTTCATCTATTTGATTCATGAATTCAGGGTTGTTTTTGATACATACAAATATAACCCAAACCTGAATAAATACAACTAATGTTATATACTTAGAGGGTGTTTCACCATCCTCTTGACAAGTTGTCCATACAATAACATATATTAATATGCAAACAGCTAATAGGTTTAAAACGCGGTTAACTTATCCGATATATAGCAACTATTCATTGGTTCGAGAAACGAATAGTAAACTCAGACTTTATAAGTTAAAACATAAATCCAAAATATATAGTTATCCCTTGGATAAGCTATCAAGAGAATGGTGAAATGGTGAAATACCCCCATATTGTATAATATTTGAGAATAAGGTAAATATTTTTATGAATAATATAGGTTATTTGTTTTGATATCAATTATATTATTTTATTTGTATTTATTTATTTATTACAAAAAAAGTACATTTCAGTTATAATAAATAAAATGCAAAATTATATAATATTTTTTCCCTAATTATTCTATTACTCCATAAGTTGAACTCCACTGGTCCGTGGTTATGTGCTCGTGAGTATTTACGTACATAAAGAAAATAAGCCTAAAGGGCAATTTGCAAACAATATTCAAAGACTTGTTAAATAACTACAAACGTAATTCAACATTCAAAAATTTAGAAAAATAGTTTTAGAAAAACAAAACCAATAATCAATTTTTTTTTAATTATGGATAGTATTGTTAGCAGCATATTTAAATATTGCCGCTTCACACTTTTCGTTCGCTCATCCGCCGCCCGAGGTACTGCTTGCGCCTCTGGCGGTTAACAGAGAAACTGGTTCAGCTACTGCGGTTGGTAAAGCAAGGATTGACTGGAACTACTGACACCTGGAAGTTGGCAACACGGGCTCGAACTGCCAACAGCCGGGAATTTGAATGGTGCGACGTAATGTTGCCGATTATTGTTGTTTACCATGGGGACAATATATTTCATTCTAAATATTTACTTAGCATTTTAATATTACTTAGCATAAGTAATGATATTTGTATACATGGATGTATACATACTTGATTCATGGCATTTGGAAACCCTTGGGATTTCAGACAGAATCCACCGTGTCTTGTGTAAGATGCCCCGCTCTTTCCAACTATTGGTGGTGTTATTTTTATTTGTGATCCCTGAAAATAATAACAGTTTTTTTTTTTATTGTTTTAAAATTTAAGTAAGTATCTTTGTTGAAACACTTAAGTTAAATTTTTCTAAAGATAATACAAATTGTTGTGATTAATGATAGTACAAACAAAACAATAATAATCATCCATAGCTTTGAGACATACGAATTAAAAAATCTGGAGATAAAGGAACGAATGGATTTTAGAAGATTAACTTTAATCTCTCACTCTTTTTTTTGTATGCCACATAAAAATGTGTCCTGATGGATCCGTCTGTAAGACTTTATTTTTCATTATTTAATATGAAAATACAAATTATATTACATTTAAAAATCCAGATGGTTAAGTGCTAATTACGAAAAGGTGATTTTTTTTATCAAAACTTCTTATCTCAACAGATTTCAGAAAAGATTTCTCGTGTTTGAATGCCATTACATAAGTCAAGGTAAGTAGAAAATTTCATTATTTAAATAAATAATAAACCTAAAGCATTATGAAAACAAACTTTAATATAATACTAACTACATATTTACACAAAGCAGAAGAAATAAGAATATAGATATTATATGTAGAAGAAATATGTAAATTTAAAAATAATTAATTTAATAATAGGTAGGTGATAATAAGTTGGTAGGAAAAGAGTTGGTTCTAAATTTGTGAATAGCAATAAGAGAGCAGGAAATATTGTTTTTTTACAACTGGTTAAAATCAAATAAATTTGATTTTTCTTTTCTCAAACAGCCCTGTCCACGCACCGGGCTTCTGGTTTGAAGACAGTTCACAACCAACAAAAAAAAATGCAATCAAAGGACAAACTAAATCATTTGTGACCGTTATACCGAAGGTCGCGGGTTTGAACCCGGCGTGCGCAAATAAATTTTATTTGATTAATTTGTGTTATTTCACAATTTATTCATTTAAAATAATATATAGTATATTTGCGGCACGTTCCAGAGTGGAAGATACTATCAGTATCGCCCTGGTGTAAGACCACCATTCAGAATTGAAACGTTGCTTGAAATGGCTTTAGCCGTGTTTAGTGACCAGATCTGAATAGCCAGGTACTTCCCCACCTTCCTCTCCCCTATCTCCTTCCCCACCCCACTACCTTCAGCCTCACAACATACCCCAATTGGGGATGCCATAGTCTCACTGGCTCCAGACGGGAGCAGTTGGGACTCTTGTGCGGTATTTCATATAAAAAAAAAAATAAAAATAATATTTTTGGTATTTTTTTACGTTAGCTCCACACAGAAGAAAAAAAAAATTCCCTCAGGGCTTATGTCATCTTTGGGGATGCTGTGTGGAGGGTCTTTTTAGGAAAAGGGCTGAGAGAAAGTTCTGGGAAGGAAAAGGGTAAGAGAGGTAAGTAGGAATTTGAGGGGGTCAGTGTGTCCAGGAGTCACGTACGAACAAATCCATCTCTCCCACTGAGGCGCAAGCCGACGGGTCATTTCCAGCCGGAGAGGTGTAGGTTAGGTCTCTCTCATTCGCCGCCAAGACAAATCTCACCCCATAAACCAGGCACCCGTGCTAAATCACGAAATGTATGTAAACTTGGGGTGACTTACAGCAGAAGTGTTGGTTATCCTATAAATGGTTTGGTTCCTTGGGCGGCGATACCCATACCTGCCACCCAAATTGTAAGTCTTAAATCATAAATCATGCGTTGCACGCTTCGCCGTGTCAAGTAGGAGCTAATTTACAGTTTAAGGTTGGGACTATTTATACAAACATATTCACAAAAAATAATACATGGTGATATAAAAATTAATGTCAGTATCAGAGAAACTACGGTCTTAACTAATAAAAGGTGCATATGTATATTTTTCAAAGGCAATTTTACTTCACAAACAGCATCAGGATCAGGCAGATGATTGGCAGTGTCGAATTGCAGTCCAGGCTGATCACTGTATACTTCTAACACTCTCCCAGATTTGGAATGAAGAAATCTGTTTAAAGTGAATTATTTTTTTTAAGTTTTTTTATTAATTCCTTTAATATATATTTGCATTTTTTATATTAAAAAAACTGATTGATTGATTTTAAGGGGTTCTTTTAACATTTATTTTTAAAAAATTGAAACAGGTACATAAAGTACACACGTTTTTACATTGTAAGTATATATATTATGAATGCAACGATAATAGCCAGTCGAGGAATCGAACCGTGGCCAAAAACGTCACGGATATAACAAATTGTGAATGCAACTATAATACATTAGAAACTTGTATATATTTTTTAACAAAGTTACCGTGAGGCAAATGAAAGTTCCTGTTCCACTTCTTTTGTCAGAATAAAATTAGAATTGTAACCATTGCTGGACATTGAAGGTATAACATCAGATAGAAGTTTTGATATTCTGAAGTCAAACAGAGTTCCACCTACTGAAAGTTTCTCCCCTACAATTTTGAAGATTTATTTGACAGATGTTAATTTGTAATGTTAAAAATACCTATAAAAATTATTAATTAAATATACAATATATGAATTCGTAATCAGTATTGTAACCTGTTGGTATTTGATCGTCAGTCACCGGAGTGTACTTATCTGCATTTATTGTGGCAAAATGGTTGTATAACTCACATGCTCCAGCATTCTTGAAAAGAAAACATAATTAGATCTTATCATTTTAAATAATTTATTACGGTTGTCAAATTTTAACACCACTCGAAGCTGATATTCGTTAACTGGACTACATTTTACTGTTGTTTACATTTTAAAAACTCGAATATTATTATCAGCCAACCAGCAACAGCGCCTAAATGATGTCTAATATTCAATTACCATATTTATAATGGAATTATGGGAACTATTTCAAGAATTTTTCACATTTTTAATAAGTCAGTGTTATTATATTGTTATTTAAATTAATTTATAATCTTACATGGCCGGCGAGGTTGAAATATATGTTATTTGAAATGTTTACTGGAGTGGGTTCGGTGGCAGTGGATTTCATCTGAATTATGATAGTGTTATCTGCAGTAACTGTATAAGTTATCTGAGTTAACATACTTCCGGGGTAACCCTCCTCTCCCTCAGGGGATAAATAGCTAAGAGTCACTTTCTTATCTTCTATGTGCCATTCCCAATTAACTTTATCGAAACCGTGATTACCGCCATTGTAATGGTGATCCTTTTGGTTTGAACTCAAGACATAAATTTTACTTCTGATTGCAAAGGAACTATCCTCAATAATATTGACTACGCGACCAATGGTGGATCCGAAAGAGTATTGATGATTTTTGGTATAACCTTCGATCTCATTGAACCCCAATACAATGTCGACTGTTTGCCCGAGCCTATCTGGGGCTTCTATGCTTGTTATTGTAGCTCCGTATGTAATCAATTGCACTATTAATTTGTTTTTAGTAATCCAAGTGAACCTTTTGGTAGGGACTATGGTAGAAACCAGAGAAGGGTCACTATAGCCAAAAAAATCCTCGTTAAGTTGTACGTCTTCATCTGAAGTTTTGATACTTTCAATGCAATGATGAGAGAGATTCTCGTCTTCTTCTTTATCTTTATCTCCGTCTTCTTTTAGTGATGAATTGATTGTATCCTCATCTTTCCCATTTACTGAAATATTTGAAGCACTGTCTCCATTTTTTTCACCGTAGTCCATTTTTAAAGAGTTTTTTGAAAACTAAAATTTTGATGTTCATTCATTTGCAGATTTTTTTAAAAAGAAACGTAATTACATGAGATTAAAATGAAAATTTGTTTTTTTTCCATGTCGAAAAGTTTTTTTTTAAAATGAAATGTCAACAATGACATTTTGTTTATTTCGTTGGCAAAGTGAAGAAGTTTTTTTTTTCATAAAGCACTCTTTTTAGGGTGAATTGCCTATTTAAAAAAAAAGGTTTTTTAAATTTCAATTTTGGTGGGTAGTATCTCAGATAGCTGAAGGGTGTTCAAGACGTGAACCGAGGATGCTCAAATGAGGTGACTCACGGATGCAATGGATAAGTACAAGTACGCGCCAAACTTAAAGCCGACCTGAATTTGATACGATCCATTCTCGCGCAGGTACAGTCATTTTATTGACTTTACAATGACCGTAATCGAAAGATAAAGATGCTTAAAACATACATGCGACAGAGAAACGCGTGGGCGGGGAGGCATGCCGCTTTTCGGACCATAAACTCGTCTATTGTGACGATTTCTACGTCAAGAAGGAATTAAAGTTTGGCGCTTACTTATAATAATCGCTTAAAAAATTGGGGCATTGACTCCTTCAAGCAATATCGTGGTAATTTTTTAGCTAACTAATGTTATAACTTGTCACAGCATTGTATAGAGAGTGGTTTTCAATCTGTGGTTCGCGTATCCCTACCCGCAGCAGGTGTGTAGATGCATCGACAGAGACAAAGACCTGGACAAACCTCACCACATGAACCCGGGCACCCCTGCTAAGTCAACAAACTTAGCGAACCACTAGGGGTAATCTACGGCATAGGTTTTGGTTACACAATAAATGGTTCTCGGGGCGGCGGTACCGATACCCGCCTCCAAAATTGTGAGAGTATTAAAAAATTACAAATGGAAACATATCTTTCATTACACATGTACACAAGAAAGATAGAGGTTACGGGGTACAACTAAATTGTGGCAAGAGTCAAGGGGTACGCAGGCTCAAAAAGATTGAAAACCGCTGGTAAAGAGCAATAGTTGCGTTCATACTTATGTCTGAAGAGTAAATTTGAACTTCAGAATATTGTTTTTGATTGCTCGCAGCATTGACAATTACCTAGCAATACTTTTGTAAAGTGTTGCCAAATGCATGATTCTTACCATGTTTTCGTGTTTTTTGGGTCAGTGTGGTTTTTCAGCGTAGGTCGTGTGGGAAAAATCCCGAATTTAGTTGTGTATTTCTTGAATATCTAACGAGTTCACAATAAATTATCTAATTATAGTCTTTGTCAATAAATAATATAAAAGCATTAAAAAATGAAATTAAATAAATATATCACGTTACTAATGAGGCACCTACGCTAACTACTGTAAAATGTAGAAAAAAATGGAGATCGTGGAGAATATTTTCACCCCCATCTCGCGGATCAGGAAAAAAATTAAATTATATTTTCCAAATAACTTTTGTTTCATTTTTTTAAAATTAATTTCATTCAAGACATTCCAATTAAGATCTAGACAAAAGTCACATCTGTTAAGACACCAAACGTTGCGAACCTTTGGGGTGACATATGGAAGAGGTGTTAATTATCCAAAAAATTGTTGCTGAGGAGGATCCATTTAGAATGTATTATTATATAACCACTTGAATCAAATTAGAGTTCTACAAATTAAACTCAAAAACGGAAAAAAATACTAAAAACTTTTTACTTGTTTCTAATGAAAACTATAAAATGATTGTTTTAAAGAAGCTAATTACAAAAAGTTTTCTTAGGTACTGTTGTTTTCTTTTAAATTCTCAAAAAAAAGCTCATATAAAACACGGTTTTTTATCTTTCGAAACATGGTAACACGTTTTTTACCTCAGAACTCTCAGAAGTATAGTTTTTATTTTTATTTTTGCAATGGCAATACTGATCAGTTGCTTTTGTGTTGTGTCAAATTTCGCCGGGTGGCCGTCTGCCTTTTAACGCCCCGATCTAGTTATAATTTTAGCGCCATCTCGGGAAATTATCATCTTAAGTTCGCTGGGCTGACGTGAATCAAAGTGTCCACCATGAATCTCACCCACACTTGTTTATTTGTAAGTGTCTTTATTCATAAAAAATCTCCAGCCAAAACTAAAAAGCCGGCCCACTCAGGCCATTACTTTACGCGTCTATTGTCTGGCACACTTCCTTCTACTATTTTGTTTATTATCGTACCCACGAATAAACTCTAAAAACACACTGTTAAATAACTGCTACAGTTACCGAAAATGGAAAATAATACATTTTAAGTTAAAAAAAAACTGATAATCGGACGTTTTTTCTTCACGCCATGTTTAGACATTATAATTTAAAATATATTTTTTGGCTCGTTTTTATATAAAAAATTAAACTCAAATTAAGAACCCATGAATCTATTTTAGATCTAGGTTTTTATGTGCGTGTTAACCATGTCCAACTTTTCTGTATATTTACCCAAAAAAATTATTAAAAAAGTTGTACTAAAATAATAAGTCACATTAAATAATACATTTTTTTTTAATCTCTGCTATAATATTCTATACCTTACGAGTAAATTTCATTCTTATTTATTCTATTTTTTAATAAATAAAAATTTATTCTAATTGTTTGCGTTTACGCACACACTTGGTTGTTAGTGTATACGCACACACTTTGTTTTCTATGTTATACTTTCTTTTACTTACTATTTAAAGGTTGTATTATTAAAATATAATTTTAATTTAGTTTTTGCTAATTTGCAGTAAATTTTATTATGTACATTTGTGTTGTTTTTTTACGAATACTATGATTATATTTATCACGTTATACTTAAATATTGTATTAATGTAAAATTTTCACGTTAAAGCCCACTGGGCCGTTAACCCATTGGCCACAAACCCCGGCAGCCTGCCGGGTGTGCAACTCAGGTACTTAACCATAAACCCCCCGTGTGCCACCGGGCTAGAGTAGGTCCGCCAAAAAACGGAAAACCAGCATGACAGTGACTTTTTTGAAAAAAAATTTAAATGCCGAATGCTCTGTAGGTAATTAATCATTCATTTCGTATAATTGGCAATAATATGTTTCTTATGTTTTTTCCCTGACATTTGTGTTCCAAGTTTTGTATGCAGCCAGCCGCCATTTAATTTCTTCAAAATTGCGAGTGGTTCTAGGCTTTTGGCAGTGACCATGCAAGTCCGTGATTGCTTTGAGGGCTATCATACCAAATTATTTTATTAGTTATAAGTATAAATGTATAAAACAAAAATTATTAATGTTCAATTTATGAATATTAATTTTTTTGTAACTTTATGAATAAAAATGTGAAAAAAACATATGCAAAAAGAGAAGGATATATTTGTATCCTTATTTACACATTTTAATATTTTTAAAATTTTAATTTTTATGTTTTTCTTTACCTTAATCTAATATGTAAACAAATTTAAAGAAATTGGTTCAAAAGTAATAATAGATTTAGTACATCAATGCAGGTTTTCAATTTTTGGTACAAGATTAATTCAGTGGTGAAGGCCAATTCTTTAGCTCATTAATTCTGTGGCCAATGGGTTAATAAAAAATGAATAAGTAAATAAAATAATTTAATACAAAATTCTCTGAAAATATTAACAAGGTCACTTGTATAAAATATATTTTGAATGTTGCAAAACAGAACTATAAACTTTAAGTTGTTTTTTGATGTGGCGTCTTTAAACTTTCATATATGTAATCAAATATATGAAGACATTAATTTGGCTACTGTTTGACTTGTTACAAGTATAGAAAAAAATATTTAGAAGGAATAGGGAAAACTCCCTCAATGTAATCTGAAGAAGTGCTATAGTTTAGCAAGTTTAAGATATTCATTTAACGCTAACTCTATGCAGGGTAAACACTTGTTAAAAATCTACTTGAGGAATGCACTTGCCGGAGGAGACTCTCAGCGGTCTTTAACCCAAGTTAAAAGTTATCATTACATTTGAATAATAATAAAACAATGCAATGACGGTTGCGATTGGTTAAATAATTGGACTGAAGTTTCGTCCTCTATTTGCTTTCACCATAACTCTCAAACATACAAAGACAGATAAAAAAATAATCGAAAAATATACAGCTAAATATATTTATACCAATATCTTCGGATCAGGGATCCATCACAGTTACGAGGTACCTCCCGGCATCCCTGTTAGCACTATCTGTCCTTTGCAGGCCCAGTATCTGGAGTTGTTTCTCCCAACGTTGTTAGAGGCTGCCTACAAGATATCTTCCCCTTGAAAATGCCACCAGTATTTTATGTAGAAGTCGGTCTTCTGGCATAAGTGTATATCTGAACCACCTGATCTGTGACTTCTCTATTAAGATTCGCAGTGGTTTGAGGGAGCTTATCACTAGCTTTGTACTAATAAAAATTATGTAATTATAAATCATAGAAATTGTTTGTTTTCAGTATTCTCTGATGTTTTTTTGCCTAATAACAACGGACAATGCATTGCAAACAGGACGGAGCAAATCGGCTATCGAAGATATTGTGGAGATAAAAGCCTTTAAAAAACTGCTTCGTTCCAAGACAAACATCCTCGTCTGTTTCATCAACTATCCGAGCACCAAGACCACTCAGGCCCTGAGGTCCTTTCGAGACGCAGCTGACATCCTCAAGGGGCACGGAACCATGGTCATAGTTGACTGTAGTGGGTATGTTTCATCTCATTTGTATATATTTCGTTACACAAAACCGATGAGATACATTTTGCTTCATTCAAAATGGAAAACCATTGCTAAATATGGGTTTAACCTGCTCCAAAGCAGTTTCTTCCCAAGCTGTCTGTACCAGATGTTTTTTTCCGTATTTCCCCTCCAACTGGAAACAATTACACTGCCACGTGTTTTCCTGAAAACCAATCATTAAGAAATCGATGAACGCTTCAAAAGAGTCTCACAAAAAAAATTACTGAAGCCGAACGCAGCTTCTTCTGGTAATATCTGCTGTCATGCCGATGCAGGAAGGTTCTTAGGACTTTTATCTAATAGAATAGTTGCAAGTTTGGACTACTAAGGGCCTGCCAAAGGGGATTTTGTTTACTTTTGGGTCCCCCTTTGTACTTATCAGGGATGTGCAAGTATTTGATAACTTTCTCCCGCGACCAGAAGGACAAGGTTGTAGCCAGTCTAGTATAATACGTAGTGTGTGAGTAGAGCCGCTGAGTAGCGGCCTTTGTAGTAATACTAGTGTGAGAGTAGTCATCGAGACTTTAACCCGTATAATGGGACACCAAATTTGCCCCAGCTCACATAGGTCTCATATAAATCGTTATATCTCCCTTATTGTCATGATGAGAAATATGATTTAACAGTGTTAGGAAGACATATTCAAATCTAGAATTTAACCATAGAAAAATTTAAATGTGCGCACCTCTATGAAACCAAACTTTCCGATAGTAATTTGAGAAAAATGTATAATATTTTGAGAATTTTTTGTTAATAATTTTTTTATGAAACAATAAAAACGTGAGGCGATAATAACATTCGTCTAATAAAACACGTATATGTTTTTCTTTTTTTTTTTTTCTTTAATTTTAGGCAGAAAAACGTAATGAGTGCCATTTTAAACCTTTTTTGTTTGTATTAAAAATTTAAATTTTTTAGAAATTGTATGGTTATTTTAAAAACAACATTTGAAAGCATATTCTATCACCTTTCAAAAACTGTTTTAGTTTTCGAATATATTCAGAAATGTACTATTTATTTGGATTTTATTGCAATGTGGAAATTTTCTGACCTAACAGAATTTGCCCGAGACCTGATGGGTTAAACACGACGTAACAATATGTGTGCTTTAGATCAATGCCAGAAACAAAACAGTCAATAAAGAATGACAGGATATATGAAAATGATAGCTACAGTAACAGTTTGGGTGTGAGTGAGGTTATGAGAGCATTCTTTGACGTTTTTTGACGTTTCTAGAATTCAACAATGATTGATGGTGATGTGAGTCTCATGATTTCAGTAGCGACAGGTACTGACTGGATGCGACAAATTGTTACACAACATGAGTATCGGATACTTGCGTTATCCTGTGGAAGAAGGACCCATCAGTAATATTATTATTGCTTGCAAAATGTTGGCAACCCCTTCACTAGACAACTGATGGATTTAAGATCATAAGTATTGCATTTTGTGACTACCGAAATCTTAATTGAAATTCACAATAGTATCTTTGTTTTCACTTTCGCGCTTGCTTAAACTTTCCTGGCATTCTTAATGTATTCATTTAAAAAATCTTTTACTGAACGTTCCCACATATTTAAAATCCTGCCGGAGACATGCCAAATGGGCTAATGGAGCTTAATGATTCACACTGGAATGTTTCTCTTCTGCCATGTGTTGTGTTCATGGTGTTGGCAAAGTGACAAAGTATCAATCGTGAATGTTCTACCGGAGTTATAAAGCCGGACGTTATGTAGGTCGCACAGAAGGCGAATACAGGAAAAAAATCTGAAATTCAGAATAGATCCAAATATTTTGTTTAACTGTCAAGACAGCTTCGCAACAACATAAGTCCACCAGTGATATAAATAGACAATATTATTATATATTTGACTTTATTATTTTATTTTTGCTTGTTTTCAGGACTACCAAAAAGATGTGCCGCAAGCTGAAGGTGAACGAAGACGATCCTGTCTATCTGAAGCACTACAAGAATGGAGAATTCCACAAAGACTACGACAGGAAGACCACCACTTCTTCGCTCATCAACTTCATGAGAGATCCGTCAGGCGGAATTCCTTGGGAAGAAGACCCATCGGCCACAGACGTGGTTCATCTTCCTGACCCTGATGTGCTTATCTTTTGTGGTTTTACGTTAATGATAATTTTTGGAGTGAAAACTTCTTTAGCACTGTTGTGATTTGAAACTCAATGAAACGAAAAATAGCGACACTAAAAAGAGACGAACACATACATTTATCTAGGATTTAGTGAGATAGTATATTCGGTTTCCTCTTTGGCGCGGTGCTTTGTAGCCTCCCAATCTTGACTACTTTAGTTTTCTAACGTCTACCGCGTGTAAATTGCACACTCTGGTTTTTTTTAATTTTGTTTTTATTGTTTTGAAGTGAAAAATTCTTTAGTACCGTCAAGATTTGAAACTCAATGAAACGGAAGCTGGCGGTACAAAAAAGAGACGAACACATAGAAAAAAAAAAAAAGAGGATATAGCAGTGGCGGTCGGTGACTTTTTGTATAAGGGATGCTGAAGTATATACCTACCTACCTAATATCAAATATAAATATCTATAGACTAGCCCAAGAACAAAATTACTGACAAAAATAGTATGTCAAATTAGCTCTATAAATCCTTTACGCTTCACATCAATTATTTCAGTTATAAAATTAAATTAATTAAATAGATATTCGAAACGTATACAACGTATGAATTGGCTTCAGTTATTCAAGCCAAACTGTCAAAATGGTCGCGCGAACAAATCTAATATGTACCAAATTAAATCCATGCGTTTTGGTTATGCCATTCTGTGCACTACGCCTACGCGCATTAAAGTAGTTTTCTGTGCGTTGAATGCTCCCATGGAATGCGTATCCGGCTTCAGACAAATGTCGGCAGGCAGAACTAAATACGCATGCGCTAAAATCAAACTTTTTCAACATCAACAAGCAGAGAATCCGCTGTTGCTGGTATTGGTGCGTTTACGCGACATTTGACACACAATTCACATAATAAGCATTGAGAATGCTTTATTGTGGATCATAACTTGTATTTAAAATACTTATATCTTAACACAATGTTTAGAGATAAATTTTTTGTGTTTTCAGTCATTGGTCCGTTTCCTGAAGAAGGGTCCGGTATTAAATCGGCCATCCATAATAATGTTCTTTGCACCCTGGTGTGGGCACTGCAAGACTTTGAAACCCGAGTATTCCAATGCTGCCACCGATTTGAAGGTATGTAAATTTGCACACACACTCATGCAATTGCGTGGAAACAAACAGAAAGTATAGGTAAATCATTTTAAAGAGGACACGTTTTAACATATTTGTTCTCATCGACAGTTTTAGTTTTCAAAGTTTCAGTTTTAGTTTTTTAAGTTTCAAAAGAATCCCCTCTTACGCTGTATTGCCCGTGCATAACAAAGTTTATCAATTCTGCTGAATTTAGGATGGGTTGTTTTGCAGTTCGTACGTAATATTGTCAACATTTGGCCATTCAGCGCCATTTTGTTTTTTAACAGTGTTCCCCGTCAAATGCCGATTTTAAGTCCGCTTCAGCTTTTGAACAAATTGTGATCAGCAGAACAGGGCAACTATCACAATTTGGTAGAAAGCTGAAACGCACCTAAAATTGGTACTTAACGGAGACCTTTCAAATGTCAAAAAACAAAATTATGCTGAAAGGCCATTTGAAGAAAATGTTTCATTTGAGAATCTGTGAAACAACTGGCCCTTAGACTTGCAATTTAATTTAACAATGTAATTTTTTTTCATTTTTAACTTCCTATCAAAAAAAAAATTATTATTAATTTATTTTATTTTTGTATCGACATATTCAGTATTCCTCTGCACTATCAAAGGTCTCTTTAACCTCTCTATGAGTATGGACGAAACGGTTCGGCGAAGCGAAAAAATGCTCAAAAGAGTATGGACGAAACGTTTCGTCTCCTGCTATTATTCAAATACCGTCATATTTAACAGGTCGCGTGCCGTTGGCACGCCGGTGCGCGCCCTATAGCCGAATAAAAAATTTAAAAAAAAACTTTTTGATATGCGATTTTAAACCTTATGTATAAAGAAAATGTATGAAGAACAAGGTCAGAATCGCTTGGGGCATTCTTGTTCTTGACGTAACAGATATAAGAAACACACCTAGCCACGCAAATAATTGTTTATGGACATTTTTATGACTTTGGAAATGGGCATTTCTGCCGCGATTCGAGCTGTCAAACTTTGAGCATCGCGTGTCATAAAAAGATCGATAAACCTATCAATTTGTCTAATAAACGCAAGTAAATTTGTTTGTAAGCGTAGTTTGTTGTTCAAGGAACGTATTTCGGTAAATATTATATACCAAAGCATAAAATTAACCCACAAAATTTACTTCAAAAGTCAAAACATCGTGAAATTTTCGAGTTTCATCCGTAAACACCGAGGCGTTCAACCGGTTAATGAAACTATTTGACTTGAAGTGGCTTCTATTGACATCTGTGCGTAGTTTGTTGAAGTTTTGGAAGAGATTCCTACAATACCAACATCACAGTTATAGTTTAAAAATTCTTTTTGCTTCATTTAGCGGTTGTCAGAGGAAGGTAGCAGTTTTTTTATATGGACATGTTTTTTTTCGATGTTGGTTTATTTTTGTAGATTGATATCGACGACGTTTTAATTCAAAATATAATATTATTTTTGGTTAATCTTTGATAATTTATAAAGAATATTTAAAAAATGAACTGAAAAAAAAAACTCACTCCTCAAGTACAGTTTTGTTCGCCAAAACTCACTCGCGTAGAAGTTAAAATGATTTACCTATACTGTTCTAGCTTATTCAATGATCTATTTGTCTTTTCAGCGATTGGTAGAACTTTTATTGTGAAATCTGTACACTCTTTATTTTGTTGTATGTATGTTTCTGTCAGTGGCGGTTTACTCTAAAGCGCATTATACTTTATATTTTGTACCAATTATACTTTACATTTAGTTCCAATTATACTTTACATTTAGTTAAACACTATTTATCTTTTTCTTTAATATACGTCAATAAGCATTGTTTTTAACTTTGGGTGAGTAACAATTAATTACCTACTAGAAATTATGAACGCAGAGTTACTCTGTCATACATATGCATATTTTTTTTGTTGATAAAATATAAATATAAAAATAGTAAAAAAAACCAAGTAAAAATTTTAAATGAAGAAAAGTTTTAAATGAGGCCATTTTTCTTTAAAAATTATCTTTTTCATAATAGCAAAAAAATATTCCAAACAACATTCATTGAAGTGAAAACCTTTTTAACACTGTTGTGATTTGAAACTCAATGAAACGAAAAATAGCGACACTAACAAGAGACAAACACAAACATCTATAGGATTTAGGTTGGAATAATCGGTACTACTCTTCTGCGGTGCTTTGTAGCCTTTCGGTCTTATTGTACGGCGCATACAGAGACAGACAAAGGACAGCGGGCTTTTTGACCGAACGTAGATTCATGCAGAACGGGTAGAACTTCTAACTGATATGTTCGATGTCACTACTCGTCACCCGGTCAATGTTGCTGGTTGCTATTTGACAGTATTCAAATCAATTTAGAATTCGACCAGTTGTTTTGATTTGTATAATATTTTATAGATGTAAAGTGTAATTATTGTCATCTTATAATTTTGGGGGATCAATGTCCAATCGACCTGATGGGTCTGAATAAGGCATACTTGTATTATACATTTATCAAACTTTAAACAGGGTGCCATTCAAATTCTGTGTCTTAAAATCCTCCCATCCGAATGATACTCGTACTGTGCAAGAGGAGTCCGAAATGGATTCTAAATATGTGCGTTATGAATTTTAGCACTTATGGGACCTTCCGTCATATTTCTTGGGTTCATAAAAACAAGCCAGAGGGTGGACCCGTGACCTCAGGAATCTACTAGCTATCGGCGCAGCAAATTCAGCAAAAATGATTTATTATTGTTATTAAAATAAGTTAATCACTGGAGATATTACTTTTTATAAAAAAAAAAAACAGTTTGTAGCATAAATTATGACTTTTGTATTTAAAACTATTTTTGTTATGACATTACATAATATGTTCTTTAGCCACAGAAGTTTTAAAGAATCGCTGAATTGTACATTGTTGCTAGGTCGGCTAACCTCTGGTGCTACGAAAATCCTTTAGATCTCAGGAAAAAAATTATGGAAAAGACTAACATAGGATTTTTTCATTTATCAGAGGGAATTATTTTCTCTCTTTTTAATCTCCGATTGAATTCCCAGTGGGAACCACCACTATTTTCTGTACATACCTTATTTTTTATTTTATTTTATTTATTGATTCTTTAAATGGTGGGCATTATTGTTTACAATTCAATTTTTAACCTCACCCTAGCCTGTGTTGAGGTTAATAACTTTATAAAGTAATAAAAATAACGCAAAATAATACAGGTATTGAAAGAAAAATATTGTTACATTAATGTTTCTTACAGAAAATGTTATTAAAAGTAATAGCTAAAGGAAGCTAATGTAAACATGTAAGGTGACCATGCGTTGAAATTTCATTATGCTTTTAATTTAAACAGACTAAGATGAATAGAAAAAATATATGTATATAATAAATTGTCGTAGAAAGTAATCACTTTGTGGCTTGACATTATGATTAAATGAAAATATGATATATTTTGAAATTTTCATGGCCAAACGTACTATCGTAATTTATTTTTGAATTATTATGCCGTGTTGCGCTACCTCCTTCTTTAATCAACATTGAGGAAGGTAGGTAGATAGGCAACATGGTATAATAACCAAAGATATAATAAATCACGATAAAAGACACATTATTTTCACTTTTTATAATTTACACATTTTGTTAAGTTCTCTTTTGGCGTCAGTTTACCTTCTTGTTGTTTATTATGTACTACTATGCGAACTCTGTTATTTTTTTTGTATGTTCATTTGTTTGTACATTTTTATTGCTAGATATTATAAAATTTATTTAAGAGCACTAATCAGTGGGGATTTGACTACGTCCTTTTGATTGGATTTGTTATCCTGATACGTTTTTCAAAACCCTTTGGATTCCTATAAACGAGGTTACTAAATAACTGACCGGACCTCGTTTTAATTTGTCCTACTAAATTTGTTTTGTAATTACTTTTAAAATTTAGTCATTTATAATAACATTGGCGTGATGGATAAAATGAGTTGCGTTGCGAATGATATTTTAAGTTTGAAAGCTTTTTGTTTTCTGTAAAATGTTGAAATTCTCAGGATACCTGTGGTACAAGTTAATAATTAGCTTTGTATGTTAATTGTTATTTTAGGGAGAAGCATTCTTGGCAGCCGTTGATGTCTCTAGGCCAGAAAACTCTGGATTGATTCATCAGTACAATATTTCAGTATTTCCAACACTACTTTTCTACGAGTAAGTTTTACACAAATAATCACTGGTCCAATAATCCAATACACGTGACATTGTGGGGTGGGTTAAGGAGTGGGCATTTTTATATGAATACCGCATTGTCCCTGACCGGAGCCAGTGGAGCTATGGCATCCACGATCGGGATATGTTGTGAAGCTGAAGGGAGTGGGGAAGAGAAGGAGAAGACATTTAAAAGATAAAGTTAAAGACAATTCAATCATCGTTTCGATTCTGAATTGATTTCACCAAGGCGATATTGAGAGTATCTTCCACTCTGGAAAGTGCCATGTATTGTTTTCACAATTATTTCAAACTCTGGTTGACATTATTAAATGAAACAAACCCTTTGTTTATAACCACTAGATCCTTTATTTAAATTTTTATTACCAGTTGAATTCGCTTTTTTAAATAAAGTAATGTTTAAAAACAAGGTGTTTCAACAAAGGGTTTCGTTTCACATACTTTCATATATGTATTAATAGTCGGGATTTGAACCTGCGACCTGCGTATTCGTAGACGAGAGAGCCTTACCCCTCAACCATGGAGGCCATCGATTAAGATCAATATAATCAAATAAATATGTATATTTCATCTGCAGGAATGGAAAGCTGAAGTTCCCGTACGAGGGAGAAAACAACCGTGCTGCTATTGTCGAGTTCATGCGAGACCCTCAACCGATGCAGAAGAATTCCATTAAGTCCCATATCCCCAAGGAAAAGGACTGGGCTTTGACTATCAGTGATGTCATTCATCTGACCAGTAAGTCAATTGTCGATGTTCTTTCGTTTAACCCCTCATGTTTACTGTTTTATTTCTTGAAGATTTTGTCAGTATGTCGGAGAATTCATGTGTATTTCCGCTTTGCAACAAAATCTAAATAAATGGAATATTTTTGAACATATCCGAAAATTAAAATCAGTCTTTGAAAGATGACAAAATACGCTCTCAAATTTTATTATTGTATATGAACTAATCATTTTTGAAAAATTAAAATTTTGAAAATTATTCAAAGTTATGTATATTAAAAAATTATAGAAAATTTCTAATGTAAAAAAAATATGAAAAAGTTTTAAAAATAGCTAACCTTCCGTTTTTTTTTCATTTGCGCACTGAACTAAAAGTACTGATAACAAAAATAAAACAAATTTTATTACAACCATCATTGTCACCTCACTTTTTTGTCATTTCATATAAAAATAATAAATTAAAAATTTTTTAAAATCTCACAATTTTTTTTCTAAAATTGCGATTGAAACCTTTGGTTTTATAAGGTGTACTTACATGTTGAAATTTACTCTACGGATAATAGCTGTTTGTTTGTAAAACTGAACAAAATAGCCTAAGAGGTTGGTTAACCTCTCATTTGCCATGAGCCCGCCGGCGGGCCTGCGGTTTAAATACGCCTCTAACTCTTATGTATAAAGAAACTGTATGAAAGACAAAGTCAGAATCGCTTGCGCCAATATCATTTCAAAATACCATCCCACATTATTATACCATACCAAAACTCAACAAATGCCTTCCCAATGTCATAAATCTGTATTTAAAAAAAATATATTACGGTTAAACAGAACATCAAAATTTGTTATGCTTTCTTGTGTTCATGTTCAACTTACATTTATAATATAGTTATATTACCATTACTACAAACCAATTGAAAACGGTGACCAGACAACTCAGAATGAAATCAATTCAGAACCTCCTATGAAAAGTCTTTAAAAAGTGATAAAAAAATGGTTAAAAGGCTACGTTAGGTAAGGGTTATGGGCTATTTTAAAATTATTTTGTTCTTAGTTTTTAATGACTTTTCAAATAGGTGTTGAGTTTGAATTGGCATGGAACCATTGAAAACAAATGGTCCCGAAAATATTTTACCTACATTGGGTTTTGAAATTTTTTTTTTGTGAAATCAAAATGTTTTTGTTGACGCTCTGTTGGTATTACAGAGTATTGGGTTTATTTTGGCTAAGACCCCGGTGTTGCTCGGGCTTTACACAAAGATTTTCGAAATCAGATGTAGACAGTAATTTCCATCTTATTTTGAATGTCAAGTGGGCAAACTTTTATTGAGCTGCATCTAAATTCTGCTTTGGGATGGGAAAAAGCGATGGGGGGTAGTTTTTTCGAAATATGTAAACAGAAACTAAAGGGTGGGAAAAAGGGGTGTGGGTGGTTTTTCTAAACATCACGTAGATAGTAATCTTCCTCTTATTTTGAAGGTCAAGTGTGCACAGTTTCATCAATCTCGGAATAAAACTGTAGATTTATAGACAAAACAAATCCACACAGCCCGCCGCAAGCAATCAACTTTATATATTAGAAGATTACATTGTCTATCTTATAAGCAATATGACTGTGACATTTGACTAATATTGTATTAATTTTGAATCCAGGTGACACATTTGACCCGATGCTGAAAGAAGAGAAGTCAGCTCTGGTAGTATTTCACGCTCCGTGGTGCGGGCACTGCAAGAGAATCAAGCCGGAGTATGAGCGGGCAGCTTCTCTGCTAAAAGACAGGGGTGTAAGTGTATAGATAATAAAATTATTTTCTATATATCATTTTTATGAGCCCGTAATAGGCAGAACAGTGTAAGCACCAATTAGTTAGTTATATAGGAGGTTTTTTAAAAATATTTTTACAGAGAAATTTGGTTAATTAGATATGCCAGTACAGAATGACAATATAATTATTTGAAGAACATATTTTTTTTAGAACCGTTTATCACGTAATCCTGATAGGTCATGAATAATTAACTCAACAAATACACAAATATTCGTGATTATTAGATGAATTAAAAAATTGTGTTAGTTTTTTAAAGTAATATTTTTTAATTATCTTGCTTGTACTACATACCTACAGATATAATTAAGATAAATGTTATTTTCTAAGAGTTTCGTTTATCTTTAGTTACTACATTTAAAAAAAATGAATTAAGTGCCCGCATCCGAATAAAACAATAAAACAAAAATATCTGAACAAAACAATAAAAATAAATTTACTTATGACTCATTTTGTATAATTTCAAAAATTGGTATTACATGTACAATCAATAATTTTGCAAAAAGTCATTGTTCCACACATTTGGAGCTGATCCACGTTTTGAAGCATCATTTGTCATGTTTTTTTTTCTCTTGGTTCGCGGTTTCACCTCATATTAGTTGTAGAAAACATTCTGAAAAATTACTACATGTATGCCTATACCGATAGTCATTTGCCCAATGTGGAGAGTTTTCTGCTGACAGATTGCTGACAGACTTGAACCTTTTCATTGTTCTTCTGCTATTATCTTTAGACCTTCTTCTTTTGATTGGCTGTTTGTCTAAAAACGAAAGAAGCCAAATGAAAGAAGTCAGTTCCGCTGCTGTTGGCTGCTGGCTATGCCCCAAAAAAATCCATGCGAAGGCATAAAGGCGAACTCTCCCAATAAATGTCTCTTGGGGACTAATTTGAGTTTCCTTAACCAAGCATTTCCCATGAAAAATTTTTAAAAATCCATGCGAAGGCATAAAGGCGAACTCTCCCAATGAATGTCTCTTGGGGACTAATTTGAGTTTCCTTAACCAAGCATTTCCAGTAGATAGATGTGCGATTAAATTGTGCAATATTTTTACGAATTTATTTCGAATAGGTATCTGAATTTAGAGGGCCGACTGCGACGGGATTCGGCCACGAAATTTCAATTTACATGTAAATACATCATATTTTTATGAATTTACTTCGAATATCTGAATTGGAAGGTAGGCTGCGGTGGAAATCGTCAGAAAAATTTCACAGAAATATATCACATTTTTTGGGTTTAAGGGACGGTAATCGGCCACGAAAATTTGACATACGCAGAAAATATTGAATTTTCATGAATTTTCTTTGAATATAGGGCCGACCGCAGTGTAAAAGCCTGCGAAAATTCGATTTACAAAAGTCGTATTATTTATTACGAGTTTACTCCGAATTTCGATTTGCGGCCAAGGAACATAATTTTCGGCAATTTTTTACTATATTTTTTTCATAAGATTTCGAATTATGTGGGAATTTGTTGATTCGAAATTTTATTTTTGATGTCCCGTGGATTTCGAATTAACGAGGTTCTACTGTATTTTTTTTTAGTTACCTTTATAAAAACAAATACATAGCAAAAGCGATAAAGAAAATTACAAAATAATTAGTTGGCATATTAAATTTATCAGGTGGGACAAAAAAGGTTACACACAGGTGAAATAAAACTTTGTGCTTAAATTTATTGTGGGACATATGGATTTACAACAGGATCGGATTTTATACAACCATATATAAACAATGAAACAAAAAGGACAGTGCTTCGATATTAGCCTTCCTCGGGCGTCTTTGACTCTCTAAACACTCCTTACACCATCAAATGAATTGAATTGAAATCTTTCAACAAAATCTGAGTGGTTTTCATACATGATCATTGCCTACGATTTGTATAGATAGATAGATAAATTAAGTGGTGCCATCAAACTCGCCACTACCACCTGCAAAGTTATAAACAACAAGTAACAAGCTGTAAGAATCTTTCATTTTTAATTAGGTAACCTGGGTATCTATTGTTTTTACATTTGTTACTTAGGATAAGACAAATGAAGATATGATGGTTGTCAAATTTGAAAAATGTATTTTTCCTTAAGCAGCATTAATGTCTTCTTTCAAGCTCATTTCTCAATGATATATTCTCGAGATAGATAGAAGCAGTTCATCAGGTAATAAAACCATATTATGTAATTCCATTTTATTCATTTAATAACATTTTTTTGTTCGTAGATAAGTGGAATGCTTGCTGCGGTTGACGCCACCAAGGAGCCAGAACTAGCATCTAAATTCGGAGTCAAGGGATACCCCACCCTGAAGTACTTTGCGAATGGAGAGTTTAAATATGACATAAGCCTGCGGGAAGAAATGAAAATTGTCGAGTTCATGAAGGTACTATAGAATTATGCATTCAATATTTGCATAATACAATAAATTGAAAGTATTTAACCTCTTAAATGCCACGGGAGGAAACTCGAAAATTTCGCGATGTTTTGACTTTGATGTAATATTTTGCGGATTTATTTTATGCTATCGTATATAATATTTACCGAAACACGTTCCCTGAACAATAAACTATGCTTACAAATAATATTACTTGCGTTTATTTGACAAATTGATAGTTTTATCGATCTTTTCATGACATGCGACGCTCAAAGTTTGACAGCTCAAATCGCGGCAGAAATGTCATTTCGAAAGTCATAGATATGTGCAAAGATGATTATTTGAGAGGCTAGGTGTGTTCCTTATATCTGTTATGTCAAGAACAAGAATGCCCCAAGCGTTTCTGACCTTGTCCTTCATACATTTTCTTTATACATAAGGTTTAAAATCGCATCTCAAAATTTTTTTTTTTATGGCGCGTCCTGGGCAAATCGACAAACCAGGGGTTAATATCATAATATCTACATTTTATAATTGTTAATTTTGCTGAGGAACTTGAAACATTAAGAGCTATGTGATATTACCTTGGGACATCACAAACTTCAGGCATGACCAACACGCCAGGAAGAGAGATTGATTGTATAAGATCTGAATCAATGGCTAGTAGGGAAACCTGCTTTCTTTCTTAGTTTTCAAGAAGGATCCCATCTTCCGGTTATTGTTACCATCACAGATCTGGCATTAACCTGTCATTTGCCGGAAACCTGCCCGCGGGCTGAGAAATTTTTTTGCTTTTTTTTTTTTAATGTGATTTTAACCCTTATATATAAAGAAACTATTTGAAGGACAACATCAGAATCGCTTGGGCCAATAGCATTCTTGATGTAACCGATGGTTTCATTAATCTAGTTTCTCTAGATATTTTTAAATGAATTTTCTATGATTTTGCGTGTCAATTTTTGCAACTGTCAAAGGTGAAAAATTTGAAGTTTTACATTTTCAAATGCGTATTAAGGTCTTTATTTATTTGCTAACTCCTCTGAATTGTGTTTTTTTGTCTTGGGTATGTATTCACATTTGTGAAGAAATAATAAAATCAGTTTATATTTGTGGGATTGTATTTTTTGACAATTATTTCCAAAATGGGAGATTTTTAATATATTTTTTTTAATTAGTTAGCTATTCTGGAAAAATCTTTTACGATATTATCACGTAATATACATGAATAATAAGATATATTATTTAGTAAACAGAAAACAATCCCAAAAAAGCAATTCCTTTGTTTTTATGTGGATATTTGAAAGAAAGCAACAAGATAAAATCTGCGCAGTTTTTCAAAATATGCCTGGCATTCAACAGGTTAAAGACTCAGAATTCGCATCAAACATTCGTACAGCCCTGAATTTTAACACAAATGATATGAAACTAAAAATTACTCAATTACTAACTTATTGACACTGTCTTTGTATGATAATTGCATCCACTAAAGCGGTGCAAAAATTGTTTTCTCGGTAATTAGAAAATTTTATTTCTATAAATACTTTGTAAGACAGCAACAACTACAGCGCCGTTGAGGTGTTTTTTCACAAAAACGGCGCTAGAGAAGTCATCCAAATATTATTATTATTAACTATTTTAAGCTCTCTTGAGGTGATTCTATTTCTAAATGAACTGTCCAATGGTATTTAAATGTTTAATTTATTTATTTTTGGTTTCAGGACCCCCAAGAGCCAACACCCCCACCTCCCCCCCAGCCGATGTGGCCAGAAAATGAAGCGAGCAATATTGTGCATCTTCAAGCAACCGACTTCCGTAGCACATTAAAGAAGAAAAAACATGCACTTGTCATGTTTTACGCCCCTTGTAAACACTTATTTTCCGTTTTGTTATCAAATTTTCATGTTTCTTTGAACAAGACTTCAGTTGCTTCAATAGACCATCTTTCTTAATATTTAATTATTGTTTCAGGGTGCAGTCATTGCAAAAGAGCAAAGCCCGAATTTTTAAAGCTGGCCGATGCTTTACAAGAAGACTCCAGAACTATAATTGGAGCTGTGGACTGTACTGAACACCAGAGCCTCTGCCAAGAACATGGCATCAAGGGCTACCCAACCATCAAATATTTCAGTTATTTTGACAAAGTTCGCAAAGATTACACTGGTAACAGAGTGGTAAGTGTTCATCTTGATTTCTCCTGCGGTTTCTCCTTTTTTTTATATGAATACCGCACAAGAGTCCCAACTAGACTATGGCATCCCCAATCGGGTTGTGTTGTGAGGCTGAACGTAGTGGGGAGGGGAAGGAGATGGGCAAGAGGAAAGTGGGAAGTACCTGGCTATTCAGATCTGGTCACCAAACACGGCTAAGCCATTTCAAGCAACGTTTCAATTCTGAATGGTGGTCTTACACCAGGGCGATACTGAGAGTATCTTCCACTCTGGAACGTGCCGCAAATATACTATATATTATTTTTTTAATTAGGGGCCATCCATAAATTACGTCACACGAATTTCATGATTTTTTGACCCCCCCCCGTCCCTGTCACACATCGTCACATTTGTGAGACCCCCTCCCCCCTAGTGTGACGTCACATATTTTGCAATTTTACATTTTTTCGTTTACATTTAAGTTGTGCGTTTTAATAATTTAGATTTTTACATGTGACGTCACAGAGCTGATGACCCCCCCATACCCCTTGTCACACAATGTCACACTTCTCTACATCCCCCCTCCCCCCTTAAGGTGTGACGTAATTTATGGATGGCCCCTTAATAAATTGTGAAATAACACAAATTAATCAAATAAAGTTTATTTGCCACGCCGGGATTCGATCCCGCGACCTTCGGAATGCGAGTCAAGAGCCTTTTCGCAGGACTATGCCGGCCGTCATACTGGAGATCAGCAATCATCAATTTGGTCAATTTGTTTGGGTTCTGTGTCCAGTCAATCCTGTCAAGATGGTAGCCGTACTTGATAGTGCCTTTTTATTCCTTCAGAGCGCATGAGCGTTGCGGGCTGTCAAGTCGGAGTAATCAACATTACGCAAAGTCTACTGTTCACGGATCTATTTACTAGCAATAATCCATTAAATACCCTGTTCATCAAGCCAACAATTATATCTTGACCAATAAAATCTCCAATTTCTCTATAAATTATTATTTTATTTTTGTTGTGTTGTAGGCAGCTGACATGACAGAGTTTATGAAGGATCCCACGGAGAGTTCGCCAAGTGTTTCCAAAGCGAAGGTGGAAGTAAGTCGTTCACAATATGAAATCGATGTTTTGGATCTCACCGATAAGACTTTTGAGAAGGAGATAAAGGCTCCAGGACTGACGCTAGTGATGTTCCATGCGCCATGTTAGTATAACATCCTTTGTCTTTACCTAAATAAGCATTTATTATATTATATAGCGCATATATGTGTTATTTCACTTCAAGTGCGCTTAAAGGTTATGACCGTCATATAATAATATGTTTTAATCTATTTGTTTTTTATTTTAGGGTGCGGTTATTGCACTAAAACCAAACCAGCATTCGAAGCGGCGGCCAAACAAATAGAAAAAGAAAAACTGAAAGCCAAATTGCGCATGATGGATGCCACGGTCAATCCCAAAACTGCCAAGGCCCAAGACATCTCCGCCTATCCAACATTCAAATTATTCGGAAAAAGTCCGACGGCCGTAACCTACTCAGGAGAAAGAACTATCGATGGATTTTTAACATATATTAAAAACAATTTGAATGTGAAAGAAGAACTTTAAAATAACTTGAAACTTTATCATCTCTCAATAATAATATAAACGTCAACAATTTAATTTTAACCGTTACATCTGAAAAATTCAATGATTTGTATTTCATTAATGTACGTGTAATCTCTAACAAATCTCTTTTTAAGTCCCCAAACTGAATGCAGTAAACGGATATACAATTATTATTGAATCTCATTATGTGGTTTCACAAATTTCATTAATCTATCTAATGTGCAATTCTTATTGACTAAAAAAGGGCTGTTTTGCAGAATTTGAACAATTCATCAAATTTAAAATCCAAGTTCTGTGAAAATTTTATTCAAGTTCTGTTATTAATCTTATCAAGGGTTTCACAATACTAAACAATAGAAATTTCGCAGAACTTGAATATTAACTATGAAATTTGATGAATTGTTCAAGTTCTGTGAAAAAAAACTGTCCTAACATATGATTAATGCAAAAATGATCTGCGAGTTACAAAGAATGTGACTTTTTTATTGTTAGTTTTACTAGGGTGTATAAATATGTATGTACGTTAGCAGCTTTACAAGCAAGCCCTAATGAAGATGAAGACTAAACTAGCTTCTAGTGTATATTTGCAGAACAAAATCATAACTCAATAAATGAAAAAAAGAAATACAGAATAACAAAATTGGCCATAATTCTTTTTATGATGTTTGTACTTACTGAAAATGATCATCTCATCAGGGGAATAACACTCTGCAGGAACGGTCCTCGTACCAGTCTGGGTTTGAGTCACAAGATGCAGCATCTTTCCCTACTGCCATCGATCTTACTTATACATAATATTATCCCAAATAATAAAGAAGTGTCAACTCACCAACATTGGACATTTTTGGAAACTGATTCCTGGCAGAGAGATTGTTTCCTCACTTGTTGGGTTTTTTTGTAAAGTGTGTCAAATATTAATTATTAATATAAATAGAAAAAAAATTAATCAACTTAATATTTCATCACCTTATTTGGATATAGTTCTTACTTCATTTTATCTTGTTATGAGGTGTCAAAAGTTTGCAAAGATGATTTCTCGTAATCTATTTACCAATTTCTGATTTTGAATCTTGGTTAAAGTATTTTAAATTAACATATTTTAATAATCCAGTCAAGGAAGTAAGTGTAGAGTGCGTGAGCAGGTACCTAAGCGATTCTTTCTTGTTTAGGGTGTGAACATACCAAAAGTCCCGACGTCTAAGAGGTTAGCTAGGGAGGAGGGGGGGGGAAAGGCCCCAACTTTCGGGCTTCGCTTATATCTCAAAAACAGTATGTCGCAGGGGAAAAAGAAGACCAATCTACAATTCAGCTTTATCTCTAAGAATTTGGCTCTTTCACGTCATGGTTTCAAAGTTTGAGCGGAGATCCCAAAGAGCCCCTGCCCTTTCTGCTCAGATGGTCAGTCTAACCAACTGAGCAGAGAAAAATAGTAATGTTGCCAATACAACAATTTTTATGTTCATAATCTTCATACCTAAAAGGTACCGACTCACTGAGAACTCTTTTCACTAATATAACTTGTTACATTATACGTAACATTTCCGTACTTCGCCACACAAAAAAAAATATTCATAATATATTTTTTTTATAACACTCCCTAAATAAAACACAAGCCTATTTGAACAACAAAAACTAAGCTAAATTCTAACTAAATATAACAAAACTATAAAATAAATTATCATCAATTATGGTAGATAGGTGCTCGCATGTGACGAAATAGTTGATCCTTTGCCACCCACAAAACTCTCGATGTTTTCGCGAATCTGGGATTGAAGTAATCAATTCTGTCGCAGCGACCCCTGAAAAACACAAAACAATTCTGCAGTATGTCATGCAAAAGAAAAAAACTTAAAAAACAAAACTCAAGACAGAATTAAGCAATCCAATAAGCAAGATTGTATTTTTTTGCCAAAAGATCATAAATGAATGAGAACATACTAAATTAGAGAACAGAAGTATAAATTAAAAATACTGTAATAAACACATTATAAAAACATACCAATGTAAATATACATACTATTAAAAACACTATTCCAAATTCCTGTAATATTCAAAAATCTGTTTCTGAAAATTTAGAAAATATACAGATTTAGGAAATGAGATTAAAAGAATTTTGCATTCTCGGACTGTAAAAATATTACCATTTGTTATTTCGGTTACTGGCATTATACCTAGCTCTCTAATTCAAAATTTAGGCTTATTAGATTTGTCAAAGAATCTTTATATAAAAATGCAAAAATCAGTCATATTAAATACATGTAGGATTACGAAAGATTTTTAAAATATTTATATTGAGGGATTAGTAGGATTTATCGGTCCAGTTAGGATTTCTATCGAGCCGAACCCTCTGATATGAAAATATCTGGAGTCGGTGAAGTGTTTTCCCATATGGTCTCTGGTAGGTTGACGTGTTGTTCTTGTATATTTTTGTATTTATTATACTTATACAGTGCAATTACATCGCGTGGATTGACTAGATGATCATTTGTGGAAAAGTGTGTGGAAGGGTTAAGTTTTTCCTGTGGGGAAGATTTAACCCGGACATAAAGTCTAGAGAACAATAAAAAAACATACTATGCATACATACATAGTAAACATAATGCAAAATCTTACGGATGAGAGAAACAAGTGTAAATTAATGCGAAGAGAGAAAGTTATGAAACTAGAATATTATAAAATTTTGATATTATGAAATTTGAATATTGTGAAATTTGCATGGTTACGATTGATTAGTTACAGACTTGATTGTTTACAACACAAAAAATAAATAAATATCGAGTGGATGACTAATAGTGTTTTTTTTGGGCTGAAAAAAATGATTGGCTTTTTCCAAGAGCTCAATACAGAAAAAATGTAAAGGCTTGATTGTGTATATTGTGGCTTTATCTGTTGAGAGAATTATATGATTTATTTATCACTTGTAGTGGTAACGTGCTATGCGTACATAACTCGATTTTTAAATAGAGTAATATGATTAGTGTGTATTGGCGTGCTGGTAGGGTGGTCAGTACTTGAATCGAAAACCCAAGCCAAAACTCAACAAACTCAAGACACATTACATGGTGTTACTTCGGTATGCCCATTATTGATCAGTGAGGCAACAGACCTTCAGTCTCCTGCAGGCAACAGATCCTCCGCCTCCTCCCTGATGCTGGAACATACTGATTCCGAAAAGTCAGGCAACGGCCCTGCTATGTACCGACTCTCTCATCATCTGTCCATAGTTACTCCGTCTCCCGGATTTAAGACAAACGATTGGCATTCCGAAACGTTGCGAATAGGTAGCGGAAATACACTATTCTCATCCCTTTGGAACACGTAGACGAAATTATGGGTAAAGCAGCAATTTCCGGATTGTACCCCAATAATTTCCTATGACGATGCGTTAACCGAGTGTTGTGATATGCCTCTCGCGGTACCTCAGTACGGCAGGAAAACTAAAAAACCCAGGTTAAACGATATCGAATTCTCTAAATCCACAAACTTTATAAGAACGATGCCCGTAATTGTAAAAATTGATAATAAATATCAAACTCATGAAAGTGTCACAATTGACAGCAAAAAGATGTTAAATTTATCCAAAACAATTTTCCGAATTGTTGTAATAATGCCCAATGTAGAAATAACAAGTCTTTGTTATTGTTGACAATTGTTGCTGTTGTTATTGTTGTTGACTTAATTGTTATTGATGTTAATTGATTAGTTTGTGATAGCCCTGAATTTAAACTTATTTATATATACGTTATGACGGTTTAAAACACCTGAATTCTTACGTCATTTAAACGGTAATGAAACGGCAATTCAAAACCAATATAAATAAGAAAGAATAACAGTTAAATGGCAACATAAGTACACTTGATGTTTCCACACATTCCGTTTGAGCTAGAAATAAAATGTAGTTGGAAGTTGGAAGTTGGAAAATGAATGTACACCCACGCGTTGGCAATTTAAAATAAATGTTTGTAAATGTGTTGCTGTTATAACTAATAATAACAATTGTCACGCAGTATTTCGAGGCGAATGAAATATTATACAAGATAGTTTTCCATTTTGCAAAGATTAATTATTTAGAACGAAATGGTAAAGTAAGCCGACATCATAAATATACCAATCCGCCGACATCATAACATAAATAAAACGAATAAAACAATCACCGTAAACAATATTATGACCATAAATAAACATTATGACAGAACTATCACGTTCAGTTTGTAATATTTATGTGAAGTTCCGCGTTGGTGTCTATGGTATTTTCGAAATGTCAGCTTGACAATTGAGTGTAAAATACGGGGGCGTATAACTTACTAAAATTTTGAAACTAATGGCGTCCCCGCCGAATACATCCGGTTTATGTATTTATTTCGATGATGACGGTGATAGTTGTTAGAAACATCCGGTTTGGATTAGTATATTTATTATCCGGTAGAGGGATTTTATTTGACATTTTTAGCGTCGATGTTGTTGCGTGTTGTACGTAAATATTTTAAATTTAAAGTGTTGGTTGCTAATGTTAAAAGCACGTCGAGAAATCATTAAAAAGCCGTGCAGCGTTAAAGGCTACACAGAATTTACTAAAGTCAGTTTCGTGCGACGTGCATGTCGAACGGAAATGTTTATTTATGTTCGACCATAATTTGATGCTTGATTTGCCGTTGGACATATTTTTATTCAAAATGTGTTTACATGAATTCTAGAGGTGAAAAAATGGTATACACACGTCTATAATTGAGATCAAGAAATCAGGTAATTACATAAAACATTTACATTCATCTTAATTTATCTGTAAATCAATTTGAGGTTAAAATTTTGCTTATGAAAAACTTTTTTGAATTTATCGTGAAAACAAGCTTATGGGTACTAGTGGTTAATGTTTTACATATTTCGTTTCAGAAAATGTTCGAACACCTCATAACATGCAGCATGCCGCTTGAAGTCCCGAAAACCCTTCTGGACAGAAGGAAAAAGTCTCCTCCGATCACCTCTCACCCCAGAAGATAGGTGGAAGCTTGAGTGGCAATTGGCCAAGGTGAAAATGCCCATCTCATACAAGACTCCATACAAGACCTCGTACAAGGTAAAAATAATAATGTTTTACTTAACAAACCTTCAATTAACAAATCATCATGTTTCCCCGCAGGATAGGCGGAGAGGACCGACTGCCAAACAACTCAGTCTTTGCATACGATCCTTGCTTTATTCAATTTTACATTTAAATGTATGTGGAGTATTTAAATGGTAGCATTCGCATTTCTCTGTAGGAGCTCAATACAAAATGTTGTTTTGTGAACATAATTTCATTTGAGATACAAATATCGTAAAAAGTGTTTTCAAGTTTCAGATATAACAAGAACACCGGAGGAGAATTCAACGCCTCAGTTGAAGACATGTCGCATGATTCCAAAGAAAGGTGATTTTGTTTATATCTCTACTTGCTACGATTCCTTGCACGTATAACAGGGTCAAATAATGCTCGGAGAGCTTAGTTTAACCTCTCGTTTCCACCATAAAGAAAGAGGGACCCTGTTGCAGATGATTATTAATGATCCACTATCTCGGTAGCAGTCCCAATGAGTGGTATGGATCGTACGTTGATTACAATCCATGCAAGTGATTTGAATATAATTTTGGTATGAGTTTTAGAGCGGCAAAGGTTGTCTATCGCTCTCCGCCTCTCACGTATTTTGACCCACAGAATTCATGTAAACCGATTCACACATACTATTCCGACTCTTGACGTGGCCTGTCGCATACATACTTTGTTCATCACAAGTATTATGCGTTCCCAAATTTATTAATGTGATGTATGGTTTTTTTTAAATGTGATATATTTATTTCAGAACTTTTGCTGTGAGATGGCTGAAATGGGTCCTCATCCTATGGGAAAGTATACGCATACATCTGTTATTTTGGTTGAAAGGAAATAATATTTATATGTTTAGAATATGTAGATTTTTTATTTCGTTCTACAAGAACTAAAATATATATGGAGTCAGGGAAAGGAAAAATGGCTAAAACACCATATAGCTGTGATATTAAAGATGAACGTACATAAACAAACAGTATAACTTATTATGTAGGTTCATCTTTAATGTCACAGCAGTACGACGCTCTAGCCATTTTTCCTTTCCAGTATCGATATTTCCAGCGGATCCAGTGTTTTATATGCTATTATCGATTGTCTTTCTGAAAATTAAAAAAGTATTTTAAAATGTACCCCTGAGTTATCATTTTCAGGATAACAGGTTTCCGTCTGACGAAGCTCCCTGCTGAGAAAATGAGCTGTAAAAAATGATGTAAAGCTCATTTCCTCAGGATAGCGTTTTGTCAGATGAAATGATGTTGTCTTGGGGAAACTTTCACCTTTTTGTGCTTTCAAGCATTTTTGCTTTTTAAATAATTTATTGGGCTAATGAATGAAGTAGGTCGAGTGCGATTGTATTGTCTATGGTAGACAAATAGTCTTCCTCTATCTTTTAGTCTACTCGCGCCGTTGCGGTTCATTTTATGGGTTTATCTGTGGTTTTGATGACAGATATGACGACAGACCATTTTGTATGGAGAAGGCCCGAAGATATCGATCTAGGGATTAGTATATTTATGGTAAAATACTTGGGGCACGCCATCACTGAAGACCTCTCGGATGATGGTGATATTGGACGACAGAGGAGAAGTATCAGTGTTTTGTCAAATATGATTGCCCGAAGATTCTTCCGATGCAGCAATAATGTAAAAAAAAACATTGTTCAATTAATGCATTCTCCACTGGCCTGTATACGTGTGAAACATGGTGTCAATACCGAGTAAGCTCGGTGGAACGTCTCCGGATCCAATATAATGATGCATGCAGAATCATATTTCGATACAGAAGGTATAGCAGCGCATCAACAATGTTTACGGAATTAGGACTCCACAGATTCGCCAGCCTGATGAGACACCGGACACCTCCCACATCCTGGAATAAAGAATTTTAAAACGTCAACATACTTTGACATGTAACAGCTGTTACTTTGAATTAATCAAGTTCCGTCGCACTATCCTCCCACATCCTGGAATAAAGAATTTTAAAACGTCAACATACTTTGACATGTAACAGCTGTTACTTTGAATTAATCAAGTTCCGTAACTATTTAAAACGAACAATTAAGACACAATAATAATCCATAATAATGATATTTGATTATAATGGAAATGTGTAAACACTTTTGCATGATTTTGTCAATTTTCACAATCTTTTTAACCCGATGAAAAAATTGTTTTGCAAATATTTTATAATTTTAAATTGGTAGGTATGTAAATTCACTGCATAATATAAACTCAATAGTTATAATATCCTGTAAGAACGTTTGTTAAGAAATGTACATCGCGATAGCAATGACATAATCACCTATTCGAATTTCGACCGATTTCTTACATATCTCCCAAACATTTGAAGTTTTTAAGCTCTTAAAAAAATATATGTTATTTTTTAAGATAATGTCTGTATATGTTCCACGCCGAAACGCAAATTATGTGAAATTCCCTCGATAGAAAAAAATCGCAAAGTATGCTCCGAAAATTATTTAAAACCAGTCTATTTCTATTATTTTACAAGTTATATTTGTGAAAAAATTCACAATGTTTCTTTAAATGATACTTAAGATACGTTCCACGAGATTTTTGCTCTATTTTAAACGAGTCATGTTTTATTAAGGTTTTTCGCCATTTTCGCTGCGATTTCATCACTTAAAATATTAGCGCGCTCTGTCCAACATTCGTAATTACACTTCATTTTTCTTCTTTTTTAGCCGAATAGCGCCGCCTTTATCTACTCGTATGTAAAATTATGACACAGTGGCCTTGACATAAAATTCTTTGAGGTTATAAAAAAAAGCAAAATTTTAGAAAAAACGTACGATTGCAAGCGAACACGCATATTTGTTGATAACACAACATTTAATTAACATAGCAAACATTTACAACCGTAAAACTTTCCAATATCTATGTATTAAAATCGCCAAAATCGTAAACAACATGATTGTTACATATAAATTGAATTACAATGATTTTTACATATAAATTGAATTACAATGATTTTTACATATAAATTGAAAACCCATCCTTACAAGAAGAAACCACGAGGAATTGAAATGTGACAGTGTCGAACATGAACACTAGTGTCCGATCGAACTTTCGGTTTCGGCCTAGTTTCGGCAAAAAACGGGTTTCGGCTTAGTTTCAGTTTCGGCTGCCATTCAGCCGAAACTACGGCCAAAACCGAAACTGAATTCGGGAGGTTTCATGCTGCGATCGAACTTGTTCGTGTTGTGTTTCACGCTGCGATCGAACTTGTTCGTGTTGTGTTTGCGCCGCAAACTTTGCGCTAGTTAGTTTTTTGTTGTGAAATTGGGAGTCTTTATAACATTGAGACCCACAGTCATCTTTTTCATCTAGAATTGCGTCCTCTGACGTGCTTGAAATGACTTTTGCCGTGTTTGGTGACCAGGTCTGAATAGCAGGTACTCCCCCCCCTTCCCCTTCCCCATATCCTTCCCCTCCACACTACCTTCAGCCTCCCAACATACCCCAATTGGGGATGCCATAGTCTCACTGGCTCCAGACGGGAGAAGTTGGGACTCTTGGGCGGTGTTCATATAAAAAAGGGAGAAGGGCCGTGGGACGTCCATTACAAATCTACTTGTCATTCAATAGAAGAAACTTCTGGTGTGGATGGTGGTGATCGCTTATCACGCCTACTTATCAGGGCTAAGGTTAGAAAGAAACGCAGATATTAAATTTATTCTTACTGGAATTCTAGTTCATTTCTGTCTTTGAGAAAGGTTGCACTGAAATTTTTGCCGGCTCCACCGACGAGTGCTTCCAGTGAACAAATATTTAGTGCTGCTGGTCAAATTTATTCAGATAGAAGAAGCAATTTGCGAAGCGAAAATGTTGATAAATTATTGTTTTTCACTTAGATTATTTAATTATGAATACTTATAATTATAAGTCCATTAAAATGATTTATAGTTGTAGTTCAATTTATTAAGCTCTTCACAGTTTTTTAGTTGGAGATAAACTTTTTATTTGTTTGACAAACAATTACACCCTAAGTAATATTACACGTTGCAACAATACGAGAACAAAGAGTTTTCGTATTGTTGCAACATGTGATTTGTAATTATATTTATTTGTTTATTTTTATTTGGCCAATTTGGCCGTGCCAATGTCGACCCTGTTTCCTTCCTCCTACAATCCGGGTCTCTTCAGGTACACTCCTTCCTTTCCACACAGCATCCCCAAAGATGACATAGGTCCTGAGGGAAACTATTTTCCTCGAGGCTCCTAATGTAAAAAAAAATCAGTTTATAAAAAACAGTTTATTTACTAACGCAAGTTCTGTTGTGTAATCAAGTTTGATAATGCTTTCAAAGAACGAAACAGCTGTTACGCGTAATAATAATTACATATCGTAACATGTTTATAAATAAACTCTTTTTTATAATAAATTGAATAATAATATTTTAATTTGCATTGATACTTTTTTTACTGCCGTGATATATGTAGTTAAGTTTCAATACTCGCGGATTGGAAACGTTTGGATGTGGACTGTTTCAACAGATACTTAGCGCGAACGCCTTCCGATAGTCCGAGACTGATATCTGAACCAACTGTTATAGAGATAAATCGGACATGTATTCCCAGCCTTATTGGACTCGACAAACCCTACCAGGTAGACATCAAAACATTTTTCTTAACAGTGGTGCCATACCTCAAAATTAAAAAAAAAAAAAAACATTTCAGGGGTAAAAAAAAAATTGACCCTTTTTTGAGGAATAAAAAAACGATGTTTTTCACAAGCTTTTTATTGAGAATTACAACGATACCTAAGTAAATGATCTGTAATGCTTTATTGAAAACAATGTTTTTTTAATTATCCTTTAGTACAATTTAATTTTTTTCAAATAATCAATTTGCTTCATTCAATAATTGTCCTTTGAATACTAGAAAACAAATAATGTTTTCGACAAATATATTCAAATACAAGAGATATGCTATGGTGTCCGTCCGACTGTCGGCGTATTACTTCCTGAAGAGAATTATTTTAATACTGAAAGTAGTTGATTTTTTGAAGGTGTGCAGTAGTATTGGTTAAAAATATAGTTCGTACATGGAAAGAATTCGTGCATTTAATTGATTTTTTGAAGATGTATAGAATGGTTCACAATATCGGCGACACCAGAAAGCACAGTCCCACCCAGAAAAATCTGTTGATAACACGTCTCTTATATTTCAATATCTTTGTTTTTGAAAAGAAAAAACACACCTTACAAATAAAAACATAAAAATATTTTTTTTATTGTTATTAACTTTAATTTGTAGAGCTCTATTTTAAATTAAATTCAATATTATCAAATACGAAAAACTAAAAAAAAAAATCATTTTCATCATGAATGCATATTTGAAACTATTTACATATTAATGTTATTGCCGGCCATATTATTCAGAGGTACTGCGATTTACCAGTGCATGAAAAGCTCTTCTAAAACATAACATGAGTGGTGTGTTAGACATTTTTTTGAAAAACATGCAAGTCGACAGTCCCAAAGAACAATGTCGGATCTGCTAAAAGTTGAAAATCGGCTCTCGGCTATCGGATTTAAAAGTCTGAATTTTTGGAATTTTAGATGAAATGAAATGACATATATATATATTTTTTTCTTATAAATTGTATTTCTTGATCTCAAATTAGTAAAAATGCAGAAAAGAAATTTTAAACAGCTCTTCCGTAAAACTACAAAATTGCTCATCCGGCATTGTTCTTCTGGTCGATATATTTTTATATATATATTTAACAATTTACAGTTTGTATTACATATATCGTACACTAGTGACTATTTTGGCATTTATAGTGTATGCTTTGGTTTTTTGGCTGCACATAATCCGATGTCTACTGATTAATGAATAATACTGTATCCTTGGAGTTTCAGAGTTCTAATATGCATGGTCTCTTTCGATGCAGATTTCATTGGTGGGGTCATTGTTGGGAGAGCTCTCGCCGGATGGCACGGACGAGGGACTCTTGTCGCCAACCTGGAATTAAATAGACCACACGAGACAATCAGTATCAAAAATGGTCAAATCCAAACAAAATCTGACACTGGCAATTAACAAAAGTATACATATTGATAGCAGTGGCGAAGCGTGGGTTTCAGCCGCCCCCTCCTATATAGGTATTTCGAACTTTGCCGCCCCCCTATATAGGTATTTCGAAATTCGCCGCCCCCCTAAATAGGTATTTCAAACGTAGATTTCCTTTTTCTTATAACGACCGCATTTTTTATACGACGGTTATCACATAAATTAATTTTCTTCCAAAAAAAATCATGTTTTAAATTCTGCTACAAAATTATAACTGCACTCGAAAATCGATAATGGATCCATGTTATAGGATTTCGCATCTCGAATTTTTACAATGTGTTTATAATACAAGGCAGGTTTCAACTTAAGATTGATTTTGCGTTAGAGAACCAAAATAATAGTGATACATGAAACAGTCAATTTTAAAAATTTTGCAGCGTATGGCATGCAACTCGAATGTAAAACTTTACTAGGTCCACTATGAATCTGCAACTTGTTATTTAATTTATCGTTATATTCTGAACACAAAACTTGTTTTAAATAAATCTCTACGGGGTGAATTAAGACTACACTCAGTACATGAAAATGGTTTTTCTTTGATTTTGGCAGAACCCACATAGTCCGCAACTAGAATGTTTTCCTTCAAAATGTGTTGAGAGATAATTCCACAACTGAAATTTAACATTCCGAATACAAAACTGGTTTAAAGTAAATCTGTATGCAGTGAATTGAAACCACACTCAGAACATGAAAATGGTTTCTCTTTGATTCTGGCAGAAGCCACTTAGTCCGCAACTAGAATTTTATAACAGCATATCGAATTATTTTATTTTGCTATCTTTAAATTAAATAAAAAAATAAAAATGAATGTGAAATTTTGCCGCCCCTTAAAAGTGCCGCCCGGGGCGGGCTGCCCCCCCACGCTACGCCTCTGATTGATAGACGCCTATACAACCTTAATGCGCTACTTTTCAAAAAAGCTTTACTCCGCTGGTCAGCAAATCACAAAGACATCAACAATTTTACTAATTAACCAAAATTCTTATTCATGAGTAACAAAAGTAATTAATTCCGCATAGTGGTATTTACAATTGTCAATTTCAAATTTTTATCTTAAAAACTATCTGGATGCAAAATAGATGGGAAATATTACATATTCATTTAAAATGTTAATTGTGTGCAGTCGCAATGTTGCAAAATATCAACCAATCTAATAAACTCTTAAAAATTAGTAGTCATTAATTATTTTAATTCTGAATTGACAGGTTAATACAATAAACGAACTTCTTTATATCGCAATTCAAATGTTTTGCGACTGGAAGAAAGACCTAGGTTAAAGGAAACCAAACCAGTACAGTAACATCGCAGAGTCTCGCATCGCATTGCACAAAAACAAATCGCAACCATCAAAGAGTTTCACCTGCAGGTTGGTGTTGAGCATGTTGGCGATGGTGTCGATGTCGAGGTTGGTATCCTTGGCAGAGATCTTCTTCATGGCGGAGAGCACGAGATGAAGGTCCCCCTTGAGCTCGTTGGCCACGGCCGTGATCTTCTGCGCGTTGCTCAGCACTTCCACACTCTGCGTGTAAGGATTGTAGCGCACGCCGAATGGCCGCTTTATGCTGTCGGCGAAATCGCTAACGAGAGGGCAATCAAACAATGTACTGGACTAGGGTAATATAAATAAATACTGGTGTAATAAAAGAAACTTGGTAACAATATTATAATAAATAAACCCTACAATTATCCTACTCCTGAAATTCTGCATTTGTCTCATGCTCTCGAAGTTTAGTTTTCTGAAGGTTTCACTTCTACCGTGTGTGAACTGCACAACATTTTTTTTTCATGTTAATATTCTGTCGTCGGAGATCAACATGATAAAAAAAGTATCTGAAAGTTTAATCAGGAGTCGAACCCATGACCATTGGCTATTTGTGGTCTATTTCAATGGGAGTACAATCCGAGATTTAGATTTTAAAATAACTTTTTTTTACTTTGATTGTCAAGGGAATCCGCCACATTTCATTTAAAAAAATCGAGTGCAGTTTACACGCGGTAGAAGCGAAACTTTACCAAAACAATCTCAACCAATACTTGAAAAGTGAGGTCATAATCAAAGCGACCAATGAGCGCAGACCTCGCATAATTTCCGTTTCATATCTCAACCAATATGAGAGCCTTTAAAAATGACATCATTATCAAAGCGGCCGATGAGCCCAGTTGATGCGTCGCAGGTACAGTAATCGTCATTTCCGTTTCATCCGAAATCCTAATCACAGCCGTGCTATAGAAGTTTCACTTCAAAAGAATTAAAGGTTCAAGCTGTTTGATTAGCTGGGAACATTTTTTGTAACTTGTTGTGAGATTAAACCAAATGCTACAGTAATAAATGAATTTACCGCATCTTATCCTTGGCCTCTTCGAAGGAGTCCGTGTACGTACCAGAACGCCTACTACTAGGCGTTCTGGTACGAGGTGATGATGCACTCCTCGTTGATGGTGATTTCGGGGTCAAAGCGCTTGATCTTATCGGCGCTGGCCAGCGCATGCTGCAGCTCGGCCACAGAAGACAGCAGCCCGGCACCGTACACGCGGTACGTGCCGTCCGTCTGCCGGCACAGCCCGAACTCCACCGTGAAGAAGTACAGCTGCAACCAACCAACCAAAACATCACAACAACATCAATCATAACATCGTGCTATATGTATCTTATGGTAGGCTACCTTTCACCAGTCAACTATAATTTATTATAATTTATCATAAAAAGTGTCTCCCACAAACGGGAGAGAGGAGGGAGGGAGTTATTTGTACGGACTTAAACTAAGATAGACATAAGATGTGAGAAGTTGGCGGCCATTACGTATTTTTACTAAGTACTTTTTTTCTGAGTGAAATGAAGAAGTTAGGGTAGGTGAACGTAATTAGTTGTTTCTCGTAGTAATTAAGTTGAAGTGTATATATTATTTTTAATGTATTTTTTGCCAATTTTAATTATTTTTTCTTATAGTAATTGAAACGAAATATTGTTTTTGGTAATGATGCAAATGTGGGGTAATAGGCAATACTTAGGAAAAAACATGTGTATGGAGGAAACTGTTAAGATCGAATACTCGCAATACATAATACTTCGCCTGAAATTGTGTACTTTACCAGGAAGTAGAAGATTACAACTCCAATAAAAATTTAAAAAAATAATTGGTAATAGTTCGAAATTTCTCTGGATTTCCCTTTCACCTAAAATATATTTTTCTCCCCTAGATCTAGGGAAATTTCCCTTGACATCACAACGCTGGCGCGGACCCTAGTATGAAACGGAACGTTTGTTGGAGTCCGCGCCATATAATTTGTCCTGCAGACGGGCGAGTAACGGAAAATATGCTTCTTCAGCCTAAGACCTGTGCCACACACAGCTATAAAAGATGTGGCTTGGCGTATTTCGGCATATCGCTCGCCGTACATTCCCAATTGGAATATTTTGCGAGCGATATGCTGAAATACGCCATGCCACTTGTTTTATAGTTCTGTCTGGCATTATTTTGAAAATTTTTACAATTTGAAAGAATGTACGTAGATTCTGGAAATGAAGTTCGTGCATGAATCACCTAAAATAAGTAGATCTATGTAAAAAGTCACAGAGTTGGCAACCCCGGCGCTGCCTCACGTGCACTTGTCAAAGCGAATTGTATTGTATTGTGAAATTAGTATTTTGACATTTGCGCGTAATAATACGCCGAAATAATCATGTCTAACGAAATTATCGACGTAGAGTCCTACCACAGCGGTCCAGGGTACAAAATCCAAACTTTCCGCCCCACCTGGGATGAGTTCAAAGACTTCAATAAATACATTCAGTATATGGAGTCGCAGGGCGCACACAAAGCGGGCCTCGCAAAGATCATCCCTCCTCCAGAATGGGTCGCCAGAAAGTCGGGATACAATGTGGACGACCTGGACATAACCATCCCATCCCCGATCTGCCAAGATGTCATGGGAAAACAGGGTCTATATAATCAGATAAACACCCTGAAGAAAGCCATGACTGTCAAACAGTTCGCCACCATGGCTAACTCGGCCAAGTACTGCACTCCCAAACATAACAGCTGGGACGATCTGGAACGAAAGTACTGGAAGAATGTGACTTACGTGGCTCCAATTTACGGTGCCGATGTCAACGGCAGCATCACAGATCCCGACGTTAACGAATGGAACATCAACCGTCTCGGTACGATCTTAGATTACGTTAATCAAGATTACGGTATTGAAATCGAAGGAGTCAACACTGCCTATTTATACTTCGGCATGTGGAAGACAACCTTCGCTTGGCACACGGAAGACATGGATCTTTACTCTATTAATTATCTCCATTTTGGCGAGCCTAAAACGTGGTACGCAATCCCGCCGGAGCACGGGAAAAGATTCGAAAGAATTGCATCGGGATTCTTTCCCACGTCGGCATATATATGCCAAGCGTTCCTCCGTCACAAGATGACATTAATAAGTCCGCAGGTCCTGCGTCAATATTCGGTGCCGTTCGGCAAGATGACGCAGACTGCCGGACAGATAATTGTGACATTCCCGTTTGGCTATCACGCCGGTTTCAACCACGGATTCAACTGCGCGGAAGCCACAAACTTCGCTACCCCGCGGTGGATAGAATACGGCAAGCGGGCAGTACAATGCACCTGCGGTACCAACATGGTTAAGTTCTCTATGGATACGTTCGTTAAACGCTTCCAACCGGAGCGCTACGATTTCTGGTTGAAAGGACAGGACGTGGGTTGCCACCCAGAACAACCAGAGAAGGTTGCGGCCGCTCCGCACCCCACCAGACAAGACATATTATGTAATAAAAACAATCCCGTACTCCCGCAGTCTTTCGTAGATGCGGAGCAAAGAATTAAAGAGAAGAGGAGGCATCCTTTACACACGAAGAGGGCAATAACGCGAGGAATGGCGAGTGGCGCTATCGGCGTACATCTCGGCAACGAAGACATTCAAGACGAGCGCGCCATGAAAGAAGGTGATATGGACTTGCTGGGCAGCAAGCCGAGGGTGGCGACATCTTTAAAAGGCATGACGGATGACTACAGAGATGATGTAGATCAAACGGAAGCCCTGGAAGACTTTTGGCTTAAAGGTGGAGAGATCGGACCTGAAGACATGATCCACAAAGACGCCGGTCAGGACGATTCTGATATCGAACGTAAAGAACGCAAGAAGAAGGCAAAGAAAGAAACCAAACCCAAAAAACCAGTCGAAACTAAAGGCAAAGCAAAATGCAAAACGTTGAGTGCTCCACAAGTCGAAGAGATCGATGAAATCTTAAACGCCTGGGACGATTTGCCCAAACTGTCTGACAACTCGGACCAAGAGACACCTAAACCGCTCCAACTAGAAGGCGGAGAGGTCGATCAGTACGGGTTAGTAAGAGCCAAAGTTAAATGCAATAAGAAACGTAAATTACAGACCGATCCAGCGGCTCCAAAGACCCCGAACAAAAAACACCGCAAAAACCAGCCGCAGACCATAATATAGGAAAAGAAGCTGTTAAAACCATCCAAGGCTTGGCAACCGAAGGTGTCACCAAATTTTGGCCGCTGTTTTTTTTTAAATTTTTTTTTTTATCGTGTTACCTTAGTTTAAGGAATTCCTCGATGAGTGTTTTTTGTTCTATATTTTTTTTATTTAGTAACTATAGATATAATTTTTTTTAAATGTGCCCCAACAGCTCGTGGCAGCAATCGCTGAAAGAATACCATACATTATATTATTGTACTCCTAGACTGATTTCAAATTTCCTCTCAAAATTATAATTAATCATGTGGAATCTTCCCTCTTGGCTGCACTCAATCATCAAGTACCAAGTACCATCTCAAGTACCATCTACTAAGGTACCCTGAAACTTTCCATATCCCTCCTTTCTTAACTTGGACAACTTCAACTTCTCTCAATCTTTTGCGTGAATGTTTTGTGTAATATATGTAACATCCAGTGGATAGATTCCGGGTATATCTATCGATATCCCCCAGCAAGGTTAAATATATATATTGAGGTAGCTATTGCATTCTCATGAGGAGGTTCGATCCTGGGGGGAGGCAAGAGAGAATAGAAGGTTGGAAAATGTATTACAAAGTTGTTAGGGCAATATTCTTAACACAACGTATTATTTACATCACATCGATAAAAAAGATGCAAACCAAATTGATTTTTTTTGTTGTTAGGTTAATGACTACCTTTTTATGACTAGTTAAAATATTGTCATCGCCGAAACGCCGCCGAATTTTTAAATAAAATTCGACACACATATAAATGACATAAATCTCCCTCCCAACCTCCGCAATAGCAATTTTTGACAATATCGATTGAGAGCTCTAAAATTTCAGGATTGCCACCGAAAGTTGGCATTCTGACTTTGTATTTGAATTAATAACCCACCTAAATCATCCTATTTACATGACTTCGCTCTTTTGTAAAACCAATAAAAAAACTTTAAAAAAATATTTTGAGTTTTTTTAACGAACGATCCATGAGCATTTTAAATGGAGAAATTCTCCTATAACTCTAATTATTTTTTCTTAACATTTTACTGTAGGTAACATCTATGAACGAAGATACATTAAAGTTACGTGATATATTAAATTAATTTATTACACATTTATTGACAAAGATAATAATTAGATGAAAAAACTTCGTACGAAAGTTGCATTTGCATTTCTGATTTCGGAATTTTCTCCATGAGGCCCATGCTTAAAAATCATAAAATGATTTATTATCTAAGTGAAAAGTACATATTTTTCGTGGCCGGTAAAAAACAGGGAGCGCTAGGTCGGCGTTGTTGATCGAAGTTGTAATATCCAAAGTAAGTAATTTCGTTTCAAGTATTGTGTGGAACAAGTTATTTCACTTTTTCTCCGGTTCCTCGAAAAAATTATTTATTTATTTATTTATTTATTTAAACGCCCATAGGGCTTTTACATAAAGTGCAGTACATGTTTTTGGTAAAGTATAGGAAATAACAAAATATAATATAAACATAATATAACTGTAAGAAAAAAAAAAAAAAAAAAGATAACATAAGATATAAGAAACAAAACATAGATAACACTAGATATGACACAAAGCAGGTAAAATAGAATATATGGTCACGTAAATTAATGTGAGATAGTTATTTTAATTATAAAGAGAAATAAGACAAGATTGTCATTATTTATGTTTATAATTAGCAATCTTTGTTATACATATTTGGTACGTGTTTATCGAAACATAGCTACAATAATATATCGATAAAGGTGCTATATAGTGCATGATATTTATAACTTTATTTTAAATGTTCTGATATACTGAGTTTAAATTTAGAAATCGATTGATGTCGATAAACGTCAATTGAAGTATATTTATTTCCGAGTATATGAAGTCTTTGTATTGGAGAGTTTTCAAAATAATTATTAGTAGAATTGGTAACAAAGTAAAGTGCATTAGAACGGGTATCACGCGTGGGTACTCTCAAATTAATTTTACAAGTTAAATCGAGGGCGTCCAGTCTGCCATTCGCAATATTAAAAAGGCAAACTAAATCGCTCACTACACGCCTTGACGTTAAATCGCTTATATTGAGTAATTCCATTAGATATACATAATTTAGTTCTTCGATAGGTATTCCGAGTTTATAATTAATAAATCTTAAAAACTTATGCTGTACTCTTTCAATTTTTTGTTGGTGTGTCTTATATAATGGAGCCCAAATGGTTGAATTATATTCTAAATTAGATCTCACCAGCCCAGTGTACAGCAATTTAAACGAATTAATTGATTTGAATTCTTTGACCGTCCTCAGAATGAAACCCAGACATTTCATTGCCTTATTAGTTATGACATTAATATGAGGAACAAAAGTTAATTTACTATCAAAAATAATACCGAGATCCTTGATTTGTTCTACCCTTTTTAGGAAAATGTTATCAATGCTGTATTGAAATTTAATGGGACTTTTGATTCGAGTAAAAGTAATTGTTTGGCATTTTTCAATATTGAGGAAAAGTTCATTAAGGGCGCACCACTCTTGTAACCTCACTAGATTTGATTGTAATATGCAGGCATTATATCAGGCGATCGGGGCGATCCATTGATAGCAAAGTCATCGAAACATAGTAACCGTGACAGGAACTTCGACAATCATCATTATACATGAAGTTAAGTTCATAAGTTTGATAATTTTGTTTTTAATTTTGATATTTCACTTTGGAAAATGTTGTATTTAGTTAAAAATTTTGTTATTTGAAATTTTTTCAATTCCGAAAATTTAAAATTTGATTCCGTAAAATTTCATGTTTCTGAAAATTTTCTTCTGGGAAAATTGGAACACAGTAAAATGTATCTGAGAAATTGGTCAGAAAATGGGTCGGGAAATTGCAGAAAAGTTTTTGAAACTGAGAAATTCATATTTTCTATGACATTTTCTCATCAGGTAGGCTGATTCACGTGGCCGGGTAACTCGAGAAGCACATTTTAGCCGGAATACTCTAAAAAAGGGTTCAAGAGACTGCTCATTTTGATAACACCAACCTCTTATCTATTTCGGGTCGAGATGTACAGTTTGAGCCGCATTTCCCGAAAAAGTGCCCAGGGACTTTACAGCTCGGTTTTAGTACGTCTGCTACTCAATCACTTCGGTCGTCTCGTTGTCGAAGGTCGTCAATGGCGTCAGTGGTCTTTGGTAATTGTTGTAAGTTTTATATTGTAGGAATTTGAATTCGACCAATTTGTTGAAACTTCAACGGTTCTTTTTCAAAATAACAGAGGGCTCCACTTCTACTTGAAGTAGCTTGAAGTAACAAAAAACTCACGGTTCAGGGGTGTAGAACGGGTCGGAAGAGTGGCGGATGTACTGGGTGCAGTGGAAAACGCGGAAAGCCAGTCCGGAGAGGAAGTCCCTCGGAGACAAGTAGCCCGCCACAGGCCTTATCTGGAAGCCCGTCTTTCGCTTGAGGAAAGCGCTCACGTCTTCCAGCTGCAAGATTTAAATATAATAACTAGAGTCCGGAAAAAATGCAAAGTACATTTTTTTGCATTTTTCACCGTTTTTCAGAAAACAAGCGATTTATACTTGATTTTTGCATTTCTACTATAAACGGCAATTTCCCAAGGTAAATGACCTTATTAATTGTATAAAAAATATTTCTAACAGCTCCTACACGATTCTTCAATAGTTTCCAGCTGCAAATCTTGTACACATCTCAGGTGCCGGGCAAGAGCTCCTAAATTCTTTATAAACCTACTTGTTTCTGTGCAAAGAGGGGCGATCCGTCTGATTGACAATCTTGTTAACAGACCGATTGACATCTCTAATGCCCAGACGCAACGTGGGCAAGCTGAGTCTGTTCTGCAGGTGTTTTAACGGAGCCTGCTCTAAGGAGCTAGCAGTGCTGTGATCCCCAGTGCACCGAGCGGAATACCCATTCGCCGTTGATGTTGACTTCATGAGAACGAGTAGTTTCTTGAACTCGTTTTTGAATAAGTCGGTTTGTACGAGAAACATTTTTCCCCGGTCTTCACATCTGTACAGAAAGGGGCGTTCTTGTGAATAAAACAGGTGTTGTCCTCCCGTTGAGAGTTTCGTTGTAGCTTCGCATCCTGTTATACACGTCCGTTTATGAAATGAAAAGAGGGAGTGGTTAGAACGGAGCTATAAGCAGTTTTCTAGTGCTGGCTTGTTGGTAAGAAGATAAAGGTTTGCTTGTTTGTTTGGTTGTCTGACCTGTGGGAGGTGGTCCTCTCGATAGCCGCAGTACTTGACCAGCTGGGGCCAGTTCTCCAGGTACTCCGGGCAGGCGTGCATTGCGTACAGCCTCTGCAGCTCGCGGAAGATGACTCCCCTAAGGGCTGGGATAAGGAACATAAGTTGGATATTTTATAACGTAAAATTATAAGACATACATATATAAAATACACAATTCCATTACAATTCATCATTGTACGGGGTTTAACAGCACGTTCCCAAAGGATTTTAACGAGCGATTCCTGAACATGTTTGACTAAAAGTAGAACGTAGAGGTTGTTTAAAAAAGATGTAATTTTAATGCCCGATGATATTTTTTTCAACTTAATACTTTTTTTTCAAACATGATGCCACTGATCACACTCCTACACGTCGCAACGGGATCACGCGATACGCGTGCTGTTTCGTGTGTTACCATGCTGCTGGAACAAGACGGAGCGCTTATCGCGTGACCCACTAAGCCCGACTACTCAGTTGCGACGTGTGATGGAAAAATATATTTTAATTGTTTTTAATTGAAAAAAATATCGGATAGCAAAATACATATTTTAAAATAAAACCAGCTCATAATATTCGCTGATTTTTAAAATTTTATTTCATCTTAGTTTTATTTTATTTCATTAAAATTTATTATGTCATATTATCTTGAATTTTATAAAGTTGTAAAATGCACGGGAAGTACGAAAACCAGGCTACTAACACTATCACATTTACTCGTTAATAGTCCCCAAGCGCCTTCTTGAAACTGCGGTATTTGGGTTTGACTTTATTTCAATTATTAAATTGTTGACGATTTTAGAAGCAAGAAAACGTTACTGAAATTCAGGTTTTTTTCTGAAATAATATAATTGGATTGGTTGGAATAACTAGTATTATAGATTGATTACAAAATAAATATCTATTATATACTTGAATTCAAAAATAGGAGGATATGTGTTTGACGTCTAAGGATTTTATATTAAGTTTGAAGTCCTTAAATAAGTCCGTATTATTAATTTTTGGGCTTTCATTAATGTATCTAATACCGTTTTAGAGTATCTTCCCCAGACTATGATACCGTAAGATATAATTGATTGACAGGAAAAACTTTACTGCTTTTAGTGTCAATAACAAAAATCGTTTATTTCACGAAACATCGTTCAATCTAAGTAGACTAAATATTGAAATTTTTTAAGATGACTAATGCTAATAGTAAGATATTTATTAGGTACCTGCCTGTATATTAATATTTATTTGAATAAGTAAAACCTTAAATTTGAATATTTAACTAAATTAAGTCAATATTAGCGGAACTCAATCGAAAATCTGTAAACAGAAATTTTTGTAAAAGATGAGGTCACATCTAGAACATTCAGTTTCGCTAATATTGTCTTTAATTAATTTAAATATATTAATATTTCTTTACCAGGAATACGTCTGATATTACGGATGCAGATTCTGTGCGATATTACTGGATATAATTAGGTTTGTAGCCTCGTCAAGATGTCTTGAATATCTGTTGCATTCATAATTCAATTTGGCGTTCGTATTCGAAACCAGGCAAATCGAGTTACCTACTCAGGAGAGTCAAACTCTGCGGAGTGTACCTACTCGTAATAATATTTACGTTTGATTTTGTTGTCAATTCATTCATTGGTCTTCGCCTAAACTGATTTTCTATCGAATCAAATGTCCTAGTTACACCATAAATAAATCTCTACACATTATAAACAAAGTCCTCCGCTGCGTCTGCGCAATGAACTCAAAAACTACTGAACGGATTTTCATGCGGTTTTCACCAATAGATTTTATTATCCAGTTTATTATTTATTTAATTTATCAAGGCTTTGTGTAAACTGATTGAAATATATTTTTATTATTTTTTTTTTTTACATGAACTCCACACAGGAGCCCCTGAGGAAAATTATTTCCCTCAGGGCCTATGTCATCTTTGGGGATGCTGTGTGGAGGTTTTTTTCAAGGAAAGGAAGGAGAAGAGAGTTCTGGGAAGGAAAAGGGTTTAAGGGGTGGATAGGAATCTGGGGTTCAATGTATCCTGGTCATCCGCCTCCAAGACCTATACAAACCTCACCTCATGAACCCGGGCACCCCTGCTAAATCACCAAACGTAGCGAACCACTTGGGGTGACCTATGACAGAGGTGTTGGTTATCCAATAAAGGTTCCCGGGGCGGCGGCAGATATTCTCTTTTATATTTATATAATATAATATATATAAAAGAGAATATCTGTATGTGGTGGGCGAGCGGGCTGGCAAGCGGGCGGTATGGATTTGATTTGTATGCAAATCTACAGTTTTTTGCCGAGGTAGATTAAATTTTGCACATGTGAACTTCAAAACATGAGGAAGGTCATTGTCTATATTTGATTTCGAAAACTGTAAATAATAATAATAATAATAATGGTGTTTATTCCAGTACGTGGGGAAGGGAGTGCAATAGCAAACATCCCGTAGAGAGTATAAGTACATAGGTGTCTATAAGTACATAGATATTTGAAAACGTGGGTATCTATAAATAGGAGTAAAGATGGAAAAGAGTCAAAACAAAAAAAAATAAAAATAGATTTAAAAAAAAAAAATCGAAAGCAAAGGAAAATAAAGTAAAATAAAATTCAGAGAAATAAAAATAGAAATAGTAATATCATTAGAAAATAAGTGTTCCTAAAAATATCATAAATTTTTTTATTGAGCCATTGGATTGAGGTCCATCGGATCTGAGATTGTGGGAGTCAATGTAGGTGCCAATCTTTCTCCAATGTTCTTCTTTGCTCGATCCTGAAGTCAGACGGGATTCTATTATGAAATATTTCTGGAGTGGTTTATCCTTCCCCTCAGTCCTGCAATCCTGCTTCTTAATAAAGCATTGAATCCTGGAACTCGCCCTTCAGTAAACATTGAGGAGGCACTGCAGGCATTGTGAAGTCCAAACATCAAACGGTTTGCATTATTGTATTGCACCCGGAGCCTTTCCATGGTTCTTTTTTGAAGTTTGCCCGTAGCTCGCATGTGTGGTGCAAATTTATAATTAAAAATAAAAACAACCCGTAAAAATCAAAGTTTTTATTTATTAAACATCTGTTTTCAATTTGTGCCGGCCAGTAGCCAATTTCATTGAGATGTTTTAAAAATGTATAGTTTTTTTTTGGTTTGACCGAGGATTGTATCTTCCTCCCCAGCTAAGAGGGACTGGTTTCCTAAATGATGTGAACTTTTAAAATTTTATTCAATCTTTTAAAAATATATTTTTTTGGTTTGACAGAAGATTGATCCTTCTTCCCAAGGGGCTAATTGACTAAAATGAGTGAACACCGCTAACACTTAATCCAAATCCTAATTGGATGGTACTGAGATTTATTTTGTGTATTATAATTGCTGTAATTTTTTCAAGTACTTACTCCCAATTCAACACAAGCTTTGCTCCCAAATCAACATGTATCTTTGGACATCAACATGTATCATGTATCTTTTTTAAATACAAAAATAGTTTCAATGTTCGTAGGTTATCAAAGCTTTTCCTTTATTTGGAATTCATTCAGAATGAAGTCATTAAATCACGCTCAAAACTTACTTACCATGTTTTAATTTCTTCCTCGGTGTACTGCACCTTTGGGATTGGCTGGCCGCTGAAACATTTTGTAATAGTTGTAAATTTAGAAAGCAACGAAGCTGTATGAGGAGATGATGGATGGAGGTCGCTGAAGTGGTCCAGGGTAGAGACAGCAGAGGCGGGTAGAGACAGACGTCTGGAGTCACCTTGTCGAAGTGATGGGTCCGCATAAAAGATTGTCTTACTTTTGATTTGCTTCTATCACTAATATTTTGTATTTGTTATCTTTCTGTTAAATGTTCCTAATGAATAAACGTGAGATACGTGTAAAATATTTTAGAGCACGTAAATCTTGTCACGAATATTATATAATACAAAAAAACGCAGATATAAAATTTATTCTTACTGGAATTCTAGTTCATTTCTGTCTTTGAGAAAGGTTGCACTGAAATTTTTGCCGGCTCCACCGACGAGTGTTTCCAGTGAACAACTATTTAGTACTGCTGTTCAAATTTATTCAGATAGGAGAAGCAATTTGCGAAGCGAAAATGTTGATAAATTATTGTTTCTCATTTAGATTGTTTAATTATGAATAATAATAATATAATTATAAGTCCATTAAAATGATTTATAGTTGTAGTTCAATTTATTAAGCTCTTCACAGTTTTTTAGTTGGAGATAAACTTTTTTTATTTGACAAAGAATTACACCCTAAGTAATATTACACGTTGCAACAATACGAGAACAATTAGTTTTCGTATTGTTGCAACACGTAATTTGTAATTATATTTATTTGTTTATTTTTATTTGGTCAATTTGGCCGTGCCAATGTCGACCCTGTTTCCTCCCTCCTACAATACGGGTCTCTTCAAGACTCACTTCCTTTCCACACAGCATCCCCAAAGATGACATAGATCCTGAGGGAAATTATTTTCCTCGAGGCTCCTAATGTAAAACAATTTCAGTTTATAAAAACACAGTTTATTTATTAAAACAAGTTCTGCTGTGTAATCAAGTTTGATAATGCTTTCAAAGAACGAAACAGCTGTTACGCGTAATAATAATTACATATAGTAACATGTTTATAAATAAACTCTTTTTTATAATAAATTGAATAATAATATCTTAATTTGAATTGGTACTTTTTTACTGCCGTGATATATGTAGTTGTTTCAATACTCGCGGATTGGAATCGTTTGGATGTGGACTGTTTCAACACATACTTAGCGCGAACGCCTTCCGAAAGTCTGAGACTGATATCTGAACCAACTATAATAGGGATAAATCGGACATGTATTCCCAGCCTTATTGGACTCGACAAATCCTACCAGGTAGACATCAAAACATTTTTCTTATCAGTGGTGCCATCTCAAAATTAAAAAAAAAAACATTTCAGGGTGTGACGATACACCCTGCCTACGCGCACCAAATCGTGATGATCTACTCTGGCTACGTTGTATCAAATGTGTTGAGATTCTACCCCTATATACGATCACGGCACCGAATGCGCTGTGTCGCACCTACCCTCGTAGCTATAAATAATTATATAATCTGAATCTAATCTCCTGTCTCGTAGCTTCATTTTTCGTAGCTTTCTATCATGATGTACCTAGCCCATCATTTAGGGTATTTCTAGTTTAACTTTAAATCATTCTTCTTACAACCTATTTTTCAAACTTCTACATTTTCCTGAGCTAATCTAAACCCTATTTCACACAGTAATCAAGATTTTTGAATTTTTGTTTACATTATCTCCGTATCCTGCGTTGTGTAATTTTTTGTTTTAGGATTTACACCCATACGCGTAATAAAACGCATACAAATGTAAAGAGTATAATGTATGGTTTTGTGGTAACTTTGGTTCTTTAGAGTAAGAGTGAAAGAATTCTAAATTAATTGATTTAAATATCTTCTACCGCGTTTGATAAACTAACTCCGTCTTAGATTTTGCCTATTCCTGATAAACGTTTGGTTTATTTCCTCCCTAACATAGCTATATTTAAAATACAAATAAAAGAAAATAACAGTTATCAATTTATAACAAACATTTCATGAAAAGTATGTACTTTACCTGCGTGATATGACCTAATTCTAGGTCTCAGTTTTTCACCTGAAGTCTGCAAATCTCCACCTAACATGAGTTTTATTTTCATGGTTAGTAAACACTAGATTGTTTGGGGAAGGGATGTGTGTAGGGATTGGAACAAGGGTAAAAAAAAATTAGTTTTCTGCAAAGGTTGGCTCCTCCACTAACCAAATAGATTCTGGTGACCGACTTCCGAAGAGGCCTCTGTCAATGAACGGCTACACATACCTAAAGACCGGATTTTACCCTCTTCTGCGGGCTTCCTTGCTTCGATAGGAGCTTTACGTACCAGAGATAAGTACCAGGTCTTCCATCGTATCCCAGAACTATCCCAACCTCCTCACCTCCAGGTAGTTTAACTCGACTGATTCTAGAAGGGGTATTTCATTGCATCCCTTATCACGACTCTACTCGCGTTGAATGTGGTGTGCGACTGTTTTTGTCGTATCCATTCTCCCACGTGATCCGACAGAATCGCACTCCTGCCACCTCTTAGACCTGCTGCGATTGCGCCAAGGGAGCGTTCCAGTTGGCTCGCATCAAATCGAAGGTCGACAAGACTACGATATGCAAATAACCTAGAGTTTTAAGCGCCGCGCCAGCGTATTCCTCGCATACGTCTCCTTCTACCTCCGCATGCCCACCTTCTTGGCAATACCGTCACAGGGCTTAAGTTTCCCTCGGAAAAGCTGTGGAATTTTCCGAGCGACCCATAATTGCATACAATAATCCCGAAGTCTACTGCGTGGGTAAAGTTTTTGGATTTGGACTGTATGTCTTCATTCACTGCCAGTGCTTTTTAATGTGGTCACTGAGTCCACGTGTTTAGGTATGAAAGGATAGGGGATACCTATCCTATTAGGTAGGTATAAATGGAAAAGTGAGTTTTTGGTTTGGCTTTATTTTTATTGAGGAAGCCCTCCTCATGAAGTAGTAGGTATTCACCTAGATAACTAGAAAGACAATGTTATGCAAAAAGTTCTAATTTCAATTTTGATAAATTTAATTTTTTAATTTAAAATTTTCAGACCATAATTGATAAACTTGTCCCTCGATTTTTTCTTGTTGATTATTGCTTTAAAATTGCACATATTAATTTTCACATATCGACCGAAAGTCTATCGCAAAACTATAATTAATAAACTTGCCCCTAGTCCCGTACATTTGTTATATACTGATTCATATGTAGATCACCTGGTCATTCACATTAACATTTGGTCATTAACATTGACATTAAATAAATACCACAATCGAAGGTAACATAAAGAAACTCTAATTTTGTTAGTGAAGGGAGCGGTAGGTATTTGTTTTTACAAATACGCCGAGATAACCGCAAATACGAATCTCCATGTATACCTAAAGTTGTCCGTAAAGTACATCTAAATTAAACGATGTGGTTTCTAATTTGTAACGTGTTATCAATATTTGAACGCAATAAACGAAGCTATATTATTGTTATGACTAATGTTTACAACTCACACAGACGTCCCTTGGCACAGTGACCCACCTTTAAAGATTGTTTACAACTACGATCATTGTCCCTTCAATCCTCGATCCATTTTTTATTCGTTATGGTTGGTAATTTTAATTGACTTAGGTTTTGCCCAAATAGATCGTTTTAGTAGGTATTCTATTAAAGAGTTTACCTGAATGACCTAATTTTGCTAAATATAAGCGTTTAAATAGGTAATAGCTTACTTCTAAAGGGTTTGCCTGGATGACCTAGTGCCGAACATACGTATTATTTTTATTGACCTAGTTTTTTTTGTAGGAATGATAATGGGGAAAATAATATAATTTTTTGGTTAGTAACAGTGTTCGTTAGTAAGTTCGTTAAAATTCGGTGAATTGATCAGCAACTAACAGCTTCCCAATCTCTGAAAATATTTTAAATAAACTTGATAAACTTACATGTGCCATGATAGGTTTTCAACAATTCCAATTGGGTTTTCCACGATGTTGGAATCAGGTCTCCCGGTTTTCACATTGTAATAATTCCCACCTCAATATGGAATATACTCACCCAAACCCCTTCCGCTTCCCTATTTTTTCTATCGCATATCTGATCACCTCTGCTTCCCCCTTCTTTAAATGGATAAAACTCTAACCCTGTCTTTAAAGTACAATAATTATGATCATATAATATGAATAATTCATCCTTCCTATATTCGTAATATTCCGTTTTCCCGTAGTGCAAATTTCTCATTGTTTCCCATTGGGCAAAGAGTTAAAATCTCAAACATGATTCCCTTTTTACTTATTTCTTTTAGAAAGATTTGATTTATTTACTACTGCGATTTGTTTATTTGGTGTTCAAGGATTTTAATCGCATTCCTTAATATTAGATTTTCCATTATAAAAAAGAACCGATACAAAAAAAACTTTTACTTGGATATTTTTAGACTATGTCTAAAACCTTCTGCTATTGTTGAATTATAAAAAAAAACAATTCTATTTAAATTTTCACTTGAGTATTATTAGATTATGTTAAAACCCTTTGATCCTCTCCCTATTTTAGTTTAAATCATTTTAATCACTCATAATAAATCCGTTATTATTATTTATTTATCTCATTGATGTTATTTTATTTGTTTTAAAACCAAAGTTTTAATTTTTAAAATTTGACCATCTTATTAAATCACTATCGCTTTCGATCAATTCGTTATTATTATTTATTTATTTCAGTGATGTTATTTTATTTGTTTTAAAACCAAAGTTTTAATTTTTAAAATTTGACCATCTTATTAAATCACTTTCGCTTTGGAGCAATTCGTTATTATTATTTATTTATTTCACTGATGTTATTTTATTCGTTTTAAAACCAAGTTTTAATTGTTTAATATTTTGTTAAGGCACTTTAATTTATTTCAGTCTGACTTCTTAGTTGTAATCAAAACTTTATTTTAGATATAACATTCGAAATTTTATTATTATTAATTTTCCTTTGTAAACTCGTTACTCATCAGTTCGTAGTGAAATTAAATTATTTTTCAATTATATGTCGCGTATCTCATGATTATTATTCTCTCACTAATGTAAATTAAATTGTAGTAAATCGGATTTTTTTTTATTATGATTTTTTTTTTCTCAAAGTTGAAAGGAAAACACTGAATCTATGTGAGAAACTCTTGAATAAATTTTCTAAGTCCGAGATCAACAGTTCGCGATTCAATTCCGCGTCCGACCGTTCCGCCCATTGTACTCTCACTGACGACAAGGGCCGGATTCCCTTTGTTCAAACTTGTTAAATCCCTTCCTATGTTTAAAATATTTTGAAATAAATCTTCATTAATTGAATTCTGTTTATATTAGAATTTTTTCGTACTTGGTTATAATTCAATTTTAACGGCCGCACTGTCAAATATAATCGGTTTTTTCTAAAGTACTCTTCTATGTCTGATGTGTTAAACCAAACACGTACTTACGCCTTAATTTTTTTTGTTTTGATTAGACTAACGGCGCCCAAAGAAACTCATGTTTCCAATGTCACTTATATAAACACTCTTCAGGGCCAATAAACATTCATTTCTTTGTCTTTGATTCTGTTTAAAATAAAGTTCGTTCAACTTTAATTCCTGTGGGAACGAAAATGAAGGTCGCCCATCGTGATAAAAGTTCACGTGTCTCTTGTTTTGATTATTAGCCGTTATTGGATGTACCTATAATTTACACGATATTAAAAAAAAAAATCTTCGCAAGCACTCTTGAACGTGAAAATATTTCTCCTCCGATAGCGTAGGTGTAGGTAGGCATTACGATTCATCACAAGGGGTAAAAAAAAAAATTACTTTTTTTTGAGGAATAAAAAAACGATGTTTTTCACAAGCTTTTTATTGAGAATTACAACGATACCTAAGTAAATGATCTATAATGCTTTATTGAAAACAATGATTTTATAATTATCCTTTAGTACAAGTTAATTTTTTCAAATTATCAATTTGCTTCATTCAATAATTGTTCTTTGAATAATAGAAAACAAATAGTGTTTTCGACAAAGATATTCAAATACAAGAGATATGCTATGGTGTCCGCCCGGCTATCGGCGTATTACTTCCTAATGAGAATTGTTTTAATACGGAAAGTAATCGATTTTTTAAGGTGTGCAGTAGTATTGGTAAAAAATATAGTTTGTACACGTTGATTTTTTGAAGATGTACAGAATGGTTCACAATAGCACATCTCTTATATTTCAATATCTTTGTTTTTGAAAAGAAAAAACACACGTTAAAAATAAAAATATTAAAAATATATTTTTTTTGTTATCAACTTTAATTTGTATAGCTCTATTTTAAATTAAATATAATATTATCAAATACGAAAAACTAAAAAAAAATCATTTTCATCATGAATGCATATTTGAAACTATTTACATATTCATGCTATTGCCGGCCATATTATTCAGAGGTACTGCGATTTACCAGTGCATGAAAAGCTCTTCTAAAACATAACATGAGTGGTGTGTTAGAAACTTTTTTCAAAAACATGCTTGTTGACAGTCCCAAAGAACAATGTCGGATCTGCTAAAAGTTGAAAATCGGCTTATTATAATTTCTCTTCGTTGATTTGTCTGAATTTTCGGAATTTTAGATGAATTGAAATGAAATTTATATATTTTTCTTATAAATATGATATATTTCTTGTTCTCAAAATCAGTAAAAATGAAGAAACGAAACTTTAAACAGCTCTTCTGTAAAACTACAAAATTGCTCATCCGGCATTGTTCTTCTGATAGATATATTTTTATATATATGCATTTTTTTAACAATTTACAGTTTGAATTACATATATTATCGTACACTAGTGACTATTTTAGCATTTATAGTGTATGCTTTGGTTTTTTTGGCTGCACATAATCCGATGTCTACTGACTAATGAATAATACTATGTTCCTTGGAGTTTCAGAGTTCTAATATGCATGGTCTCTTTCGATGCAGATTTCATGGGTGGGGTCATTGTTGGGAGAGCTCTCGCCGGATGGCACTGATGAGGGACTCTTGTCGCCAACCTGGAATCAAATAGACCGCACGAGACAATCAGTATCAAAAATGGTCAAATCCAAACAAAATCTGAAACTGGCAATTAACAAAAGTATACATATCTATTGATAGACACCTATACTTTCTTAATGCGCTACTTTTCAAAAAAGCTTTACTCCGCTGGTCAGCAAGTCACAAAGACATCAACAATTTTACATTCACCAAAATTCTTATTCATTAGTAACAAAAGTAATTAATTCCGCATAGTGGTATTAACAATTGTCAATTTCAAATTTTTATCTTAAAAACTATCTGGATGCAAAATAGATGGGAAATATTACATATTCATTTAAAATGTTAATTGTGTGCAGTCGCAATGTTGCAAAATATCAACCAATCTAATAAACTCTTAAAAATAAGTAGTCAATAATTATTTTAATTCTGAATTGACAGGTTAATACAATAAACGAACTTCTTTATATCGCAATTCAAATGTTTTGCGACTGGAAGAAAGACCTAGGTTAAAGGAAACCAAACCAGTACAGTAACATCGCAGAGTCTCGCATCGCATTGCACAAAAACAAATCGCAACCATCAAAGAGTTTCACCTGCAGGTTGGTGTTGAGCATGTTGGCGATGGTGTCGATGTCGAGGTTGGTATCCTTGGCAGAGATCTTCTTCATGGCGGAGAGCACGAGATGAAGGTCCCCCTTGAGCTCGTTGGCCACGGCCGTGATCTTCTGCGCGTTGCTCAGCACTTCCACACTCTGCGTGTAAGGATTGTAGCGCACGCCGAATGGCCGCTTTATGCTGTCGGCGAAATCGCTAACGAGAGGGCAATCAAACAATGTACTGGACTAGGGTAATATAAATAAATACTGGTGTAATAAAAGAAACTTGGTAACAATATTATAATAAATAAACCCTACAATTATCCTACTCCTGAAATTCTGCATTTGTCTCATGCTCTCGAAGTTTAGTTTTATGAAGGTTTCACTTCTACCGCGTGTGAACTGCACACATTTTTTTTCGTGTTAATTTTTCTGTCGTCGGAGATCAATATGATAAAAAAGGTATCTTAAAGTTTAATCATTTTGTGGTCTATTTCAATGGGAGTACAATCCGAGATTGAAATTTTAAAATAACTTTTTTTTCTTTGATTTTCAAGGGAATCCGCCACATTCCATTCTTAAAAAAAAAATCGAGTGCAGTTTACACGCGGTATAAGCGAAAATTTACCAAAACAGTTTTACCAAAACAATCTCAACCAATACTTGAAAAGTGAGGTCATAATCAAAGCGACCAATGAGTGCAGACCTCGCGTAATTTCCGTTTCATATCTCAACCAATAGAAGAGCCTTTAAAAATGACATAATTATCAAAGCGGCCGATGAGCGTAGTTGATGCGTCGCAGGTGCAGTAATCTTCATTTCCGTTTCATCCAAAATCCAAATCACAGCCGTGCTATAGAAGTTTCACTTCAAAAGATTTAAAGGTTCAAGCTGTTTGATTAGCTGGGAACATTTTTTGTAACTTGTTGTGAGATTAAACCAAATGCTACAGTAATAAATGAATTTACCGCATCTTATCCTTGGCCTCCTCGAAGGAGTCCGTGTAGTAGTAGGCGTTCTGGTACGAGGTGATGATGCACTCCTCGTTGATGGTGATTTCGGGGTCAAAGCGCTTGATCTTATCGGCGCTGGCCAGCGCATGCTGCAGCTCGGCCACAGAAGACAGCAGCCCGGCACCGTACACGCGGTACGTGCCGTCCGTCTGCCGGCACAGCCCGAACTCCACCGTGAAGAAGTACAGCTGCAACCAACCAACCAAAACATCACAACAACATCAATCATAACATCGTGCTATATGTATCTTATGGTAGGCTACCTTTCACCAGTCAACTATAATTTATTATAATTTATCATAAAAATGTCTCCCACAAACGGGAGAGAGGAGGGAGGGAGTTATTTGTACGGACTTAAACTAAGATAGACATAAGATGTGAGAAGTTGGCGGCCATTACGTATTTTTACTACCATTAAGTACTTTTTTTCTGAGTGAAATGAAGAAGTTAGGGTAGGTGAACGTAATTAGCTATAAAAGATGTGGCTTGGCGTATTTCGGCATATCGCTCGTCGTACATTCCCAATTGGAATATTTTGCGAGCGATATGCTGAAATACGCCATGCCACTTGTTTTATAGTTCTGTCTATCACCGCTTTTAATGAGTTATGTTATTTTGCAAATTTTTACAATTTGAAAGAATGTACGTAGATTCTGGAAATGAAGTTCGTGCAGGAATGACCTAAAATAAGTAGATCTATGTAAAAAGTCACAGAGTTGGCAACCCCGGCGCTGCCTCACGTGCACTTGTCTAAGCGAATTGTTAACAGTATTGTGATTTTTAGGTCAAATGACATATAAAATTCAACGCTGGGTCCATTACACAACGATTACACGTTACATTTGTATGTTTTCCTCGCGCGGACATCCGCTGCTGTTCGCCGAAGTAATATTTTGATATTTGGAAAATTTTGACATTTTGACATTTGCGCAATAACAATTTGACCTTGCGTAATAACACGCCGAAATAATCATGGCTCATGAAATTATCGACGTGGATTCCTACCACAGCGGTCCAGGGTACAAAATCCAAACTTTCCGCCCCACCTGGGATGAGTTCAAAGACTTCATTAAATACATTCAGTATATGGAGTCGCAGGGCGCACACAAAGCGGGCCTCGCAAAGATCATCCCTCCTCCAGAATGGGTCGCCAGAAAGTCGGGATACAATCTGGACGACCTGGACATAACCATCCCATCCCCGATCTGCCAAGATGTCATGGGAAAACAGGGTCTATATAATCAGATAAACACCCTGAAGAAAGCCATGACTGTCAAACAGTTCGCCACCATGGCTAACTCGGCCAAGTACTGCACTCCCAAACATAACAGCTGGGACGATCTGGAACGAAAGTACTGGAAGAATGTGACTTACGTGGCTCCAATTTACGGTGCCGATGTCAACGGCAGCATCACAGATCCCGACGTTAACGAATGGAACATCAACCGTCTCGGTACAATCTTAGATTACGTTAATCAAGATTACGGTATTGAAATCGAAGGGGTCAACACTGCCTATTTATACTTCGGCATGTGGAAGACAACCTTCGCTTGGCACACAGAAGACATGGATCTTTACTCCATTAATTATCTCCATTTTGGCGAGCCTAAAACGTGGTACGCAATCCCGCCGGAGCACGGGAAACGATTCGAAAGAATTGCATCGGGATTCTTTCCCACGTCGGCATACTCGTGCCAAGCGTTCCTCCGTCACAAGATGACATTAATAAGTCCGCAGATCCTGCGTCAATATTCGGTGCCGTTCGGCAAGATGACGCAGACTGCCGGACAGATAATTGTGACATTCCCTTTTGGCTATCACGCCGGTTTCAACCACGGATTCAACTGCGCGGAAGCCACAAACTTCGCTACCCCGCGGTGGATAGAATACGGCAAGCGGGCAGTACAATGCACCTGCGGTACCAACATGGTTAAGTTCTCTATGGATACGTTCGTTAAACGCTTCCAACCGGAGCGCTACGATTTCTGGTTGAAAGGACAGGACGTGGGTTGCCACCCAGAACAACCGGAGAAGGTTGCGGCCGCTCCGCACCCCACCAGACAAGACATATTATGCAATAAAAACAATCCCGAACTCCCGCAGTCTTTCGTAGATGCGGAGCAAAGAATTAAAGAAAAGAGGAGGCATCCTTTACACACGAAGAGGGCAATAACGCGAGGAATGGCGAGTGGCGCTATCGGCGTACATCTCGGCAACGAAGACATTCAAGACGAGCGCGCCATGAAAGAAGGTGATCTGGACTTGCTGGGCAGGAAGCCGAGGGTGGCGACATCTTTAAAAGGCATGACGGATGACTACGGAGATGATGTAGAGCAAACGGAAGCCCTGGAAGACTTTTGGCTTAAAGGTGGAGAGATCGGACCTGAGGACGTGATCCACAAAGACGCCGGTCAGGACGATTCTGATAACGAACGTAAAGAACGCAAGAAGAAGGAAAAGAAAGAAGCCAAACCCAAAAAACCAGTCGAAACTAAAGGCAAAGCAAAATGCAAAACGTTGAGTGCTCCACAAGTCAAAGAGATCGATGAAATCTTAAACGCCTGGGACGATTTGCCCAAACTGTCTGACAACTCGGACCAAGAGACACCTAAACCGCTCCAACTAGAAGGCGGAGAAGTCGATCAGTACGGGTTAGTAAGAGCCAAAGTTAAATGCAATCAGAAACGTAAATTACAGACCGATCCAGCGGCTCCAAAGACCCCGAACAAAAAACACCGCAAAAACCAGCCGCAGACCATAATATAGGAAAAGAAGCTGTTAAAACCATCCGAGGCTTGGCAACCGAAGGTGTCACCAAATTTTCGCCGATGTTTTTTTTTATATTTTTTTTATCGTGTTACGTTAGTTTAAGGAATTCCTCGATGAGTGTTTTCTGTTCTATATTTTTTTTATTTAGTAACTTTATTTTTACGCAGTTACTATACATATAATTTTTTTAAAATATGAAACATATTAGGTATAGGCTATAATAGAAATTATATTCGTAGTCCTACTCACAAGGAGATCCTGTGCTCAGGTGGACTATATTTTGGATTTTCAGAGACATCTACATTATTTTTATTTAGTAACTATTTTTGTATTTAGTAACTATACGTATATATTTTTTTAAAATATGAAACATGTTAGGTATAGGCTACAATAGAAATTATATTCGTAGTCCTACTCACTAGGAGATCCTGTGCTCAGGTGGACTATATTTTGGTTAATTTTCAGAAACTTCTATGATTAAACTTCATCGTTTGGATAAGGTTTTCCATAAACTTCTACGACGATATTTTAAGTATATTAGTAAGTTCATTTTCCGATAGTTTCTTAAGCCAACATTTAATTAATTATCTTCTAAGATAAAAACTATGTAAATTTGTGTTTGAGTCTAACAATTTGCACATTTGAGTAGTGATTAACCTGGATTAGCCTGATAGTGTGAGAGTTTTTCATCATTAAATTTAATGGAATGATTAATAACTTTTTACGATATTTATGAATGTTATAATAACACGAATACTGGTTACTTTCCGTATGGAGAATTTAATATAATATTGAGGACTATGTTAAGAATTGTTACGTTACAAATTCGAGAATAGACTTCTCCACGGACTGGAGAATAAGGCGCCAATATAGAGGCGCGCGCATTACCCCCTCCCGCGAGCGACAAACCGAGCCGCCGCTAGACCGAACTCTCGAGCGGCAGCCGGCAGTCTTCAGCAAGCGAGCTTACAGGGCCCACGTTCCGCACGAACATGGGCGACACCAGTTCAGTTTCGCCGTTTGTGCGCTTCCGGTCCCCGATGGACGCTGCGTAGACTGAGAGAATCAAGCGCGTGAAGCCGCTGTTGGCCCATAAACCAAACGTGAGTCAATTACCATGTTACCCTTTGTGTGCAACTAAATGTTTTAGCCTATAAACCACGCGTGATAGAGAGTAGAGACGGACATTCAAACTAACTTTCAGCTAGGATCGTTCCTTTTATGTATTATTGTGTCTCCTAGAATTGAATAAACTGTTTATGTGATAACCTACCGTGTTTTGCTTGACGAGGGAGGCCCTGGGAGAATGGAGAAGCGTGAAGTTCCGAACCACAAGCACTAGCCTTGAGGTTACGAGACATCCTGCTTGCACCGAATCCTGAGCTAGTTTTTATTTGGGGCAGATACAGCAGCTAATTGTATTAAATATGTGGGAGCTTTCTCCAACCCTGCCGATAGCATCAGCACGCCCGTTGACGCTAACACTGGCGCTAAACGTGGGGCCATTTAAATTTTTTTCTGTTCCACCACGGCCTCGTTCCCAAGCAACAATTGTAAACTCTGAAATGTTATTATGATGTATTGTTTATTCCCAATTGTCTAGCACTTCCAACAGGAATCTCGGCGCGAACGTAATTTCGAATCACAATTTAAATTATTACGGGCGCGATTTTATCATTTGTGACTCGTCACTCGACAAAATATTACCGGTATTCCAACGCAAGGTGCCCAACCTAGGAAGTTGTCGCTGCGAATAATACAGTGATTACAAAGTGTCGGCCGATTAAAATTGCTATTTTCAATACAAGTGAATAGTGGAAATAAACACAAATTAAAGAAGAATTTATTCAACAATTAAAATCATGTACATGATAAACAAATCATCCGCTTGGTCTCGAAAGTGCTAAATATTTTTAATAATATACTATATTGCAGCACGCTGGTACGTCTCTTAAACGGACACTTGCTGACACCTAGGGAACAAGTGGATTTAAATTCTTTCTGTCATTTGACAATTAAGTATTTTTGACTCTGTCGTCTGATGAAACCGGATCATGCCATGCCATGCCAAATCACATTCGAATAATGCAAAAAATACTAAATTCGCGTTGACGTGGATTCCTTGACATCTGACACTATAATACCTTGTCAATTGACAAAGAAGGTAATATCTTGTCGAAAAGACGAAGGGAATTCGCGGGTAAATACCAAAAATTGGTGCTGTTTAAAGCCAGGCTATAGGAAGCCGCGTAATGAAACCATGCCCCCAAGATATTGTTGAATTCTCAAACAAATTACTTCCACGAAAACTTCTGAAAATTTTTTCGATTTTTCCTTTTTTCGATTTTTTAATTTTCGAAATTTTTTTTTTTTCCAAAACGCTTGGAGTTTTTCTTAAAAACGCAGTGCCAGAGGAAAATCGCTGCCCAAATTTTCTCCAGTTTTCGGACTCTGAAAATTTTTTCGATTTTTCCTTTTTTCGATTTTTTTTAATTTTCGAAATATTTTTTTTCCAAAACGCTTGGAGTTTTTCTTAAAAACACAGTGCCAGAGGAAAATCGCTGCCCAAATTTTCTCCAGTTTTCGGACTCTGAAAATTTTTTCGATTTTTCCTTTTTTCGATTTTTTTAATTTTCGAAATATTTTTTTTTCCAAAACGCTTGGAGTTTTTCTTAAAAACGCAGTGCCAGAGGAAAATCGCTGCCCAAATTTTCTCCAGTTTTCGGACTCTGAAAATTTTTCCGATTTTTCCTTTTTTCGATTTTTTTTAATTTTCGAAATATTTTTTTTTCCAAAACGCTTGGAGTTTTTCTTAAAAACACAGTGCCAGAGGAAAATCGCTGCCCAAATTTTCTCCAGTTTTTGGACTCTGAAAATTTTTTCGATTTTTCCTTTTTTCGATTTTTTTAATTTTCGAAATATTTTTTTTCCAAAACGCTTGGAGTTTTTCTTAAAAACACAGTGCCAGAGGAAAATCGCTGCCCAAATTTTCTCCAGTTTTCGGACTCTGAAAATTTTTTCGATTTTTCCTTTTTTCGATTTTTTAATTTTCGAAATATTTTTTTTTCCAAAACGCTTGGAGTTTTTCTTAAAAACGCAGTGCCAGAGGAAAATCGCTGCCCAAATTTTCTCCAGTTTTCGGACTCTGAAAATTTTTTCGATTTTTCCTTTTTTCGATTTTTTTTAATTTTCGAAATATTTTTTTTTCCAAAACGCTTGGAGTTTTTCTTAAAAACACAGTGCCAGAGGAAAATCGCTGCCCAAATTTTCTCCAGTTTCGGACTCTGAAAATTTTTCCGATTTTTTCCTTTTTTCGATTTTTTTTTTAAATTTTCGAAATTTTTTTTTCCCAAAACGCTTGGATTTTTCCTAAAAAGCACGTGGCCAGAGGCAAACCTCTGCCCAAATTTTCAAATAACCCAAACACTTACAAATACGCGTTTTTTCGCAGAAGCATTTTGTAAAAAAAAAAAATATATATACGTCCCCAGTGGTCAATCCCTGGCAAAAATTTCTTTCCAATTACGGATAAAGAGTCGAGTTCTCGTTTTTCTCCCAACGTAAGGTCACCCTGACACGACCCTATACACTATGGAAGTCCCTCAAGTCACGCTGGGTATAATTCCCCACATTTCTACGTCAAAAAAGGAAGAACTACTACAGGCCCTGAGAAGTAGAAAGATTTCTCCCAGGAATAAATCCAAAAAATGCCTTATTCAATATGCTTCTTTCTTCAACAAAAAGTACATCAGGAAGCACATCACGTTCAAGGAAGAAGACATCGTCTGGAGGAGAAACAACACTCTGTCACAAGGTGCGCTGTACTTCTCTGCCAAATTGGCACCCCGTTTTGTAAAGACGAAAGTCCTAAAGAAAATCTCAGACCTGGTTTACCGATTGTCCGACATCTCTGGTAAACACATAGGTAACTACCACATAAAGGACATTGTAAAAAGTGGGAACATGGAAACAAACTCCATTGCCACGCCCGTATAACCCCAACGGTTATTCCTTGACTCCTAGCAACCATTCGTCTACACCGTGACATGGATCACTATGGAAGTCAACCCTTTTGTTTCGTCACTAATGAGCGGCCTCTCGTAAACGATTGTCACTCATTAGGACACTCAAACGAAACCTTTCTAGCTCTGGCACAGTGTTGTCAACTGTAGCCAAAGTCATGGAAGAAATTATAATTCTCCCTTGTGGTTTCGTTTCATTTTATTTTATTTTTGTTTGTATAAATATCTCGTCATCATCAGTCATTCGCCTCTAATTGCTGCCCCAGGTGTCAAACCTTGGAAACATCGTTTTTTTTCTAAGCATGCACACCTCTACCTGAAATTGATCACTTCGGAGAAAGGAATTCCCTGTGGCTTACTGCAAGTAGTCAGAGACTACGTGCCCAAGGTTTTGTGCATCGTCACAACTAGCAGCATCACATTTTCACATCATCATGTCATACCTCGTCACCCCTTTCTAAATGTTAGAAAAATCTTTTTTGTACATTAAATATCGGGTCCTCGCCAAAGTGCATCTAACCCTTATGTCATATGTAGTTAAATTAGGTAAGCAAACCTGTGTAAACCCACGGCGGTATCAGATGTTTGCTACCCGTTCTAAGTTTTTTTTTCTGTTTTTTAAGAAAATAGAATGGCGCTCAATAAATAACCCTAATTGCTCTAGCTCTCCCCAGAACTGAATGTGGAGTCTGGAAAGTATCGTTATAAAAGGGACAACTTTCAACGTGCCTCTTCATTAACGATAAATTTTTTTACAACATTTCAGCAACATTGAGTCACCCTGGGTCTCAACTGCTCAAACTGAAATTTTGGGGTTGCCTTGTTGTGACTTATCACGTGCAAAGTACGAGGTCACAACAAGAAGCCAGGTCTCCAAGTGAACCACCCTGTGAACAACCCATCCCATTATTATAATTTTCATAACACCAAGGTGTGTCCATCGCAGTCTGTTTAAGTAAGTAAAACCTAGAAGGTCTTAAACACTCAAATCGGACCAATGTAAATAATTTGCCTTGTCAAACAACGATAAGCGCATGTCTTGTATTGTTGCTACCATCGTACGTGTAAGTACAACAAAAGTTGTACCATCACGATACGATACTCTGTGCGTAACCAAAAGGGTTGTACCACAAAGGATCTCTTTTGCGGTAAGCTTAGATGAAATTCACATTCCATCAGCACGCCAGAATTTTTTTTGTCCCTTAATTGTTGAAGTATAAAATCTTGGCCAGATCTTCAAATATGTTTTTGCCTTTGTGCAAGTCTTTAACGTACGCTAATATGGATTTATTATGCTACGGTATTGTTGTACTAAGTACATCAGTATGTCTCGCCGTCTGTATTGAATAGGTACCTTTATATGAACGTTAACCTTTGTTGCCATCATAGGTGGGAACCTTATAAAATCTGCCGTCATAGATGGGAATCTCAGAATATCTACTAAATGCGATACGGGGAGCCCGTTATAATTACTCTGTGGGTTTTTGTCAGAAATGTCATAAATACCTAGTCTTTTGCACCTCCCTTCAATACTGGGCAACCCAGTTGTAATTCGTTCATTGTTATCCGTGAAGACGTTACAATACTCACCATGAATCGTGCGAACGAAATAATATCAAACCTTTATGTGTGAACTACTCAATGTAGTCCACACCCCTTTTTTGTAATCATTAATATGCCCGTGGACTTCCTGTCACAAGAACCCAGGAACTATCTACTATCTCAAAAGGACTAATCATACGCTTCACTCATGATTATGGGGCATCGTGTCGTGGGAGTTAAGTTGATGGACACAAAAATACCTAACTCGTTGTCTGGGAGACGAACAAAGAAAATCCCCAGGTTTGTGAGATTTGAGCAAGGGTCTGTCATTTCTCGCAAACAAGTAGGAGAATAAAACGACCCCTAATCTTCTGCCCAATACACGTAGAGGATTAGACTTTATGTCAGTGTATTCTTTTGTCCAACACTACCAAATATTATTGTAATGTGCCAGGATGACTGCTGTAGACCTTGTTTCACCTCCACCCAGAGGTCGAATTTCGGAAATAGCCGAGTCCCCAGCAGTTTTCTTCGTTCAAATGTTCCCAACTATCACCCCTCCCCCTTCCTCGAAATTATCCGTGAGTGGGGATATATGCGTTACGCACTTGGCGTTTCGTTTGTCAAATGGGACAATCTTCATACGCGGATCCTTTCAACTTCCTACTCCTTTCCCAGTTGTCATTATTGTAATGTGCCAGGATGACTGCTGTAGACCTTGTTTCACCTCCACCCAGAGGTCGAATTTCGGAAATAGCCGAGTCCCCAGCAGTTTTCTTCGTTCAAATGTTCCCAATTATCACCCTCCCCCTTCCTCGAAATTATCCGTGAATGGGGATATATGCGTTACGCACTTGGCGTTTCGTTTGTCAAATGGGACAATCTTCATACGCGGATCCTTTCAACTTCCTACTCCTTTCCCACTTTGTTATAACTAATCTTGTACGCAATGTTTTGTTTTTCGAAAGTAGAAAAAATGCTACCGTATAGACGTGAGCATAGGTCATGGAAGACCAACTTCTTTCGAATGGGGAATTTTGTTATACGTACAATCCCTCAACCACGTATTCTTGGAAATGTATTTGGTAAAGAAAAAAACCAAAAGGGGTTACACAGAACCTGTCCTTGAATACGTACCTTTGTAACATGTATTAGGAATTAGCCACATTTAGTTAGCTCTCTCTCCGTCTCTCTCTCTACACGCCAAACGAATCCAACTTTTTCTCAACATGCACACTTGTTTCTCTCCAAACTTTTTTCATCATTGGTCTACTAGGCAGGTAAACTTCAAGAATTTTGTTCTAATAATAATTTTTGCCGGATTTTAAAAAAAAACCAGCAGCTCTGCACCCTATCTACATCTGCGCCTCTTCATGCTGCCCTCGCTACCGTCACGGAGGTCCCTTGCCTTCAATCCCTGCGTACCAAAAGCACCCGACCGCATCTAACATAACCTAGTGTGAGTCGTGCGTGTAGTTGCGAATTGTATCACCACAAAGAACCGACACTCAAAACAAACCCGAGCACGCCAGCTCTAGGTTGGTTCCTGTTCCTGCTGCCATTATGCAAATGTTCCTGCTGCATAATGCAAATGCTCTGCTGCCATTATGCAAATGTTCCTGCTGCATAATGCAAATGCTCTGCTGCCATTATGCAAATGTTCCTGCTGCATAATGCAAATGCTCTGCTGCCATTATGCAAATATTCCTGCTGCATAATACAAATGTTCCTGTTGCCCTTGTGCAAATGTTTCTGCTGCCATTATGCAAATGTTCCTGCTGCATAATGCAAATGCCCTACTGCCATTGTGCTGATGCTCCTGTGCCCTTGCGCAAGTGACAATACCAACGATTGTTCACAAAACAATCCCACTACATACAAAAGCCAGTGTACCAGCCACCAATTGCGATTCCACTCTCCAGTACTTCAATGGTTTCGTACTGGCTCACCCACAGGATCCGGAAGCAGTTACCCTTTCGACCTCTGTGACAGGTAGAACTCTCCACACCACCTAGAAGCCTCATCATGTGTTCTCTTCCTCGTAATTTCTTAAAGGCCCTAGTGTCCCTTGAGTGTAATCTCAAATGGGCCAGGTTACTGTGACAAAGTAACCTTGTAACTTCAGTGAAACGTTCAACCACCCCAGACATCCTACGCAAACCACGTTCGCAAACATTAGCTCACAGACCAATGATACAATTTTAGAGTTTTTTTTTTCTATCACTGCATAACCCTTGTACCTTTCTTCAACAGATCCTTGTTCTTTGCAACTGTATTTATGTATGCCACTGCCTTTATATACATTTATTGACAATTCCTTGTTACACCATGTATCTTCTCTTTTGTGTTCTGTTCATAACTATTCTCCAGCTAGGAATCTCTCTCTCTCTCTCTCTCCTCGTTTCTCTTAAATGTTTTTGGCACAAGTGCTGAAAAGGTAAGAGGATTTATTAGTCCTACAGCTCCATTACCACGTCGCTTTTATTGCGGCGAGGGGGGAAGTGTTACGTTACAAATTCGAGAATAGACTTCTCCACGGACTGGAGAATAAGGCGCCAATATAGAGGCGCGCGCATTACCCCCTCCCGCGAGCGACAAACCGAGCCGCCGCTAGACCGAACTCTCGAGCGGCAGCCGGCAGTCTTCAGCAAGCGAGCTTACAGGGCCCACGTTCCGCACGAACATGGGCGACACCAGTTCAGTTTCGCCGTTTGTGCGCTTCCGGTCCCCGATGGACGCTGCGTAGACTGAGAGAATCAAGCGCGTGAAGCCGCTGTTGGCCCATAAACCAAACGTGAGTCAATTACCATGTTACCCTTTGTGTGCAACTAAATGTTTTAGCCTATAAACCACGCGTGATAGAGAGTAGAGACGGACATTCAAACTAACTTTCAGCTAGGATCGTTCCTTTTATGTATTATTGTGTCTCCTAGAATTGAATAAACTGTTTATGTGATAACCTACCGTGTTTTGCTTGACGAGGGAGGCCCTGGGAGAATGGAGAAGCGTGAAGTTCCGAACCACAAGCACTAGCCTTGAGGTTACGAGACATCCTGCTTGCACCGAATCCTGAGCTAGTTTTTATTTGGGGCAGATACAGCAGCTAATTGTATTAAATATGTGGGAGCTTTCTCCAACCCTGCCGATAGCATCAGCACGCCCGTTGACGCTAACAGAATGTAGAATAGTGCCGGAGAGGACAGTGATATTTATGTTATTGCTTTTATATTATTACTTTTGTCCAATTTACAAAATAAGTAACACGAAATTGAAAGTGCTGGGTGGTACTTATATGGAACAAAGACAAATAAAGATAGCAATACACATAACAAAATTGATGTAACAAGTCAAGCCAAGGCCTCGCTGCAAATCATAACAATCATATTATATCTTCACTTGCTTAGTGATTTGCTTGATCAATGTTAAAAATTCTATAAACTTTCAAACGTTTCAATTTTAATTGATCAACTTTTATTGAACGACGAAAGTATGAAAAAACTTGTTCAACTTCGTTGGAAGAAGGTTCACACTCGTCAATATGCTTACAAGTGTTGAGTTGATCAACTGAAATTGAATCGTCTGAACCCGCTACTAGATAGATCTTGTCTTGAGTTAACCAGTCTACACATTCTGGACGATGGTGAATATTATCCATAGTTGAATGTTGATTAAGGAAAACCAATTTGTCATTTCTGAGACTAGGGAAGGGGATATTGGATGATTGTTACTTTCCCCCTTTTCCATGGTTGTAGATAGTGAACAAAGCAGTTTAAAAGATTTAAGAACAGCTTCACTTTTGTGCTCATAAAAAGATGTATAGATACATATGAGTGGGTGCAGTTGACTATATACAGTAGGTACCGACCGTGGCAAGCTTGCCGATGTCTTCCTCCGAAGCGCCCAGCGAGGCGAGTCCGATCTCCTGCGAGAACTGAGCGAAGCTCGGATTGGCGAGTAGTGGCATGTGCCCCAACAGCTCGTGGCAGCAATCGCTGAAAGAATACCATACATTATATTATAGAATACCATACCTAGTCTGATATCAAATTTCTTCTCAAAATTATAATTAACCATGTGGAATCTTCCCTCTTGGCTGCACTCAATATCATTCACCATCTACTAGGGAACCCTGAAACTTTCCGTATCCCTTCTTTCTTAAATTGGACAACTTTAACTTCTCTCAATCTCTTGTGTGAATGTATCAACTATGTAACATGATGTATGTGGATAGATTCCGGATAAATCTATCGATATCCCCCAGCAAGGTTAAATATTGAGGTAACTATTGCATTCTCATGAGGGGGTTCGATCCTGGGGAGAGAATAGGAGGTTGGAAAATGTATTACTAAGTTGTTTGGGCCATATTCTTAACACAACGTATTATTTACATCATATCGATAAAAGACATGCAAACCAAATAGATTTTTTTTGTTAGGTTAGGTTCATGACTACCTTTTTATGACTTAAAGTTAAAAGATTATGCTTTAGAGATAAAATATTGTCATCGCCGAAACGCCGCCGAATTTTGAAATAAAATTCGACATACATGTAAATGACATAAATCTCCTCCCAACCTCCGCAATAGCAATTTTAACAATATCGATTGAGAGCTCTAAAATTTCAGGATTGCCACCGAAAGTTGGCATTCCGACTGTGTATTTGAATTAATCTAAATTATCACATTTACATGAATTCGCCCTTCACCAATAAAAAACTTTACAAAAATATTTTGAGTTTTTTTAACGAACGATCCACGAGCATTTAAAATGGAGAAATTCTCCCATAACTCTAATTATTTTTTCTTAATATTTTACTGTAGGAAACATCTACGAACGAAGATACATTAAAGTTACGTGATATATTAAATTAATTTATGTACGTGATATATTAAATATATTTATTGACAAAGATAATAATTAGATAAAGAAACATCATACGAAAGTTGCATTTGCATTTGCGATTTCCGAATTTTCTCCATGAGGCCCATGCTAAAAAATCTAAGTCTAAAGTACATATTTTTGGTGGCCGGTAAAAAACAGGGAGCGCTAGGTCGGCGTTGTTGATCGAAGTTGTAATATCCAAAGTAAGTAATTTCGTTTCAAGTATTGTGTGGAACCAGTTATTTCACTTTTTCTCCGGTTCCTCAAAAAAATTATATCAGGCGATCGGGGCGATCCATTGATAGCAAAGTCATCGAAACATAGTAACCGTGACAGGAACTTCGACAATCATCATTATACATGAAGTTAAGTTCATAAGTTTGATAATTTTGATATTTCACTTTGGAAAATGTTGTATTTAGTTAAAAATTTTGTTATTTGAAATTTGGAAATTTTTCAATTCGGGAAAATTTCATGTTTCTGAAAATTTTCTTCTGGGAAAATTGGAACACAGTAAAATGTATCTGAGAAATTGGTCAGAAAATGGGTCGGGAAATTGCAGAAAAGTTTTTGAAACTGAGAAATTCATGACATTTTCTCATCAGGTAGGCTGATTCACGTGGCCGGGTAACTCGAGAAGCACATTTTAGCCGGAATACTCTAAAAAAGGGTTCAAGAGACTGATCATTTTGATAACACCAACCTCTTATCTATTTCGGGTCGGGATGTACAGTTTGAGCCGCATTTCCCGAAAAAGTGCCCAGGGACTTTACAGCTCGGTTTTAGTACGTTGCTACTTAGTCACTTCGGTCGTCTCGTCAAAGGTCGTCAATGGCATCAGTGGTCCTCGGTAATTGTTGTAAGTATTATATTGTAGGAATTTGAATTCGACCAATTTGTTGAAACTTCAACGGTTCTTTTTCAAAATAACAGAGGGCTCCACTTCCGTTTACAACAAACCGAAACTTCAGACATTAGCATAATAATACTATCAGAATCAGCCTTGAGGTAGCAAAAGTAACAAAAGTAACGTAAAAAGTAAGTAACAAAAAACTCACGGTTCAGGGGTGTAGAACGGGTCGGAAGAGTGGCGGATGTACTGGGTGCAGTGGAAAACGCGGAAAGCCAGTCCGGAGAGGAAGTCCCTCGGAGACAAGTAGCCCGCCACAGGCCTTATCTGGAAGCCCGTCTTTCGCTTGAGGAAAGCGCTCACGTCTTCCAGCTGCAAGATTTAAATATAATAAGTAATAAGTTGACGGCCTCCGTGGTCCCGAGGCAAGACTCTCGACTCACAATCCGAAGGTCGCGGGTTCGAACCCGGCGTGCGCAAATAAATTTTATTTGATTAATTTGTGTTATTTCACAATTTATTCATTTAAAATAATATATAGTATATTTGCGGCACGTTCCAGAGTGGAAGATACTATCAGTATCGCCCTGGTGTAAGACCACCATTCAGAATTAAAACGTTGCTTGAAATGGCTTTAGCCGTGTTTAGTGACCAGATCTGAAGCCAGGTACTTCCCCACCTTCCTCTTCCCTATCTCCTTCCCCTCCCCACTACCTTCAGCCTCACAACATACCCCAATTGGGGATGCCATAGTCTCACTGGCTCCAGACGGGAGCAGTTGGGACTCTTGTGCGGTATTAACTGTAAAAAAAAAAAAAAAGTCGGAAAAAATGCAAAGTTCATTTTTTGCATTCTTCACCGATTTTCAGAAAACAAGCGATTTATACTTGAATTTTGCATTTTTCCACTATACACGGCAGCTTCCCATGGTAAACGACCTTATTAATTGTATAAAAAAAGCATTTTTAAAAGCTCCTACACGATTCTTCAATAGTTACCAGCTGCTAATCTTGTACACATCTCAGGTGCCGGGCAGGAGCTCCTAAATTCTTTATAAACCTACTTGATTCTGTGCAAAGAGGAGCGATCCGTCTGATTGACTATTTTGTTAACAGACCGATTGCCATCTCTTATGCCCAGACGCAACGTGGGCATGCTGAGTCTGTTTGCAGTGTTTTAATGGAGCCTGCTCTAAGGAGCTAGCAGTGCTGTGATCCCCAGTGCACGGAATACCCATTCGCCGTTGATGTTGACTTCATGAGAACGAGTAGTTTCTTGAACTCTTTTTTGAATAAGTCGGTTTGTACGAGAAACATTTTTCCCCGGTCTTCACATTGTACAGAAAGGGGCGTTCTTGTGAATAAAACAGCTGTTGTCCTCCCGTTGAGAGTTTCGTTGTAGCTTCGCATCCTGTTATACACGTCCGTTTATGAGATAAAAAGAGGGAGTGGTTAGAACGGAGCTATAAGCAGTTTTCTAGTGCTGGCTTGTTGGTAAGAAGATAAAGGTTTGCTTGTTTGTTTGGTTGTCTGACCTGTGGGAGGTGGTCCTCTCGGTAGCCGCAGTACTTGACCAGCTGGGGCCAGTTCTCCAGGTACTCCGGGCAGGCGTGCATTGCGTACAGCCTCTGCAGCTCGCGGAAGATGACTCCCCTAAGGGCACGTAATAAGGAACATAAGTTGGATATTTTATAACGTAAAAGAATAAAACAAATATATGAAATACACAATACCATTACAATACATCATTGTACAGGGTGTGGCACGTTCCCGAATGATTTAAACTACCGATTCCTGAATATGTTTGACTAACAGCAGAACGTAGACGTTATTAAAAAAATACGTAATTTTAATGTCCGATGATATTTTTCAATTTTTCAATTTTTCAACTAAAAACTTTTTTTTTTCAAACATGTCGCCACTGATTACACTCCCACACGTCGCAACGGGATCACGAGATACACGTGCTGTTTCGTGTGTTACCGTGCTGCTGGAACAAGACGGAGCGTTTATCTCGTGACCCGCTAAGTTACGCCCAACGACTCAGTTGCGACGGGTGACGGAAAAATATATTTTAATTGTTTTTAAGTGAAAAAATATCATTGGACAGCAAAATATATACATACAAATAAGATCAGTTCACAATATTGGCTGATTTTATAAATTTTATTGCATCTTAGTTTTATTTTATTTTATTAAAATTAATTATTTTATATTATCTTGAATTTTATTAAAATTTAAATCGGGGGCCTACTAAACAGGCTACTAACACCATCACATTTACTCATAAAAAAGTCTCCAAGCGCCTTCTTGAAACTGTGGTATTTGGTTTGATTTTATTTCAATAATTAAACGGTTGAAGATTTTATAAGCAAAAAAGTTAAACTGTGACAGAAATTGAGGTTTTTGTTTCTAGAATAATATAATTGGATTGGTTGAAATAACTTGTATTATAGTTTGATTATAAAATAAATATCTTTTATGTACTTGCATTTAAAATACGAGGATATATCTTTGACGTTTATGGATTTTATATTATGTTTGAACCCTTCGTGGGGTTAATGCAGTGAACTTTGAAAGAAGTCCGTATTATTAATTTTTGGGCTTTAATTAATGTATCTAATACCGTTTTAGAGTATCTTCCCCAGACTATGATACCGTAAGATATAATTGATTGACAATGGGAAAACTTTACCGCCTTTAGTGTAAATAACAATAATCGTTTATTTCACGAAACATCGTTCAATCTAAGTAGACTAAATACTGAAAGATTTTAAGATGACTAATGCAAATAATAAGATATTTATTAGGTACCTGCCAATGTATATTAATATTTATCTGAATGAGTAAAACCTTAAATTGTAATATTTAATTAAATAAAGACAATATTAGCGAAACTAAATCGAAAATCTGAAAACCGCAAAATCAGAAAACATCTAGGACACGAACACAGGACCTGCATTGCCGGGCGGAGTTCTACCAACTGAGCTAATGTTTTCCGATTCGGAAAACCCGATTCGGAAAACCCGATTCAAATCCGAACTGAGTGCTACGTAGATAGCGTTTTGGATAATGTTTTCCGCAAGTCTAGGATGAATATTTATTTTTATTTTCAACTTATAGTACAATGAAGTCAATATTAGCGCAACTCAATCGAAAATCTGTAAACAGAAATTTTTGTAAAAGATGAAGTCACATCTAGAACATTCAGTTTCGCTAATATTGTCTTCATTTAATTTAAATATATTAATATTTTTTTACCAGGAATACGTCTGATATTACGGATGCAGATTCTGTGCGATATTACTGGATATAATTAGGTTTGTAGCCTCGTCAAGATGTCTTGAATATCTGTTGCATTCATAATTCAATTTGGCGTTCGTATTCGAAACCAGGCAAATCGAGTTACCTAACAGGAGAGTCAAACTCTGCAGAGTGTACCTACTCGTAATAATATTTACGTTTGATTTTGTTGCCAATTCATTCATTGGTCTTCGCCTAAACTGATTTTCTATCGAATCAAATTTTCTAGTTACACCATAAATAAATACACAATAAATCATTGAAGAAGAAGATAACAATAATAATCTTAACGAAAATATGAAAGAGAACAAGACACAGAAAAATAGAAAAGACAATGGCCGCAACTGGGACTCAAACCCAGACCTCTCGTCTAACGGCGACGTGCGCGTTAACCAATTTCGCTATTGCCACCTTCTGTCAAACCGTCATTTTTGTCAATCTCATATTTCAAATTGTAGAATTAACAATATTATCTTCAACTAATTCTTTTTTCCATATTATGAGCAACTACCATTTTTGTTGGAAACAATCATTCTAAGAATTGGTTTGTAACCTGGATAGCGTCTCGGATAAATATATCCGAATTTATTTTTTTGACTTTTTATAAAAGTCTAAATGAATATTCAACATATTATAAAATTGTTGCGACCATCGTCTTTTTCTGTGTCTTGTTCTCTTTCACATTTTCGTTTAGATTATTACTGTTATGTTCTTCTACAATGATATATTACATTGATGGGAATAATCTTCAAAAGTTATAAAAAGGGAGTTTTTCTTATAATAAATTGAAATACACAATAAATTAATTAAATACTTTCGGTTTAAACAGTTTCTTGTTTATACTAATTAATTTGTTTATTACATACACAGTAATGCAAAAAGAAGTTTAATAATATACCAACGGCTTTAGAAATGAAAATAGAGAATAATAAAATAAGAAATTTGAAACAAGTTGTAAAGTACATTATATGATCCCTCAAGACAGGGACGTATGGAGGAGCCTTGTCGATGCAATGGGTCCCAGACGCGAATAGGATAAGGGGACGAATATGATGATGATGATGATGTAAGGTACATTAAAATAAATTATTAAGTTTTTGGTTTGACCGAGGATTGCATCTATCTCCCCAGCTAAGGTTTCCTAACTGATGTGAACTTTAAAAAAATCTATTCAATCTTTTAGTAAATGCCATAGCATAAGAATTTCAACTACCAGTCTGAAAATGTCCGTAGTAGGATGAAACCGGTCTTGGTGTAAATAAATTAGTGGAAAAAAGTGCAAAAGTGATTCCATTTCAATTATAAAAAATATTTGTTTTTGGTTTGACACAAGATTGATCCTTCCGCCCAAGGGACTGACTAAAATGAGTGAACACCGCTAACACTTAAGCCAAATCCTAATTGGATGGTACCGAGATTTATTTCTTGTATTATAATTGCTGTAAATTTTTGAAGTACTTAATGCCAATTCAACACAAGCTTTGCTGCCAAATTAACATCTTTGGACAACTTTTTGAACAAAAATAGTTACATAATATTCGTATGATACCATTAAAGCTTTTCCTTCATTTCGAATTCATTCAAAATTAAGTCATTAAATCAAGCTCAAAACTTACTTACCATGTTTTAATTTCTTCCTCCGTGTACTGCACCTTTGGGATTGGCTGGCCGCTGAAATATTTTGTAATAGCTGTAAGAATGTCATTATTTAAGAAAATAAGTTTAGAAAGTAACGAGACTGTGTAAGGAAAGGATGGATGGAGGTCGCTGAAGTAGTCCAGGGTAGAGACGTCTGGAGTCACCTTGTCGAAGTGATGGGTCTGCATAATAGATTTTCTTACTTTTGATTTGCTTCTACCACAATATGTTGTATTTATTACCTTTCTGTTAAATGTTCCTAATGAATAAATGTGAGATACGTGTAGTATATTTTAGAGCAGGTAATTGTTGTAGCGAATGTGAATAGAATTATCTTTGACCTCATCAGAATATATCTGACAGAAGGTGCGGGTATTATGTGAAATGGTGTTTCCCTTGTAGGTACATAATATTATAAAGTTTTTCTCCTGGGTCAGGTACGGGCAAGCAGGTCCATAACAACATTGTCGCAGTGTTATTCAATAACTTACAGTCATTGAACATGATAAGTATGGGTACCGCCGCTACGGGAAATATTTATTGGTTAGCCAACACCCCTACCATGGTTTGCTACTTTTGATGACTTAGCAGGGGTGCCCGGGTTTATGGGGTGAGGTTTGTCTGAGTCTTGGCGGCGGATACACATCGACTCCCAGATTCCTATCTTTTTCCTTCCCAGAACTTCCTCTTACCATGTATAAAAGTTTACACTAGTTGCTACAAAGTACATTTTATTTGATTAATTTGTGTTATTTTGCAATTAATTCATTAAAAAATAGTATATTTGCAGCACGTTTCGGAGTGGAAGAGTCACAGTATCAGTATCACACTGGTGTAAGACCACAATTCAGAATTGAAATGTCGCTTGAAGTGGCTTAAGTCATGGTTGGTGATCAGATTTGAAGAGCCAGGTACTTCCCACCTTCCTCTTCTCCGCCTTCTTCCCCTCCCCACTACTTTCAGTCTCACAACATACCCCAATTGGGGATGCCATAGTTTCACTGGCTTCAGGCAGTTGGAAACAGTTGGGCGGTTGTGATCAAAATTATATTGTTGATCTGTCAAGAGTTAGAATAACAGCGTTCAAATATAAAGCTAACGATGAGAGGATGGATGCACATGAGAATGGCACAAAGAGCGTGTGCTAAGACAGAGTTGTGTAGTGGACCATCCTCTCCGCTCACCACTCTGGGTTAGTTAATTGACCTTTGATATATTGGCATACAGAGCTCCGGGCCAAAAAGGCCCCTTCCTCTTTCGTCACTCTAACGTGGTTGTTGGAAAAATGATATAAGTAGGAGTTGTTAAAAATTATGCTTACCACTTGTAGTTATTGGCAATGGCCACGAACTGGTCACGGCGGCGGCGGTACACGGGATCCTTGAAACCGGGATGATCGGCGTCCAGATCTGCGCCATACATCAGCACGTTCTGCGCGCGGTCCAGATCATTGATCTTGCGCGGGAACCAAGGCATCTCGTCGAAGTCTGAATGGAACCAAAACAAACTCATTTACGGTTCCATGACAAAAAAGAACATTTAATAAGTAGGTTGAGACGCACCACGATACCACAGTTTGCAAGGAGAATTGAAGAAAAAAGCACCTCCCAAAAATGACCATACAGTAAACAAAAACCACAAAATAATCATTCTTCAAAAACAACAACAAAACAGTGAAACTGAAAAGTCGCAATCATGGAGAACTTAGTAGCAGACTTCGGCATTGAAAATCAAGCATCTTGGAAAAAAGTTGATTACGATAAATGAAGTATATTTTAATACTAATAACCAAATTAATATGTAAATATTTAATTTAATGATTTTATTTCTTCCTAAGAGTATTCTTGCCCTCTTTGTCGATAATTATTTTTCTGGATTTGAATGTACTTCTGACAAACTTATACTGACTATTATATATGCAGAGCATAAAATAAAAATACAGTAACCTCCTTTCCAGTCGACGGTGGGCGAAGGTAGTTTTAAAATTTATGAAATCGTCAATTACACGGCCGAGCACTTTCATGGTTGAAATATTGGCTAAGCATCCATCAAAAGTCTAGAGATATTTTTGAAAACATGTTCTAATAATGCCTGCTCTTTGCTTTGCGACTAACCCTTTTATAAGAAAATAATCCAGAGGAATTATACAATTTTGATTGATGCAAACCAGCAGCAGACTATATGCTTCCGTAGCCAGGACTTGCTCTTTGTCTCATGTCCATACAACCGTGATTCTTTTTACCGTCCCATATTTATTCTTGCCCGATGGTCATTTCATCTAGAGTTAAATTTTTTATTAATTTGAAATCGCTATTATCGTTTTTTTTAAGTGCACTAAATGTAAATCCGGGATCACCGTTGAAATTTTTATACCACTTTGAAAGTGTCCGGGGATGGGGAAGACATGAATCAAAAACTTTTAGCAGGGGAATAAAAATTACAAGTTAATCTCAGCATACAGGGTGCAGGAGGGTATTGTTTAAAATGTTTTATTTTATTTTTTATGTTTTTTAGGTACAAGCTCTGAAATATTTTTTTGCTGTTGCAGTATTTCGTCACTTCATTTGGAAAGGATTCTATTTTCACTTTAACTTGTTCTGATATGAGGTGTCAAAGTTTGCAAAGACGATTTCTAATAATCCATTTACCGATTTCCAATTTTGAGGTTGAATCTTGAGTAAAGTATTTTAATTGAACATATTTTAAAGGAAAATATTAAAACTTCCCTAAACTTGCAAATAGAACCATATGCAAACAGCTAGGGCGTAATAATTTATTGCACAAGATTCTAATTCATATCCCTAATGCATTTCCAAATTAGGGCAACGTCCTATTTAAGTATTTTCCATTAAACTAAAATAATTTAACTAAAATAGATTTCGAAAATTGTCTTTGCAAACTTTGTAACCTTATGGTTAGGCAAAGTTAGAACCCTATCCAACCAAAATGACGAACCATAATGCCTCGTAATAACAATCAATTGTTAGGCACAAACAAAATAGAGAGTGTAAGTTCTAAGAACAACTGTATATATAGATCCCCACCGAAACTAATCTTTTAATTTATGTGTATGATACTACCGCCATGGGTCGACCCACAGTGCCCTTCTTGACAATATCAAGGAGGATACGGTTTTTCTACTTAGGTCGGCAGAATAGCACTTAATCCCATTCATGGGAACACCTCAGCACAGGTTCGCCTAGTGAGATGTTCACAAAACTACGACTAACCTATTTACATACACTTACGGATCTTTAACATTTTTTTTCTTATTACTAAACCTATTATCTATGTAAACTATGTAATTATTTGTAAAGTGTATGTACAAGAATAGAAATAAATAAATAAATAAAATAAGTGGTGTTAGAACGATTATTTAAAATGCTTGATGTTAGAACTTTGTCATACATATACGAAAATACAACACAGATGGTTATGAACATTATTTTGGGTTTTGAAATTAGCAATAGAAATGCCTTGGCATTCAGAGGTCATTTAAAAAAAATGTCAAAAAATGTTATCCAAATGGTGTGAAGATTTGGTGATGTTTGTGACATCATTTCTTCAGAAAGAGTATTTTTTTCCAAGGAAATATTTTTAAATGATGATACTTTTTTTAATATGGCGTTTTGTCGAAGGTCTTTCTTTAATTAAAAAAAAAACACACATTCTTTTCAACTGTTTTCATGGTGATATAGAAATAATTGATTGATTTAGATTATCGATGAATGAAAGATACACAATTAAAAGTAGAAAAATAATCATTTACGCACATCGGTCGTCGGAGTAAGCCAGCTCGTCGATTAGAGTGGAAGTTTCAGCAGGATCGAGAATCAGTTCTGTTAGAGGAGAAACTTTTAAATTGTTATTAATGTCTCCATCATTTATTCAAACATTTTAATTTTAATTTTATTTTGTTACCACTGTAAAACTGTGAAAACTTTTTTTAGAAATATTATTAAATTTTTGATAAATACGATCACTCCTTTCCTAAAATTTTAGCACCTGCTTAAATCAAGAAAGAAAATAATAATGCATTAAATTTTACACTGTAAATCTGATGATTATATAAAATATTTAAAAAAACCAATAAATACTAATAAAAACATTAAAAAATCTATTTCAAACTATGAGAGGCTATGTTGGCAACAAGGATTGGCGCTGTGAGTTACAGCAAGTTCATAACACTAGTTCTTTACCCACTGAGGCCGATGTATTTCGACTAGGGCTATACGAATCAATCGTAATCTTGATTTCGTAAAAAAGATAAATTACCTAAGTGCCATAGATTAAGGTAACTTGAAATAATATGTATATAAATAAATATTAAATTTTTTATTATTTTTCTAGTGTTTTTTCCAAAATAATTATAAACTAAATTAGATTTTAGTGCTTAGTGGTTTTGGTTTCAATCTTTATTTGGTGTCAGGTGATCCCCCTATATTTAGTATTAATTTTATGTTATATTAAAATGTTATAATGTTCTTGTGATTTTGAGTGAGAGTGGGATTTTATAGTAGGGTTTAGTACCATAGCACAATTAGCTTTTTTGCCCAAATGTTGTTTTTCGTTTGATGGATACATGTTTTTGACCCCGAGATCTATTGTTTCTAATATAGGTGTTAGTTGTTATTTCTTGGTTTTGTATTTATGAAGGAAAAGGAGTATTGGTTAAGAATAAAGTTGTTTAATTGATATGATGTTATGATTGTTAAAAATTTAATCAGTGCTAATTCTATCAGGGATTTGGAGTACATTTTTCATTTTGGGTTTAGTGGACTTAATATATGGTCATTTGATCTTCCCCATTCCATAATACCGTATTTTAACAGCGATTGGGAAAGAGCCATGTAAATCTTGATTAAGTGTTTTTCGATAAGGATATTTCTGATGGTTTTGAAAAATAACATAGTTTTTAAATTTTTATTAAATAACTAACGTGTTCAGTCCATTTCAAATTTTGTTCGATTTCTACAGCTAGATAGGTTACATGGTCAATTTTATCCAAAGATGTGCAATTACAAAGCTTAATCTTATTCTTAAATGTTTTTGCTCAATTTTTCCCATTAATTAGAAGAGCAATGTAGATATCGATATATAAAAACAAAAAAGTTGAACAGGAATCAGAATTTGGAAAACACGGCTTGAAAGATGAAGCCATTTATTTCCGAGCTTTTTTGATGCCCCTTCTTCATTTGTACAAAGAAGCATTAAGCTAATCCTAGCGGTTATGTCTCAAGAATAGTAAAAGAGATATGACTGAAACGATAGTTTAAACGATAAACGATAAATGATAACGATAGAAGTGTAGTAATTTCGTTTCTTATTTCAATTTACTGTCACTCCTCTTTCGCTTCTTATTCGAGCACATAAGGATGCTATAATCCTTGCGCCAGTGTGTAAATTGGAGAAAAATACATAGTTAGCCGAAAGCTTCAGTTTTTGAACAATACGCATTGACGAATGGTTGACTGTACCGACTCATTTAATTTCTTATTCGAGCTTATTTTGACGTAACCTTCTTCATGAAAAACCAGAAGTAGATGGCAGAACGTGGATCAATTGACATGTTATAACACGATTCAACCAATGAAAACGTCGTCGAGGATAGAATGCTGAGTGTGGTTATTTCTTTAATTTTGACTTACCCCTTCTTCATTCGCACACAGAAGGATGATACTGTTCCTATTGAGCAAAATGCACGATATAATGCAGTACGAATCAGTACCTATTTCAAAACCTCAGCAGTTTTAGAGGATTGAGAGTAGATACTTATAAATCTCGTTTCTTTTTGAGTTAATTGTCATTCACCTCTAAACTCCTCGCCGTTCGTCTCAGCAGAAGGCTGCATCTGCAGAGAGGTCGCCACGTGCTTCAGCTTGCAGCTCAGCTAGTCCACGCGACGCTTCCCACACTCGTTTTCCACCAGGATGTCTTACCGCTGATATAACTCCTGATAAGGGATAAGCGATTAGTCAGCCACTTACCGAAGCTGGCCGCTGCGGAAAGAGGAGTGGGCGGAGGGAACTCCTCGCCGCCCGTGGTAGCAGAAGGGTGCATCTGCAAAGAGGTCACTTCGCGCTTCAGCATGCGGCTCAGTTGGTCCATGCGACGCTTCTCACACTCGATCTCCACCAGGATGTCGGACTGCTTGGGGGAAACAGAAATGTTCTATTAACTCTCCAGTATTCAAGACAGCGATTGATGTTACCTAGCTTCTTCTTTAATATATAGAAAAATATTTTCGCAATTAAGATTACCTACACTAATCGCGTGTAATCATAAACAAAGTCATAGAAAACCGAGAGGATGCGACCGAGTTCAAAGGAAGCTAAAGTTGAAAGATGTCTAAGCAAGTTATTTATCCCACTAAACTTATAGGTGTGTAGAAATGTCATATCGAATATCTACATCGTTGCACTGCTTCAAGAAGCTCTGCGGGGGATGGTTGCTGACTGCACAGTCAATCGTCCAACATCTTAATTGATAAAATTTGCAATTGAAGGAATGCCTACTTGTATTTTTGTTTTTGATTTGATTATATTTTTTATTTTGATTACATAATATTTATATTTGAATTGATTATATTAGAATTTCGATACTAGGATTATTTGCATTATTTTGAATCTTGATTTTCATTTTCTATTTAATTTAATCAAATTTTATTTTTAAAAATTTAATTTAAATATTTAAATTATAATGTATTGCGAGTGTTAAATGTGTTAAATTGAAAACTTGATTTGAGCAGTGACTCTTTTGTCAATAGAGTAAAGGGGCCATCCATAAATTACATCATACCTTAAGGGGCGGGGGGAGGGGGAGTAGAAAAGTGTGACATTGTGTGACGAGAGGTATGGGGAGGGGTCATCAGCTCTGTGATGTAACATGTAAAAATCTGAATTTTGATTATTTTTAGACGTAAGATTGCAAAATATGTGACGTCACCCAGGGGGGAGGGGTCTCACAAATGTGACGATGTGTGACAAGGACAGGGGGGGTAAAAAAAAACATGAAATTCGTGTGATGTAATTTATGGATGACCCCAGATGATAAATGAACAAAATGTGTAAAATTGATGAATAAATGTTTTTAATATTATTATTATAAAACAGTCACTTATAAGGTTATTTAGACAAAAAAACTTATAAGAACTGTTAATATCTCAATTCATATTATTTCTTTTATCCTGTTCGATTCGGAGAGCCATCGTATCGACAAAGTGCCTTCAGGCGTACCTATTATTGCAGACCGTTTATTGCAGACCAATTTGTTGAATGACTTACCTCCACTGCCTCCATCTCCGATTTCCTCGACTCGATGTGCAGCACATTGATGCCAAGGTCCTGGAAGACGGTGAGGGCGCGCGCCAGCCCGCCCACCTGGTTCTTCAGCGTGAAGATGACGGCGATCTTCTCGTGCGCCTCCACCGGGCCGCTCTGAGTTGCCGCCGGGGCCGGATCGAGGCTCGGTAGCGGCTTGGCCTGGTGCACGGGGCTGCCCTGCTTCACGGCCCACTCCTCACCGCTGCGGTACAGCCAAAGGCCAAGGAAGCTCTTGCCGGAAGCGCTCATCACGATGGATTAGATATGTAATTTTGGATGATCCTGTAACAAACATAGTTAAAATATGTAACGAATTTTCAACAATTCGATGAGGAACGATGTAGGCAGATGGATGTAATCATAACGACTGTGGCGTGAATTTGGATGGGCCTGTTAAAAAAACGATAAAAAGACGATAAAAAGACACAACATATTAGATGAATTGGTATTTGAACATAACGAGGAAAGATGTAGGTAGTCGGAAGAATGAGGACTTTGGATAGTCCTGTTAAAAAAAAGGTGCAAATCTAAAACGCAATTTCAACAATTCGACTAGGAACCTAGTAGTTGAAAGAATCCGTGATGTGAATCATTTAATAGCACAGCTGGTGAGCAAATGAACTAGCCTAAGGAATCTAATTTGAACAATTCATCGAATTTTTTAAGTTAATTTTCACGTTCTGTTTAAATTAAAGTTGAAATTCAAGTTCTGTTATCAAATTATTATATGTCAGTTGCTTCATAAAATTGAAATAATGACAGAACTGGAATAAATGAACATTCACAGAACGTGAAAATTAACTTAAAAAAAACGATGAGTTAAATTGAAACAAGTCACTTTGTATATCACGACTTAATCAAAATTATCTTCATGATTCAAAACTGTAGGTTTGTTCGTCGGGATAAGATTAACATTAATAAAAATAACAAAAGACGTATATGAATTAATTTATTATTTTATCATTAATAATTTATTTAATTAATTAATTTAACAAATTTAATATTTGATGGATTGTTAAAATTTTTTGAAACAACCCGTCCTTAAAGTTTAAAATTCATTTATAAAATGTTAACCTTTTATAAAATACCTAACACTGCCCAAAAAGCCTAAAAAAACACTCCTGTGCAGAAACGGGCGTTCCGTTTGATAGATTCTCCTTACTTAACTAACGGATTGCAATCTTTAGAGCACATGGGTCAGATGGGAATGCTGTCCTTGTTCTACCGGCATTACAATAAGATGCTCCGAGAAACTAGCGTCATTGATGTAAAAAAAAAAAATTATAATGTCCAATTCACACGCGGTAGGAGCGAAACTTTATTAAAATAATCTCAACCGATAGGGCAAAAGTGAAATTATAATTAAGCAAGCAAGTGAGGTCATTTCCGCTTCACATCTCAACCAACAGGAGCCTTGAAAAATGACATCATAATCAAGGCGGTCAATGAGCACAAGTTGACGCTTTGTAGGTGTTGTTTTGCGTAATTTCCGTTTCATCCGAATTTCAAGTCACATCGATGCTAAAGAAGTTTCACTTCAATTAAAATAATGTTGCGTTGTGAGGCGGTGCGGTGCGGTGCGGTGTATTGCGGTTTTTACTTCTTCCAGCGGTTGTTTTCAGTTTCAATGCCGTAGATACAGAAAACTGTTTCAATCCTATTTACTCTCACATGTAACGAAAGATTATGCAAATAAGTTGATTACAACTTTATATTCAAAATTTATTTTTCCTTTTAAAAACTACAATAATTAAAAATGATAATTTTATATTGACCTGTAAAACTACGTATAACCTTGTATATAATTAAATATGTACGAGTATTCCATAATTAGGCACAAGCAGAATGCTGGTAATAGAAGAGCAATATTAAATCTGAAGTGTAGGTAAGAATAAATATTACTTTGCTGAACTTAAACCGTTTAATCACAGGAGACCATATTTGTCCTAGTTCACACAGCTCTCATAGATATCATTGTGTCCCTCTTACTATCATAGTGAGAAATATATTTTGAATTGTATTAGAAAGAGAAAATAAAACGCTTTTTATTAAAATCTAAAAAATAACCACAAAATAATCAAAATGTAGACCTTTATGAAATCAAGTTTATCAAAAAGTTTCCAACCGCAATTTGAAAAAAAAACCAATGAGTGCAGTTCACATGCGGTAGAAGTGAAACTTTCAGAAAACTAAAGTAGACAAGAGTGGGGAGGCTACAAAGCACCGCACTAAGAGGAGACCGATAGGCTACGAAGTACTGCAAAAAAAGAAGACTGATTATACAATCTTATTGTCTCGCAGGCTATATCCTATGTATGTGTTTGTCTCTTTTTAGTGTAGATATTTTTCGTTTCATCGAGTTTCAAATCACTAAGGTGCTAAAGAAGTTTAAACTTCAAAAAATTTTCGACCGTTACACGGTGCCCAAAATTAGTTAGGAAAATCACCTAATTTAGTACTTACATTATGAATACAACATAAATAAATAATAAGAACCTAACTGTTGAACCCATCAATCTATCATATTAACAATGGTTTTAAAAATTTAACAATACAGATAACGGGTAAGTGTGTGAAATATTTTCTTGGTTGAAAACTGACTTTAACTGAGTACGTTTTGTGTTTTGGATAAATGCTCAAATTATATCTTTTTAAAAATTTCAAAGTTAATTTTCAAAAGAAAATGTTCTACTCAAATTCTGTTTTATATCATTATTATATCATTATTGGCCAGTTGCTTCATGTAACTTAAATGATAACAGAACTGCAGTAGAACTTACACTTACACAGAATTTGAAAATTTGAAGAATTGTTCGAATTCTGTGAAAAAACTATTCCCTGTTTCAATTCGTGGTAAATCCCGACAACTATTTAAAAATATTTAATAACTTATAAGAGTGATTTGTAAAAAAAGCAGCTAATTCCGATTGTTTGATTACCGTCGGCACCTGTACAAATTGTATAAATATGTATATACTAAGGTACAGATTTATTTTTCTCGTCTTATACTGTACTTAAATCGGGTTTGTTTCCATACAGTTAAGATTTTTTCCAAAAAATAATTCGGCCCCCTAGCAATGCTATTTAACAAAAAGAAAGGCATTCATTTGTGGAAGAAAACCATTTCTTATTTAGTTTGGTTATAAGGTTGTATGTCTTATAAAGAAAATTTCAATCGCAAAAGCAGATTTAAATAAAATATTATTTTTAAAAAGCTAAAAAAAATTTTTTTTATGGCAATAATATAAATGTTGAAAAATTGGAAAAAATGTTCATTTGTATATGCGTAGAAAAATGTAAATAATTATATTAAAAAAATCAACCCGAACAACAATTTCAATTCGAAATGCAGATTTTTTCCCGATGCAACCCACGAATGCAATTTAATTGCAATAAGATTGTTATATATGTACAATAAGGAGCAATAATAAAATATTATATATAAAGATAAGGATTTTCATCATACGCTCTAGAACTAGAAGAAAATGAAAGAATAATAACCATTAATTAATATATAATATAAAGGTGTTAAGCCTTATGAAGGAACAAATTCACGCAAACTACCAGAACATACATTGTATTTAAAATGTGTCGATATTATATTACATACACATTTTCTATCAGAAAAGCAAAACACTTACAAAAAATATGAATTACAATCACTTGAACGAGATAAAATCTTCTTTATTTCAACGAGATAAAATCACCGCGATGATGTGTGCTGATGGCAGAAGCACCGAACTGAGTGGATACTGGAGACCAGCGAGGCTGGTAGACCGGGGGTATCTATGGAGGGGTCCTGCCCGTACTGCTTTATAAGGCTTCGACGGGCGCACCCCATTGGTCGGAGGCTGCGGGGGGAGGATTCATTGGCCGAATCAACAGTTTGGCGCGACTTGTGCAAGTAGCAACCCCCAAAAGACGAATTGTCTCTTTACAGCGGAATTTCTTTTAATTGCTATTGCTTGTAAAATAATTGTCTATGACCGATACTTATTGTAGCATTTAGGATTTGCAGACCCCGAAGACGAACCCTCGGTAGATCTCCATAATCCAAAAACCCTAGTAAATCGGAGTCCACCTTGCACATTTTTTTTTAATTAAAGTTTGAAAAAAAAAGCATTTCAGGGCAATTAAAAACCTTAAGAGAAAGATATAAGTTTACTATTAAATTGTAGAAAATTTTACTATACTCTATATTTTACTAAGAAGGTGTTGAAATAGTGCGATAAAAAAGGAAATAATTGAAAATCATTAATGTAATTAATGCGTTCAACACTATTTGGCATGGAAGAGTTTTTTTTAAAACCCATATTTCGCCGCTATCCTTCCCGTGGTCAGATTTTGATGAAATTTGGATAAGTTGTATATACACCCAATTAAGAAAATAAAAAAATTAAAAACTCGTACTTACAAAAATATAACGTGTTGCGTTTTCGCAACGTCAGTGAAATAGGGGGGTAAAAAGTAAATGTATGAAACAAAACAAGTTTATTTGAATGTGGATTTATTTCTTATAATTTATAAATCATACTATTATTTATTAACTAAAATTAAAGATATTATACGAATAAATAGGGGAGTGCACCATTCTAAAAGACATTATAAGAAATTAGCATACACAAATATTACAATAAACATATATATATTTTCCGGTATGGTCAATTACGTTACATTTATGGTGCAATGCCACATTACACTCTGGACACACATAATATGTTTGTGGATCACATATACGACATCTCTTTCTATTTTCTCCTTTATTTAAAAATGACTACTCCCTGTTATAGTTGACCCCGATGCTGTCGCAAATCTACTCGGTCTGCCAATAGAAGAATTATGTACTTTTGACGACTTAAGGGCGGTGGCCACACTTCTTTTAAATTTCAAAAGGCTCATATTTTCTTCTGGATGAACCATTTGATTTTCATGCATTACGTAGTGCCACATCACGGAAGTTGGAGAATATGGCCCACCACTTTTTACCGCGAACCCTTATTCAACCTAGTTTTACCCTACCGTAAAACGATCATTCTGGGTTGAATGACATTTATATATCCATTTTGAATATTTAAATACTTTGTTACGTTTTTAATTGGCTCTAGGTTATCAAAATTAGATGTCACTGTAACTACAGCACTATCTCTCCATCGAACAACCAGTATCTCATTGTTTTTTTTTAATCTCTAATCACATTCCCCTCTTTGAAATTTATTCATTTGTTTTGTCGATTTTAATGTACCAGTGTTCTTTAGTCGATTTTCTCTTACCATACCAGTACGAAAAACAAATACGTTATTTGGCACTCGTGAATAACAAAGTTTTGATTTCTTCCAAAGTATTTCCCTTGGCATTGACGACGAATATGTTGATGGTTGAGGTTGGGATGGAGTTGTCGAAGGTTCACTCATTAGCCTCTTGGAGTGGGCTTCCAAAGTTCCTGCCGTAGTAGATTTTCTCTTATCATACCAGTACAAAAAATAAATACGTTATACTCACTCGCGAATAATAAGGAATAATACGTTACACTCGCGAATAACTAGGTTTCGATTTCTTCCAACGCATTTCCCTTGGCACTGACGACAGAGATGTTGATGGTTGGGGTTGGGATGGAGTAGTTGAAGGTTCACTCACGAGTCTCTTGGAGTGGACTTCCAAAGTTCCTGTCGTATCCCCGAACATATGGCTAAATGCAGTATCTTCATGAAAATCATTGTCCTCAAAATCCTCTTCATCTACCGATGTTGGACCCACTGAAGTCTTTGTACTACTTTGGCGACTTCAGAGGGTAAAATAATCACATCTGGAATATCTTCTTCGCCGTCTTCATCGTCGACATTTCAATTCTCTGCAATAAGGCCGACAGCTTCTTGTGCGGTAAAAAAAAGTCCTTTGGATTCATCCTATACAGAAGAAAAAATGCGGCAATAGCGATTGGTGCCGGTAATAGTGAATAAAATAATGCAAAGATTTTTACCCCCGTATTTTGCTGACGTTGCGTTAACGCATCACTTAAATAAACTATGTAAAATGAGTACCGTTGGAGTTTTTAAATTTTTTAAAGTGTACATATTATTAAATACGGGTCGATTGTGTATTAAAAAAGGTTTAAATATATTAAGAATTTTGGTCATATGTTAACGATAATAATTATTAAAAAATCGCTTACCTGAGCGTCGTATTTTGTCTGACTTTGGGGGGGGGGGACAATTTGGAATAGAAGCAAATATTTTTCTATTTTTTAAAGTTTAACTATAAAGTCAAACCTTTCTATAAGTACGTGAAAGAATAACGGTGATTTCTTATCAAGTTCTCAAAATATGACCCAGCAACCAAACTGTTGCGTTTTCGCAACATCAGCGAAATATGGGTTAACTGTTTAGTTGGCAAAGCCTTGATAACATTGAGAGAGTTAACATTAAAAGCTGTAGGCCGGCGAATTCACTATCTGCTAGTAAACTTGTTCAGTGTAATCACAAGCTAACTAGCAGATTTTACACTGAACAACGACGATTTGATGACGATTTGAGATTGTGAACTCTAAGGATGGGTTGTTTCAAAAAATTTGATGGATTCATCAAATATTTGAAGTTGATTTTCACGTTCTGTGTAAGTTCTATTCAAGTTCTGTTATTACATCGTTATAGGACAGTTGCTTCACAAAACTGAAATAATCACAGAACTTGAATAGAACTTACAGAAAACGTGAAAATTAACTTCAAATATTTGATGAATCCATCAAATTTTTTGAAACAACCCGTCCTAAGACTTTAACATAATATCTGCCTGGTGTGTTGACAATGAAACGGAACTGTATATAGCTAAGAGCAAAGTAATAAATTTTACCAAGAACACCAACAAAACTTTATATTTGCATAGCATATGTGGTCACAATCTGGAAACAGTTGAATCGATAAAAGTTTTAGGAATTATATTTGACAACAAACTAACGATCAACCAACACACGTGAGTAAATCGAATAAATTACTTAGTTTTATTGTAAGATCAAGCAAACTGTTGAACAATTCTAATAGTATAATAATTCTTTTCAATTCGATAATCCGTAGTGTTCTTAAGTACAGGTCAACAGTCTGGAATCCACATTATATTACAAGGTATCTTGAATCTGAACAAAGAAAATTTACACGGATTTTGTCTTACCGATCAGGTGTTAACCATCTTCTAGACGGGTACGAACAAAAACTTACAAATTTCAAATTGGAGAGGCTAGTTAAAAGACGAAAAATAAATGACCTCTTAAGCCGCCGCTATCCGAATTTCTACCGATTTCTTACGTATCTCCCATAAACATTGAAGTTTTTAAGCTCTTGAAAAAATATATTTTATTTTTGAAGATAATGTCTAGAAACGTTCCACGCCGAAACCCAAATTACATGAAATTCCCTCGATAGAAAAAAATCGCAAAGTATGCTCCGAAAATTATTAAAAACAAGCCTATTTCTATTATTTTACAAGTTATATAACTTACAAATATTTGTGAAAAAATTCACAATGTTTTTTTAAATGATACGCAAGGTACGTTCCACGAGATTTTTGCTCTTTTTTAAACGAGTCATGTTTTATTAAGCATTACCACAATTTTCGCTTCATATTTATCATTTAAATATTAGTGCGCTCTGTCCAACATCCGTAATTACATATCTCTCCATCTTCTTCTTTTTGAGCCGGGATGCGCCGCCTTAGTGTTTTATAAAATTGTGAATAATCGAGTAGATAGTAACTTAGGCAATAAATTCATTATTCTAGCGATATTTATATTTGTATTTTAATTTGTTTTATATTACCCACAAGAATGTTCTATAAATATTCTGTTTGTATCTCAAAAAAATTAAAAAACAAGTTTACTAGCAGATAGTGCTAGATAGTAAATAGATATAATTTCCATCTAGAAACTCGCTTAATGTAATCGAGGCTTAAGTTAGTTTATTTAGTAGGCACAAACTTAGCACATTTTTTTTGATAGTTGAAGCCGCTTTTAAGCAGAGATAAAAATAATTTTTTCTGAACACATTTTTATTTAGTCTATTGAAAATGAAAATGTTTAAACAATTTGTGGCGCTAGCCCTTTTGAAGAGCGGGCCTAAAAGCTGCATGATGGCCTGCTCGTAAATGTGGCAATGAACACCTCTGATAGGAGAAGAAAGTGAACATTCGCAAATGAGTGAACAAAACATTGACACGAAAGTTCTTTTAGTAGGCGAGCTAAGATAATAGGTAGGTACACAATACGAGATTTTCGGGAGTCGGATATGAGTACCGCCGCCCCGGGAACCATTTGTTGGATAACCAACACCCCTGCAATAGGTCACCCCAAGTTTATCGCTACGTTTAGTGACTTAGAAGGGATTCCTAGGCCTAGGTTCATGGGGTGAGGTTTGTCTAGGGTTTGAAAGCATCCTACCTACTGAGTGTGGCTTGGGAGAGACCTAACCTAGACCTTTTTCCTTTCCTCCTTCTTTTCCCTGAAAAAACCTTACCCACAGCACCCCCAAAGATTTTTTTTTCTCCGGGCATCCTGTGAGGATCTATTGTAAAAAAATAGATGTGGCAGGCAGAAATTCTTCATTTTCATTGCAAAATATTATAATATATGCATATGCATTCTAAAACTTGGGTTCACGATAGTTTTCTAGTATCATCTTAAATACTATGAATAATAACATTTTCCTTTGCATTTATTATTACGTTATTTTCGTCTTAAATTTCATTGTTTTTGTTTATTGTTTTTGAAATTCCAATTTAACAGTGCGATGAGCCAGATTATTTTTGGGTTTTTTTCGGAGCTTATTTGTGTTTGAAATATTTATCCTTACTGATTTTTTTAGGCGTATCAATTTATTTTTGTATATTTAAAATTTACAGTCCAATTTTTTGTCAATTGGGAAGTGTTTTTTTTTTGTTGAAGTTTAAATTTTTCTCTGATTGATTTTAATAGACTCCAGGTGATCCACGGTATCAAGAATTTATTTGTTACCAGTAGATTGCGATTAGAAATTTCAGGTTTATAGTTTTCTATCGTAGAATTCTCTCCCTCGTTCCTACTCTCGATAACCCCCTTTCCTTCATTTTCTTCCACCCTCCCAGATTCCTCTCCCCCTTCCTACTTCTTTCCCTGTCACTTAACTATATGAAATACACACTTCTTACAGCTGTCCTTGTGAGATGCTTGGATTTTCCAAATTTTACCCCTGTTTTCCCATACCGCCCCTATGTGTCCTTTGCAATCTTTTCCTCTGCTTCTCCCTCGTCCCCTATCTCTTCGTTACCCCTCCCCAGCTCCTCTGTTCCCCCGCCTTTCCGCGTCTCCCGTTTTTCCGCGACCACACCTTCCTTGTTTCCTTCCCTCTCCTGCGTTCCCCTTCAACCTTCCCCTTCCTCGTCCCCCTCTTGTGAACCCTCTTTCTTTGTTCCCCTTCCCCTACCCAAATTTGGTGGAAAAAGTGTTTTCAAAGTTCTTTTTAAACTCTTCACAATTGCCAAATTTTGGTTTAAAAAAAATTCTGCAGATTTTATTTGGTGTATGATTTCTGCGCCGAAAAGTTTTTGATAACGTTGTTTTTTCAGTCTCGTACAAAAAAGTAATCTAGAAAAGAACTAAAATAGAATTCTAAAATATTTGTACAGGTATTTGGGTTTAAGTCGAAAATTTCAGGTCTAATTGCATGCCTACTAATCATCCTTGAAAGAAATTCAAGTTGTATTAGAAACTGTGTGATAATAATTCTCTACATTATTTTAATGTTAGGCAGATATGGACGCTACTTTTTTATTATTTTTAAATGATAGGTACGAACAAAAATAAAAATAATTTTATTTTTTGTGAAACCTGCATAATTCCATTTCGAAAACTAACGCTGTCCGAAAAGAAGCACAACGATCTAAAATCGAAAAGCGAAAATCTAAAATCCAAGTAGATAGTGTTTTAAGCCAAACCGCTGTAAACAGATTGTAGAGTGGATTTCTAGAACAGAATGGAAGTTAGAAGAAAGCGGAGGTGTGATTTTGGTTCTTTTCTACTGTCACGCTTTTTTGCTGCGTCAATAGGTGGATGTGCTCCCGGGTATGGGTGGGAGCGGGGTAGATACCTTCTTAAAGTGTGTCAAACAAATTGCTAAATCGTGTCTTAAACCAAACTCGGAGACGCTTCTTTCAATAACTTCAGATTTTTAACAAGCCAAATATAAATTCTTTTTACAATTTTGGATGTATTAAGAAAGGGTCGGTAAGATTTTAAAGTCGAAAAAAGGCATATTTTCATGATTTTTTTTTGGAAATATGAATAATCTTGGTTTATTTATTTTGTAAACATATTTTAGTATGGCATTTGAAGTATCTTTTAAATTTTTTTTTTATTAAAAATATCAATAAATAAGTCCGTGAGAGCGAATCTCCGGAGGTGCCTCGAAAAAAAAATGTTACGCGGTGAACATCATAGATGAACATCATAGTTAACTCGAATCATCTAAAATAAAAAGACGAAATGCTTTTAAAATGTGATGTGCATTCTAGGTAGTGACGAAGCGTTGTTTTTTGGATTTTTTTTTTTTAGCATGTTGAAGTCAAAAATGCGAATTTGTTACTATAAAATGGAAAAAAAAATGCTAAAAAACTCTTCTTCACTACATGTGTAAAAGTGGTGTACTAAATTTCAAAAGAATCGGTCAAGTAGATTTTAAGTTATGATGTTCACAAACTTCAAAAATTTGTTTGCGAGAAAATCGATTTAAAGTTTTTTTAAACTCGAAATATACTTGAAACGATCAAGAGGGCCGGTTGCTTAGGACGCCTCCGTTATTTTTACTCAGATTTATTTGAAATTTTGACACAATACTCTCAACGTGTTGTATATTTAGAAAAAAAAAAGAGTTTTAAAACCTTACTCCCCACCGTTGGGGGTTATTCTGGTATAGAAGCCCAAATTTCGAGCGTATTTTTACGGTCGATTAAAAAAAAAACAAACCATTAATTTTTTAGCCATACATTTTTTAAGCATATTTATTTATATTTTAAGAATTCACAAAGAAAAAAAAATAAAAATATATGTTTATATTTCGCGAAGTTACACGCTGTTGAAGTAGAGGGGGGAAAAAAGAGCGTGTCCATCTTGTCACGATTCTAACCCTTCTGGTCATTTGAATAATAAAAAAGGTAGATTCTTTATCAGTACAAATGTCATTTTGGTAGGAACCAACAAAAATGTATGAAGTAATTTTCTCGCAAAATGGCGGCTACTCAAAAAAAGAGATTTTTTCAGATATTTTTGACTTTTTGAAAATAGTGTCCGAATTTTTGAAAATAGTAGAAATTAAAAATTAATTTTTTTTGTTAGTTCCTACCATATAAAGATACTGGTGTATACATTTTTTCAAAGAAAATCTTTCAATTAGAACTTTAGATTTCAAGATACACGTTCCGAAAAAAGAAGTTTTGAGAAAAACGCGGTTAAAGTATTGCTCTATTTAGATTCTAGTAAGATTTCGTATAAACCGACCGAACTAAATTGGATATATCTTTTCAAATAATTCGAATTTCGAAAAATACTTTTCAGGAGATATTCTTGAATATCTAAACTATCGAAAAATTAAGATTTTTTTTCTAGACTAGAGTACCCCTTTGATTTAATCTCTGAAATTTTTATTCACAATTTTATAAAATTTTGTAAAATTCGTTTTCATTACTTTTTTTCTTTACCTAATACTTACCAAAATACAGAGCTTCAAAGAAAATATTTTTCAAAAATTAAACGCTTAAGTATCAAAAAAATCGCAGTTGTTTTCAAAGTAACCGCTGCAAGAGTTACCATTATATTATATACCATTATATTATTTACCATTATATTGTCTACCATTTACCATTATATTTTATTATTTTGTTCTTTATTTTGACAACCACAAAATTAAAATTTCTTTTGGCAGCTTTTCTTGTTCGTCGAATATTTGAAGTCGGTCTTTTTAAAGAAAGGAGATCGAGAACAGATTTGAAAAACTATTGGCATAAATATTTATTCATGAAGTCTAAAATAATCTTTAAAATATATCAATATGTGCTTACTACACCAGGGACTGACTAATTATAAATTGGAATAGAATTTAAAAACGCAAAATAATAGTTTTAATAACAATAATAAATAATGAGATTAAAAGAATTTGGCATTCTCGGACTATAAAGATATTACTATTTGTTATTTCGGCTACTGGCATTATACCTAGCTCTCTCATCCAAAATATAGGCTTTTTAGATTTGTCAAGAATCTATATAAAAAAATGCAAAAATCGGTCATATTAAATACATGTAGGATTACGAAAGATTTTTTAAATATTTATATTGTGGGATCAGTAGGATTTATCGTTCCAGTTAGGAGTTCTACCGAGCCGAACCCTCTGATATGAAAATATCTGGAGTGGGTGAATTATTTTCTCATTTGGTCTCTGGTAAGATCTCTCAAATAATTGCCCAAGTTGCCTCTAAAATTATGAAACACTAAAATCTTCAATGGTCCATATATTATAATTTAAAGCAAAAATAAATAAAGTAGGTCACATCCGTTCTAGATATTTAATATTCGCTTTTATAACAATTTTTTTTTTTGTTGTTTGGTTGGGTATTTTTATCGCAAATCCAAATTTAAGATTTGTATGAAATTGGCCAAAATGTGCGCGCATACGTTCCTCTTAAGTTACAGGGGTGATGCGATCCGTTCACTTTTAGGTACCTACGATTTGACGAATCGAAGCCGCTCGCTGTAGATCCTGTGGAGTAGTGTAGAATGTAGAACCGTGGCCAGGCCAGCCAAGGTGTGGGTTGCGATGTATTCCTGGTTATCTGAGAAGAAGTCGGAGATAAGAAGGTCGGGGGGAGCTGTCTCACTAAACGATGCTAATGAAAACAGTGACCGTACGAGTTAACTCTGCCCAGCAGCTAGGAAAGGGATAACACCAAAACAACGAATAAAAATATGAATAAAACTGATTTCGATGTTTATATTTTCGATGTAAATTTGTTCGGGAGAGCTGAGAGAGTATTTTATTCACAATCACATGACAGCTGCTTGAAAAGTGTAGATACAAACCAGCCAGTCGTACAATCCACATTTCCTGGAGCTTTTCCCATAAGGGGCATTTCAACATGCATGCTGTTGTAGTGGTCAGGAACGGTACTGAGTCATGAATTTGAGATGCAGCATCTTCCACCACCGCGTCTTCCGTTAATCTTTCCCTGGAATATTTGCCCAAATATTAAAGTAGTCTCAACTCAACTGCGTATTTGTGGAAACTGATTCATGGAAGAGTAGTTTTCTCACTTATTGTAGTTTTTTGAAGTGAAAATTTCTTTAGCACCGTTATGATTTGAAACACGATGAAACGATAAAGCGCACTAAAAAGAAACAAACACACATTCATAAAATCTATAAGATTTAGCTTGCAAGAGAATGAGATAGTAAATAATCAGTCTCCTCTTTGTGCGATGCTTCGTAGCCTCCTCACTCTTGTCTACTTTAGATTTCTGAAGTTTTCACTTCTACCGCATGTAAAAGGCACACTCTGTTTTTGAAGTTAGCACCGTTGTGATTTGAATTTCGATGAAATAGAAACGACACTAAAAAGAGACAAACACTTATATCTATAGGATTTAGCCTGCGAGAGAATGAGAATGAAACCTAACCGCATTGGCCGCTTTGATTATGAGCTCACTCCTATTGGTTGAGATTGTGTGAGCAAAGGTTTTGCTTCTACCGCGTGTGAACTGCACTCGATTTTTTTTTTATAAAGTGATTAAAAAAAAATAATCATTCAAATATTTAATACTAGATTCTCAACTTTCTTACAAAGCGTAAACACTGAAACAAGGTGGGTTCGCAAGGTGTGTTGATGGTTTGGAAAACGATTCCAAGCCCTGGATTCGACACACCCCTGGTAGTGATTTACTGAAAGAAGAAGAATATATTACGATAGGGAGCATATCCTCCCAGCCACATCGCGAGGTGTCGAGGTGCCAGAAGGAAATTACACAGGCGAGAATTTCACACACCAACATTAATTACACAATCAGAATAACACACGGGTAAGATTTATACATGGATGAAATTACACATGGAAAAAATTACGCCTTCAGGAGTTAAAACTAAAAAAAAAAACTTTTTTAAAAGATTTAAATTTTAGCTTATCAGTACGTATAGGTTTAATTCTCCATACATAATTTGGTCCTTGTGTAATTCCATCCGTGTGTAATTTTCTCAGTGTAATGTGTCATTTAACAACCCTAAGAAATACTACTTTTCTTTACAATACTCGCTATCATCGTAGGTATACTGTAATAGAGAATTTCTGATTCGTTCTGGACGTGAGTTGAAACAAATCAATGCCTACGAATCATCGATATTGGTCGATACTACTAATATTCAATCGTTTACAAATGTTAATGGCATAATCATGGTGCAAAAAAGCCATAAATGAGCTTCTCTGTCTCGTGCGTGGAGAGATTTTGAATTTGCTAGGAAAAGAAAACAAATGGTTTTTATGTACCTAATTTATAAAATAGTTTAATTGTATTTATTTTTATATTTAAAAAAATGCTCTTCTACCCTTTGGAATAACGGAGTCCATCTGTTGCGGTTACGTCACGCGATAATAACATCTATAGTTAGCTAGAGTTCATTATCGCATGACGTTTTCGCGATGGAACCTTGTTATTTCAAAGGATCGACATTAATCGTAGCAAACAAATTTTCTACATAAAATATGTTAATATTTTTACACATTTATTAGAACCCAGACACGGCGTTATCATCGAAGTCGTTAGTATCTCAGAAGCTGGCCTGTCGAATTCGGCAGTCACCCTAGTCTAGAGTCGCAAAATACTTGAAAAAACTCCTGACTGTGCAGAAATGGGTGGTCAGTTTAAACAATACCCTTGTCTTATCATCCCTTGGGCAATCCCTAAGGAACTGGCATGAGGTGGTTGTTCTACCGATATTTAAATGGAAGACGATCCGAGGAACTAGTATCTTTGCTCCCTTCAGTACATAGTCGGGAAACATGACAATCGGGCGCATATTTCTACATGGTAGACTTTCATCACATGAGAACAGGACGATTATGCCTGAGTTCATCACCTGAGCTGTGGAACGATTTGCCAGCTTCTCCCTCCTTCAACATGTATCATCCTCTCCTAAAAAAAGACCCTCCATACAGCATCGCCGTAGACAACATAGGACCTGAGGGAAATTATTTTCTTCAGGGCCTCTTGTATGGAGTTAATGTATTATAAAACCAAATACGTACGTATGGAACTAACTTCGGATTACATTTTACGTAGGTAGGTTAATACAATATATACAATATTATGTAGGTACCTGTAGTTACATAAACAGAGTGTATCAGGGCATACCTACCAGAAAAGTTATTAAAAAAACATATCAGAATACTCCACTGTCCAACATAGATACACAACCAGGGCAATAAACCAAAATAATCTACAGCTACAGCCAGTTTGAAAACATCTTTTGGACAAAGAAATATGAAATTCAATGCGACAAAACTATACAACGCTCTACCAACTCAAACAAAAAAAAATAACAGAAATAAATAAATTTAAAACAAAAGTAAAAATATGGTTGAGAGAACAAAGTGAAAATGAACTATCAAACATACTGAAGACCATGTAAAGACAACTGGATACTAAATACAAATGTGGATAAACTACAGGCCGCCTCAGAACAGGGAACCCTAGTGAGGAGGATGGTGAAAAAAAAAAAACTTTATAATACCTTAATATAATACAATTTATAAATACATTATGTACAAATTTTGCTGTAGATACTAATAAAAAAAAAATAAAAAAAGTAGTTTTCCAGTTGAACGTAAATATTTATTTTCCGAGATGTGTGACTCTCCTATCATAGAAAGTATCAGTACAGGAGAGAGGGCGATTATTTTTACTATTTGTTATTCACCAAAAATCTTGCATACCAGTATTTATATTTTTTGTAGTTTTCAATTCCTGAGCTTATTTGGAATAAAAAATGTAGTTTTATTTTTATAGTACTTTTTTTTTACTTTTCATCTATAAACATAAAATCTGTAGTTGTTATACCGTTGTAGTTGTCAGTTAGTTATAAATGTAGTTTGTAACAATAAAAAAAGTAATTTTAATTTTGTAGTAAGTTTTTTTACTTTACTATTAAAAAATCTGTAGTTATTATACAGCTGTGGTCAGGTTAGTTAAAAATTTGGTTTGTAATAACGAAAACTGTTGATTGAATTTTGTAGTAAGTTTTACTTTTCATCTATAAACATGAAAAATTTGTAGTTGTGATCAGGATGGGGGTTAGCAGGTTACTCGAAATGACCAGTGAACACACCCGTCGGCGTCGTTCACGCATTCCTAAAATAATTGGATTGTCAAAGTTTCACTAGTCGGGCAGTCAGGACTCTTGAGTGCAATAATCACATAAAAAAATCTTTTTAAAGAAGGTGTATATTAGATTTATGGCTTGTACATTTATGCAGTATTTTTTGAGGTTTTTAATTTTATCAAATTTTTTGTACCTAGTTTTAAGGCGCAAATAGTAATTTATTTATTAATTATTAATTTATTATTGGAAAATGAAATAATACATTAATACATCAACTGCACATCTCACTAGGGTATCCTGTATCGAGAAGTGCAATATTTTCAAAAAGTTTATTTTTTTGGTATTCGATTCACTTCATCGTTCCATGTCTTCTGTTACAACCCACATCCATGTCATATAATCTCATAACATTCCTTTCTTCGATAATTCTAAAGTGTGCAAAATTTCATCGAGTGTTATCAAAATTCTGCTTTAAGAGAAGGGAAATTGGGATGGGTGTAGTTTTTCGAAATCTCAGAGGAAGACACGGCACGATCAAGTGAAATAAATACTTAAGTTTGGTAAAATGATATGTACATGATGAACGTAGAAATAGAAGTAAGGAGAACGTATGACGTGGAAGTGAATGGTAAATGAAGTCGGGGACGCCTGAGGAAGACTAGTGTGATCAAGTGAAACGAATACTTATATGGTAAAATTAGATGCGTGTGATGAAGAAGAGCGTGTAAGGAGAATGTGTGCAGTGAAGTTGATGGTAGAAGAAGTTGAGGATGCCCGAGGAAGACATAGCACGATCAAGTGAAACGAATTCTTTACAATAATATTATTTTCACCTTAAATTTACCCAGTTTTCGTATACAAAAACTTACAACTTCAAAACTTTAGGTACTGCAAAGCACTCTTAACCCCGAGCTTACACGTCAGCTACGTCAACATATAAAGAAGAGTCCCGGAGGCGTATTTCCAAAACCTAAACTGGTTCAGTCGCGGTAGCGATATTTTGCATTTTAATACACCCTCTACGTTGGTTATTTTTTATCACTTTGCAAAAACAAAAATTGTTCTACAATCTAAATAAAATAATTTTTTCATAATCAATAATTTTATTTCTGAATATTTAAATTTTGATATTATTTTCATATATTGTAAATACACCTCTACATCCATATCCATACTAATATTATAAATGCGAAACTGCTCGAGTTTGTTTATGACCTTTTCACGCATAACACAATATAAAAACTTTAATAATTCTTTCACCAATATACAGCTAAATTATATGCGCAGACTACAGGTTGTATATGATGGTAAGCTCTGGCGTTATGAAATTATAAATATTAATATATTATATTTGTTATACGTTTTCTGTCGCTAACAAAAGCGAGTTTTTGCTAACGTCAGAAAAAAATCTTTTCCATGGAAACAATGTTGATATTTATATTTTTGGGCTCTATGCTGGTAGGTACTCAGTCTATACTGGTCAGCTACTACTGCAGAAAATTCAAATATTAGAATTCGTTTTTTTTTTGGACTAGCTTGGAATAAATGTCAAATGAGAGTTCCTATATTAAAAATATAATTCGTAACGATTATAAAGACTGAATGATAAATAGAGTATTTTTTTTATTATATTAACGAACTTCCAAATATTTAAATAAAAATAAACATCCGAAATGTTTGTAAGCGCATAAATTCCGAACGAATGAACAAAATTGGATAAGTAATTCTTTTTTTCTTTGAGCTATAGCATTATGAAATTTAGGTGGTAGGCGAGATGTTTGAAAACTGAATGTAAGGGAATGAATATATGGAGTGCGGGAGGGGCTGGGGGTGGGGTGGGGGGGGGGGGGAGATAATTGATAAGTGCAAGCGCTACAGTAATTTTTCGTAATACCATGCGAGCGAAGCCGCGGGGAAAAGCTAGTTGGTTATATTTTATCACTTTGCAAAACAAAAATTGTTCTAAAATCTAGATAAAATATTTTTTCCATCACGTATATTAGAAATTAATCATTTTCTTTATAAATACTTAAATTTTGATATTGAATAACTTGTCGCTACCGCAAAGGAACCGGTATAGGTTTTGGAAATACGCGTCCCGGAGTAAGTTTGTTTTTTGATTAAGTCTACAGCTTTATTCCGAAGATGGTGAAATTTTGCACACTCGACCTTTAAAATAAGAGAAAGATGATTGTCTACACGAGATTTCGAAAAACCACACGAACCCTCTTTCCCACATATACTCCATGAAGCAGAATTGTGATTTTGAAACTTGACGTTCAAAACAAGAGGAAAATTATTATCTTCCTCCGAGCTGGGGAGCTAGTTATTTTATAGTTATTATGTGGTAGATTCAGTTAATACATTATTGTAGAGTAGCGCGAAATGGACTGCCAGTGACGGTGACGTTAAGGTAGGTGTCACGCGTCGTTAGGTTCAGCCGAAGAACAAAGCCCCCGCCCCCCTCACGGTCCATGGCTCTTTCTCCAGCGGGGAGGATGGACAATGCTCAAAGGTTTTATCGGAGATTATTGTCTGCGTACTCCCAGTGCCTGGCTGTTTCACCCTGCTTTACCCATTCGGTAGTGATTCGTGACGCAATGTTTCACCCACACTGCATTCTGCTCTACCCGAAATCTTGTTTATATTTTAGGTCCGGTATATCAGTTAGTTCGTATCCTCGCTATGTACGACATTATTCGCTCAAGCAGGCTAAATCGGCCGCTCAATTCTTGATAAGCCGCGAATTTGTTACTTTTTTAAGGACGCACAAAATAACGGCGCCAAAAATTGATACAAGGTCTTCAAACTAATCACAAATACCAAATAATCACAAAATACACAAACTTGTTCGAAATGAACCATATTTTTTTTTGTAAACGCAACAACATTGCCTGCACTTGTGCCCATTGAGTTATCTTTTGCGCGGCCAATACTTGTAGGTTGTGCCTGAATCATTTTCCAAGTTACTACTCTCATCATATTTTCCCTATTTTAAAATCAGAAGGTTTACAAATTAGATTTTGAAGAGTCGTTTATGCAATTATTGTTAACGTAACAGTTATACGTAATAAAGATATAGTATAGATTTGTATATTCTGTTTTTGTTAAAATAATATATTGAATTGTTTACTTTAGTTACAAAAGTTCCACAGAGTTCCACGACTCTTCTTTACTAGTTCAAAAAAATATACTACAACTAATTTAATTACCTAAAATACATGTCACCTCCTTTCAAACCTTTGTTAAATCGAATTTAGAAACAGTTTTTCCTGATACATTATTTTTTCTTCCTTATAAAAAGACTAATCAAAAATATTCGATTATTTGAAAGGTAAGTATATGTTCTACGTGCTATATTTAATTAAAGCACCGAAAATATTTCTAAACGATCTAATGTTCAAATCAACATCTCATGATTTTGCATTAATTAGTAAATCATGTGATGTTATCAAGTGCGTTGCCTTAAGAGAAAAGAACTACTAGGGTCAGTCAAAAAGGAATGCCTCCTATTTTTTTCTCCTTTTGTCAAGAAATAAAAATGCAATTACATAGGTTGAAAACCACATTATTGAGGATTAATTTTTCGAAGAAAACTTCTTCTGAAAGGTTTTCACTTTCTGTTCTTTTGAAAGGTTTTTATTAAAAGATCTGTCTTTTAATAAAATAAAAAAATAATTTGTTGCTTTTCAATATAAATTCCCCAGCTGTCAATTTCCCCAGCTTTGGTCTATCTTTCAACAAGAGCATATATCTTAGTGTTGTAAAAAGGAACGGTCACATCCAGAATACCATCTCCATAACTTTCATCTGCCGATCATACCGTTTTGATTTTTTTTTGTCCTTGGTGAGTTTATGCGATGGCATTCTATTGACCGCCTCTTTGATTCAGGTTCAAACAAATGAACTCATATTTCGTCTCAAATCATTTTCCAGAAACTAAGCGCTGCAAGTTGTGAGGCTATTGTTTTTCTTGTTTCTTATTTTGGCCGGCTTACTTTCTTGATACCCACCTTGCACAAACTTTTGTTGAAAAATCAGTTGTCGAATAATAATCATCATCACACTGGCTTTACCGAGAGAGAGAATGCGACATCTGTAATTATCTGGAGTCACCACAAATGATGTCATTAACTCGCTCAATGTTGAGTGCAGTCACTGCAATCAACGGCCTGCCACTCCGCCTTTCGTCAGCAAGCGATGTTTGACCTTCAGCTTCGTTACAGCAACGAACCCATCGTCTAGAAGTGCTGACATACACATGGCACACATTTTTCAGTTTTTCATGAATGTGAGTGGGCGTTTCACCTTCTACAGATATGAATCAATCACAGAACGCATTTTAATACGAATATCGATGTCGGCCATTTTGCAAGCGACAAAAAGTTACTACTGCAGTAGATTGTAGAAGAAGGTTTGAAGAATAGCACCAAATTCAAAATTTTCAGTCAACTAACTTTATTTAAGTAGAAAAAAATAGAAGGCATTACTTTTTGTCTCAGCCTCGTACATATTTATAAGGATGAAAATTTGTAATTTTAAAAGATTTCGTAATTTCACAGTAAAATCATAATTTTATGTTATATGAACCTATGTCACTAATTCAAAATACAGAAATGGTTTAATATGAAATCATAATAGTTTTTATTAGAATTCTACAGGCCAATGATCCCAAATAACCCCAATCATCGCTAGTCTATAGATCTGTGTGTTTTTAAGGCAGTTAAAATTTGTATTGTCTTTGTTGAAAATTTAAAATAATATAATACGTTTTCACAGAATTACAATTAAAAAAACAAGTTTATTGAAGATTACGAATTTATTAAGTTACAGCAGATAAAATGATACAGCACGTGAAATTTGTATCAATGCTAGCGCCATTGATTCCTTCGGCACCGGTGCGCGACGGGAAACACGCCAAACACATGCCCGACACTTACAGTTGACATTTGTCACATGAGAACGGTTCGTTTTCACGTTATTTCACGACTTATTCTTGAGTTCAACAGCACAGGTTCAGAACGATTTGACGGCCTCTGTGTTTCCTCTCTCCTACAACATGGGTCTGACCCGTTTTCGCTCCGTCCTCTCCATAAAAAAAAACCCACACAGCATCCCCAAAGATGGCATAGGCATTTTCCTTAAAGCCTCTTTTGTGGAGTTAATGTAAAAAAAGCACAGTTTTTTGGTTATTATCTACGTTTTCGACGCCCACCTGGGTATCTATCTCAGTCGATCGATAAAAATTTTATCTATAATATCGGTAACTTGTAATCGTTTCTGAGCACGACAGCAGATCGCCACGCATAAAAAACAGTCCACAAACACTACGTGTTTTAAATTTATTCGCTGTTTGCCCATCATTGATCTGCAGTTCGCGGTAACTCCGTCAAGTTACCGACATTGTCGATAAAACCTTTACAGATCGACTTATGACAAAATAAAAGCAACTTTGTTGATCGAACTGATCGTCATTGTATTTGATCAGTTAATTAAGCATTACATATTCACCAAACACTGGTTGTTTGTGACGTAACAACATCTCTCCGGCAGCATTTCTCAACGTGTCACGTACGCAACTCATTTTCATCTACAGCTGGATCAAAATCCTTACTTAATGTCGATATTTCAACTCGACTTAAGATTAGCTCTATATTTTGGAACAGATTTTAATAGATAATAAATCTAATTATGTTAATTGAAAAGAAATAGATTTAGATTAACATTTTTACTAGTTTAAAGACGATTTATAATAATTGGTAGTCACTACTAATCACCTTAATACCAGATTAAAATGAGGAAAATGCATAATTTTTGAAAAACAAATCAAAACCAAAATGTATTATTGAACTTAAATGTTAATTATATGATTGATTAAGCATAAAATAGCATTCTAATTATTAATCTTTAAAAGAATAACAAGTTAAACAACGAAATAAATAATTAGACAAGAAACACGTAAAACAGTTTTGCACAGACGAAAAGACAAAAGACGAAACAACAAAATACCTACGTATTGTTACAAAGTTTATTTCGTAGAACTTAATTTAATTTTTTTATTTCTTTTATACATTCAATAAATAATATAGCTTAATAATAATTTCGTATAATAAATTGTTTTCATAAATTAAAAAATAATATTATTTCTTCAAACCACCACCATTGGCACCATTTTAATTCAAAATTAATAATAAACTTAGTTTTTACCACTTTTATTGTTTACAAAACCAACATGTTTCGTGAGCTAAGCTCACTTCTTCAGGGTTTACTAACTAATTCTAGTCGGTTAACCCTGAAGTTAAACTAATAGTAGTCAGTTAACACTGAAGAAGTGAGCTCACGAAACATGTTGGTTTTTTAAACAATTAAAGTGGTAAAAACCAAGTTTTTTATTAATTTTGAATAATTTTATTGATTATTTATAACGCCATAAAATGGGTTTTACATTATACATAGTGATTCAAGTGTCAAAATTAAAATTAAAAAAATATATTTCTTCAAAATAGGCATATTTACTTTGTGGCGTCATCATTAATTTAATGAAAAACAAATAACTTTGTGTAACACCACTATTTAATTAACAATATCAACATGTATCAATTGTATTTTTAAATAATAACACTTCAAATTTGATAATTAAAAACATGCCAGATAGTATCCAACCAGCATTTTACGCCAATAACAAATTAAAAAATTATATATTAAATAACAAGGACAAAGGTGTGTTTTTGAACAAATCTGGGGTTTATAAATTAATTTGTAATGATTGTAACTTTTTTTATATTGGGAAGACTTCTAGAAATTTTAACATTAGAGTTAAGGAACATTTAAGATGTTTAAATAATAATAATTATTCAGAATTTGCAAACCACATTTTGGAAACAGGTCATTCTTTTGATATTAATAAAGGTTTAAAAATTTGACACACTAACACAACGGGTATACAATTAGATAATTTAGAAATTTTAGAAATTAGAAAAAGTGTTAAAAGTAAATTAAATATTATAAATAACCAAACGTTTTTTAAAAATAGCCCTCTTTTAAATTTATTTTCGTATTAATACTTATATTTATAATAATTTATTTTGTTATTTAGACTTCTTGTTTTGTTTTTAAAAGATTTTTTATTATATTAATGAAATTTTTTACCCATTCTAAAATAATTTTTATATTTTATTTTATATAATTGTTTTTTATGATATATTTTAGGTAATTAATCACCTCTCCTTTCTAATATTTTGTCTTTGTTCTAATTAGTCTATACTTGTTTGTCTTTTGTTATTTTTTATTAACTTATTATCCTGACGAAGAAAACATAGTTTTCGAAACATGTTGATATTGTTAATTAAATGGTGGTGTTACACAAAGTTATTTGTTTTTCATTAAAAAAATATATAGTTAAAAAAAATACTAGGTTATAAGACCTGACATAAAACAAAGTATGACGTATGTATGATAACAGCTGATGTATAGGTAAATAATATGAACTCATGTTAATAATAATAATAACATTACATTTGTATAGCGCAGTTTTGTGTCACTTCACTTCAAGTGCTATATTATGTTAAAGAATAGAGCTAAGTCAATTATATCTATTCATACATTAGCATTTTATTTGCAATTTGAATTATTTGCATTTTATTTTCGTTGAATTCTAGGAATTGGTTATAAATAGAGTAATTTAGGACGGATTATTGTCATCTTAGAAATTAAGTTTGATTGGAATGACGCGGCAGGTATTGCAATTTAGCTCTCTTATATCAGGGCAGTCAGTTAGATATTTAATAATAATTTTTGATTAAAAATAATAATTTTGAATAAAATAATACATTTAATTTCACTCTTCTGTTTGATAGTTAAGATATACTGAAGTAAATAGTTTAGAATCTGAAGTGGAGTAATATATAGAAGCCATGTAAATGAATATCATGCCTAACATTTACTATCGTAGAGGTACGTTATTATAGCCTTCTTTTAACTATATTCCTTGCAGTCGAACGCATCTACTAATTCTGAGAAAGTATTGCCAACTGCATGAAATCTAGGTATAAGCGAGTATCTAAATGACTCAATCCTGATATTGTTGTCGTAATTAAAAATAATTTTGGATCGAGTAGTTATTGTAAGTATACGAAAGGTAATTAGGCTTAATGAATCAGGACTGTCTATAATAGGTACCATTAACAATTTTAAAAATAAGAGTCGGAAACAAGTCTCCAATCTTGGAGACCGACACCAGAGTGGAAGATACTCTCAGTATCGCCCTGGTGTTAGAACACCATTCAGAATTCAAACGTTGCTTGAAGTGGCTTTAGCCGTGTTTGGTGACCAGATCTGAATAGCCAGGTACTTCCCACCTTCCTCTTCCCCATCTCCCTTCCCTCCCCACTATCTTCGGCCTCACAACATACCAATTGGGGATGCCTCACTGGCTCCAGACGGGAGCAGTTGGGACTCTTGTGCGGTATTCATATAAAAAAAAATCTTAGAGTTTTAGTAAATTTAATTCTTTCATCAAGTGATTGTAATTTATTGATTCTATTGCTAGACCGAGTTTATTGTTAATAATATTGTTAATAATTAGGAATTTATGCCAAATTTTTTCAATGGAATCGGAGAGGATTTTGAAGTGAGGGGACCAAACAGAAGAAATATATTCGACTTGACTTCCAACTAGAGAGGAATATAGGATTTTTAATTTATTTATTTATTGATCAACGCCCTTTTTCAGGGCTTTTACATATGAATGTTAATAAATACAATATTTATTGTACATAACTGAACTGCCTCAGTAACAATATTTTATATTTGTTTAAAGGTAAACTGAAGATGTCCACGGACTTGGTGTAATTGTTTCCTTCCATTAGTATTCTGGGTAAAGAGGAATACATATGGTAGTTAGTCCCAGAATTTTTGCACTGAAATAAATCCTGACTTCTTGTATTACGTTGTGGAATCCGGAAGCTTATCAATTCAGGCAATACCGGACTATCAACTAAATCATGTAGAATTTTATATAGAAATACCAAGTCAGTGAAAATTCTTCTGTCTGATAATTTGAGCATATCCATATTATTTAACAGACTGTTGTAGTTCAATATTATTGTTGGAATCCCCATTTTGAAATTTAGAAAACGTAAGAATTTGTTTTGTATTCTTGAATGTTGTTAATTATTCGTGAATATTCTTGAATCCTGTAATGTTGAAATATTTTGAAAATCTCTGCCATTTCGGAGAATGAACCTTAGCATTTTTAATCCTTTATTGGTAACTATATTTATACGTGAAAGAAAGTTAAATTTGGAATCGAAAATAACGCCAATTATAAAAAAAAATTAAAAAATCTGAGTATGCAATTCATACGGGGTAGAAATGATATCTACAGAAAACTAAAATAGACAAGAGTCGGGAGACTACGAAGCACTTGTTTTATCAATGCGAAGGATGACTTTATCCATATTTTTGTCGTCGAATTCCAGTGCATCTTTTCTTATGCACTTAGTCATTTTATAAGCCTCGTTTTATTCTTCGAAGTCGCTAGATGTCGCTTTCTTTGTGTTTTCTCTTTCCAGTTCATTTTGAAGTGGTTGGAATATTGATTTAAAAAAAATAATTTAATTTTTTTTTTAATTTCGTAGGATGCGAATTTTGGTCTCCTAAAAGTCTGTCGCTGAGGTTCGTCAGTTACTTTATACCACTACACTAAAGAAGGCCTGCGCGGGACTGCGGATTTATCCCATATATGGATTCAGCACACCCCGGAATCATAAATGCAATCAATGACACGAATTGCATTTTTTTCTTTACCTGAAGCAACATTTGGCCGGAAAACCTTTGTAGACCAACTAGGACGCGGAGGGAAAATTGATGGCATATTTGGCGGCGGAGTTCTGCGACAAGGGAGTCAAGGAGCTAGTGCTACGGCTCACCAAGTGTATCGATCGTAATGGGGACTGTCGAAAAATATCACTTGATTTTTTTTTAAACTTAATTTTTACTTGATTTTTCAAATTTATTTATTTATTTCTATACATTACAGTATTTACCTATAGATCAAATTCGAAAACATTTTTACATAATATATTTTATAATTTTATTATGTTGGGTGTAAGGTAGGTTTGTGAAGGTGAAACTGTGGATAGGTATTGTTGTATGTTTCGTGAACACCTCACTAGGAGAACCTGTGCTGAGGTGTTTACGTGTTTATTTATGTTTATGTGAAAAAGAACGAAGAACGATTTATGATTATGTGAAAGAACGATAAATTAGAACGATCTTTAATTCTTGGACAACCCTAATACACTAGTTTCAAATTACGATTTGTAGCATTGATAAATACGTTGCAAATTAATAATACGGTATATAATAGAATAAAAAATAAACAAACAACAACAAAAATATCAATTAAATAAGAAAAGGTAAAATATATTGAGATTCCATCTCAGAATAAGATAAATGTTATTCTTAGTTTACATTTATTGAAAAGAACTCTTTATTAAATAATCCTCTTATTTAATTTAATTCACTTGCATAATATTTTATGTTATATAAAAACAAAAGATAGATCACGAAAATATTTTATTTAAATTTTATGATTACCTATTCTCAATGCAATTTATCATGCATTTTCATAAAAATACAGTCGAACATTTGGATGTAGAAATATATCAAAGAAAGTTTTTTTTTGTTTGGTTAATCAATGAGTTTATTTTTTTATGGCCGTAACATATGTATTAATATTTTAATTTTTTACTTGGCATTCTCAGTAGCTTCTTTTAATAATAATAATTAATTTAACTGCTTAATTGCTTTCAGAACTTAGCACTTGAATGTGAATCTGATAATTATGTAAATGTCATTCATTTAGTATTAAATTATATAAATAGCAGCATGAACCTACCTAATGCGAGTTAAACCAGGCAGTTTGACTGTCCAACAGGAAACCTTCCTAAACCTTCCTAGTTGGATGGTGAAAGCTTCTTTATGATGTGTGTATTTTTTGTATCTAATAAATAAATAAACAAATAAAAATATAAAAAAACGTGTATTACGTACTACTACAACATTACAATTTCAAAGCGTTTTTAAAAGAGAAAACATTTTAGATGATACAAAAAAAATTATGATTTTCAGATATGATGGGTTTATAGGAATCTGACGGTCAGTACGTCATAGAGTGGCGGACGTATGAATCCATGCCTTCAACTCCCGGTTAGAGAGGCCAAAAGGCCTCCCTCAACCAGTCTCTCTCGATACGGCCCACGACGCAGTTGGTGGGCAGACGCGTCCGCCACCAAGACCCGGGCAAATCTCACTCTATGAACCCGGGTACCCTTACTAGTCACCAAACGTAGAAAACCCCTCGGGGAAGAGGTGTCGGTTATCCAATCATTGGTTCTCGGGGCGGCGGTACAAATTGAAAATTAATCAAATTGCGAAACCTGTATGTTGCGTATGATTCAACAGGCAGGCAGATTCCTACCCACCCCTAATACCCTTTTCCTTATCAGAACTTCCTCTTTATCTTTTCCTAAAAAGACCCTCCTCACAGCATCCCCAAAGATGACACAGACCCCGAGGGGAATTATTTTCCTCATGACCTCCTTTGAGGAGTTAATTAAAAAAAATAAAAATAATTAGTTAAAATTTACTTGCACACTGCGGGATTTGAACCATGGAGGCCGTCAAAGGCGGAGGTCCGTTCTCTCTGCCCACCGCCCTTGCAGGGAAAATGCGTGATGGTTAGTTAGTTCGTTTTGACTCGATCTGAAGTTTCAGTTTTAGTTGATCAACTTTTATTGATCAACTAATACTTGAACAGCAAAAGCAGACGGGCTTTCAATTTTAGTTGCTCAATTAAAATTTTTATCAACTTTGTTGAAAGGGTGTTCACGCTTATCAAAAAGCTTTAAAGTGTCATTGAGCAGACAGTCAATCGATTAAAATTGAACGTGGTATTAGATCCGTCGTGATGTATGAATAGATAGACCTATCGATAATAGTACCTAAATACATCAATAGAGGGGCTCAGGGAAGAAACTCCCCGTGAACGCGGACACCCTTGCGAAGTCACCAAACGTAACGAACCATTTGGGGTAACCTACGGCAGACGTGTTGGTTATCCGACAAAAGGTTCCCGGGGTACCCATACCCACCTCCCAAATTGTAAAGCTATTAAAAAAAGTTGAGTTGGAGTTCCTCTTGTTTTATAGCTGTGAAGAGAGAGAGAGTGATAAACGGGTGGCGACCTCCAACCAACACTACCAACAGCAACTAGCGACAACTAGCGGCAATCGACTACCTTATCTACAGAACGCTCAATACTTCGACTTCGACGTCTCAGTATCCCTCAGTGCCGTGGAATAGACCGGCGAGTCTTTGCCTATGTATGAGTCTGTTCAATTCTCGAGAGAGCTTAGCGAGAAGAATATGGGCCATCGGAAAGACGCTGCAGGGGAGTCGAACTGAAATATTCATCAACTGTCGGGCCAATATTATATGGCACATTCCAAAGCTCGTTTTTTGGTTGCAGTGCTAATGAAGTGAGATCTAAGTCGAATTGAAAGAAAACCGACGTCTTTTTTTCTACATAATTATCTAATGATTATTTCCACAGAAGTACCTAATGAAAAATTTAAGTACCTAATGAGTAATTTAAGGCGCACGGATGCGCTCACAACTTTTATCTCTTCGGTTGGCTAGCAAAACTTTTTACTAGCCAACTCATTGTACTTGATCAGTATACAACTTGCATTTGGCTCAACCAGAAAAAAACAACTTTACCTTGAAGAACAGCAGTTTTACTAATACATTTTACACAACTGATAAAAAGCCGTTCATGTAAAAAACTTACTAATAAACTTTACCTGGACTAAGGGCCAATTGCATCGAAAATAATTTTTTTAAAATTTTTTTTTTTATTTCCTTTACTTTTCCCAAATTTTGCATTAGATGTATACATGAAATCTATCTATCATGAAATAGTAAGAATAATGGGAACCCACTAAGGCGCAGCCTGTGCGTGGGTAATATAGTTTAATATATTTTATTATTGTACCTAAAAAGAACAAACAATGGGCAAATAAATCAAAAACATGATTAAAAATTGTCTAAACAGCTGTGCACAAAATGAACATACACAGTGCAATAGTGAGTGTATAGTGTAATATTAAGTGTAATAGTAAGTGTATATTAAGTGTAGTAATGTTATAATAAAGGTGTATTGTAATTATAAGTACATAGTGTAATAATAAGTGTATTGTTTAAATATTTGAAATATAAAGTGATAGAAATTAAACAAACAACGTTTCAATATCTACATTGTCAAGCCACGACTTCAAGTCCTTTATGTATTGAAGTAGTTTAGTTGTCATTTGAATATTTTTCGGTAAAAGATTGAATGTACGAGGTCCAATGAAACTGCTGTGAGTTTGCATTTGTTTGGTATTCGTTTGGTATAATAAAAGTAAGGTTTAAAGTTAAATAATTAAACCGAGTTTAAGCCCTAACTAAAGTTAAGCTGCAATTCAGCACAATTGAGTTGCATCAACATTAAAAAAGTTAGTTTATAGTTACCAGTGCTGCCATCGAAATGGCTTCGAATTTTCCTTGGATTTGACATATTTAAATACAAATAAACACACAATTTATTTTTACGGGTGTCAACACTAACCAAAGCGATTTCTTGACGTTTGACATGCGTTTGACGGTTATGGAGGTTATGATTGGTTTGTTTATGTTATGGAGGTTGTTTGATATTTCACAGTTGCTGTTTAAAGACGTCAATAACGTTTGTGGAATGATGATATTATTATATTGTGGTCGAAACCGGGCTATTATTGCTCTTATACACGAAACAATACTTTTATGCACCCCAGTTATGTCTCCTGTACCTACATCTTTGCGTCGTTCCCTTTACATACAAATTCATTAGTATTAGAACCTGGTCCACAGTACAAACATCATGATTTCTGATATGACTAAAAATTATTTTGTTTCGGTGCCGTTGCATTTATTGAAATATTACAATGCTAGTAGATATAAATTATTAAGATAAGTTTGAGTAAACACTTATTTGTAAATCTAGTGATCTCATTGGCATTGTTGGCAATGAGTAAAGTTGATTGCCTAACCATACTTTTTGATCCGAAATCTGGCAAATAAATTCATCTAATCAATAATACAATCAATTGATTATCAAACCCGGGTTGTCGAGACATTTTTTATTATTATTTTCTATTAAAACAAAATTTCGTTTCTTTCTGACGGATGACAGCTGACAACTTTACCAAAATCTAACTTTAAACGCTCAACATCGCTGGGTTAAATAAAAGTAACTTTTTTGTAACTATTTAGTTAACTTTTATTTAAACGAAGTTGAAACAACCCATTTTTGTAAGAAATGATAAAAATGTTACTTTTATTTAACTTTAACTAAAAAGTAACTTTAACTATTTTCGATGCAACTGGCCCTAAACCGATGTTTAACAACCGTATAGATTTAATGGAAAGTCACACATTGCTTATATGGTGGAAGAGAGTTGTTTAGCTGTGTTTTTAGCATTGACTCCACAGATTTGACGGCCTCCGTGGTCCCGAGGCAAGACTCTCGACTCACAATCCGAAGGTCGCGGGTTCGAACCCGGCGTGCGCAAATAAATTTGATTTGATTAATTTGTGTTATTTCACAATTTATTCATTTAAAATAATATATAGTATATTTGCGGCACGTTCCAGAGTGGAAGATGCTATCAGTATCGCCCTGGTGTAAGACCACCATTCAGAATTGAAACGTTGCTTGAAATGGCTTTAGCCGTGTTTAGTGACCAGATCTGAATAGCCAGGTACTTCCCAACCTTCCTCTTCCCTATCTCCTTCCCCTCCCCACTACTTTCAGCCTCACAACATACCCCGATTTGGGGATGCCATAGTCTCACTGCCTCCAGACGGGAGCAGTTGGGACTCTTGTGCGGTATTAACTGTAAAAAAAAAAAAAAAAAGACACCTTGTTGTTGGCTCTAGTTTTATATGTGTGTTCGCCGTATTTTTTTTTATTGTTTAAGTTTTTTTATTAGTTGAGATAAACTTTAAAAAGACAACGATGTCAGGATTAATGTCTCACAATTGTTCTAAAAATGTATTTTGTCAAGTTACAAAAACTCTTGCGTTACCCATAAATTCTTAATTCAATAAATGAGCATACTCAAAACTAACAATTGAACACATGCCGACAACTTATTTAGCACCGCTGTGATTTGAAACTCGATAAAACGGAAAAGAGTGATACTAAAAAGGGACAAACACATACATCTACAGGATTTAGCCTGCGAGGGAATCAGATAGCAAAAAAATATTTATTTTATTCACGGGTACTCGGTTCCATATAATACCATAAATCCAAGGTCCCGCGCAAGCCTCCTTTAGTGTAGTGGTATAAAACTCCTGCGGGGACCAAGGATTGAATCCCACGAAATCCAAAAAAAAAAAAAAAAAATTTGTAAAATCAATATCCAATCTTCAAACCACTCCAAAATGAGCAGGAAAAAAAAACACAAAAGAATTAGACGTCTAGCGACTCCGAAGAATAATACACAAATACTAATATAACCAAATGTATAGGAAAATGTGCACTGGAAATCGAAGACAAAAATATGTAAAAAATCATCCTTCAATTGATAAAAAAGTGCTTTTTAGTTCCTACAGTTGTACTCCCCACTCTTGTCAACTTTAGTTTTCTGAAGGTTTACTTTTACCGCGTGTAAATTGCACTCTGTTTTTTTTAAAGCGTATGATTTTTAAGTGTTTTTTTTTGCTCTTGAATGGTTTTTGCTCGTCTCAAAAGCACAGGGAGGCATTTTTTCACAAAATAGAGCCTAGAGTGGTGTGTTTATGGCAACAGCTTGTCTGACGAACGCGATATATGATGCGATATAAAACGCGGTAAATCTGAAGTATGTCCACTGGACTTACTTAACCGTAACCTATCTTAACTTTTTAAATCAATCAGAATATTAGCATGATTTCAAAACATAATTTTTCACAAAAACGGCGCTCTATAAATTGTCCAATTATTATTATTATTATTATAACTTATACCGTATTTATTATTCAATGTGTAACTAAAACACATTTTAACTATTGGGTAGTATTTCTTCATTAGTGGCATTTTGTTAACTTTTACATATATATTAAAATGAGTATATTTAATAATTAAAAGATTTATGTATTAATTACGTAATCATCAGTAATCATTGGGAACATAGTTTGACACATCTGACGCCAGGGTAAAGTAATTGAAAGCCGACGCTTTGCTCTCATCTGCCGAGTGTTTGATTAGCCCTACGTCTGAGGGGGCGAGTAGGGAGGCCGAGTGGGAGGGAGGGAACAGGGGGGAAGTAAACACAGACCATCCTCCCCCTCCCCTTCGGGCACACTTCGGAGCTTTATACTGAGATGATTATTTGCCAAATCAAACGGCGCTATTTAATTTCCCTTCGGGAGTAATAATGATAACGTGTTGCTACTGTGGATTTTGGATTTTGAACCAAGTTAGTATAATAATGCTTCCACGGGAAGAGATTTCGTAATGGACAGCTAAAAAGTAAATATAATATTATGTTGAATGTTTTATAGTACTAGTTATTAATGTGAGATTTTTAAAAACACAAGTTATTCATTTTTTTTGGTAAAAATCAGATTTGATTCATATTAAAGTTTTAGAAAAAAAACCGTACTACTTGACTTTTAAAATGGCTTCCTATTTTCCTATAAATCTTAAAAATATGGGTGATTATTTAAATATAGGTGAATTCATTGGCTATGTACCACTTTTTTCGGTGTATGTGTCTCTGTGTTAAATTTCGGATATATGTTTTTTTTAATGTGGGCGGAAAATAATCAAAATTATCTCCAAAAAATCACGAGCAATCTGAGGAAAAAGTTTTAAATTGGACTTTTGTTCGAGTGGTTAAGTTCTATAAATAACAGCATGAACCTACCAAATGTGAGTTAAACCAGGCAGTTAGACTCCTTAAACGTGAAACCTTGCTAGTTGGATAGAGAAAGCTTCTTTATCTTGTAAATTTTTTTTTGTGTATGACATGTATCTACAATATTAGTATCCTCACATATATGCTGATTGAAAGGGGAATTTTATCAAATATTATCTCAAGTAAATTAAAATTGCAGCCGTTGACATTTTTAAAGATCATGATAATAAAATAATAAAATACCGTCGTATTTTAGTTTTACAAAAAATAAAAAAGTCTCTCCATTAAAACCATGGACCATACGTGTAATATTAGTGGTGGCGGTCTTTTAATGTGCATACCGGAAAATAGTGTTAACTCTATGGAGTCAGTAAGACTACGGTATCCCTCATTGGAATATGTCATGAGAATTAAGTTATTGCGGATGCGAAGGAGGTGTGGAAGAGAAAGGTGGAGAAGGTAGTTACTTTGGGGCTCTGGTATTAGTCAACCCGTGTATTAATTAACCAAATTAAAATTGCATTTGTCGCACTGATTAGTGGTAATACCCCCTTCCGTTCAAGAATTCCAAGTGATTTACCTACCATCTAGCTTGCCTGAGAAGGTATACAGTGCGACACCTTGGTGGGAATTGGGAATCCGACGCTTTGGACCGCTCAATCAACTTGCCAATCAAAACGATTAAAAACATGTTTTCGTTTATCATCTTTTAGAACCTGTTGCGGTTGCAATTCTTATACCAATTCTGTGGTGACCCGACAATTGATGCCCTAACAGTTAGCCCCCAGAAATAAAAAAAAATTGTACATTATTTACCAATTTCAAACAAAAATATACTTCAGAAATACATTTGATAATACGTTTGTATGGATTTGTACTTGTACGCTGGTATATATGGTTAAGGGACGTACTTGACTTGCTTTAACCAGTGATTCCTCGAAATCACGATAAAGTAAGAAAAGTACGTCCAGGGTCCCCCATCTCCTTCCCCTCCCCACTATCTTTAGCCTCACAACATACCCCAATTGGGGATACCATAGTCTCATTGGCTTCAAACGGGAGTAGTTGGGACTCTTGTGCGGTATTCACATTTAAAAAACCCAGAGATTCCTGCAACGAAGTCACTTACATTCCTTGAAACCTTGTTCTGAACCATCACCTTCAGCTGACGTCCCCGGCAATTCCTGAGATTCAAGCAAAGTTTTGGAATTGAGATGTAAACAGTAATTTTCCTCTAATTTTGAACGTCTAGTGCGCAAAATTTAATCGAGTGATCAAAATTCTGCATTAACGGTTGGCAAATGAGGATGAGGGTAGGATTTTAGAAATTTCAAAGACTAAACAGTAAACTTCTATTCATTTTGAAAGTCAGCTTTACATAAAACTGTAGATTTGTGTAAAAAACAAAGTTGTATAAATTATATATATATATATATATACACTTTATGCAGAGTTTTTTTTTAAATCAGGTGTAGACAGAAATTTTGATGTCAAATGTTCAAAATTTCACTACAAAGTATAAAAATTGTTTTTCGAGGGGTAGGCAAAGGTGATGAGGTGTAGTTTTTAGAATAAATCTCTTACAGTGATCTTTTCATTATTTTCATTAACGTCAAATGTGAAAATTTTCGCCAACGTTAGAATAAAACTAGATTTATGACCAAGTCGCCCACATACAGACGACAATCTTTAGAATTTGATGTAATTTCTAACAGTATCGTAACGCCTACCTACAAATAATAAATAATGAACGTAGAGTTAATGTAATGAATAATTTTTTTATTAATAGATTATTTTTGTTTTTGTGTTCTTTTTATTACTTTTTTTGTTAGCTCCACGGGAGGCCTTGAGGAAAATAATTTCCCTTAGGGCCTATGTCATCTTCGGAGATGCTGTAAGAAGGGTATTTTTAAAGAAAGGAAGGAGAGGAAGCTCTGGGAAGGAAGAAGTATGACGGGTGGGTAGGGATATGAGGGTCAGTGTCCAGGAGTGACAGACGTATGAATCCATCCCTCCATTTGTGGTGCAAGGCGACGGGTTGAGAGAGTGCGGTTGGAGAAGTTAAAAGGCTTCTCTCAACCAATCTAACCAGATCTATCCCGCCACGCAGCAGGCGGGTAGACGCATCTTCCGCCAAGACCCGGACAAACCTCATCCCATGAAAGGGCTAATTCACCAAAGGTAGCGAACCGTTTGACCTACGGCAGAGATGTCGATTATTCAATCAATGGTTCCCGGGGCGGCGGTAGCCGCTTCCCAAATTGAACGGTGTCTGAAATGAGAACGTTATAATTGATATGTATTGATTTGATTTATTGATTTGGTGATGATTTGGGTAGTTCAAATAGCCATTATAAATTGTAAATATTGGCTGAAACAAAATAGGAAATATTTCCTCTTCATGAAGAAAAATCGAAGTTCAGCGATGCACAAAAACGGCCAAAATTACAAAACGCCACTATTAATTTGTGTTCGGTAATGTTCTTTCCAGCATTACCAAACAATCAAATCAAATCCATATTTTGTAACAATGTAGAATATAAGCTTTTGGTGGAATTGTCTTCAAAATGCGACGGGGGCGACACAAGCTACAAACGTTTCAACTATTTTAGCAAAAAATCGTTTGACCTGCTTCCCTCTTATGCCTGTGTCAGACCACGCAATATGCGCGCTATACTTTCATATCTTGTCCTATTTCGCATACAGCAAATAGGCCAAACCAAAAAAAAACTCTTGCTACGTTATAGCATAATCAGTACCCTGAAGTTTGTAGGCCGAAAATTATCTAACTCTTGAAAAATGAGCTAACTATGATATTTTGAGGAATATTTATAAAAGAAATAAAATGCAACATTAAATCCACAACTAACATTTTCAACAACTGCTAGGAAGTAAAAAGCAAAGTACCCGCGCTTATTCGAACATGTCTCAATGTGTGTACCATCTCGCTCGATGCTTTTTTGTGCAATATCGAGCAAACGGCTCGATGCGTAAAATATTCAAGGGTCGTAATTCTTGCTCGATGTTCGACCGAATGGGCGATTTTAATGGGCGTGTTAGTAGTATGTATATATGTATATGGCGTTTTATATCGAACTGCTAGAGCGCGTGAACGCAATGACGAGCATGTCCAAATCAACTTGATCGATCGAGCCAAACCATCAAACATGAATATACGTGTGTAACTTTGGTTCAGCGAAGACTGACCAGGATTATTCAGGTAACAAGTGGATCAAACAAAATTTACTATGAGTCATTTAAATGATCCATGGTTGTAGCAGTAAACTTCAACGTACGATTCCCACCCCTACTCCATCCATGGAAATAAGGTCTCTATGTACAATTTCGTTAAAAGCTACTTTGTCGTTCACTTACATTAGCGCGACGCAATCCTAGGGCGACCAAACGAAAATGCTTATAAAGATTCCCAAAGGTTTTTCTCAAGTGTACTATCAAAACCTACTAAATCACAAGGCTAGAACACTGAATCAATTCGGCCTCCTAACTTGTAAGAGAACCTTCAAAAAAATTTTTTTTTAACTAATTAAAATGTTAAAAAAAAAATTAACCTCTCAGGCCTACATTTCTGAATTTATCCGAAAAAAATGTTGTCGAAAGATGATGAAATACGCTTTCAGATGTCGTAATTCAAAATATACATATAATTTTTTATATACAAAAATTTTGAAAGCAAACAAATAAAATTGGCTCACCATACGTATTTTCTAACAATAATTACTGACAACGAAACAATAAAAACATGCACATATTTTGTTAAACAAATTATAAAAAAATTATTGTCATTTTATTTTTTGGCCTTTCATTTGAAAATAATTTCCAAAAGTTTAAAAACATTTATTCAAATAGCAGTCGTAAACTTTGGTTTCATAGAGGTGTACATTTGTTGTTAACTTTTAAATTTGAATATGATAAGTGAATATATTTTTATATTCACTTATCTTGTCCCCACCATATTTAATAAGATGCCGATGAATTTCAAAATCGAATCCAATTGCCCCACTGATCTTAAAAGAAAAATTAAAAAATGGCTAATGGGTCAAAACTTTTTGTACTGATATTGTTTGTAATCTTATGTATAAATACTATCTATAATTAATTTAATCTATCAGTAATTTACCTGTGTTATATCTGTCTGTCTGTATATTTTATGCTTTTGTATTGTAGGTACTTAAAAGTTATTCTTCTGGAACTATTTTGCTATTGTGTTTTCTTATAATATTTTATGTTTTAGTGTTTTATTAATATTGTCAAATTGACCTGCTGACAAACTGCCTTGGCAGTTTAGCGGGTGATTAAAATGAAGAATAAAAAAAAAAAAAAAAAGCGTTTTTTTCCTTTCTAATAACGCTTAGATTATTTATCTCACCTTGCTAGTAAGGGAGATACAACGATTTAGTTGAGACCTACATGAGTTGTTCCCAAAAGCGAACACAGCCTGAGGGATTAATAAATAAAAAAATAAAAATAAAAAAGTTAATTTTTATAGGACTTGGTAGTATTTAAGTGCTAAAGTTAAGGTGGTCTTGGTAGTATTTAAGTGCTAAAAATTTACTTATGACTTCAAAACGAAATATTGACGGTCCAGGGAATCTTGAAGTCTAGGGGATCTTTTACAGGAAGTTGATCAGATTTCTACTGTAACAAAAAGGTCCGGTTGGTTAGAGCGTTAGGGGTTGGAAGGAAGCGTACAGCGTGGTCACCCCGCCACCCCTAGCGCAGGTCGAGGCGCAAGCGCGCGCAGATCGATAGCCCTAGCGAGCCTCGTGGGCGCACGCCTGCTTCGGCCCACAACAGTCATGGCGGATAGTGAATTCGAAGAGTTCCACCACATTTTCAACCGCCATCCTCAGAATGTTAACTCTTCCACTCCGTTTTACTCGTAAGTATTACTTTACTATTAACACCCGCAACATTTCTGTCACGCTGGGAAAAGTCCCGAACTAAAATCGAAAGTGCTCGTAACGATTCGCAATTTTTCTAATTTGAGCCTTCGCGTAACTTCGTGCTATGTTTTGGGCTTGCCTGTATAACTTCAACAGTGAGATATATTTAAATCGCGATAACAGAACTCAAGTTTTACACCAAAAATACCTATGTCAATAAGAGCTATTTCCGTGTAATGTGCGTTCATGACGTTGACGTTTCGTCGAACAGGCTTCGACTAAGTCGTCATCGATTTAGTGTAATGTAATACTAATAAAATGTACTTTACCCACTACTTCTAATAAATTGAATAATAACTTTGTATCGCATCTTTACCAGAAGAACCATAAATTTATAACCTGTAAGAAAATATCGATTTTATGTTTTAAAATTTAATTTCTTCTATCTTTTTGTGATACTGTGGTTTATAACTCAACGGAATTGTGGGTAGCAAGATATCAATAATAATAAAAAAATATGGCGAATTCCCTTGGTACATGACGTATACCAGAACCCGTAAACATTTTACAGATTTTCAATCAAGATTTATTTATTGATTATTATTTATCAAAAACTGTTTACAAATTTAAGTTGACAGTAATAATTATTAAATATACTCTGGGGTTTCTTTACAGAAATTGGTCTGCATAGGTCTGTAGGGATCGTAGGTTTTATGTGTGTATTGAAATGAATCTAAATGGAAATTAGTATAGTTTTTATTATTTTCATTCAATTAATGGTCGGCAACACGAGCGTTTATTGAGATAAAATATTCTAATAGCTAAGATTATAATTTGGCATATTTCTCTGTCAGTTGTGTGACGAAATGCATTAAAATAAAGTATTTTTAGCTACAACGTTCAAATTTCAATAAAAAGATATCCTGTATGATTTAGTTTGGCTAAGTCGGCGAGTATTTACTTTTTCAAGTCTATAATTTGCAGAACACGAGATTTTATGCTGAATTTTACCATAATTCAGCTTCTATGATCACGCGATTCTTGATTCATCTAGAACTTTTCTCTAGACTGACCGATAATGCTAGATCTAGACGTAGTTCATCCCAATAAGATATTTAAATGTCTATGTACGTTTGCATACTCACATAGTTAATACACACGAACTACATGCATACATATGCCTATACCTGCCTTCGATCATACGCGTTTCCGTAGGAAAAGTCGATTTGGTGGACGAAAGATCCTTCCTGCTGATTCTTATTCTTAAATATCCTGTGTGTAATGTGTCTTGTATCTAAGCATACAGCACACAAGAATATCGCCAGGTTGTATTTTAAAATAAGGTAGGCCTTTAACAAAACAAGAACGCTACAAAAATCGGAAATGTTACATGCCATGTAAATATTATAACAATCTACCTAACGATTATTGTGAATAGGACATTCAATTCAAGGGTGTAAGAATACCCTACTAACCCTTCCAGCTCTCCCTCAGCACTTGCAATGACGTTAGAAATAACCCCATTATTCTTGCTTGCAAATTTCGTGATACAATGATTTTCGTGTTGATGGGAATGTGTCGTATAAATGTAACACTACTAAAGACAGGTTATTTCACAGAATTTGAGCAATTCATCAAATATCAAAGTTAATTTTTAATTAATATTTTAGTGAAAGGTTCTTTTAAAGTTCTGTTATCATTTAATTTTTGGCCAATAGTTTCACACAACTGAAATAATAACAGAATTTGAATAGAACTTTGACAGAACTTGAAAATCTACTTTAAAATTAGACGAATTGTTCAAATTCTGTGAAACAGCCCGTTCCAAGTCAAATTTATGAGAAAATAACAAAGCTCTACCGAAACCACATTTCCATAGGTCCAAATGTGTCAAAATGAAATAATGGGCTTATGTAAAGTCATTTGAAACAATGTTGATTGAATTCCAAGATCTTGTAGTAAAAAGAACAATGTCTGATAATTTTTTATAACGTTTGCTAAATTTTTATGAGAAAGCGTAACTCGATTTAATACCCCGAAAATCAATAAAAATCATCTAATGTGACCATCGTCACCAGTAATCTACCTGGTCAGATCAGATGGTGTATACTGTAAGGCTTTGAGTAAGGGAGGAGGAAGCACTATAGACCAGGCATGCCCTACCTGCGGCCCAAATGAAGATATTTTGCAGCCCAAAATGAAGTTTTCACCTTTTTTGTTTTGCATTTTGGTATTCGTACAAAATAAGAAAAAATTGTCCCCATAAATTTATCACATTTATATTATATTTTGTGAAATTAGAACTTTCTTGTTGTTAGACCTCGGACACTCGATGGAGATTTTGATTTATTGCTTATAGAGTACATATTGCTGGCAGATTAAATTGTTGTGATAAAATAATAACATTAAGTATGAATATAACTAATTAGAACAATAAAATATTTTGTAGGTAAAGCTGTGAAAGGAAGCACATAAAATTATGTGAATGTGAAACAAATATATTTTATGTTATGTTGATCGATATTTGAGGTATGAAGGTTTTAACATGTTGGTCTTCCTCTTCTTTTAGTCAATACCTTCGACAGCCGTACAGTTTCCTTGATGATGGACTCTGGAAGGCTGCCTGAAACTATATGATGTTTCTGCATTCATAATACTTTTAGTAGTGAGAATTTTATTGTTGTCTGTTTAGGCTGGTGCCAAATGTGGGTCTGGAGGAGGACTCCCCCACCTCGTCGCAGAGCGGCAGCGAGCGGCCGTGTGTGCGGGCGGGGGGCGCGGGCACGGGGCCGGAGGGGCGCGCCAGCAGCGGGGAAGACGACGAGGATGACGACGGGCTGCGGCCGGGCCGCCCGGCTCCCAGGGGGCCCGCTGTGAGCTGGGCGGGCGGCGAGCGCAGGCGGAGGAAGCTTCCGGAGATACCCAAGAACAAGAAATGTAAGTGATTACAACATGACCTCAAACAGCAAACACTTGCTAAGTCTTACAAAACTGAGTACCTTCAGTTTGATTGTAAGAATTGTCCTATGTTTTAACCTCACACTCCATAACAATATTTTTTAGACTGTTTATGTAATCATGTTCGTAAAAATAATAAATTTTAATAATTCTGTCACTAATTTGAAAAGTGCTAATATTAGGTGAATGAAAATCACAATTTAATTATTTATAATTATCTTATATCAGCATTGAGATTGCAGTCTTGTATTTCCCTACAATGTACACTGGGTGGTAGCTTTTATTGTGAAAATAATTAATTTAGGTAACCATTTAAAAGTTTAAAAAAATTATTGTTTTCTTTTTCAGTAGGATATTTGCGAATAAGCGATTTTGATTTGTATGTTGCGATGTTTTCACTGTTTTGCTAAATAATTATGTCATTTTGTATGGAACCATTCTAAACCATATTATGTAGCTTATATAAACATTTGCTATAAGAATCACGTATAAATTATTTTTATGATGTTTTTTAGCGTATGTTTATTGAAATCTTTACCGGAAATTTGTTTACAAATAAAGCTTATTTATTGCAACCTTTGTGCATTACAATATATGCATCGATAATGCGAAGCGATGTTTTGCGTTGATTACATATTTTTGCAAAAATCCACCATAAAAAAACATCTGATGATAATTTGAAAAAAAAAACCACCGCATTACTTCCCTCCCTGCATTGTTTTTTTTTAGCAAAGTTAATGACCTTGACTGATATGATCTTAATTGGACGAGTATATATTCTATGCGTTGCTCTTATTACAATGGCCGAAACCCAATAATAACAATCGTTGAAATTTCTAACAAAAAGCTTTTATTATACATATCAAAACAATAACAACGTTGTCAAACAATTTCCCATGCACAATACGCCGGTCTCCAATTGCACCGTTGATGTATTGATTTTATCTGTTGCGACTAAACATCAATTTGTATTCGTAAACATTGTGTGTTTGAGAGTACGCCAACTAAAACTAAAGTTTAACTTACCATTGCGAATGCGAAGATTGGATTATTGTAGGAAGTGCAAACTGTGATTATTTAGTGGAGGCAAAACGGCATACCCGGCTGTCAAGTGCGCGCGGCGACGGAAAGCGATCGGCGAGGTACCTAAGCGTCTCGGCGCCTGCCGGCGGAGGCGCTAGCGACGGCGCTCATCGATATTGTGCGACAGACGTCATCCGAACAGCCGGCCCTTTTCGATGCCTTCAGGCCTTTTGCTTGCACGATGACTGTATACCAGAGCTTTATTAGATGTCTGCCCTTGGAAACTAATGATTATGTTTCCTCAGCGGTTGTTTCTTCCGCGTATTGTGAGTGAACGGGTGTCGTCCGTTTCTTTTGACATGTGAATATTTACGTAAATCTCAACATAATTTTTATTATTATTTTTTATATTTCAAACATATTGACTGCGGTAATGTGATAATGAAGCGAAGAGGCCTTTCTAAACTAGTGTGCTATGTGCGTGTCTTCACTTCGCTAACCGTCGCGAAGCTTGTTGTGATTATGAAGTGACTTTGCGTAACCTGTTGAATTTGCATATTGTGTAATGGTTCTTTGTTTCAAATATCTGGATTATTTCAACAAAAGAGGATAACAGATATCTTCAGAGCAGCAGTGCTAAAGTTGTTTCATATAAATAATATGAATAAAAAGAAGAAGAACGTTTTTATCGGCACAGGTAACCCATCTGTTTATTAGCTCAGTACAACAAGGGAAATACAAGATAAGCAGTCTCTCCGCTATGTTCGTTTGTATCACGGAAAAGATTTTCATGGATGATTCGAAAGAAACAACATAATATTCGGCATCATCTGTCAAAAATATAATATACATATCGTGTCATCGTGGATCACTTACACGCGTTGTCTTTCTATTGTGCTTTCAACTTTTCTGGAACTAGTAATTGGCTATGATATTATATGGTTGTAATTTATCGGTTTTCTAAGTATTAAATGTTTTTTTCTTGAGTAACAGTTTCTAATTTAAATAAATGTAAATTTGAATATGACGAGATCATATTCAGATCATATTCGCTTTATATGCGCCCTCTGAAAGTGCCGCCCGCGTACGGTGCACTCCCTGCGCGCCCGCTCGTGTTGCTCAAGCTGCTGGTGTTGGATGAGATGGGAAACTGCCATGTTACTTGTGTTGAAGGGTTGTCAACTCCTGGTCAATGTAACGATACAATACAATAACTGCATGCATTGTACTGCATTGTTTTGTGTCTGTTTTTGATAAGCAGGATTTTTTAAAATCATATTTCAAAACATATTTATCATCTATCATCTTGCCTTCTTTTAGTTCTAAATTATTACTTACAAATTGATATTATAAATATTACGTTGTTTCTTTGAATCTCTTACGCAATAATTCAAGCAATATTCTATAATTTAACAATTCATATGACAGCGGAACATTGTTATCTGATAAAAAGGATGTCAACAATAATTATTGTTTCTTCAAAGACAGCAAACTTTTTTTGTGGCACCGTTACTTATTTTTAACCACATTTATTGTTCTAAAATCAGCGTGTTACGTAAGAAATACTTACTTCATTTAGGTTTAATTACTAAACTAATTAAAACAATAAACTTAAAGATGACCACGGATGTTTAGTCTATTGTTGAAAATAGTTTTACGTAAACCCTGATGAAGTAAGCATTGCTTACGAAACATGTTGGTTTTTTAATAAATAAAAGTGGTTAAAACTAAGTATTGAATAATTTCTGTAGAAAGAATTTTTTGTATTTTAGCCATGGCTCAGCCGAAAACTTCGTATTTTGAACTGAACCTCAAAATTAAAAAAAAAAAACTTAACAGTAATGGATTTTTAACATTCAAAGCATTCAGTTTAAAATTTTAGAATCGAGTTCAAAATGTAAGATGATTGCTATGTAATATGATATATATTTGGCTAAACTATGGCAAAATATGAAAAGAACCGTGTTCTGCCCAGCGTTGTGTTGAAGATAACAACAGTAAGGTTGGGGTATTTCAAAATCTGCCCATTTTATGAATATCAAAACTCAAAGATAATTAAAAGAAATGGTCCTAGATGAGAACCTTGAGGGACTCCAGATATTTCTTAAAATTTATTCGAAACTTTATTATTCAATTTTACCAAGAGTACGTGGTTACAGAGATAACTATTCAGCCATTTTAGGAATGATCCATTTATACCAAGGGCTTTTAGTTTTGCGAGAGGGATTTTAATGTTTACTTGATCAAAGGCTTTTGAAAAATCAGTATTTCGAATCTACTTGTACACGAGACATAAAAGTTTCGCAACTGGTGTTCATGTAATATTAGATTGGTTATGGTTGACCGGCCAGTTACAAAACCACACTATTCTGGAGTAATGATAAGCCTAAAAGAACAGTTTTACCTAATACATTCAAACATTACCGGAATGGTAGACAATATGCAAATTGGTCTATAATTTAAAACATAATTTTTATCATCCGATTTAAATTCAGGTATCAAGTGAGGAAAACCCAACGCACCTAAATAGAATGATAGAATCACTAAACGATGAAAGTGTGAAAGTCGGCCTATCTATGAACAAAGACAAAACAAAATTGCTTACAAACTCTGAACCACTAACCATAAAAATTGACAACCAATCACTCGAATATGTATCAGAGTACATCTATTTAGGACAGATAATATCTCACAAAGATCAAACCACTAAAGAAATCGAGCGAAGAATAGCAAATGGATGGAAGAAATACTGGTCTTTGAAAGAAGTCTTGAAATCCAAGGAGCTAAGTACGCAAATAAAAAGGAAAGTCTTCAACACATGTATACTTCCAGTCATCACCTATGGATGTGAAACTTGGGCACCCAGCAAACGCCATAGAGAAAAGTTGAAACGTTGCCAGAGAGCCATGAAGAGAAGTTTGACAGGAATAAGGAAACAGGACAGAGTGAGATGTAGCATAATAAGGGAGAAAACTAAAGTTGCCGATATATTTACCCGAATAGACCAACAAAAATGGAGATGGACAGGTCACATGATCCGCGATCCACTGTGCAAAAATGTCACTGACTGATATCCCAGAGATGGCAAGAGAAGTAGAGGACGTCAACAAATAAGATGGGAAGACGACCTAAACCTCACGGCAGGACATCATTGGAGAAGAGTAGCGCGTGACAGGTCCCAGTGGAAAATGTTAGGGGAGGCCTTTGCCAAGAGGCAAACTGAGCTTCGGGATATATTATAAAAAATAAGAACATGTCAAAATTTATACCTAACAGAAGTTCAGAATAAATTATTCATATCAAGTGACAAAGTTTCCATGGACTACGACTGCGAAGTATGTATCTAATGTTACGTGAGAACGATCCATAATAAAAACTTCATTAATACACAAATATGTTCATACAATTACAAAATCTCTGTCATTGGATACTGTGTGGAGGATGTGCATACTAAAAAAAAAAAAAAAAACAAACAAAAATTATAAAATAAAGTAAAAGTTCATTCAAATGATAAACTATCCACAGAGAGGCAAGAGATACAAAATACACAAGAGACACAAAATACGCAAGAGATACAAGAGACCCAAGATACACAATAGACACAAGTAACAAGAGACACGAAAGACACGAGAGACACGAGAGACATGAGAGACACAAAAGACAAGAGAGACACGAGAGACAAAAGAGACATAAGAGACACAACAGCCACGAGAGCCAACAACACAAGTTGATATATAATAAAATTTAATATTGATATTTTAATGGTCCCCGTTAAACACTGTTTCTCGGTCCGTTTGGTTTTTGACCAAAGAGCGATCAGCTGTCAACCATGACGGTTATGTGGTTGAACTTGCCAGCTGATCCACAATTTGATTATAGTAAATATAAAAAAAAAATCAAAATAACTTAAATAGTCGATCTAATGGTCATCATATTTAACTTGCGGAGTTTGAATCACCACATGAGCCTAGCCACTAGTTTATGGAGTTAATTTGATATTCATAATATGCACTATCTAATGTATATTTATGTAGGTACGACCTAATGTTCACATATGTACGAGTTAAGAGTTATTACGCTTTATTGAGTGTGATATATGCTCTTCAGCATCCGTGATGGCGTTGTGCTCGGGGCCCGCGTCTCTGGCCGAGGAGATGGGTGCAGTGACGGGTCCCGCGCTGGCACTCGCCCGCCCGCTGCTCGTGCTCAAGTGCGGCTACCTGCTGGACGAGGATAGCAGCCCCGACTCGGAGCGGCTGCACAGCCTGGGCGACGTGGACAGCGGTCACAGCACGGCGCATTCACCCGCCGACACGGGGCCCAAGAGCCTTTCACCCACGCCGCTCCAGACGTTGCACACAGGTGATTATTGCACACTTCATTATTGGTGCTAGGCACTGCTAGGTAAAGCTGTCTTAGATCTTATGAAGGAACGTTTCAACGGCTCAAGATGTAAACTAGAAAGACACGAGAATTCCTGCGCTACATAAGGTAGTAGCGCAGGAATTGTGATCCAGAATAATGAAAACAATTATTGTGTCTATGATGTCATTTATATTATTCAAACTATGTTTTATGTTTCATTTTGGAGTGGTTTGAAGATTGGATATTGATTTAAAAAAAAAAACACAAATGTATATAATTTTTTTGGATTTCGTGAGATTCGATCCTTGGTCCGAATAAGAAGTAAAAGTTTAAAGATATTTAATTACAGACAATAAATATAAGTGACACCCAATCAAAAATTTGTAGACAGAAAAATCAGAAAAAGATATTGGCACCTCTGGGACTTGCACCCAGGACATTCCGCTTTCCGGGTGACGACTCTGGCCACTGATCTAAGGTGTCTCTATCCGATTTTAACTGTAACATACTTCGACCAAGAACTACCAACATTATCTCCATTTTTCTTCATAAAGTTAAAAATATAAATAAATAAATTTTAAGATATTGTTTTTCTTAGAAATAATATTTGTTTGAGATATGTTTGAGATTTCCGCCTGTTTATTGTTTGTTGAATGGACCTATTGTTGATTTCGTGAATTGACCCAGAAAATTAATGAGGTATGTTTTTAGGTTTTCACGTCCAAAAAGTATTTTTGTTATTGTTTTTGGGGTGTTATGCCGTGTTTCGCATCTGCCCTGATGATGGACACTGTAACGCTGTCCGAAACGTTGGCTAAAGAAGGAGGTAGCGAAACACGGCATAACACCCCAAAAACAATAACAAAAATACAGAAAATTAATGTTTGCATTTCGTAGACGACAGTACTGCTCATTTTTTGTAAACAGATTATCTGTTGTTATGGGTATGATTAATGCATTGTGGCAATGTGCAATGGCTTCCACCGGTCGATCGCGGAGCAAAATTTGGTCGGTCCGAATAATTGCGATTATGAATTTTGAAAATCTGTTTCATAATTCACAACCCAGAATGAAAAAATCCATACCTTCGTATGAAAAATTCGTTTGCTAGATTCTTGGTTTATTGTTAAATGAAGCGGTTTAACTATCATTATTATCATTATCAAACAACATAATTATAATTATCAAACAAAATAAAATAAGCTTTAATATTTAATTAAAATGAAGACATTATGAGCGAAACTCAATCGAAAATCTGGAAACAGAAAAATCAGAAAAAGATATTGGCACCTCTTCATTTTAATTAAATATTACAGTTTGAGGTTTCACTCATAAAGTTAAAATAATAAATAATAAAATAAGCTTCTTGTTAGAAGTCGATTCCTATGAAAAAGAAGGTAAAATTTTAATTAAATATTACAGTTTGAGGTTTTACTCATAAAGTTAAAATAATAAATAATAAAATAAGCTTCTTGTTAGAAGTCGATTCCTATGAAAACGAAGGTAAAAAGTTGCTCCCTACTGCAAAAAGGTTGGGTACCCTTGAGCTGCAGGATTTTACATAATGTCTGCCACAGAGATAGATTCCTAAAATATTCGGAGTCATTTAAAAAAGTGCCCAGCAACAAGAATTTAATCTGTTAAGAATATAATTTTATTTGTCTGGAATTCGTTCCACGAGCAGGGAAGTAGCAAATTTAGGATATGTCGCACCATCAAATAAGCTTTCTCAAATTAGTAGAGGCCAACACTTGATAATAAAAAATTAAACACTTCCTTTGCACAGAATTATTATACCTATCAAGGTAGAATTTTTTTTAATCAACTAGCGCAAGATATTAGGAGCATAAACGATAAAATCAAATTAATAAACACTGTCAAAAAATATTATAAAGATAAATTAAAAAAATATATATAGTTTCCACCTGATTTAATATTAAAACAAAAAATTTCATAACTTAGTTTCCTTAGATGATATTTATTCTCTTTTTCAAATACTTTAAATTGTTGCTTCATCATTAACAAAACATAAAAATTAAAAAACAGTGTTCTTGGATACGTTATTCTAATAGTAAAATAGTTTGATAGTAACGAAATATTTATAATTATATCTCACCTAACAAACAGCAACTTATTGTTCTCTAACTTAACATTGTAATTTACATTTAGCATAAATAATATATATTTGTAACCTTAGTATATATGTATAGTACAGTATATATTAATATATAGTATAACTAATATATATTTGTCACTTTAGTTATTGTTGTAGACTGTTAAGTATCTATAAAGAAACAATGTACACTTCTCTTCCAGCCACAAGCTATTGCTTCCGTGGAAGAGTAGTATTGGTATATTTGTTTACATGTAATTAAATATATAAATATCCACAAGTAAAAAAAAAAATAAAAAATAAACTTGACAATACAATAAGTCTAAACGGTGATTAAACTAATATCTATCATCCATAAAAAAACTAGATCGGGCTTTAAAATAGTGATTAGAGAGCACTGTGGTAGAGACGGCGACCAGGACAAAAACAAATTTAGACGAAAAGAAACTTCTAGAAACCCACTTGCGTGAGGAAAACTACAGCTAGAGTGCATGAACAATACAATCAGTATTATCTATGACCCACAAGAAACTTACAGTGAACCGCTGAACAAAAGGTAGAAGAAAAATACCTTTTCTAGATTGCTGTTTTGGTAGATAATTTGATTCCTCTTTTCATGTTTAGTTACATTTCTAATATGGCTTATAATAAAGTTGTGTGGTTTATCGACTTCCAGGTTCCCTCTCCCCCTCCTCGAGCTGCAGTACGTACCCCGGCGCGGCGGGCGGCGGAGTGTCCTTCAGCCAGCTGGAGATGCTCGAGGCCACTCACAGAGGCCTGCACAAGTTTATCCCGCGCCACCACGGGGAGATCGAGGTGGAGATTGGGGACCCACTTTACGTGCAGAAGGAGGCCGAGGATCTCTGGTGCGAAGGTAAGAACTAGACTGCTGACGCTGATCAAACGATATTTGTAAGAAACAAACAGCTCATTGTAATAGAGATAAATATATATGTATGTTAAGTTAACTCTATTCAAGTCAAAAAAGTCCCTCATGCTAATATTGCTTGGAGATGAAGTTTTTTTGTGTTAAAATTAATTTTAGATAAAGGGGAGAGGAAAAGAAATATATGATAGAGATAGGAGATGCTGCCGATACATTCCGCACTCACGTATTAATTTTCTCGTAGTAATGAATGGGTTTGGTTGTGAAATTAGCTACCCTCCGGCCTATCAATTCCTCACGAGGGTGTTCCATGCCCATTCGTCAATCGGCAATAATGTGAACTATTTTTAAATAAATACACAAACACATTAAAATGGTTTACATAAAGAACTACCAAGACGGCGAGCGGTTTTTGGATCGTGTATGTAGTTCAAAATATCAAAGATGGAATTAAAGACGCCAAAGTAGATCATTAATCATTAATCCCGGAAAATTCCTAGAAGTCAAGATTTTAATATAACAGTCAACTTTTCTGAGAAAATATTTACACAAAGCATTATGGAAAGTGTTTGAAACAGGAAAGTAGGCGATATGGGTATCAAATTGCTCATCAAAACCTACACAATTTGATGGGATTAGTGAGAAAATGAGCAGTTAACTCTAGGCCCCTTTTGCAAGATAAGGTTCTGTTGGTATTTCAAATAAAATAGTTGGGTGACTAGAGTGGCTCAGTAGAAGGTGCACTAGTATAGAGATAACAATATATTATGCCACTGAAAACAATGACGACAACTATATACAACTATATTAATATGCTTGAGGTGTAAACTTAACAAACTGTCAAACTGATATGGAGGACCCCGTAGCTTTATGGTGTATGCACAACAATGAAGAGGGTTAAATTCCCATCACCTCGTTATTATAATCATATATCAATGCCACCATCATTAGACTAGTAAGTTAATGCCACATTTTCTTCAATTCGCAGGTGTAAATTTACGGACAGGCAGACAAGGAATATTTCCATCGGCTTATGCAGTTGATATGGACTATAATGACTTCGACCCGGCCAACGTACAAGTGAAGAGGGAGCGTTACTTATTGGGGTAGGTACACACTAATTTTGGATTATAGTCGCAATAAATAAATAGGAAAAATCACCTCAAGGGCGCTGTGTAAATATGTCAAATATAAGTGTAGACCAAAAACTTATTTTATTTATGCTCTCAACTCAAGTAACTATTATTGTGTTATGAGTAGTAATTAAATGGTTCGTCAATTAAATATTAAGTTAGCAAGAAAAACATTTATTACATTGTTTTAACATATTTTTGTCGGCAGTGAAAAAATATCAGGCTCAAATACGTGGTTGGGTTAGGGGCTGACATTATTTGCTGATCAATCTTGTTCTTCTTGCTGATCACAGTGGTTGCTCAACTGATTGTATTTGCCGGCAGAAAACATTTTAGAGCTGACCAAAATTTCACAATTATGCTGACCATTTAAATAATGGCCTTTTTTACTAAACGAAGATACTTACGACCGTTGCTTTCAACTTTTTGATCGATCAATCTGAGTCTCCGATCAGCTGATCAAGTGATTTGTTTAGTAATGCTCGATTCGCCTGTTGGTCGGAGAGTTGCGTTGGGAAGAGCGGTGCATTTGAGGAATATTGAGACAAAATTTCTGCTCAACAGTTGATCAGTAGGATTGGGAAAAACGGCCGTTATCATTTGAGATTATAAGAGACATCTTATCTCTGCAGTAGCAGAACACAGTGTGAAAAGTAGTGGGTTAATAGTACATAACTGACCCTCAAGTTGACTTTTTGGGACTTAGCAGGGGTGCCCGGGTTCATGGGGTTGTCAATGGCGGCCGATGTATCTGCCCACCTGCTGCGTGGTGGGCCGGATTGAGAGAGACTGGTTGAGAGGGTCTTTGGCCTCTCCAGCTAGAATTCCTCGACACATCACTTTGCACCGCAGTTGAAGGGATGGATTCATACGCCCGCCACTCCTGGACTCGCTGACCCCCTACCCACCCCTCATACCTATTTCCTTCCCAGAACTTCCTCATCTTCTTTTCCTTAAAAAAAATCCTCCACACAGCATCCTCTAAGATGACCAAGGCCCTGAGGGAAATTATTTTTTTCAGGGCCTCCTGTTTGGAGCTAATATAAAAAGAAAAACCTAAGTTGGTATATATATCCAATAAATTTGTTTGCGGTTCCATGCCAACTGAGAATAAAGTCAACTCAACACCTCCTTGAAAAGTCATTAAAAGCCATGAAAAAAATATTTTTAAATTAGCCGATAACCCCAACCAGTTTTTAACCAGTTTTTATGTACATTTTTGTTTCACTCTAAATGACTTATCTGAGATGGTTCTGAGTTGGTTTCATTCCTAGTTTTTTTTTTTTTTTTACATTAACTCCACACAGGAGGCCCTGAGGAAAAAATAATTTCCCTCAGGGCCTATGTCATCTTTGAGGATGCTGTGTGGAGGGTGTTTTTGAGGAGAGGAAGGAGTGAACATGGGTCTTGAAGAGACCCCTGTTCGGTCACCCCTGGGCTCAACTCCCAGAGGTGCAAATATCTTTTTCTGATTTTCGATTGAGTTTTGCTAACATTGTCTTTATTTAATTCAATATCACGTTTCTCATATTTTTTTATTTATATTGTATATCCTGCACACTCCGTTGGGGTTACATTGCTAATTTCTACAGATATGAGTATGTCGTCATCTTTTCTACATAATAGTTGCTTTACCAATGAGGGCGAACTGAAGAAATAATCCTAGGGGATCAAGTGTCCGAGGAAGAGGTCAACTGGAAGAGGGTCAATAATCGGGTCACCAAACTCGATATGTAATATTATTGTTAGAGTGAACTTTAAATGTAAAGCGGAACAAATAGTTAGTTAGTTAAATATATTAAAATTTAAGGGTTTACTCATTAAGTTAAAAATAAATAGTTAGTTATTAGGGCTATATTAATGCATGTGTATCCCCGTGTTTGTGCAGGTATCTGGGTTCAGTCGAGACGCTAGCGCACAAGGGCACGGGAGTGGTGTGTCAGGCGGTCAAGAAGATTGTCGGCGAGCCGGATGTGGAACCTCGCTCTCAGTCCTGCATCCTTGAGGTGTCCGATCAGGGGCTCAGGATGGTCGACAGATCGAAGCCGGGGGTGAGTTCCCAAAATTAAACTAAACTTACTTTTAAGCAGATGTGTACTTTATTTCAAATAAATCCATTTCAAATGGAAATGCAAATGCAAAATGAGTATTCTTCATTGGGTAGACGCATATACCTACTTTACAAAGAATATAAAAAAGTAGTAGGTAATATTTTTTTTAACATAATAGTAATATCGAATATCTGCATGTATGTTTGCGTTTTAAATGAAGCATTGTTAATAAAATGAAATTAAATATGTCGATAGAGTAAGTTTCAATTCGATAGAGTAAGTTTCCCCACACAAAGCAATCTCTGTGAACAAGAATCTATGTATATAAAGAAGAGTGTCTGTGGCGGGCGGCGTTGTATTTTATACAAATTTACAGCTTTATTCCGAGATTGATGAAATTTTGCACACTTTGATAAATAAGACGAAAATTACAGTCTACATCTGATTCCGAAGAACTGATTGAAGCCCGGGCAATTCCGAGGTTTCCAATTTATTGGATACGCGTATGTCAGGGGTGAAAGAAAGGTGAATGGAGGACTGCACCCGATGGTCAGAATTAAAAAGTATTGAAGTTGGATGTTGTTGGCAGTATAACTGGTAGAGAAAGAATGAAAGTAGACGGAATGCTGTAGGTTTCGAATAAAAAAAAATGCACATGTGGATAATGGAAGGTTTGAACAAGTCACAGAATGGGACGCTTAGATTTTAAGATGATTTTGCCATGTAAAGGTGGAATTAGACAAACCAAACGAACAAATGCTCATTCTAGTCTGCTCTTGCAAATTTTTTGGTGTAATGTTTCAGTTATGGATTATTTCTTGGATGCTCCGAGTGATTTGCCGAAATTTAGTAGAATGCTCTTAGAATACTCGTTCTTTTGAAATAAACGCCGTAAGTGCGCTCAAACAGTTTCCCAGGGCATTCCTTCGGGTTTGGACGTGAACGCTCCTAGATGCGGTCTCTTCAAGACTTATGTGTTCTTGTGTCATTGAAACTTGCGTCAACTTAATTATGAATTGGAGTAATAAAAATGCCTACAAATTTTACCAAAATTTTAGATTTTTGTGAAATTATTAAAAGTAAAAATAAATGGTAATAACTTATGGAAAATAAATCATAAAAATAAATATCTTCTGCCTTTACTTTTTTCGATAATTGATTCAACGATAAATGTAGCACTTGAAATCACAAGATCGTTCTCAATGTCGGACATGGTATAGTGAACACCACCACTGATTGTTGAAGAAGGAGCTATAAGCATTCTGATCTAAACATCCCAAGAGCATCTGCGATAATTCTGGTTCTTGCTGTTTTCTTGTTTGATAGTATTCGCGTGGTGAAAATGAATTACCGTTTACACTAAAGCTCACGAAATAACGCACTTCTTCCAGCTCTAGCTCTATGCTCGTGTGGTCTAAACCCCCTTTAAGGAGGATCAATCCATGACTTGAATAATTAAGATACAAAAAGTTTGCGCGCAAGGAAGAGTTGCACGACCCAAATTGACACAAATGACACAAATGCTTGAGTTGGGTAATTTTAGGATAGAATAGCAGAAGAGTATTAATTAATTAGTAGTAAAAATTATTCAAATATTATTACCTTCTGTGGCTAATGTGTGTTTTTGTTTGTGTTTTACAGCGCAGAGACAACGCGCCGTGCATCGACTATTTCTATTCCCTGAAGAACGTGTCGTTCTGCGCGTTCCACCCGCGCGACCACCGCTACCTCGGCTTCATCACCAAGCACCCCACGCTACAAAGGTTCGCGTGCCACGTCTTCCGCGGTCAGGACTCCACGCGCCCCGTAGCAGAGGCAGTAGGGTTAGTATACATCTCTTTACACAATGTATATATGTGGTTCGAGTGCCATATCCGTCCTCTGTTTTCCCTGACTTCCCTGCTGTGAAAAGTGTAAAAATAGGCTCTTTCAAGCCAAATTCGAAGAAAATTGAACAATATATAAACACATATTTGTTTTAATGAAAACAAATAACTTCGTGTACACCACTATTTAATTAACAATATCAACATGTTTCGAAAACTATGTTTTCTTCGTCAGGATATTCTAGGATAATAAGTATATCCTATGATATTAACTTATTATCTTGACGAAGAAAACATAGTTTTCGAAACATGTTGATATTGTTAATTAAATAGTAGTGTACACAAAGTTATTTGTTTTCATTAAATTAATAATGACGCCACAAAGTGAATTTGCGAATTTTGAAGAAACATATTTGTTTGTTTTTGTTTTTAAATCTTTACTTAGAAGTAAGCAAATTATTTCAGACATCTAGTAGGAAAAATAAAAAAATAAAAAAATTTAAGAGATACAGTTACATTTATAAATAGCTTTAAAAATACTCGTACATTTTAAGAAAAACAGATAACTTGGTTTAAGGTGACTAAAATAATATTGGTCAGTAGGTTCGTATTCAAATCAAAAATTATTTTTTACTAGTAAAGCACACGACCTACGAAAAGTACAAAAGCTTGAGATTTGGTGTGTTATTAAGAAGTTTTGACCTTTATAAAATGCGCTGTTTTGTGTGCACGAAAATTTAGTTTTGGAAAGCCTAAAATCTGATGTGAGAGCATACATACAATATGTTTTTCTTAAAATAATATGGCAATATTATTGCCTTAACACCCGATTTAGAAAGTTTCTGCAACTAATTCTTCAGTCTATTTTAGACAAGTTGTCGGACTGCACTTTTAAAAAACCATTGTCAGTCATATTGAATAGTTACACAATATTATATTAAACTATAAGAAAGAGTTTGAAACAATTAAATGAAACCGGCAATAACTACGAACAACTCAAAAAGGTTTTGACTTTTGAGGCAACACGAGCAAGAACTCGGCCGTCGGCGGTGCATCTCCAGTTTTGAAACAATCAAAGTCAGTCCTGAAAAGTTGTATCACTTGAAGACAACTATTATTGCAGACACCTAAAATTGTGAAATATTTTCTGTTTCAGGCGCGCCTTCCAAAGGTTTTACCAGAAGTTCATAGAGACCGCTTATCCCGTGGAGGACATCTACATAGAGTAAAGAAGAACCCACAAGTTGTTTTATTTTTAGTTTTCACCAACAAATTACTACTGTTATTGAAGCTTTTACCTAAATTTGATATTTTCTGTGATTGAAATCAAATTAGTTTTGTTCAAAGTGTTCGGTTTCATTTAACATTATTATTATTACTTAGGTATTTTTAGACTACAACTCAGTGATTCGGTCACTGTAATAATTCTCACCAAACATAATAATAATATGTAGATATCTGATGCGAACAAGGTCTAGCTAATATCTAAATACATAAACCATCACTTGAAATATAATATTTTCCAAGGAAATGTCCTTATCTTGAAGTGATATAGAAACTTGTTTATTCGAAGGATACGATGGCGATGCATTGAGAGGTTTAGAGGCTTTAACTAACTGTACGTTAGCCGAAACCAAAAGTGAGAACAACATTACATTAGGTGTTGATTTATACTGCATCCTCGTTGGAGTAAGATAGGTGTGACAAATCTATTTTTACAGATTTAATTAATATAACAAATATTATTCACAGAGACAATGAAAGTGAATTCTGGAGACTCATAAGCAATACAAAACAGAGTAGTTTAAAGGAGAGCCCAATTAATTGATGATATTGTGTTTAAATGCTAGCTGAAATGAATAATAAATTACTCATCATTATTATTATTATTATTATTGTTAAAAGGCTTTCGTGAATCTGTAACCTTCTGTGATTAAATTATTATTTCGTCAGTAAAATTTTCAGATTTCGTAAATAAATCTACTCTTAGTAATGTAAATATATAAGATCAGTATTTGAAGTAACGTAATTTAGGAATGAATGTATATAATAATCTCAATATTTTATCATTAAAACTATGAATGATCATTGAAAAGGAGAATTCGAGGAGAAAACGGAACGGCAGATCAGTGAATGTGGATAGATATCAGTGGGTAGTTCCCGACACAATTGTTACGGTGGCACCTGCCGCTGGTGGATATTTCTAATCGTCTTTAATCCTACACTCTACTTGCGTAGGTCTTACTCGACATACACTAGGGGTTAACTAAACTAACCGAGAATCTCTGAAAAGCAAATTAAATATAGATAAATTCATATTGGCTTAAATACTCGAAGATTCCCCCACAGGCTTCCCTTAGTTTTTTTCTGGTATCGAATAAGTGTAAACAAGTGCGGGTCTGCCGTACGCGCGGACCGTGGACAAACAGTTTATACTTCGAAGTGTGGTGTTCAGGTGATGCTTAAACAAACTTCATAAGGTGCTGTTATCTACCAGAAGGTATCCCAACAGGCTTCCCTTAAAGTATGTTCCTGATATTGAATAAGTAATTGACTCTTGCTACTCCGCGTATGCGTGCGCGGGGACATACATTTTATACTTCGAAGTGTGGTGTTCAGAAGATGCTTACAGTTTTTTTTTTTAAATAATGTACTGTTAAATACCAGAAAATCTCCCACAGGCTTCCCTTAGTATTTCCTGATAATGAATAGGTGAACAAGTCGCGCAGTCGTGCGCGTTTATACTTCGAAGTGTATTGTTCAGGTGACGCTTACAGTTTAAACTTAATAAGGTATAATATCACATATTGTAATACGCATCGCGCCATGGCAGAAGGTCTGCTGGGGGTGGTGTGGTCTGGTGTCAATGATTTCTGTTATAATTATTCAGCATATTTGTTCACATCAACTGATAAAATAAATGATCTGGCACCCATGCCTCTTTCAAATTCTTCTATTTCTTTTACCCTTACTCGTTCTGTTTTATGTTTTATATGTATTGCAGATCTACAAAAAGCATACGACCGAGTCGACAGGAAAAAGCTATGGAAGGTATCGTCCAAGTATGGAGTGAATACAAATCTCATACAGGCAATTGCGTCTCTGTACGAGGGAAGCGTTGCGTGTGTTAGTGTGAACGGTGGTTTTACGGGGTGGTTTGACATCACAAAAGGTGTTAAGCAAGGCTGCGTAATGTCACCATGGTTATTCAATCTATACATGGATAATTGTATGCAAGAATTGAAAGAGTTGGGATTGGGTGCAAAATTGAGTAATATGAAAGTATGTTGTCTGTTGTACGCTGATGATGCGGTGCTGATTTCTAACACTATGGAAGATTTACAGTCTCTAGTGTCTAGGATGAACGAAGTATGTATGAAGAATGAGTTAATGATGAATGTAAGTAAGTCTAAAGTCATGGTGTTTGAAAGAGAAAGTACGAAAACAGTGTGTGACATAGTTGTGAACGATGAATACTTGGAGCAGGTGGATGAGTTTGTGTATCTGGGTAGTATGTTTACGAGAGATGGGAAGGCTGATAGAGATATCGAAAGAAGGGTAAATGCCGGTAACTCGCAGTCCACAATGGAGTCCTGGTACCTACCCTGATGTATGGCAGTGAGGCATGGAACTGGCAGAGGAAGGATGAAAGTAAACTGAATGCTGTAGAAATGAGATCCCTGAGGCGTATGTGTGGTAAAACCATGTATGATCGTGTGAGAAATGTGGAGATCCGCAAAGAATGTAAGGCTGATGTAAGCATAATGAGTAAGATTAAGAAAGGGACCCTCAGATGGTTTGGGCATGTAAAGCGAATGAACGAAGAAAGTAGTGTAAGAAGAATATATGACGCAAATGTGAATGGTAGAAGAAATCGGGTACGCCCGAGGAAGACATGGCACGATCAAGTGAATCAGATACTTGAGTCGGGCCATGTCAAAAGTCAGAATAATAGAAGAGTATGTATGAGACGGTGTATGAATATGATTGAAGCAAAGAATGTGTGCCAGGACCGAGTTGTTTGGCGGTCCGTCCTCTCTGCCTACCCCTGCGGGGAAACGGCGTGATGGTTAGTTAGTTAGTTAGTTAGTAATCTTGAATAGCTTGCGTTGTCAAAGTAACCCTGGTTGCATATTTACAGTATAAATATGGCCTGAGTTGATAGCCTGGTAGGCCTGATAAGTTGGCAATTAACTTAAGTACTGTAATACTTAAGATATTGAACATTTGATTACACTTTTGAAATGGAACTTCTTTAGCCCCATTGTGATTTGAAATTCAGATGAAACGGAAATGATGCATTACAGTACCTACAAAGCGTCAAACTACGCTCATTGGCCGCTTTGATTATGACATAACTTTTCAAGGCTCCTGTTGATTGAGATTGTTTTCCTGAAGTTTCGCTTGAATTGTACTCGATTTTTTCATCACAGGACAAAAGCCCTACCTTTTGATGTGGCGATCTGCTAGTCCATCCAGGGTATAACTACACAGTTTGGTACAATTAAACTGTAAAAGTGTCATACAAAATTTATATGTACGCGAGTTTTGAGAGAGAATCAATAATTTCTATTATCATAAGCGCGACAATATTTCGACTGACAATGTGGGTATTATAAAATTGATTGTACTATATTAATAATATTTGAACTGGCCAAGTAGCCATATATTTTTATATACCTACGTCATGTGTACAGGGTGCGGCAGCATAACTTCCTTTTTTAAAATGCGCGCCATTCAGTCGGTTGATGTCGGTAGCGGAGCGCTAGTGATCTCGTTCGAGAGGTGGAACTATAAAATTTTGTCCCGACACAGTTTAGTCGCCATAATGTGGTGGAACAGTGAGGAGCGTGCGTTTGCCGTTGAGGCTTACTTTTCGAACGGATGTTCTGTGATCATGATTTGTTCCCAGAGCGTTTCATCTCAATTAGGGGCGATTTGGAGTGGACTTTACAAGATTTGAACACCATCATCCAGGAAGAAATTGCCAGGATAACCCCTGATATGCTGGCAAGAGTTATGACAAACGCGAGAAATCGGTTTACTTAGTGGAGAATGGGGGACCTCACCTACCTGATTTGATCTCCAACAACTAATCAAAACAAAACTTTATGTGCCTATATTAAAAAAAAAGAAATAATTTTTTTTTGATTCATACAAAGGGTTTTTATTAAATTTTGAAAAAAGGAAGTAATGCTGCCACACCCCGTATGTCACAGTCAAGCTCTGTTGAAAGTCTCTGTTTACAGATACATTTTTATAATAAATAATAAGTGATCAATGTACACTCAAACTGATAGAGGATGTAGTGTATTGCGGGAAGTGCCCGAAGTAGGTAATATTTTTTTTTTTCCTAAGTTCTAATTTTTTACATTAGCTTCACACTGGAGGCGCTGAGGAAAATAAATAACTCGGAGCCTATGTCATCTTTGATGGGGATGCTGTGTGTAGGGTCTTCTAGGGAAATGAAAGAGAGGAAGTTCTGGGAAAGAAAAAGGTTTTTTTTTTAAAAGAAAGACAAACATTCCCGGGTTACAAATAACCCAACAATGTTTGAAAATCTCATACTACCACCACACTAAGCGGAAAATGTTGCTTGTGTCGTGATGGAGGACTTAGCCAGCCCAGGAATCGAAAACGCGACGCCCGGGTGAGACCCAAACCAATCAGCCACTGACCGGACCAAGTTACGAGGGGTGGGTGGAAATCTGGTGGTCAATGTGTTAGGTTAGGTCTCTCTCAACCAGTCTCTTCCGATCGGGCCTTAGATAAACCTCACGCCATGAACTCGGGCACTCCTTCTAAGTCACCAAACGTAGCGAACCACTTGGTGACCTACGGCAGGCGTGTTGGTTGTCCAATGAATGGTTCCGGGGCGGCGGTACCCATGCCCGCCTTAAAAAAAAAAATTGTCTAATGAAATTGATCAAACATTTTGTTATATTGAAATTATTTCTTAAGAAGATAATGCCTCCATTAATAAAACACTACGTAATTATTAAAAACCGGGAATCTTTTAATGACAAAACAACTCCTGTACTAAATATTGTTTTGGCGATGGGCGTTACCCAAATTTGAAAACTCGAGAGGGCATGTCAAGTCTTAAATATAATCTTAATATACAAAAATTAATTTTTCTTTGTTTGTCCCTTATGCGGTCCCGAACTATTCATCCGATTGCGATGAAACTTTGGTGAGTTTTTTTATATAATATAGGTGGTTAGCTTTGGCGTTATAAAATTATTTCCTATACTGTTCATCTGATTGCGATGAATCTTTGATGAGCTGTTGTGCACACGCCCGCAAAGGTTTTCATGTATAATGGTGAGCTCTGGCGTTATGAAATTTGTATTTAAAAAAATGCAACAGGTGGAACGCGGCTGTTTGAAAACTGAATGTACGGAGGGAGGGATTGAGTGTATGGAGGGGGGAGGGGAACGCGAGAGGGGAAGGGAACATGGGGAGGAACCGGACGAACGGGAAAGGACAAGCAGGGGGAAACAATTTCTTTAGTTAGTGGCATTGCAAATTGCAACGCATGCCGGGAACGCGCCAGTATTTTATAATTTTTATTTTCACATATTCCCAAAACTTCATATAGGCGACTACCATTAGCACCTAGCGAAATATTGTACAAGTTCTAGTATTTCATTTATCAATGCGATCGCTCCGAAGGCTAACTACGAAAAAAGCTTGCTTATAATACCGATAGATGTCTTTACTATTATAATACAACAAAATCCTGAAATTCACATCATAGTACCTAGCTTGGAAAGAATATTAAAAATAACCTTTGTTATCTCAATTCCGGCATTTTAGAATAAAATAATCACAAAATTGATCAACTATGTTGTAATCATAATATAATAATTTGCTTGTTCAAAATAATAATTTTCCCTTGAAACTTCTTGCAGGATGACTACTTTTTTTTTTTTTTTTACATGAAATACCGCACAAGAGTCCCAACTGCTCCCGTCTGGAGCCAGTGAGACTATGGCATCCCCAATTGGGGTATGTTGTGAGGCTGAAGGTAGTGGGGGGGGGGGGGGGGAAGGAGATAGGGAAGAGGTAGGTGGGGAAGTACCTGGCTATTCAGATCTGGTCACTAAACACGGCTAAAGCCATTTCAAGCAACGTTTCAATTCTGAATGGTGGTCTTACACCAGGGCGATACTATTAGTATCTTCCACTCTGGAACGTGCCGCAAATATATCATATATTATTTTAAATGAATAAATTGTGAAATAACACAAATTAATCAAATAAAATTTATTTGCGCACGCCGGGTTCGAACCCGCGACCTTCGGATTGTGAGTCGAGAGTCTTGCCTCGGGACCACGGAGGCCGTCATCAGCGCCGTTGCAAAATTTTGTAAAAACTTTTATTAAATTTTACTATCCCCTGAAAAAGCTTTTTGGTAAAACCACAAGATATCTTTATTTCCAAGGCTATTTCTTTGGCTCCCAATTTAATCAGTATTTTATTAAGGTGACTTCAAAGAATTCATCTTTTGCTCTTTCATAGGTGGCGCCAGCTTAATTATTTTAGATTAATATCTACACTTTTTGCAAGTTATGCTTTATAATATTACTAGCTTTTTTATCCGCGGCTTCGCTCGCATGGTATTAGGGGAAAATAATTGTAGCGCTTGCACTTATTAATTATCCCGCCTCCCCCACCCTCCCCCCTCACCTCCCTCCAAAGCCCCCTCCCGCATTCCATACATTCATTCTCGGTACATTCAGTTATCAAACAGTTCGCGTGCCGCCTAAATTTCATAACGCTAGAGCTCATCAATAGTAAAAGAAGAATTATCCAATTTGGTGCAGTCGTTTTGAAATTGCGCGTACCAACATTTCAAAGATTCATTTTTTATATGGATAGATAGATATATATTAACTAAGACTCCTTAAATAAAAATATATCAACGTCGTTTCTGACATTAGTAATAACTCGCATTTGTTAGCGACAGAAAACGTATAATAAATATAATATATTCATAATTTCAAACGCTAGAGCTTACCATTATACACAGCTTATATTACTCGCACATAATGTAACTTTCTATTGGTGAAATAATTTTAAAATCGTTTTATTGTTTTATGCGTGAAAGTGTCACAAACAAACTCGAGCAGTTTCGCATTTATAATATTAGTATGGATATGGAAGTACAGAAGATCAACTAATTGTTCGCGCTAGTACCTAGTTAAAATGAACATGAATAAATACTTTAGGGGGTATTTCACCATCCTCCTCGTAGCTTATCCATACACATAACGAATATTAATAAATAAACAAATAAATACTTGCAACTGGTAAAAAACTCGGCTAACTTATCCAATATGTAGCCATTATTCATAGGGTCAAGTGTCGATTAGTAAACTCCGACTTTTTAAATAAATAAATCCAGTATGATTAACCTAAAATGTACGTTAATGCATGAATAATCTATGAGGAGGATGGTGAAATACCTCCTTAGTCCATTAAAAAACTCAAATGTTTTTCAATCCAACTTTGTATTATTTGTTAGCTTTTCTTGAAAGATTTTGTTTTTTATTTTTCATGTGAATACCTCACAAGACTCTCAGCTGCTCCCGTCTGGAGCCAGTGAAACAATGGCATCCCCATTTGGGTATGTTGTGAGGCTGGAGGTAACAGGGAGGGGAAGGAGAAGATAAAGAGGAAGGTGGAGAAGTACCTGGCTATTCAAATTTGGTCACTAAACACGGCTAAAACCATTTCAAGCAAGGTTTCAATTGATAATGTTGGTCTTACCCCAGGGCGATACTGTTAGTATTTTCCACTCTGGAACGGGCCGCATATATACTATATATATTATTTTAATGAATAAATTGTGAAATAATACAAATTAATCAAATAAAATTTATTTGCCACCCCGGGATTCGATCCCGCGACCATCGGATTGCGAGTCAAGATCCTTACCGTTGGACTAGGCCGTCCGTCAAATACCCGGGGTCGCGCGTCGCATATTTGTATACACGCCTTGGTCACTTACGTCGTTAAGATTCTGACTATATTTTAGGGTATTGTATTGTGTGTAGAATAATAAGATGTTTTTTTCTTTGTTAGTTGATTATGGGGTTTTACTCCGTATTGCGCTACCTCCTTCTTTAGCCAACGTTTCGGACAGCGTTAAAGTGTCCATCATCAGGGCACATGATACTTTTGGCCGTGAAAATCGAAAATCAAAACCAATAATGGGATGGTTTATATTATGTTTTAATAAAATAAAAAATTTTAGAAAAATAATTTTCCTCAGGGTTTCCTGTGTGGGATTCATGTTAAAAAAAGCTGTTCAAAGGAAAGTTTTGGCTATTCAATCAAAAACAAAGGAGAGAAAAATTATTCCCTGGTAAAACAATGGGATTTTGACAGGCTAACAAAATCGCTTTCTGTTCAGTGTTTGTGTTTGGCTTTGGTGTACGCACTGTTGAGTCCGAATGCTACAATATTCAGATTGAACCATATTCAAAGCATTCCTTGCAAACAGTTAAAACTTTCTCCGATTTGCTGGTAAAATAAGCGCACGTTTTGGTTGACCGTTTATTATGATCGTTTGTGTCCCTACGTGTAAGTGTATGGGATAAATTTATATTATATCATCCTCGAAGATGCTGTGTGGAGGGTCTTTTTGAGGAGAGGAATAAGTAAAGAGAGTGGTCTTGAAGATACCCATGTTATAGGAAGGAGGATACACAGAGGCCGGCTAATCGTTCCACAGTCGAGCTGATGAACTCAGACTGGTAGAAGCGACCCGTTCTCATGTCAACCGTGTACCTTCACCGGTGTACCAACGTTGCTAGTTCCTAGGGGCATCTTCCATTGAAATAGCGATAAAACAAGGACCCACCTGACGCGACGCCTGTACTCATTAAGATGGGAAAATTAATCAAACGGACCACCAGTTTCTGCACAGAGTCGAGGGCTATTTCCAGGTATTTTGGGGCTACAGACCAGAGGTGGCTACCAAATTCTACTGTGGGGCACATTTGCGATTTATACAGGGTTAGCAATTTTGTACTGTTAGAGTATCTGCGGGCCCTGTACAGTACGCCCAGTTTTTGAGAGGCCAACTTAACTCTGACTTTGATGGAGCGCCCGTACCTGAGCTGGATATAGTTATTTATTTGCACGCTGTTCAATAACTTACACACAATTAAAAATATTATACAATTATTTTTTTTACATGAGCTCCACACAGGAGGACCTGAGGAAAATAATCAACTCGGGGCCTATGTCATCTTTGGGGATGCTGCGTGGAGGTTTTTTTTAAGGAAAGGAAATGGAGGAGAATTGGGAAGGAAAAGGGTTTAAGGGGTGGGTAGGAATCTGGGGTTCAGTGTGTCCTGGTCGTACGCCTCCAAGACCTAGACAAACCTCACCCCATGAACCCGGGCACCCCTGCTAAATCACCAAACGTAGCGAATCACTTGGAGTGACCTATGGCAGAGGTGTTGGTTATCCAATAAAGGTTCCCGGGGCGGCGGTACCCATTCCCTCCTCCCAAATTGAATGCCAATGCCGTAGCTTTAGCATTCACACGGGGCTGTGGGGGCAAGGGCGAAAGTGAGTAGGGTTTGGATCCTCTTATACTTATCACAGCTTATTATTAACATCACATTGATAAAAGAGATGTTGCAAATAATATTTTTGTATTTTCCAGAAAATCCTTCCTTCGCAATACTGACCCTGATAGAGGAACGCCCCCCTTATACACGCACTTGTTAGTATGTAGTATATAATAGCATAATGAGCTTTATGACAACTGACTTCAAGACTTCTGATTTCATGACTTCGACTTCTGAGTTCGAGCTTCATGACTTCTGCCGCCAGATGTCAGCGGCGTTATCGCCGCCAGCAATATTATTATTTTTATCAATCCAAAACCGGTCTTGAGCGGGTTGATTTCAAATTACGATTTCACCGCAAAATGGCCAAGACGCGTTGTTTGAACTAGACTGCGGTGGAGGGAGAGAATCTGCCCTTTTAGTAAAGTGGCGTCGTGGCTGAATGGATCGCAAATGTAGCATTACGTGTTTGGGAATTGCAACCAGCCTTGAACTCGCAGTGGTCAAGAAACTTCATAGGCGGATATGAGGAGGGGGTACAATATATTATTATACGTTTGCCCACATACTACAACATCGCCAGGTACAAACAACTTAGTCAGTAATTCATCTTATAATATCATAAAGAATCAAATAAATTTCTAATAAACCAAAAAAACGATAAAAATTAAAATAACAAAATTTACTTTTTCCTTTGTGCCTTGTTTTCTTGTCTTATATAGTATTTTTTTAAAGTTAATATTGCACTAGAGTACCAACTGTTTCCGACTGAAACTAGTGAAACTATAACATCTCAAAATTGTGAGGCTGAAGGAAGGGAGAGAGACAAAGGCTCGAGAGTACGTACCTGGTCGTATCGGGTCACCAAACACGTGTTTTTTTTACCATTTGCGATACTGAAAGTATTGACCTCTTTTAGTTGGTCACCCCGTGCTAAGATGGAGAGTAGTGCTCTAGAGATTGTGCCTGCAATGAACGGAGGCCACTGAAGTAGTATATTATGACGGATAATATAGTATCTACATACTCTTGATTTGGCAGCCACCTCTGGTCTGGAATTCCAAACACTTGAAAAAGCCCTTGGCTGTAGAAGAACGGGTGGTCCTTTTGATGCGTTCCCCTTTTTAAACAAACAAGTCGTTGGCATCAGGTAGGAACGCAGTCCTTGTTTTACCGGTATTTCAACAGAAGACGCTGCGAGGAACAAGCATCGTTTATCCCTTCGGCACCGATACATACTCGGGATACAAAGATATAAATACAATATATTACCTTTGTCGGGATATATAAGCCATTTGCCCACCCGACATTTGTACACTTGTTTGACTTTAATTTGTCGTGTGAGAACGGGTCGTTTTTACGCCATGTTTTTGAATTTAACGGCTCGTCTGAAGAGCGATTTGCCGACCTTTGTGTTCACTCCCTCTTACAATATACAAACTGGTTCCATACCAACTCAGAATCAAGTCAACTCAACACCTCTTTGAAAAGTCATTAAAAGCTATGAAAAAAAATAGCTTATAACCTAACCTAACGTAACCAATTTAATCAATTTTTTATGTATTTTTTCCCATTTTTATGACTTTTTATAGGAGGTGTTGAGTTGATTTCATTCTGAGTTGTCTGGTCACCATACAAACTATCATAATTATTTTCTCCCTATCTCTCAATTGGTGTGACTGTACCACAAATTTACGAAAACATCACCCTGCGAACGTTGCAATAAACCCAGATACCGAAATATTTGCATTACGTCAAAGATGAAGATATTCATTATTTAAAGATAATAAATAAAGATAAAAAATCAAAAGCCTTAATCTTTACCTCAATAATGCGTTATGAATTCTGAAACGATGGAAACGGTTGGGAAATATCCGGCTATTCAGGTCTGGTCAACTAAGGTGACCCAACAATTGCCCCCCAAAAAAATTTTTTTTTTGTGAAATATTTACCAATCGTCCTAAAATCTAAAATCGAACGCAATAAGTAAAATAATGAGTTGGTAAGTTGCGAGAAATCTGGTTCACAAATTTGCTTTGAATTTAAGTGTCATTTAAAAAATTGGATTCAGTTGTCAGAATCAGAATTCAGATATGCGATAAATTCCTGCCTATAATCCAAAACTTAATTATTGAAAAAATTGGAATTTGTTCGTCAAGAATCTAGAATTCAGATTATCCCGTGATTTTCACGGGTCTGTGATAGTAATAATAATAATTTGTACCTGACTATTCAGATCTGATATTCATCATGGATAGCCATCACAAACATTCATTAATGTGGCGCCATTTTTGTGAAGAAATTCAATTCAAGGTCACCTTTATTAGGTGTTATTGAAAATTATATAGATGTACCAATAAATAAATAAAATAAAACTTTCACCACACACACACACCCGTTTTTTGAAAAATTATCTCAAGGATGCTGCACAAATATGACTTCTTAAGCTTTTAGCCTGGTCCGGCCGGGTTTTTTTTTTCAAAGACAAAATTTATTTTCGTTCACGTAACTTTTGTTAACACGTAAAAAAAAACAATATTGACAAAATACGAGTGCAGTTCACACACGGTAGAAGTGAAACTTTACCAAAACAATCTCAAGCCTTGAAAAGTGAGATCATAATCAAAGCAGCCAATGAGTGCAGACCTAGGACCTAGCGTCATTTCCGTTTTATATCTCCACCAATAGGAGCATTTAAAAGTGACGTCATAATCAAATCGGCCAATGAGCGAAGTGTGATGCTTTGCAGGTGCTAATGCGTAATTTCCGTTTCATCCAAATTCCGAATCACTAACGCTACTAAAGAAGTTTTACTTCAAAAACACTGTTTTATTTGAATATCGACAAATCGACTGAAATCCCAGAGTCCTTAGAAATTATCTGAAACATGAGAGTCAAACAAATTTCGTTATAGTATGAATGTAGGATATTTTTCCAAAAATGTGTCCTATGAACATTTTCATAGTTCGAGATTTTCCCGCATATAAATATAATTTTTTTAAATTTAAACTTTGAATGCAGTGAATCGGTTGACTATTCGATAAGCTACGATTCCAGCCACCTTGAAAACGTCGTTTCGAGAAAAACGCGGTTTAAGTTATCGCTTACAAAAAGTTTTTTCAATATTTACGGCTGAAAACCCCAGATACCTACCCATACCTCGTACCTTTTTCCAGAATTTCCACACCAACCTTTCCCTAAAAAGACCCTTCACACAGCATCTCCAAAGATGACTTAAAAAATTATGTTGTAACATATGTAATACATTCACTCATATACTATATTTTTCACTCAAATAATAACATGTTAAGCTTTGAATAGGGCAGGTAGGTACTACTCGTCAACACAGCTGTATTCGGTTTGGTGTAAAATCCTTCGACTCCCAGGTAATTTCTATTATGTTTTCCGATGATTCTTTTATTTTACGACAAACGTCGGTGCATCCTCGTCGCTTTTTTTTGTTCACGTTCATTAGCCGACCCCCGCCGGCACGTCCGTTCTCTCGCCGGCAGACAAGTGCAATAAAACCACTGTTTAACACGTCGGGTACTTGGCTCTATATTGGCCCCGGACACACAGGGAACCATAAATTATATTGGATCCAGCAAATGGGTCTTACTACCACTCCGAAACACCACTCAGAAGTGCTAGTTCAATTCCACAAAAAGGGGGGGAGATCTTATCTATGTAAGAACATATTATAAGAAAACTATTGTTATTGAATGTGACTCGTCACTTTTTTTATATTACTTATTTACTACACACCCTAATGGGCTTTTAAATTCTAAGTTAAAAGTCGTTTGTATCAGTAATAATAGTAATAGTATTGTAAAAAAATAAAGAAAATATATAATATAAAGAAAAACTGTAACAACAAAAGCATAAAATGAAATACTCAGGTAAAAATTATTTATTTAATGATTCTAACAATTGTAGAAGTACACCTGTGTTTGTGTCTAGATAAGTAGAAGTATTTTTTTTACATGAGCTCCACACAGGAGGCCCTGAGGAAAATAATTTCCCTCAGGGCCTATTTCATCTTTGGGGATGCTGTGTGGGGGTTTTTTAAGGAAAGGAAGAGGAGGAGAGTTCTGGGAAGAAAAAGGGTTTAAAGGGTGGGTAGGAATCTGGAGTTCAGTGTGCTCTGGTCATCCGCCTCCAAGACCTAGACAAACCTTACCCCTTGAATCAGGGCACCCCTGCTAAATCACCAATCGTAGCGAACCACTTGGGGTGATCTTTGGCAGAGGTGTTGTTTATCCAATAAAGGTTCCCGGGGCGGCGGTACCCATTACCACCTCCCAAATTGAAAAGTATTGGAATAAACAACATTTATATTTTTGAAGAAGAAGGTAACACTAATAATCTAAACGAAAATATGAAAGAGAGCAAGACAAGGAAAAATACAAAGATAACGGTCGCAACTGGAACTCGAACAAAGAACCTCTCCTCTTATCGGGACGAACGCCTTTCCAATTAGGCCACTGCCACGGCCATTCTTATCAAATATTTGTCATTCTCATAAAATATATTATTCGTGTTTTCTTCTTCTTCAATTATATATAACATTGATGGGAATAACCGTCACAATAAAGTTATAAAAAGATTGTGATTCTTAAAAAATTGAACATTTTATATTGATTATTTTTAAGATGAGATATATCTCCATATCAGAATATTTATTTTCGAGAATGTCAAATTTTTTATAATGATAAGCCAGTGTCCTGGTGTTGTTAAAGTAAAAGTGTAATAAGTGTCGGCCAGTTCTTTTGGGTATATGGATGTTGATTACTTGAAGCAATTCAGGACAGTCAATTATGTATTGCAGTATTTTATTATTTATGAAAGTTTTTATGACATTTTATCCCTGTTTATATATCATCAATGTTTATTCCAATCATTTTTTGTACAGAAAAATGCAATTTATAGTTTTCTTGCTTTTACCCGCGGCTTCACTCGCATAGTGTTAGAGGGAAATTACTTTAGCGCTTGCATTTATCAATTAATTTTCATTGTATTGTCGTCAAATAATATGAGTGTGAACGAAGCAACGTTTTTGTTCCAAATACTAACTCTGCCCAACGCTGGTCTGATGCTAGACAGCTAACAAGCAGCTAGTTGTCGCTTGATATACTGGTTTTAAAAATATTAAGTGTTTATGTGAAGTTAGTTTAAAAAATCTAAAACACGACAGAAAACAACACCTCACCTTGTACTAGCCAAACTTTGCTAAGTGACTAGTTGCTTTCGTTTAAGCCGCCGCTATCCGAATTTCTACTGATTTCTTATATACCTCCCTTAAGATTTGAAGTTTTTAAGCTCTTAAAAAGTTTATGTTATTTTTGAAGATAATATTCCAGATAGATAGTATTATACGAAGATAATAATATACGTTCCACGCCGATACGCAAATTATATGAAATTCCCTCGATAGAAAAAAATCGCAAAGTATGCTCCGAAAATGATTTAAAACAAGTCTATTTCTATTATTTTACAAAGTTATATTTGTGAAAAAATTCACAACGTTTCTTTAAATGATATTTAAGACACCTTCCACGAGGTTTTTGCCTAATTTTAAACGAGTCATGTTTTTTAAGCATTTTCACAATTTTCGCTTTAATTTTATCATTTAAAATATTATATATAGTAATTACATTTCTCTCCATATTCTTCTTTTTGAGCTGGGAAGCGCCGCCTTAAATGCCTACTTGAATTACTTCTTACGGTCAGAACTTTGCTTCATTCCGCGTATCTACTCAAAGGTGGCATCAAAGACAATACATAATAATATGAGTAAAAAGTTGACACTCATTTGTTATTTTCTGTTGTTAAAACCTCGGGCACACTCAGTTAAAAGGTCAAAAATTTCAGCTTTGCAATAAAAACCAAATAAGTTGAATATTTCTGTATCTATTCAAAAACTAAAAACTGTTTTTGAAGGGTGGTAATGTTATTATTATATGTTATTATTGACATAAAGTTTTTGAAATATAAAAATTTTTATTGCAAAAATAATTTAAAATAGCTCACGTTTTTTCTAACTAAAATTATTGATAATGAAAACCAAAAAAAAAAACACATATTTTATTAAAAAAATATATTACAAACATTATCGTAACCTTACTCTTTTGTTTTTATAATTTAATTTTTCTGTGGTTAACTTCTAGATATGAATATAAAGCATGGTGTTTTCTCTTTCTAACACCGTTTAGATTTTAGATCATATTTCTCACCATGAAAGTAAGGGAGATTTTCAAGACACCCATGTGAGCTGTTCCTAAAAGCAAAAAAATTGGTCTGAGGGACATCATCAATTAACTTTATTTTAATTACCATGAAACATTGTGTTTAAAACCTTGCACGATAGATTGTATTCGTAGGGACTCTCTCTACTTCTCTGGACCGAACCCAGCTAAAAACATCGATCCTAACAAAATCTACCGAATATGCGATCAAAATACTAGATGGGCACACATAAGGAAAGGAGCGACGTCCCACCTCTCCGTGGTTCGGGACCTTAACCTATCCACAATACCTTTCGATTCTTTTAATTATTTCAAAAACATAATTTTTAACGCGTTTTTTAAGAAGTTTATAAAGCATACTTACATAAATATACATGTAGCAGAAAAAAATAAGCAACATCTATGCAAGCAACAACAAAGCTAATCGTTTAAAAGCAGCGTCATTGATGCTAAATATAACTTTTACCTATTGTTATCAAGTTTAATTTGTAGAACTCCATTTTATTTATTTTTTTAATTTCTTTTATATATTCAATAATATTATTATTCAATTTATAAAAACAGTTAATTTATAAACAAGTTCTGCTAGGTAATTATTATTACTGTTTCGCCTTCTGAAGGCAGTTTGATAATGCCTTCAGAAGGCGAAGCAGCTGTCACGTGTAATAATAATTACCTAGTAGAACTTGTTTATAAATAAACTGTTTTTATAAATTGAATAATAATATTATTGAATATATAAAAGAAATGAAATAAAGCTAAATATAACGTTTGGACTTGAAATGAGAATATGGTCGGTTCCTACCGGTTATCATTTATCCAATTCCTACCTCTTCCTAACCACCACCTTGCTGGAAAACTATTTGAATAGAATCACGAAGAACAATTCTGTATCCTGAAGGATAAATCCAGCTAGCTAAGTCTATGGCTATGAGTTGTTTATCCTTTAAGGTACAGAATTGAAGAACATGATAATACAAAAGAATGCAAGTTCAAGTATTGTTAATATGAAAACAGAAGAAGGATTAGGACTGTCTTGGTAGCAAGTTGTTGATGTTGCTCGTGTATATAATCTCGTTTTAAATTAGAAGGCATTTAACTATCATGGAAGCAAGTATAATATCGTTCTTCGAATCTATTCGTTGGGATTAGGATCGTTAGAATCGTCGCGGTGGAATAATAATAATAATAATAATAATTGGACAATTTGTAGAGCGCCGTTTTTGTGAAAAATCACCTCAAGGGCGCTTTACAGTTTTTTTATTATTTATTTTATTTTATTTTTTTTTTATATTCTTAGAATCTATCTAATTTTATTATTTACAAAAAGATACAGAGCCATACTTACCTGGTAGGTCACTTCCGATAAACACACTTTTTTAGAAAGTTTATGCTTGGGGATGATATGACTTTGCACGTGGAGGACATTATATTGAAAACACTGGACATTGCATGAATTTACCTTTGCTACCCCCATCGCTGTTGCTTTTATATTTATAAGAAGATTAATGCCAAAATTGAATTAGTATTTATTTTGAAAGACTAGTGAATTTAGAGCTCTCTGGGACTGGAAATTTTCATAAAATGACCTTTACAAAAGATTAAAATAAGAATTTGGTTATATTTTACACAATTAGTTATTTACAACGTCGTGGGCCGTGAAGGCGAAGGTGAAAGGTTTTTTTAACTTATGGATAAGACTGTCTGAAAAGATGAGTTTTGAGTTTAGCTCTAAATTCCGCTGAATCTGTGATCATTCTTAACTCGTGTGGCAGTCCATTCCAGGCTTTAGGTCCTGACACTCCGAAAGCACGCTCACCGAATTTAGTACCTGGTGTGCGTTTTGGTTCCTTCAACCTTCCGAAGCTGATGTTGCTGCTGACCTGAGGGTTAATTGTCGAGGATTGGAATTTTCTGGAATACACATTTCCGATAAGTAAGCCGGAGCCATTCCGTTAAGGGACTTAAATATCATCCAGCAGAGCTTGAACTGGATTCTTTCGGGACACTTAAGCCAGTGAAGGTTTTTGAGATGCTCAGAAATATGGGAGTATTTAGATACGCCGGTGATAAGTCTTGCCGCAGCGTTGAACACGGATTGTAATTTGTTAATATGATATTTTGGGAGACTAGCATATATTCCGTTGCAATAATCCAGACGTGAAACAACGTACGAATTGACAAGTAATTTAGTCGCTTCTGTTGTCAAGTTTCTCCGTACTGCTTTAATTTGCCTTAATTGAAAGAACCCCGTACTTACGGTTCTGTTCACTTGAGTTTTAAGGGAAAAATCAGCGTCCAGATTGACACCCAGTAGTTTTATGCATGCCTTTGGAGTGATATCACTTCCTGAAATAGTTATTTGGGAATTATCAATGCTACGCTGACGTCTGCTTGTGGCGGTCCAGAGAAACTCAGTCTTTGCAGGATATAATTTCAATCTATTTGAGGTCATCCAGCGAGTGATTGCTTCTAGACACTCAGTTATGCGATTTTTAAGACTGTCTATTTCCTCTGGTAAGCAGTAAAAGTAAACTTGCTGGTCATCAGCGTAGCAGTGGGATAGAAGACCAAATGATTCGATAATTTTAGCGACATCATTTGTGAAGAGGATGAAGAGAAGTGGGCCCAGAACAGACCCCTTTAGAGGAACTTTATAATATTAAATTGTTTGTGTTATGTGCTCCTTCGCAAAAATGGTAAAGTAGTAAGTTCTTGATTATTCCGTTTTTCTTCCCATACCTTGTTATTCTACATGTACAATGGCTCATTTCATCAAACAGCATTTCATTTCGTCTAAAGCATGCAGAAATTCAACTCAAATGCATATAAAGATGTAATTCGTGTGGACTTTTACAGCAACAGATGCAACAATATCCGAATTGATTGTGTTCAACAACAGGACTGCCCTTCTCACCACTATGACCAATGTAAAATTAGACCTGCATCATGTTGGGAGATAAAACAGTATTTTATGCAGTCCAAAAGAAACCCAAAAGAAAATCAGCAGGATAGAGCCACGGATAGTTGCCATACTCTTTCAGGTAGAGAAATCTCAAAATTTATTCTAAAAACTCTCCAACATTAGGAACTCTCCAACCGGTGTGGACTCCAAATTTCCGACCCACTTTGAAGTCTTCTCCATACTAAGGAATTTAAAATTTATGATGCTAAATTTATTATAATAAATTAGTACCTACCTGATTGGCTCATCCACCAGTCACATAAAGCCAAAATTATTGTCCTCGTCGGTGATTTCGTCAAACTCACTTTTGACGTGGTGAAGGTGAAAAATACTTTCATCTTCTTCCCAACTTCGTCGAACCACCATAATAAGCATCCATCGCATAATGCTGTGTGCGAGAACGTACCCGACCAGCGACTTTTTGTCGTATTCCGGTGTTTACTGGAAAACAAGCGCAGGACGGAATCCGGGAGCGGGGAGTTGGTTCGCTCAGCCCGGGTTGGTAAAAAGCGGGCATGTCCTTGAGGTGACCTTGAGGGAGGCAGCCGGGCGCGCATTCCTCCCCTATGCATTATTAATGCTCTGGGGCGGCGGACGGCGGCGGTGGGCGGTGGGCGGCGCGCACACAGGGCACTGCGCACTGCACACAGAGCACTGCACGCACTGTGCGCTGGTAGGCTGCGCAGTGCGTGTTCAGCGGGTTGGAGCGTCTGCCATACTGGGGTGGTCTTCTTATTCTTCAAACAGCATGCTTAAATTTAAAATATATAATTGAATATATTACATGAGATAAATATTAAACTTAAATAATAATGATATTAATAAATTTATTCTTTTTGTGTTTAATTTTTAGAATTAGAATTCCATTTAATTTTTAAAACATTAAATTTAAAAATGTTTTTATTAAATTCTGTAAGTATTTTAGTTTTTATTTTGTTATAGCTGTTTTGGATAACAACGCCATTTTCAACCTGTAGATAAACCACTTTGAGACGACTTATTTATAAGATTCTAAATTTTAAGTTTTGAAGGTGTCTAAATTGATGTATTAAAGGGAAAAAAAACTTTGATTATCTCGTGAAAACCTGATTTTTTAAAGAGATTTGAAATAACCTAAGGTACATTATGACTTACTAAAAGCTAATCTACTAATAGTTTTGTGAACAGTGGAACTCGCGTCCAAAAATGTATGTATAAAATATTCTCTTATTTAATAAATCAAAACCAAAATTTTCTTCTGACGCGATAAAATTTGTGAGTACCTTGGTATTTAAATACCTACAAATTTACATTCATTTTAAAATTTACCAAAATACGACTTGAAAAAATGCGAATAAGAAAGTCCAAATAAGCTCAACACGAAAAAAGAATCTTTACTGAACAAATAAAACGACCACCATCTTGAAACGGAAACGGAACGCACAAACAAATTTACGGATAGACGAAATGCAAAACCGACGAGTTTAAACCGAACTTTTTTAAATATACAACATACACAACTCTTACGACGAAATCAAGAAACATTTTCGAATCACAAAACTACTCAACAGGAGGCTTGTCGCTGATCAGATGCTCCTGTACAAAATTATTAACTCAAAAGTTGACTGCCCGGAGTTGCTAAACAAAATAAATTTCCACACGTCCATTCGATATAGTAGACAAAATACCCTTTTCTATATTGATAGATGCAACACCAATTCCAATCAAAATGAATTTATACAAAGGACATTTAACTACTATAACAACAAATTTGCAAATATAGACACACGTGCTGACGTATTTACTGCTAGTTACTGTCGCTACAGAACTTCACTGTATAACATTCTAGGTGCGAATAACACATGAATTAATTGTAGCTAATATTTTTATATTACTTGCGTGGCAACTTTCCCTTATCCCTCTCCTCCCCTTACCCTTCCCAACCCAAATCCCTATTTTGCAGTATATTTCAGTTATAATCACACTTATTTGAATGTTGTGTATTAGTTTACCATTTGTTGAATTCACATTTGTACTCTACATTATTTGTAAATTACATTATTTTTTTAAATATTGTAGTTTATATTCAGTTAGTCTTGTTTCTAAATATACCTATCTGTGAACATTAATAATTGGTCTGTTTTTTTTATCATCCTCTTATGTTTATTGTATTACTAAGACTAGTAATGTTCCTTAAATAAATATATATATAAATATATCGTGCTCTTATGTCGTAGAATTATCATACCTGTCCCACACACCAGGAACTACTCACATATGATGTGGAGCACATTTTAATGTTTAGGAAAATCAATGCTACTGATTTTATTATTTTTACTTCATCAAAGAATATGTTTTCTTTTAGAGAGATAGTTTTCACCTCAGCATTGCAGGGAATACATCTTCCCTTCCGAAGAGAAATCACGAACCCGTCTCGCTATCGTTCGACTTGGAGCGTTGAATGACGGCCACATCGCCATTTCAAGAAATCAAAGTTTACCTATAGAGCCTCATAAAAAGGTGAAATCCAAATGTGAATCGATGTTAGCAGAATACAATTCGGATTGTTTCAAACTCGTTTGGTCCTCGAGCCCTTTGGAGAAGTACGAGTTTTTATGAGTCAGGCCCATTGTTACCCGCCGAACCTCGTGCGCTTCTCCGGTTCCACGAATCTGTCTGTTCGTTTGTGTCCATTGTTTTCCTTGATTTCTTTTCGAAGTGTATTTTTCTCCCCGTATTTGGTGAGCCATCGCATAATATGTTAAGGTTGTCCAATTCCAGGAGCGAGGAGAAAATAATATGGAGTAAGCGTTTGCAATGAAACAGAATACCAAAAAACCATACGTAATCGTTACAAAAAGGCATTTTATTAAACTAGCATGGAAGACCACGGGCCATCCAAATTTTAACAGGTCAGTTAAATTTAGAAGATAATAATATTAAATGAAATAATTTTGGTTGAGGAAGACCTTTTTACCTTTCCAGCCGGACTTTCTCGATCCATCATCTTGTACCGCAGTGGGAGGAATGGGTTTATACGTCCGTCAATTCGGACACATTGACCCCTCGATTCCTACCCACTTCTCATACCTTTTTCCTTCCCAGAACTTCCTCTCCTTCCTTCCCCTAAAAAAAGTCTCTTAACAGCATTTCCAAAGATGATATAGGCGCTGGGGGGATTATTTTCCTAAGGCCTCCTGTATGGAGCTTATGTAAAAAAAGTAAGCATTGCTTACGAAACATGTTAATCTTAAAAAAAAGAAAGTGGTTAAAACTAGATATGTTTTTAGATTTTCACGGCCTTGCGCTACCTCCTTCTTTAGCCAACGTATCGGACACGTTACAGCATCCATCATCAGCCGTGATGATAGAAACTGTATTTAGCCAACGTTTCGGACAGCATCATCACGGCATAACACCCCAAAAACAAATAACGAAAATGGTTAAAACTAATTATTTTATTAATATTGAAGAATATTTAAATATAAGTTTTTTGCAAGAAATGTCTTACTCTTTTTTTATCTCAGAACCAATGATGTGCTATTCACAACATAGCTTAGTAGTTTTAAAATTTCACATTTATGTTGTCAAAATGTGCGCTCCATAACAAATAACGATCTGAAACCAAAACACGAAATTTAATCAATATTCAGCAACATTCATCTTTAACGATGATTAAAAAAAATACAACAAGGCTAACGTGGGCCTACAAAAGGCCTATAAAAAACGGTGTCAAATTAATCATCCATTTATTATTACAACCGAAATAACGCTATTGAGCGGTGACTGGCATCTATTTTTGTAACTACATTGTATTTAAAATATTTTATGTAATCAAAAAGTCATTTTAATAATGATAGTTTTTTTGACAACTAACTAAAAAATACCACAACCCCTAGATGTTTCACAGACAATAACATTCCCTTTAATTTAACCCAACCCAAACAATTAAAAAATAATGCTAAAAACAAAACTTTGTTTCTGCACAAAAAATATTACCATGTGTTATATATATATATATATATTTTTTTTTTTGATTTACTAGATTCTTATATTCCTTGAAGAGGTGAATCATTTAAATTTACTGAATTTAAAGCTAATGTTCTTTATACAAATAGAACGGCGTCATTTGCGCCTCGCAATCTTTACCTCATGTGGGTATTTAAAAATATTACTTCTTTATTAGAGACTGTATTGTAGCGTAGGGAGTGTGGCGAACCCATCGCTCAGGGAGTGGAAACACAAACCTGGAATAGCCATCCCAAGCCAAGGTGTGAGCTATCGTGCTCAGGCTGAAAATCCTGGGGAACAGTGTCAAGAACGGTGCCTCCGAGAAACAAGGTCGCATCTCGGAGTATTTAGACCTTACTCCAACATTCGGGGCTCTGCTGGAGTGGACCTTCTATTTCCCTGGTCACTCGTGGGACAAAAAAAATTGGACCATTCGAAAACTAGGGGCCTTTTTGAAACCTAGGAGTGCTGAGGCGACCTCCCTGGACTTTCTTCCTGGGGCCCTTAGCAGGAACCAAGAGGAGAAGCCGTGGAGAGGAGAGCTGAGGCCACCTCCATGAACCCTTCCCTTGTGGGGCCTACACGGAACCAAGGGGAAGGGCACTCTTCCGGCACGGGGCCTTTGGTGAACCAAGGAGGAGTGAAGTGGAGAGATGATGTCCTCTTCCCATGTGGGGCCTTCAGGGAACCATGTAGGAGTGAAGAGGAGATATGAAGCCATCTCCGTGAACTCTTTCTTATGGGGCCTTTAGGAAACCAAGGAGGAGTGAAGAGGAGAGATAAGTCCTCTTCCCTCCTGGGGCCCTCGGGGAGCCAAGGTGGAGTGGGGCTCTTCTCTTGTGGGGCCTTTAGGGAACCAAAGGGAGGTGAACTCTCCATCGTGGAGCCTTCAGGGAACTAAGGAGTGGAGAGGAGAGATGAAGCCCTCTTCCCTCGTGGGGCCTTCAGGGAACCGCGGAGGAGTGAAGAGGAGAAATGAGACCTGGGAAGACACATTGTCGAACCAGAAGACATAGCTTCATTTCCAATGACAATCCTGGTGAACTTTGTAAAAGGGACTGGATTACTGTCAAAGGAATGAGGTAAAATGGGAGATAGCACAATGGGCCTACGGCCTAAGTGCTCACGGGTACATTATTTATGTAAACCGTCTCCGCTCTTGAAAAAAAAAAAAAAAAAGAGACTGTATTTAATCGGTAGGGAAAAATTGTTACCCAAAATCCCTACTAAAATTGCATCTTTTTTTGGTCATCATCAATTCTTCATCGCCAGAAAGCTGGCAAGCATAAATACATACGTGTCTGTTTGTGTTATGTTGGGAGTGGGAAGGAGGCGGTCATGTCCTTTTATTTGGAGTTCTTCCGCATTTGCCTTCGGGAATGAGGAAACCATGAAAAACCTCATCCAGGAAGATTCGGCCGGCGGTCAACATGAACCCGGTCGGCCTTCAGTGATATCGGTGTACGATATCCTGCACACGATATCCACAATGTTATATACAAGTGTAGTGTGGTCCGTAGAAAAATAGCCTTCCTGCTTTACAAAATAATTATTTATCTAACTTTAACTGCTACTGATCTGAAATTCGTGTATACGATATGTCGCCATGGGTTGAACCACAGTGCCCTTCTTGACAATATCTAGGAGAATACTGTGTTTTTACTTATGTCGACTGAATAACAGTGTGAATAACAACATGTGCGAGCACCTCGGCACAGGTTCCCCCAGTGAGGTAATCACAAAATGCTTATACTACACACAGTTACTGAATATTTACATTTTTTGTACCACTGGGACTTATGTATGTTCAAAAATAGAATAAATAAATGTAGATATCTCAATTGTAATGAAAATAAAATTAAAGTCTGTTTTAAAAATGTATTCATATCCCAACTAAACCAAACTACATAAAATATTATGAAATATTATATCATGCAATGACGTTTAATTATAGAGCATCTCTTATTTTAATTGTATACACGGTGTTTAGAGACGTACTTGACTTACTCTGACATTTGGAGTAAAAAATGTAAATAAAATTTTGGTCTCCGGTGACTTTTTTGGCTAGTTTTTATTAAAAAAATTTTTTTAATAGAAATAATGTCGATATTTGAAAATGTTCACTCAATTACAACAGAAATAACCTGAAATTATGTGATATTATGCAACCAGGAATTAATGGTTTCTTCTAAAATCTATATGAGTTGGTGTCATTTGTGTTCGTGGGTGGGTTTTTTTACTGTTTACTTCCACATGAATAAAGTACTTGACCTAAAAATAGTAAAAAATACATTACTTGACTGGATTCAGAAAGCAGATAGAAGCACACTGCAAAACCTCTCGACGTGGGTTTTCAAGTACCTATCCCAAGTGTGCAGTGTGCACTGAACTCGTACCACAACAAAGTATGTACACAACAAGTAAAATTCTGTCACTGAGCCCGCGCATTCGCAGTTTGCGTTCAGCGGGAAGGTCCTTTACCATCGCATCGCGCATGCTTATTATTAGAATCCGCGCAATTATTGAGTAATTAAGTTCCAAGTCATTAATCGATCGCATTAGCCCGAGTGTAATGGGGAGAAAATAAATACTTGCCGAGTTGATTCTTGATTCTCGCTATCCCGCTCGCCTACCCACTTATTAGAAGGTAGCAGGATCGGCATTTGTTGAAAGGAATATCAGCCGTGTAAGCTGATGACCGCAAACTGAGGTCTCTAGACACTGACACTGGTTAGTATAAGATGGGGAGTTAACGTAGAGTCAATGGGAGTTAAGGACTTGAAGGCCAAGTGTATAAACTGGCATCGATCGATTTGATTCGCTTGATCAAACTTAACTGGCTGACAGCGAATTATAGGTTCAGCAGAACGTTTCTGCCTTGAAATGCGCTGGAAAACTCAAGAACGATGAGATTATGACATTTTGCACAGCTTTATCTATTTGGAATTTACAGTCTTATTCTTCTTTCAGCTTCCAACATTTATTTTCATCACGAGTTGTAGTTGAGTTGAGTTGTACTCAATTGTTAAAAAAATAAGACAGGTCAATAAAAGGGTTGCTAAGTTTTTCCATTCAAATTTCGGTCGGAGACTCGTAGGAAGGCTTTTGTTGAGGTTTCTTAAAAAAATATATACTCCCACGAATGCGTTTAAATCTAATTCAAAGTTATTGTAATAATAATTATTTAGAATTTGTGGATAATATCACCGTTAAAACTCAAAGTCCTTTGGTAAGAAAATATCAAAATAAATGTTGGTCCTTCGAGCCGGAGAGTGAAAATTTTGTTTCGGATTGAATTGCTTGAAATTTATTCAAAAGTAGCATGTTTGATCCATGCACTTAAGCCGCCGGTACCCGAATTTCTACCGATTTCTTACATATCTCCCTTAAACATTTGAATTTTTTAAGCTCTTAAAAAAAATGTTATTTTTGAAGATAATATCTAGATACGTTCCACACCGAAACGCAAATTATACGAAATTCCCTCCATAGAAAAAAGTCGCAAAGTGTGCTCCGAAAATGATTTAAAACAAGTCTATTTCTTTTAAAAATACAAGTTATATTTTTGAAAAAATTCACAATGTTTCTTTATGATACTTAAGATACCTTCCATGAGATTTTTGCTCTATTTTAAACGAGTCATGTTTTATTAAGCATTTTCACAATTTTCGCATCAATTTTGTCTTTAGAAATATTAGCGCGCTCTGTTCAACATTCGTAATTACATATCTCTCCATCTTCTTCTATTTGAGCCGGGAAGCGTCGCCTTAAGCTATACCTATTTAGGTGCGGAGTGTAGAAGTACATAACATAATAATATTATGTGCTTCTAATATATATTAGTAACTAGTACCTCGTCAGTAACGTTTCTAAGCTAATATTTAAGAATCGTGTCGTTTGATGGTCTCTGGTGGAATCGATCCCGGATCGCGGCATCGGGTTGCACCCTGATGTCGCACGACCGGCAGATGGGAACCAGGCTGGCTCAGCTCGAGGGGAGGAAGTCATCCGTTTAATCGATGGCGCAAATTTTTCGCTATTTATACCACGAACTGCCGGCCACACGCATCCACCTATACTCACTGAGGTGACCAGAGGTTTGCTGTTAACTATAATTGAGGAACATTTTCAAGGAAAAATCACTCGGGGGGTCCATATTTTATGATAATATTTAAATGTTTATTAAATTAACCGTTAAAAAAAACATTATTTGTGAAATTCCTTCTTTATTGTAGTGTATAAATAACTAATTGTGTAAAATATAACCAAATTCCTATTTTAAGCTTTTGTAAAAGTCATTTTATGAAAATTTCCAGTCCCAAAGAGCTCTACATTCACTAGTCTTTCAAAATAAATACTAATTCAATTTTGGCATTGATGTAAGTATGTTTCTGTATCTATTTGTAAATAATAAAATTAGATAGACCCTAAGAATTAAAAATAAATTGTAAAGCGCCTTTGAGGTGATTTTTCACAAAAACGGCGCTCTACAAATTGTACAATTATTATTATTATAAGAGTGCAGTTACACGGAGTAGAAGTGAAACCTTCAGAAAACTAAAGTAGACAAGAGTGGTGAGGCTACAAAACACCGCACAAAGAAGAGACTAATTAATCTATCTCATTCTCTCATAGGCTAAATACTGTAATTGTATGCGTTTATCTCTTTTGGTGTCGCTTTTTGAAGTGAAACTTCTTTATCACCGATGTGATTTGAAACTTGATGATACGAAAATAACACTAAAAAGAGACGAAAACTTACATCCTTAGGATTTAACCTGCGAGAGAATGAGATAGATTGAAACCTTACCGGATTGGTCGCTTTGATTATGAGCTCACTTTTTCAAGCTCCTATTGGTTGAGATTGTGTGTAAGTTATTGTGAAGGATTCACTTCTACCGCGTGTGTACTGCACTCGATTTTTTGTTTCATCGAGTTTCAAATCACAACGCTGCTAAAAAAGTAATCACTTCAAAATGTGCTTTGTGAAGAATTTAATTGCTTGTAAAGTATGGCATAATGACATTGTCGTTTCTCAAACCAAAAATTGTAAATTTTGCAAATGGATGATATTGGTCTATTTTAGCGGTATCCCTCCCGTCAATACACTGTTTCGTCGGTCTGCATCAATCTATCCCGCCGTCCCACTAAAATGAAACATCGTGTCAACCTATGTAACATTCCCCTGCATCATCTGTCGTGCGTCGCGATAAAAAAATTGATATACTATTTGGCTCGCGTTGTGTTCACTGGAGGAAGATGTAATCGTTGTCCAAATAAATAGATATAAGTTGTACATGTAGGTAGAGTGTCACATAATATAATGGTACTAGTCACCCCAGGAGATCTAGCGTAGTGGAATCGATAACTTTGGAATATCGAATCGCTAGGCGTAACTTCCGATGATTTTTATATCGATATCCCGAGCACGGTTTTACCTTTGACAACTGAACCGATATTGACAGGGAATAAATAACAAATCGATGTACGCTGGCAACAATGAAGGAATTTTCTATGAATTAACAAGTAAAATAATAAGTAATTAATAAGTAAAATTTACAAAATTTTAAGAAACCCCCGACACAAAAAAAGGTTGATAACCTTGAAACGCCTGAACAGATTTTCGTGAATTGTAGCTAAGAACCATCTCTATTACGTCAGCTTTTAAACAAAAAAAACTGCATCATAATCGGTCCATTCGTTTAGGAGCTACGATGCCACAGACAGACAGACACACAGACACGTCAAACTTATATCACTACTCCTTGCGTCGGGGGTTAAAAATGTCAAACGCCAAGTATATACGTAAAAATAAAAAATATATTGGCAATATTGAATTGATAAACCAACGTAAATATGCGTTGGCAGTCTGCATTAAGTTTTTGACATTAAATGGGGTTGTTCATATTTCACTTTATTCTTATTTCAAAAATTTTAGTTTTTAAAATATCGAACGGAATTTGATTGCATTATTTAAGGCGCTGTATACCTGCTCAAAAAGAAGATGAAGAGATATGTAATTACGAATGTTGGACAGAGCACGCTAATATTTTAAATGATAAATTGGAGCAAAAATTCTGAAAATGTTTCAAATAGAGCAAAAATCTCACGGGGAACATCTAAAATAGCATTTAAAGAAACACCGTGATTTGTTTCATACATATAACTTCTAAAAGTGAAATGAACGTGTTTATAATCATTTTCGGAGCATACTTTGGGATTTTTTTCTATCGAGGGAATTTCACATAATTTGCGTCTACATATTATCTTTAAAAAATAACACATATTTTTTTAGGAGCTTAAAAACTTCAAATGTTTAAGAGCGATATGTAAGAAATCGGTAGAAATTCGGGATGCGGCGGTTTAAGTCCATGGATCGCGTATTCGACTTCTTTCATTTCTAAGAGCTTCGTTAGTTCAAAACGTTCATTAAAAAAGTACAATAATTTTGCATAACGAACGCCAAAATTTAAAAAAAATATGTGTGTATTGATAGTTAACATCTGATACTGTGGAGGACGCACTAAAATTTATCTATCATCGGTCGGAATGTGTGTTAAAAATCGTAGACCGTGCTCGCAAACCTTGATAACTAACCAGTAACCATAGACGACGGATTTGGTCAATTCGTATTGATGTAGGGTTATACCGATCGACCACGCTAGACCTCCTGAAGCGAGGACCGAGGATGAAACAACGAAAATATAGATCTGGAATTGCTCAGTGAAAAGAGCAGTTACAAATCTAGGTCGTGGCAATAACCTTTATTCTTGTGCAATTTTCTAATGCGTCAAGTTTCATAATCCTTTCTATATTTAATTCAATTACACATACATTTTCAATTAAATAAAGTCGTTGAATTCACTACCTGTTTTACAGTGGTCATTACTTTGATAAATAAATCAAATTATTGTAAGCGACATTCCGGAGAGATTTTTCTCCCGCGTCTCTCTCTCTCGGACTAGTTTTTCTCGTATGGAGTCGTCATTTCTTGACATGAGTACATATACTGTACATATGCAGTATCTGTACACGTACCCATATCTACTGCCTTCTACCAGACTGCAGTATGCAGTAGGTAGGAGGTTGGTACCCACCTGCTCGTTGTGACCCGTCCGATACATGTAAGGGATCGGAGCTCGATGGGTGGATTGCATCGAACGCATATCTCGAGGTACGGATAACAATCATATTATTGATCATTACATATTTATGTACATTCATATTCCATCAAGGAACTACTTATATATCAAAGCTGGCAGAATAAGATAACCGAGTGGATGCTTAATCTCATAGGAAGCGTTATTCCTAGCTTAAACGAACGCTCTGAGTTTGTTACTGGACGTACTATTCTAATTTTGCCACTTTTAATTAGGGACACGAAAAAAATATCGATACTTTGTGGTGTCGAGGATTTTTCTTTCGATACCGATACTTTTGTACGCGATACTTTGTATTCGATACTTTTACTCAATGAGTACTTTTTGGCAAGAATCGATACCTTTAAAAATTTGACTAAGCGGCCCGGCCCGTATCAGGCTAACTTTTTTTCAATGTTTTTACGAGTACGATACTTTTTTTCCGATACTACTCACGAGTACAGTATCGATACTTTCTATTCGATATCGTGTCCCTACTTTTAATTCTTAAATTGTACCCACCCACATGTATTTTAAATTGTCAATTGTTAAACGACCGTATTTATGAAAACCTTACTAGTTAAAAATTGACAAAAAAATTGTTCATGGAAAGATATATACATTTCTAATACAGCCCAATAGGGCAGTTCAGCTGTTATATATACTACTCGTTTTATTTTTAATTTCTCAACGAATTTCGGAATTTTTCCAAGGTATTTTAAATGCCCCATGTATTTGTTATTTTTGAAGATGTCTTAAAAACAAGTTTACCGTTTTACAAACTTGATAAAAATACCTTTTTGGATTTGTGTATTTGAAATATTCTTTCTCTTTTAGTGGGAAAAAAGATTACCCCAAATTTTTCTATTAAAAAGTAGAATAATTTTGGAAAATTTAAAATTAAAAAAACAGTCCTTTTGTTTGACAAATTTGACACATAACTGTCATTTAATTTTTTTTCTTGTTCATTCAATTAAACATTATAAAAAAATTATAATAATAATCGCTCAAGAACAACAGAAAAAATTTGACATTATTAATTCATTTTTGCACAATTTAAATATAATTTCTCGAATTTGTATTTATTACACATGAAAAGGACATTTAAATTATTAAAAATATTACTTTCAAGGAAGTTTTACTAACTCACGCGGAAAAGTTTATTAAAAAATAATGGTTCAGAAATAATCTATCTTTAACTGTTAACAAAAGTAAATTTACAACAAGACTTTATTGTAAGGTCCAAAAATATCTGACGAAAAATAACACAAAGAATAGTAATTATGTTGAATTATACTAATATGTCAGTCAGTAATTGGAATGGAAATTATGTACAAAAAAATTATATGAATGACGCGTAAATCACATGTCATATTGCGTGAAAAGAACATGGCGAGTCAGCGCATGCGCAGATCTACCGAAATTCAATGTTGCCGAAATAATAATGATACTTTTTTTATTTGTAACGTTCTAGAAAATAAAATGTACAGTCTTTATAAATCGTGTAACAAAAACACTGTTTAACGGTTGCGAAGTGTTTTTTTATAGGTAAGTCTAATTATAAGTAAGATTAAAATCGTTTAATACAAAGAATATCTCACATTTTGTACCTACACAAAACCACAAGGCAAATCATTGAGCTGACGTTTGAATGAATTTGTGCACAACGTGTTTGAATGTATTTTAAACAAGTTTGGAACACCCGCCCGCATTCCCTTCTTGTCCCGCAGTAAACCTACGATATAGCACTTGCAAGAATTTTTCTATTCTGATTTATCTGTAAGTAAATTAAATAAAAGAAAAACTTTGTTTAAGCCACTAGTTTAATAAAAATTCTCTGTAAGTAGTTACGTAGTTCCAAGTCGTTAAAAGTTTTACTGGCTTCCAGGGGAATTTTAGAAAGAATCTAGTGCACACCAGTAAAAATACTTAGGCTTTGTTAAACCGAAAGTGTTAATATACACAGGATCATTGCGTTTTAAAAATAATTAGGGAAAGTTCGGATAAACACCGTTAATAAACTTTAAAAAATATTATTATTCCGATTCAGAAACTTTAAAAATGTAGACAAAAGAAATACACATTTCAAGAATTATATTAGTAATTATAAAATTAACTAATACTTCAGTATATTGAAGCAAAAACTTTGTACCCCTTTTTACGAAAATTGCGCGGACTGTGGAGTTTGAAATTTCGCACACTTATAGTTTATATAGGGAAGGAGTGTAGAATGCTAATATTTTTTTAAAATCATGCATAAAAAATACATTAAATTAATAAAAAAAAACATTACAATTATGGTCGAATTTCGACCATTGGGCGACCACTAGTATGATTTAAAACTTATCAATAGTTTCAATTTTGAAAATTAATGTTCATTTACCTAGAATATTTTATGCATTAGTATGTTTAAAAATAAATGTTTAATTGTAAGATGACGCTATTTTAGAGATGTACAAATAATAGTCGAGTGATCTGTGTACACAGTTTCACAAAATATCATTTATATGAAATGTTCAAGGTTAATGTACTTTTTCCTATGCACAATCATAAATCATAAAGTTCGTTAAGCCGGCCAAGGTGAACCTTGTGAGTAATTTACAAAATCTCAATAAATTGTATATTTATTAAGGAGCTGAAGAAAAAAATTGGGGTAATTTTATATTACCGTTAATTTTTTGCGTTAAAACGTCTTTCGTTAAAACGTTTGTCACTGGGCATTAGGTCACTGGGCAATATATGTTTTTTTTTTCAGCTTACTTTTTAGAGCACCTCAAGAGTATACGACGAAGCACGAATAGCTCGTAAAACCCTTTTCTGGAGTTATGGCCGATTCTTTGGTCACGCCGAGTGAATTTTTGAGGCTCTCATCTAACCGCCATCTCTGCTCGATGGTGTAAGCGCACTAATAAGTAACGGAAATTGGCATATTTTTAGAATATACACTACTTGGCGCCACAACCCTTGGGCCACGAGTAAATATTTTGCGACAGCAAAAGCATTTCATCGCTAACTCTGGCAGGATCTTAGTGTGGAGCCTTTTTAAAAGCCACATTAAAATTTGTAAAAAGATAAAACTACCTAAATATATATATTTTTTTACCATAAACCCAAGAACATTCTTAAGACTGGTTTATTCTATGTAAGTTGGTTCCTATCCAAGATGAAAGTGGGAACAAGTTGATATTACTTCTCCGGCTGGTGTTTAGTCTTAGCAAACAACTCCGATTCTTATCAAGTTTATCTCGTACAAGGCATTGCAGTACTATTCGTATGCGTATATGGGCACCAGTAGATCAGAAGATGCTTGAGGAGATGAATTATATTTCCAAACCTGGAATAGACTGGTGCCGTGGTTAATGACACCAAGAAGAGTTTATTTTCGTACCTATAACAATTTAAACAACTATAACAATAAAATACCCGACTGTTGATATGAACAGTCATTTTTTAATATTCCAACCAATCTAATCACGGCATGCAGATGCTATACTAAAAGCACGAATTTTACATGTTAGTTTCAATTCATCGTCTGCATTGTGCTAAAGCGGGAAAGATAGGTAGACGATATAATATCACATAGTAAGCAGGTTTAGTTCTCCTTCTTCAACGACCTCCATAACTGAGCGGTAAGATCCTTCGCTCTGGATTCGCTCGGATCCTCCGCTACCCATTCCTATCCACCCTCCTACCTTTTTCCTAACAAAAACTTCCTTTCCTAAAAAGACCCTCCACGCAGCATCCCAAAAGATGATACAGGCCCTGAGGGGAATTGTGTTCTTCCGGGCCTCCTGTATGGAGCTAATGTAAAAAAATCAGAGTATTCAAAGTAAGTGAAAGAGGCTATGAAATACGAAGAAGAGGATACCGGTAGGCTACGAAGCACCGCACAAAGAGGAGGCCGATTATTCTATCTCACTCTCTCGCATGATAAATCCTATAGATGTATGTGTTTGTCACTTTTTAGTGTCGCTATTTTTCGATTCATCGAGTTTCAAATCACAATGGTGCTAGAAGTTTCCACTTCAAAAAAAAAAGCCAGAACGGCACCCAAAACTAGAAGCATTTTCACGCTTCTTCCGTCAATAGATTGATAAGTCTGATGCCAGGTGAGATTCATATTTAGTAAATAAAGCGTAGTGCACTATGACCACAAGTGTGTGCGTGTGTGCGTCTTGTTCAACGCACTCGCCTTGCCCTACGCGAGCAGTCGTTCATCTATCACGGTGACGGCCTTATGTGATTTGGATCCGATATGCGCTGACCGTGCGGTGCGGGCAGAGGATGGACCTCGGACTCCGGGCCCTGGAACCTTGTGCCCGGAATGGACGAAGAGAAAGTAAGTATGTGGATTGTTTTTATCTGCTCGGGCCGCATTATCGCCCGTTTAAGCGGCGTATCCTGCGCCACAATACACATAAACATTAGCTTGAACAGCACCCAAAACATTGAAAATTTGAACACTTCGTGTTCAAAAACCCTGTGTTCAAGCTTTACCACAGGCGACGGAAAACATTCATCTCCCGGGCGAAGGGGGAAGGCTGGCGGGGGGAAATGTGTTCATATTTTTACAAGAGCCGCGCGATGCGGTCATGTATGGAGAATCAAACCGAACAAGTTTTTGAGGTTATGCGCAATGATTGAGCTTAATAATCACTACTTTAAAATATTATGATACCTAAATACAATATAATAAATATATTTGATAATAAAATTATAGTATAATAACGAATATTAACAACATTAATATTAATATTATTTTTGAAGTGGGTGAAGCGGGAAGCAGAAATTGTCGGACCGCGCGAACTTCACACCTGTTCACACCAATCTTTCAAGCCATGTTTCGAAAAACGCAGGAGACGGAAAACAAAGAACGTTTATAGTGTGGTTCAAGCTAGTATTCATGTGTATTGTGGCGCAGGAGTTCCGCCTTTATGGTTCATCGTGAACTGAAACAAAGGTATTTCATGGAATGTTGATAGGTATGAACAGATTTTCGGAAAAGAAAGCGTCGAGAAACATTTTTTGAAGTGAAAACTTCTTTAGCACGGTTGTGATTTGAAACTCGATCAAACGAAAAACAGCGACGCTAAAAAGAGACAAGCACATGTATCTACCTATAAATCTATAGGATTTAGCCTATGAGAAAATGAGATAGACTAATCGGTTTCCTCTCTGTGCGGTGCTTTGTAGCCCGCACACTTTGTCTACTTAAGTTTTCTGAAGGTTTCATTTCAACCGCTCGTGTTTTTACCACTCTTATATTTTTTATTGAAGTGAAAAGTTCTTTAGCACCGCTGTGATTTGAAACTCGATGAAATCGTAACGAGTGACCCTAAAAAGAGACATACACATACATCTGGATTTAACCTGCTAGAGAATGAGATAGATTAAACGTGTCGTCTTTGTGCGGTGCTTCGTAAAATAATTTTTAAGCTTGGTAACATTATTATAATAAATAAACACTATAATTATTAATTGATTTTTAATAACACTGAGACGGCCTCCGTGGTCCATTTTTTCAAATATCTTAAAGTAGCTTGTAGATGGTGTTTAATTGTATCTCAAAATTGATTTCAGGTGAGGTGGACAGGAAGAGGAATATAGGATAAGGATTGAAAATATTTTTATTATAACTGTTCATTGGATTTCGAATTTGAATTTTATGTGATTTATTAAAAGCAGGTATTCGTGACGGAATTCTATCGAACCAAACTTCACACATATTAACACACTATGATATCTTTGGGGATGCTGTGTAAAGTAAGAAATACTACTGCTTGAAGCCGGATCGATGGAATCCCTAATTCGGGATAATATGTTGTGAGACCGTAAGAAATGACGAGGAGAAGATGGAAAACGTTGGGAATGACCTGTATATTCGGATTAAGTCAATAGTTTCCATCAAAGTCGTTTCAAGCAAGGATGTTTTGATTAAGATAGGCGATCTTTCACTAGGTCGTTATTGAGAAGGGCCCTTCCCCCACCGATCGCAGTAAAATACGTAAGTCGCAAATAAAATTTACGACTTACGTACTTAGGTTTTTGATAACTTACTTATAGTATAAGTTCATTATAGGGGTGTTTAAATATCCAACTTATGGAAATTAAGGCCCATGGAAGTTTTTTTTCGTTATTCGTTTTTGGGGTGTTATGCCGTGTTGCGCTACCTTCTTCTTTAGCCAACGTTTCGTAACGCTGACCGTAACAAATAACGAAAATACCGCCCCAAAAACAAATAACAAAAAGGCCGTGAAAATCTAAAAAAAAAATAATCTAAAAACTTCCCCCACGGAAGTTGTTCGGAAGTTCGTAAGTTACGTAAGTGCTCATAGCGGTAATGTGGCTTCTCGTCAACAACGATTTGCAGCTGTGAAATTTACACGATTTTGTCAATAAAGACGAGAGGGCCCAAATAAAATGTTGGAATAGAAATTGTCTCGAGAGAAACAATTCTCCATGCGCTTTTGATCGTTGAGGATGCTCAGTTTCAGAAAGCTTTTTTCCACCTGAAAAATTAATGATATCTCTGAGGCAGCCTTAGTTATTCGGCCTCTGTAAGTTAATAATCTTCACGACTTTAGGGCACAAAGGAGGCTTTATCATTAAGCTGGTCACGTAGACACCTTTTATTTCTCCTTGACACAAGACAAAAAAGATAATATGCAACAATTAATTCAATGCTTGTGCTTTACTAGTCGGCGAATAATTCTTGAATATTGCGCACACAGTGTTATGAATTTCGTCATGTGTGAACTATGATACTTTTCCCAGACAGAGTCACGCCAGCGTCACGGTCAACCTGGTTTATATCTGAAGCAATGATCAAAACACATGATTATGATTACATACTAGCTAATGATTCATATTTCCATGCGCCACGTCAAGGTCACGAATTAGATCTGGTCTTACGATTGATTAGCGCGACAGTGTGTTTTAATGAGTGGCTCTCTTCTGGGTGGTTCGGGTTTGTTATGCCTCGTTGCTCCACCGTCCACTATCTCTCCTTGAATAAACTGTAGCCAGTGCCACTGATGATATAAAACAATAGAATTGTGTTGTGGGCGTATCTTTGTATCCGAAGTAGGCTTACTTTTTCCAAACTTCTGATGAAATAGATTTTTTCAAATTTACATATTACATATTTTCTTGAGCACATGAACAATTTTGTTTGCCTGTCTGGAGTGTAGGAGTTAGAAGGTCTTATCTACAGTTCTGATTGAAGATATTGTATTTACAGAAACCATTATTTCGGTGTGTAGTCGAGAAACACTCCAAACGCCCGCCTAAACGATTTGCCGTCCTCTCGTTGAATCCTCCCTCCTACGACATGGATCTTAAAAAAACACCCTCCACAAAGCATCTTTAAATATGATACAAGATCTGAGGAAAATATTTTTTTTCAGGGCCTCCTGTGTAGAGTTTCTGTAAAACCAAAAATTAAGAATTAGGAAAATTTCAGCATATCGCTCGCCATATATTCCCAATGGGAATGTTTTGCGAGCTATATGCTGAAATAAGCTAAGCCAAAAATAGCTTATAACTAGGTGTGACACTAGTGTAAACAATGTAAATAACTTTGGAACACAGAGCGGATTGTGACGCCATATTTTTTCTCGTACAAATTTGTATTCTCCTTAGTAGAGTTTAATTAAAAAACTCGAGTGCATTGTGCACGCAGTAGAAGAGAAACTTTACCAAAACAATCTCAACCAATACTTGAAAAGTGAGGTTATAATCAAAGCGACCAATAAGCGCAGACCTCGCGTAATTTCAGTTTCATATCTCAACCAATAGGAGCCTTCAAAAGTGACATCATTATCAAAGCGGCCGATGAGCGCAGTTGATGCGTTGCAGGTGCAGTAATCGTCATTTCCGTTTCACTCCAAAAATTTCATTTTTATGAAAATCTTAAAACACAAGCTCTATAGATTTCGACAGTATTATGTAAATTGTTAATGCTTTCTATATAAAATATAAACGATATTCATTACACTTTTGGAATTATCTATTCAGTGGTCAGCAGTCAGTTCTCTGTAAGTGAGTTAATTCACTGAGTTAGTCACCCGGTACAAGGACATGGCGGAACAATGATTGGTTACCAAATCATAAGTACCTACTCCATATACCCTTAAAACCTTGATACTAACTTGCTGAAAGGGCACTGATCGAGATTCATTGTAAATCTTTCACCGCGGCATATTATGAACCATTGTCTAAATGTCTACCACCGCCAAAAGAGTTACTATTAGGAACTTAACAGTTACCGATTTACTATTATTACGTCCTCTTCCCCACCTCTTTCCCCTACCCACTACCTTCAGCCTCACAACATACCCCGATTGGGGATGCCATAGTCTCACAGGCTCCAGACAGGAGCAGTTGGGACTCTTGTGCGGTATTAACTGTAAAAAAAATCCTTTAATAATAATGAGTCCATTTTCAATTAAGAATTTTTTTTTGTCGTAGGTTGAGTTTTGTGTATTTGAGAAGTATGTTTACGAGAGATGGGAAGACTGATAGAGATATCGAAAGAAGTGTAAATGCCGGTAACTCCATTGATGGAGGACTGAACGCCGTTGGCGGCAACAAAAAACAGTCAAAAGAAGCGAAGCTAGCCGTCCATAATGGAGTGCTGGTACCTACCCTGATGTATGGCAGTGAGGCATGGAACTGGCAGAGAAAGGATGAAAGTAGACTGAATGGTGTAGAAATGAGATCCCTGAGACGTAGGTGTGGTAAAACCATGTATGATAGTGTGAGAAACGTGGAGATCCGCAAAGAATGCAAGGCTGATGTAAGCGTAATTAGTAATATTAAGAAAGGGACCCTCAGATGGTTTGGGCATGTAGAGCGAATAAATGAGGAAAGGAGTGTAAGGAAAATATATGACGCAAATGTGAATGGTAGACGAAGTCGGGGACGCCCGAGGAAGACATGGCACGAATCAAGTGAATCAGATACTTGAGTCGGGCGATGTCAAGAGTCAGAATAATAGAAGAACATGTATGAGGCGATGTATGAATGTGAAAGAGGCAAGGAGTGTGTGCCAAGATCGAGTTGTTTGGCGGTCCGTCCTCTCTGCCTACCCCTGCGGGGAAACGGCGTGATGGTTAGTTAGTTAGTTAGTTAGTTAGTTAGTTAGTACCGTCTTAGACATGTTCCCTTTCACTGTCCGTTTATCAAACCGAGTATACTAAACTGAGTGAACTAAACTGATATGACCGCAAATGGTATTAACTGGCACTTAATGCAATTAATGAAAAATATAATATTTAAAACGATGATTTGGGCATTTAGAGCGAGTGACCGAAGAAAGTTGTGTCTGGAGATCATATGACGCAAAGTGATTGGTAGAAGAAGTTGGGGACGCCCGAGGAAGACATGGCATGATCGAATGAATCAGAAACTTGCGTAGGGCCATGTTAAGAGTCAAAATAATAAAAGACGATGTGTGAATGTGAATGAGGCAAGAAGTGCGCCGTATTTAAAAAAACACAGGTCACCACAGTAAATATTACTGTGGTGACCAATCTTATTTATCTTGTTTATAAATGATCTTACAAAAATATTTCATGATGTATCTATCTTACTTTTTGCTGATGACCTCAACATTTTTAAAATTATTGAAAATATTTATCATTGCAACATTCTTCAAGATAATATCAACAAATTGTTAATTTGGTGTATGGAAAATAGGCTTTATTTAAATATCTCAAAATGTCAAATTGTTAGATTTTCTAGAATAAAAAATCCAGTGATATTTAATTACAACATTGATAACAATGCTCTTCAGACATTAATGCAAATTAAAGACTTGGGCATCACTTTTCAATCAAATCTTTCATTTGTTAACCACATAACAGAAATCTGTAATAAGGGCTTAAAAATGTTGGGGTTTATAACTAGGCTAACTAGAAACTTTAACAATATAAAGTGTATTAAAATGTTATATTTTGCTTATGTTAGAAGCCAACTTGAGTACAATTCTCCTGTCTGGAATCCTCATTATAATATGCACGTACAAGCTGTTGAAAGAATACAAAACAAATTCTTACGTTTACTAAATTTTAAAATAGGTATTCCAGCAAACATGTTAAACTACAACACAATTTTAAACGATATGAATATGCTTAAATTGTCAGACAGAAGAATTTTCACTAACTTGGTATTTTTATATGAAATTCTAAATGATTTAGTTGATAGTCCGGTATTACTTGAATTGATAAGCTTCCGAATTCCACTTCGTAATACTAGAAGTCAGGGTTTATTTCAGTGCAGAAATTCTGGGACTAACTACCATATGTATTCCTCTTTGCCCAGAATACTAATGGAGGGAAACAATTATACCAAGTCAGTGGACATCTTCAATTTATCTTTGAGTAAATATAAAATATTGTTATTGAGGCAGTTCAGTTATGTACAATAAAATGTTTTTTCTATGCTATATATGTAAAAGCCCCGAAAAAGGGCGTTTATTTATAAATAAATAAATAAATAAAGCACACTAATTTCAAAACAAAAATTCTCATGCCTTTTGGACCTTCTAATTTCAAATGGTTTGTAATAACTCTTATCTTTTAACACCCAAAAGTAGACAACTTGAAATACTCGTACGTTGGGTATCTTCCAGTAAGTATAAGATTCGTATGGTATACTAGTATGTTTATTTGGTTGTCGTGAAAATTTCAATGAATATTATTAGACTGGACAGACGTCTTTGCGAGGCTAGATTCTAGAGTTCCGATCGATTCTAAGGGCCGACTGAGGAAGCCCGTCCTATCTCACTGGAGCCTACGGCCATCACCGTAACCGTTCGCACCTAAGACACGAACGGCTATAGATGATACTTTTCTGATAATTAACTCAGCTGCCGTCTGTTGGAATTTGGCAGAACTTCGAATTACAAACAAACCTATCGACATCTATTGAAAGAAGCTGAAACTACATGGATAATCGATACACTACAATAACCATAAGTGTTTTCGTTTTAAAAACTAAAATGTCGCTCAACTTCATTGTTCGTCTCAAGAAAGACTGACCTGGTTCACTTATTATTCTCCGATACTGTCATTGGGAAAAAGATGAATATATATAAATCATGCTTCATACACATAATGAAATTGTTTTGAAGCCTGTTCACTGTGTATTATATATTGCACATATAATAATTATTAAATAATTTCAATAAATTTGGGAATAGGGGATGGGTACCGTCGCCCCGGGAAACATTTATTGGATAACCAACACCTCTGCCGTACCCCTAAGTGGTTAGCTATGTTTGGTGACTTAGCAGGGGTGCCCGCCAGGATTCATGGGGTGAGGTTTGTCTTGGCGGTGCGCCAGCTGCGTGACAGGACGAATTGGGAGAATCGTTGAGGAAGACCTAACCTAACCGGACTCTCTCAGAACACCTGGGGACATTGACCCCCAGATTCCTACCCAACATTCATATCTTTTTCCTTGCCAGAACGTCCTCTCCTTCCATTCCTCAAAGCTTTTTCATTCCTCCTTCCAGCCCCTTCACACATCCATCCGCACAGCTTGCCTAAAGATGAGCTAGACCGTGGGGGTGAATTATTTTTCTCAGGGTCTCCTGTGTGTAGCAAATGTAAAAAAAAAGTGTTTGCAGTTCATATGCGATAGAAGTGAAACCTTCAGAAAACTAAAGTAGACAAGAGTGGGGAGACTACGAAGCACCGCACAAAGAGGAGACCAATTATTCTATCTCATTCTCTCGCAGGTTAAATCCTATAGATGTATGTGTATCTCTTTTTTAAGTGTCGTTTTTTCATTTCATCGAGTTTCAAATCGTGCTAAAAATTTCAACGATGCTCAAGAAGTTTTCACTTAAAAAAAAAACCCTCGTACCCTTTCAAAATCAAAATTCTCCCTCATAACAATAAAAGTAACACTCTAAGCAAGTCCTAAACGATCGTGGAAAAGCTTACTCAAACCCAATAAATTTGTCCCCTCTCACCTAGTGAACACTCTTGAGGTTAGGTTAGGTAAAATAAAAGTAAACAAGAAAATCCCAGGTATATTGTGTACCTACAAGCAAAACAAATAATGTCAGGGCTATAAATTATTTATCACCGTTTTCTGCCACGAGGTACCGATTTATCACCCTGGCGAACAGCAATATGGAAGGAACCTTTGTTATGGTCGTAAATATTTATGTATCCATCGGTTCTTGGTAAATTCATTGAATTTCATACTCGTCACAACGCCCGTGCTTGTATCTTGGAATAGTAGAATCAAATGATGCGATGAAAACTGATGTATTAAACATATGAAAGCAATATAAAATTTTATGACTTTTGTGTACACAACATAAACGAGAGTCAACATCAGCACCATTACAAGATGAAGACACTCTCAAACCGATATTATAGACACAGGAGGCTCTATAGAAAAATTTTCCCCTCTATCTAAAGAATGAATGGAAAAGCTTTTTTGTTATTATTTTTTGTTATTTTTATTTAAAAATTAAATGGAGTTCTACGAATTAAACACAAAATAATTAATAATGAATGGAAAGGCTTTTGAGGAAAGGAAGTTCTGGGAAGGAATCTGGAAGGAATCAGCTCTCCTAAGGTCAGATCGCTAAGACCTTGACAAATCCCATCCCTTGAACACTGCTCCCCGGCTGAGTCACCAAACATCCCAAACCACCTGTGGTGACATATCCAATTGACTGGTGTGAGTTATCCAATAAATGGTTCCCGGAGTGGCGGTACCCACCTCCAAAACTGCTCTGGCAAAAAACTTGATTCGAAATCGATACTTTTAAATTTGCACCAATTCCTCCACATCATTTCTTTTCTTTACTCTCCTCCCCCTCCCTACCCTCCTTGCAGTATTGCAACTTACCCCATTTGCGGAGGTCACTGGCTCCGGCTAGTTGGGAGCATTTGGGACATCATAGAACTATGTGGTGTTTTCTTTACATAATACAAGAGGAAAATAAATAGGTAAGGGAATTTTTAAATTCTCTAAAAAAGCCAAAAAGTGCTAAAAGACGATAATAATTATTATTTTGGCTTTTAATAATATTGACAATGCTCACTCAGTTATGTTATTTTTGTTTGCGCTCCAACTTCCTTAAATTTGTGCCCACTCAACGGTTTGTTATATTTTTGATTCCACTGTTTAAAACTACTGTAAACTGTTAGCTAGTGTAAAATTGAATCTGTTCTCCGTGTCACTATACTTGATTGATATACTTAGTATATATCAATACATATTAATTAAAATATTAAAAATAAAATGTCATGTGTGGTCGGTCTTGCCGTATGGATGTGAGACATGGACCTTTGAAAGTAAATACCATGAACAGTTGAAATGTGGCTTCACCGGAGAATGCTCAAAGTCCCATGGACCGACATGATCACCAACACAGAAATTCTCAGGCGGGCTAGAGCAAAGTCAGGAAAATTTCATATCTGGGTAACATACTTCGAGGGGAGAAATATTACTTAGTCCAATTAATATTAAAAGACAAGATCGCCGAGGGCCTAGGAGGTGACGGAAGTCTTGGCTTCGTATGAGAGTGAACCGATAGTAGAAGTGTCGAGGGCTTCGCAAGATAGAGATATATTTTTCAAAGTGATCGCCAACGTCGGGGGACCTGATAGGACACACAAAGAAGAAGGATACATATTTATATAACAATTTACACCTACGGTTTAGTATCACTACAAATGATAAAAAGCTTTAACGCAAATGCATTTCACAAAAAGATTATACTGAAAGTGTTTAATTAAAATGTCTGGCGTTCGATTCATATAGAGTCGATCGTTAAATATCACGGGTCGCCGATATTATAAATAATTATTCTCTATTTTGGTATCGATCACCATCTAAGGTCGACCAATCCATTCTATTATATCAATTTACCAAACTACCTCAGCCGCAACACTCGGCTGAATGTCGGCTATTAGAACTGTGAGTAATGACGTTAGAATCTTTGATTCATTTCATCATTATAAATGATTGCGGTTTTACCTAGATTTATTTTCCAGTCCACGTAGATATAGACGAAAGATTAACAATCCTAGTAATTTGTTGGACAAATACTTTAAAGAAACCAATTATTGAATAATAATACAATAAACCAATAATGAAGAAATATCGGGCACCAGCAAATGTACTCGGCAGAATTTAGAGCTAAACTTAAAACTCACCTTTTTACTCACATTTAGTGACTTTCAAACTCACATTTAAACTTAAAACCCACCTTTTGAGACGGTCGTATCCATAAAATCAAAAACAATTCATCTTCACAGTCCGTGAATTGTAAATAATCAATTGGATAAAAATCTAAGCAAATTTTTTGACGTGATAACGTCTTATAAATCGATGAACGCCGGCTGCACTCACAAAAAAGCACGACTCATTGTCACGTTCCGCCTGAGCCGAGCGTGCAAGCGAGAGGGCGGAACAGGCGTCCGGCATCTATCTCTCTTCCACTCCATCGTTATCATAAGATGTTATCACGTAAAATTATCGTCCGTAAACCGACTTTACAGACAACAAATTTTTAAAAATATTTTTCTTTTCATATGAATACCGCACTGAATCCCGTCTGCTCCCGTCTGGAGCCAGTGAGACTATGGCATCCCCAATTGGGATGTTGTGAGGCTGAAGGCAGCGAGGAGGGGAAGGAGATGGGGGAGAGGAAGGTGGAAAAGTATCTCGCTATTCAGATCTGGTCACCAAACACGGCTAAAGCCATTTTAAGCAAGGTTTCAATTATGAATGGCAAATAAGAACTCATAAGGTTTTTAAGGTCATTTCAAAATTCTCCAGTCTGAAAGATCTACTTTTGCCATTAATTTTCTCAAAAATGTAATATCAACAGTAATGGGGGGTAGTAAATGAGAAATCAAGCAATGCCGAGTGTTTTAAACATAGTGACCTTCTGTGTATCTTCTCCAAGCATAAACTTTCTAATAAAAGTGTATTTATCGGGAGTGACCTGCCAGGTCAGTATGTTTTCTGCACTTTTTTGAAGTAAAAACTTCTTTAGCACCGCTGTGATTCGAAACTCTATGAAACGGAAGCAAGCGACATTAAAAAAAGACGAACACAAACATTTTAAGAATTTAGTCTGCGAGAGAGCTATAGCATTAAAATATTTATTTATTGCACGGGTATTCGGTTCCAAAATAATATGATAAATTCACGGTCCAACGCAAGTCCCCTTTAGTCCAGTGGTATAAAGCGTCTGACGAATCTTAGTGGCCAGGCATTCAGAAGACCAAGGAAAGAATCCTATTAAAAAATAAAAAAAAAAACATTTTTATTTTTGTAAAATTAATATCCAATTTTCAAACCACTCCAAAACGAACAGACAAAGAAAAACCAAAAGAAAGCACCCAGCGACTCCGAAGAAGAAAACAAATATACTAATAAGATGACCAAATATATAGGAAAAGGTACACTGGAATTCGAGGACAAAAAATTGTAAAAAAATCATCCTACACATTGATAAACGTAGTTGTCTCCCCACTTTTGTCTACTTTAGTTTTCTGAAGGTTTCACTTCTACCGCGTGTGAATTGCACACTCTGATTATTGTTTTTTTTTGTTTTGTTTTGCCTTTTTTTGTTTCTTTCGTATATTCAATAAAATTATTATTTAATATATTGATTACGGTAGGTAAATAAAAGAAATTAAAATTAAAATGAATTTACACAAATTAAATTTGATAATAATAAATGCGGAATAAACTGAATTCTTGTCAAATCAGTTCCAATTTTGCAAACGATACATAAATTCAAAGGAAATTTGAGTTCACTGAACCAATTTTCACACAGGACTGATGTACAGCACAGACAACCGAAATTAAAAGTATGTTTGATTGTAAATATAGAAACCGTAAAATTCAAAAGTAAAAAAAAAGATCGAGTGCAGTTCACACGCGTAGAAATGAAACTTCACCCACACAATCTCAACCAAAAGGAAACATGAAAATTGAGCTCATAATCAAAGCGGTCGATGCTTCGAGGTACTCTTAGTAGGTAATCTCATCTCTCGCAGGCTAAATCCAATAGTTGTAAGTGTTTGTCTCTTTTTAGTGTCATTTCCGTTTCATCAAGTCCATCCACACAAATTCAACCAATAGAAGCATTGAAAAGTTATTTCATAAACCAAGCGGCAAATGCGGTCAATGCGACGCTTTGTTGGTAAGGTTTCATTCTATGTCATTCTCTCGCACGCTAAATCCTATAGGCATATGTGTTTGTCTCTTTTTAGTGTTACAAATCACAAGGGTGCTAAAGAAGTTTCACTTAACTTGGTAATAAAAAAGGTATATTGATTGAAAGCCCTGAAACATTTCCATTGTTACATTTTCCACTCAATCCCTTTTGGAGAAGGAATAAGAAGCGTCTTCGTCTTCCACTCGGCATAATTAGCATTAGCTTGTATCCACTCATCGACCTCAACTTGAAGGCCATCGCTTGTTCCACCTACTTCTACATTCACCAGTCTCTAATGGGGCTGGCGCGTCCTCACCGGCGCTGCGCAGTGATCTCATTCCTAATTATGTCATTCATTATAATATCGTAATATGACGTACAGCCTAGCTCGCCGACAGCTGACAGCCGAAACCATACTCCGCAGCGAGAAGGGGTATTGGGTATTGAGTATCTGCATTATAACCTACATAGACCATTATAACATTGCCAGAGGCATCGTGTTTTTTCCAAGTCCAATTGAACTTTAAGAATTGACTCATTAAGACGCAATTAATCTTGCGAGATTATAATTAATTCAATTTATTACTTCACAAATGCTACGTTAGTTCGCGCGGTGATTTATTCCTCGGTTTTTATTGGCTCAACCTTTTGATGTGGAAGCATTGTTTGAATATGCGGAAATGCAGGCGATCAATAATAAAACCTACAACACTCGCAATAACTGACGTCTCACGCGCAGAACGCACACGACTCATGTGCCTTGTACATATTATTGCCTTCACATGACCGTGCTGTTTGTAGCATTATGCTAAAGCCGCGTTATATAGTCATTTGAAGTTCTTTGTGTGCATACGTTGACTTTAGAAGTCTCCCTAATCACAGGGAGTGTAAATAGTGTTTCCATCCTTCACTCGAACATTTTGCATCCTGGCACACATCTATCTGCGCTTGCAAAAACTCTCATTATGAATTGCCAAGAATGAGCGTTCACATTTCCTTCGTTTGATATAGGTTTCAACGTTAACTGATAGATTTATAGCATTCCAATCCGCTGAAGTGCCCGAGTCGCTGGTTCTCGGATCTTAACGGTTGTACGATGGAAAAGTATGGTTTAAAGTGGAGCAGAGTAGAAATAACAAGGATATCTACGTACTGCCTACATCAGTGGAGAAGTGTTGATGGATGGAAGAGGGCACCATCCACAAGATATTGAAGAAGGGACGGCCGCATACATTAATCCTCTGGCAAGAACACTGCACGTTCTACCAACGCGCAATGTCTCGTTAGGGGACCGGCTGCTATCTACATGATGGTCGATCCTGAGTCGATCTGGGAGGAAAGTAACGATGCTTGTAATTCTTTTAACGAAGTGGATATAATGAAATCTTTGTGAATTTTATCTGGTACCTGGCACTTAGCTGGTGTCGAATCACAGGGGTTTTGTCAATTAGCAACGTGTGAAAGAATTTATAAGAAAAAGTAAACAAAATGGCGTTAACAGTCTGAAGTCCAAATTTTTGTGTCAAAAAATCTAATTTTATCTCTACTTATTATTTATTAAAGTCCTCCCGCGCGTCTGTCTGTCTGTTTGCGATAAACTCAAAAACTACTTAACGGATTTTCGTGCGGTTTTCACCAATAGATAGAATGATTCATGAGGAAGGTTTAGGTATATAATTTGTTTAAGGTTTTGTGTAAATTGGTTAACATTTATAAGAATGTCAGTGAGCGGGCTGGCAAGCGGGCGATGTGGATTTGTTTTGCATGCAAATTAATAGATGGCGTTGTGTTTCGTTGGCCAAAGCAACGCGTATCCGGGATAGCTAGTAATCAATAATACTATACACCGAACATATAAGTAGATTCATCATTCCATCACTAAATTCAACCAAATTTCCGCCAACGAATGCACACATGGAATGAACGTAAGGTGTTGGTGGATTCTAGATTGACGGCAGCGTATATCACGTGGGACAATGTGTACTCGTATGTGGCCGGACCGGAGCTTGTTAGAGCTACCCACCAGGCCAGGCCTAGCTAGTAGCTAGTTGCTAGAAGCCACTAATGGCCGCGGAACCCCTAATGGCCGCCTCACATTTCTAATGGCATCCCCAGGACCAAGCTTCCGCCATCGTTAGTCGCCAAGATTGCGCCTGATTATTTAAATGTGAATAAAACCTCACGACCAGCCCGTGCCCACACATTAAAAAGCAAGAGCAACTCTTCCCGCAAAAAACGCCTCGTGAAAGATTTTCGCAGTCGTTCCCCGCAAGATAGATGGCGCCCGGTGCACGCTGCCCGCTGCTCGCCGCCCGCTGCCCGCCGCTCGGTCCCGGTTCGAGCCTCGCGATAATCCCCTTTATTCGCTATTCCGAGAAATTGTTTTGCTTTTTTCGCTCCAGCGAAGATAGTCGACGACGCACGGCGTTATAGAAGCGAAAAACACCACTCGCTTTATAATATTATCAATAATACTGGTGGCCTTTATCGAGTTGCGGTAATGGATGTGCGTGAGTTAATTAACATGTTTATTTTAGTTATTTATATTCTATTCTGTATGTTTCCGGATAACTTATTTATTTTTTGAAGTGAAAACTTCTTTAGCACATTTGTGATTTGAGACTCGCTGAAACGAAAAATAGACACTAAAAAAAGACAAACACGAACATCGATAGGATTTAGCCTACGAGAGAATGAGATAGTATAATCGGTCTCCTCTTTGTGGGGTGCTTCGTAGCCTATCGGTCTCCTCTCTGTGCGGTGCTTCGTAGCCTACCCACTATTGTCTACGGTAGTTTTCTGAAGGTTTCACGTCTACCGCGTGTGAACTGCAAACAGTGTATATATTTTTGAAGTGAAACTTCTTTATCGCCTTAATGACTTGAAATTCGGGTGAAACGGAAATGCGTCACAACCTAGTTCTACAAAAATACTCGTTCTAATATATTGAGGTAAATTCGCACCTCGGCGCGTGCCTTCCATAGCGTGGTGGGAAAGGTGCCTGACAAGTCTCAGCGGCCAGAGAGACAGAATCCTACGGAAACTAAAAAAAAAACATTTATATTTTGTGAAATCAATATCCTATCTTCAAAGCACTTTAAAAAATCAAGCAAAAGAAAAAAAAGCGACATCTAGCGACTTTCTAGTTTCACTTCTACCGCGCGTGAATTACACACTCTGCTTTTTATTTTACGGACATATTGTCATTTATAATATAAAATCACATCTGACATCAGTGAAAGAAGACCACTTGGTTTACCAACAATTAATTATTAACATACGTACACGAATTACGAGATTTTCAAGAAAAAAATATTTTCAAATTCTTAAAATCAATTTAATCCTAATTAATTTAGGACCAGCAAAAGAACAGACAACAGCAATTTATAATTATAATAAACATTTTGTAAAGTGGGTTCGTAAATACCACCTTCCTACCGTGCCTCCCAAATGCTCCCATCAAGCCGTATCTTCGCCACAATGACTACAATTCCGAACTTCCCATATCCTTTTTCAATACTTTTGGGACTCAGTAGATTTAGACTATTTTTTTTTCACAGACATCGAAACCTTTTGTCACCCTGTTTTCTAACAAATTTGGGTGAGTTGTTCTTTGTTCCGTTAAATATGCTATTCTTTGTTCAGGGAATTTGACTGGAATAACAAATATGCAGAGTAATTGGTGCGGCAGAAGACCCCTTTTGGAATAAGTAGCGATGGTCATAATATACGTTTTTAGATTTTCACAGCCAAAAGTTTTTTCGATATTTGTTTTTAGGTGTTATGCCGTGTTGCGTTACCTCCTTCTTTAGCCAACGTTTCGGACAGCGTTACAGTGTCCATTTTCAGGGCACTGGACACTGTAAAGCTGTCCGAAACGTTGGCTAAAGAAGGAGGTAGCACAAAACGGCATAACACCCCAAAAATAAATAACGAAAAAAATGTTGGTCATATGTCATTCTTCTATAATATTAACAAGTTTAGGCGGATAAAATTTTTTTATGATGTCATTTTTTGAAAACCGGGTAGTTATCCGTCAATATCTAAGATTCGAATAAAATACACACGACTGATTTTTTTAGAATAATTACTATCTGTCGAGAGATAACTTCTATCCCACGATAATGCCATAAAACTTACATGTTCACGTCTCTTGGGAAAACTTAAGCACGTAGGTTGATGAAAGCTCTTATGACCAAACCTTCACTATTTTAGCGCACGAACTCTAACTTACCCCTGGCAACAGAGTTTGTCCAAGTCTAAATAATACTATCTCCAGAAAGATAACGGCTCCTTGTTCCCATCGTTGAACAATCGTGATAATGTGCCTAATAGAGATGTGTGCTGCGCAGTCAGGGAGCTCTCGGGAGAGTAAAACGGACGTACCTCCTACCAGATAGACATACCTCGTATCTGATAAATAACTGCATCTTATATTCTTGAGGCTGTACGACCAAGTCCCATACCCAGGAGAGTAAGTCCGCCTACCTGGTACCTCCTTGCGCATGTAATATTTCCTTGGTAAGTACTCGCTCTGTTCTGCGACGCGGAGGAAGGCTTTACCCACGACTTGAGTGCCTACTACTTATCTGATCGAGAAATGTTAATTTCCCTTTAATTTTATTTCATTAAAAACGTCGTTTCTTAATAAAATATTAATATTACGAGAGATATGCGTTGCATTCGAGTAGAGTGCACCTCTGCCTGGGACGTGCAATAATATGTCGGTATGTGGGATTGGTTATTTGTTATTCACTTATTTAGCATACATTGTACCTATTTCTACATTATGTTAATGATATATGTGTCATCAAGTCGGGTGCCAATAAAAACAATTTACCATTATGTAATCTCTGACTTATTTCTCGTAGTTATTATTAAGCCATTATTTTAGCACCGTTGTGATTCGAAACTCGATGAAACGAAAACGAGCGATCCTAAAAAGGTACAAACACATACATCTATAGGATTTAGCAAAATAATGAGGTGGCAATAAAATGTTTATTTATTTGACGGGTACTCGGTTCCAATATAATACGATAAATGCGGGGTCCAAAATTAATATAAAGCGTCTGACGAACGTTAGCGGCCAGCAACCAGACATTCAGCGGTCAAATCCTACGAAGTCAAAAAAATACATATTTTTCTAAAATCAATATCCCACTCCTAAATGAACAGGCAAAGAAAAAAACAAAGAAAGGGACATCAAGCGACTCCGAAGAAGAAATCAAAAATACTAATAAGATGACAAGATGTATAGGAAAAGGTGCACTGGAATTCGACAACATAAATATGGAAAAATCATCCTTCACATTGATAAAAAAGTGCTTCGTAGTCTCTCCACTCTTGTCTACTTTGGTCTTCTGAAGGTTTCACTTTTACCGCGTGTGAATTGCATAATCTGTTTTTTTTTCTCCGAGATTTTAAGTCAATGTTTTACTGGCAATTTATTTTAAGATATCTCATTGAAAAAATTCTGACTTACCTTAATCCTTGCACACCCAATACTTCATTGTGAGACTCGATATTACGGCACCGAGGGATCTCTGAGTTGAGCACTACACAAGTTTCCGTAATAATCCGTAATAATATTAAAGTCACCGAAATACCATGAGGTGATTACTGCACGGGTTACTTCAATAGACAACAATTAAACACACTGAGAGATCACTATATTGGTGATCATTGCACAGAGGCTTCTTTAATGTAGTCGATAGAACTGAGAAATCAATACGAGTTGATCATTACCCTTGTTACCAGAGAGACAATTTACTTGTTCTTTGGAGTTATTGTTCCAAAATGTCCCACGTAGGTTAGGTATGGAAAGTATGTAGAAGGGTGATGTATGTGGTTGCATTAACAGATAGTAAATAGACCGTTACGGTATCCATTCATGAATGAAAGATTAGGTTGAACGAAGGTCGCGGAATCGAATCCCGGCGCGGGCAAATACATTTTATTTGATTATTTTGTTAATTTCAAAATTAATTAATTTAAAATTATATATTGTATATTCGCGGCACGTTCCAGAGTGGAAGATACTCTCAGGATCGCCCGTATAAGACCACCGTTCAGAATGGAAACTTTGCTTTAAATGGCTTTAGGCGTGTTTGGTGACCAGATCTGAAAAGCTAGATACTACCCCACATCCTTCCCCTCCCCACTACTCTCAGCCTCACAGTTGGGGATGGAGAACCCAAGTGGGGATGCAATTTTCTCTTCTCAAGTCTTGTCTCAAGTCAATTCCAATGATAGCGAAATACTTCCATCCGCCGTGCTTCAGTTCAGAGGATCGCCCAACGCTGTAGACTGCCGCACAAAAAATGGTGTTTGTAATAGTATGCACACACCTTGTTATAACCAGAAATTTTAACAATATAAAGTGTATTAAAATCTTATATTTTGCTTATGTTAGAATTCAGCTGGAGACAATTCTCCTGTCTGGAATCCATATTGTAATACCCATGTATAAGCTGTTGAAAGAATACAAAACAAATTCTTACGTTTTCTAAATTTTAAAATGGGTATCCCAGCAATTATTTTGAACTATAACACTCTGTTAAATGATATGAAAATGCTCAAATTGTCAGACAGAAGAATTTTCACTGACTTGGTATTTTTATATAAAATTTTAAACGATTTAATTGATAGTCCGGTATTGCTTGAACTGATAAGCTTCCGGATACCACAACTTAATACCAGAAGTCAGGATTTATTTCAGTGCAGAAATTCTGGAACTAACTACCATATGTATTCCTCTTTGCCCAGAATACTAATGGAAGGAAATAACTATATCAAGACAGTGGACATCTTCAACGTATCTTTAAACAAATATAAAACATTGTTACTGAGGCTATTCAATTATGTACAATAAATACTGTATATATGTTATTATTCATAAAATATGTAAAAGCCCCCAAAAAGGGCGTTAATAAATAAATAAATAAAAGCTTTTATGCAACATTTCAAGAATCAAAAAAATAAAGAACGATGAAGGTTAATTAAATTAAGATAAATGTAGATTATAAAAGGATATTTGACATTTACTTAGTAATGTGGGTGTAAGGAGAGAATGATGGGTACTTAGCAGTGGCGATCCGTGAGTTTTCAGTGAGATAGAGTGCTAAGATTGAAAAATACGACATTACTGATGTTGTTGTAGCTGAAAATGAATTTTATTTTTTTTCAAAATTTCTATTTTTGTATGAAGATCTTTCAGTAAGTATGTGGATGCGGCGCATCCCTTGACTGAAGGAATCCTGAAGATCTTCATACAAAAAATAGAAATTTTGAAAAAAAAAAAATCATTTTCAGCTACAACAACGTCATATTTTTCAATCTTAAACGCGCTCTAGCTCATTAAAAACTCACGGACCGCCACTGGTACCTAGCACCTAGCGTAAAGAGTTTATGTGCTTTGCGTGCACGTGACTTACTAGAAAAACCTTATTTAGTGTTCACGTGTTTTAATTAAATTAAGGTGTGTGTAGGTATTGCTGCACATTTATTACTAGTTAATCAGCAGTACACAAATAAAAAAAATTGTAATGCAATGTAAAATGGCGTTGCGATATGTTTAGTTTGGTGCTAAAGTTGTACCTGTTGTTTTTATCCAGACTGAATTGTTTTATTTTAGGTGTTGGTGTTTCGGCGAAATGACAGTACCGGTGGTTGCACATTCTTTTCGTGAGTGTATTCACAAAATGTACACTTCATTAGCACCAGTGAAAAGCTTCAAAATAAGTCAGCGCCCGGAAGCAGGTGTGTAAACGCGAGAATGTCTAAGGGCTCCGGTGCCAAGTCTCACAATTATAATGCTCTATACTAGTGCAATTTTATAAGCAAGCACTGAAGCAGCTTCACGTCATATTCACCCATGTGATAAATAAAGGATCTGCCATAGGTCACCTCGAGTGGTTTGCTACATTTAGCGACTTAGTGGTGAGGTTTTTGATCTTGGCGGTAGATACGTCTGCCCAGCAACTGCTAGACAGGCCGGATCGGTAAAGACTGGTTGAGGGAGATCTTTTGACGTCTCAAGCGGGTAATCTCGGAACATCGCCTTGCACAGCAGTGGGAGGGATGTATTCACACGTCCGTCAACCCTGGATACACTGATTCCCAAATTCCTACACACCCCTGATACCATTTTCCTTCCCAGAACAAAGTATAAATACATAATATACATACTTACTTAAGTTGCTAATTCAAATTGTTTACACAAATTATATTAGAGTAAAATCTACTACAGTACTTATGTCAGGTGTAAATAATTATTTTACCATGCATATTTGGGCATTTGCAGAGTACGAGGGAAGACTAGTTCAAAAAATTAATTTGAAACTTTTAATAATATCGGTGTGTGTACATTCAAACGGTTCCGTGAGAGTTGATCCCCCAGCAGTTGGTCCCCCGACATACTTATATACAATATGTAGACGGTTTAGGGCAAATAATGTGTACCTACGAGTATTTACACAAAAGATAACCAAGTTTCCCCCAAGAGGTGTGCAGAGAGTGTGTTACCGCCAAAAAACAAAAGTATAAAACACAACGGTATTCATTCAAATGCATCAAGGATAAAACTACTTATCTACATATTGTACATACCAAGATAAAAGTACAACAAATCGACACTGTAAATAAATTCGTTAGACATACATACAAACGTACTATTAAAAATATTTTTGAGCTCGATTTTAGGTTGGCGTAGGTAAATAATGCACAAAATTTGTAATTTTATAATAATTATAACTGTCCGGGGATCAACTGTCGGGTCACCCATTCAAACGTGACCTCGGGCCCTGAGCAAAAAAAATCCTTCAGGACCTACGTCATCTTTGAAGATAGTGTGTGGAGGGTTTTTTGGGGAGAAAAAGGAGTGAACATGCGTCTTGAAGACACCTATGTTGTAGGAGGGAGGAAAAACAGAGGCCGGCCAATCTTTCAGTAGCCGAGTTAGAATTCAAGAACGAGTCGTTGAAACGACCCGTTCGCATGTGACAATGTCAATATTGTACATATGTTGGGCGCGTGTTTGGCGTGTTTTCCGATCATGCACCGATGCCGAGGTGATCAATTCTACGCTAGTTCCTCGTAGCATCTTCCATTGAAATACTGGTAGAATAAGGAAAGCATTCCCACCTGACGTCTGTGCTCTAAAGATGCAATCCGTTTGTTAAGACAGGAGAATCTATAAAACAAACCGCCCATTTCTGCACAGATTCGAGGGTTTTTTTTCAGGTATTTTGGGCTCCAGACCAAATGTGATTGCTAAATTCAACTGTAGGGCGGATTTGCGATTTGTACAGTGTTAGCAGTTATGTACTATTAAAGTATCCGCGGGCCCTGTACAGTACGCCCAGTTTCTGAGAGGCTCTGGCTTCGATGGAGCCTGTACTCGATTGTAAGAAGTTTTTGATGTGTTTTTTACCTATGCTCTTGATGTTTTTCCTTGAGAACCATGCGACAGGAGCTTTTACTATCGTCTGAATTCTTTCATGCTCTATTCGTTTCGGTGTTTTGTCATGGTGATCTACCGACCCAAGACATTTGATTCCTACTCTGGCAGGTCACGTGCAACGTTGCAAGTTTTATTTTACATTAGCTTCACACAGGAGGCCCTGGAAAAACAATTTATCTCGGGGCCGATGCCATCTTTTTGGATGCTGTGTGGAGATTTTAGGGAAAGGAAAAAGAGGAAGATCTTTAAAATCCGTGAGTTAATGTGACCAGGAATGACAGATGTCTCCATCCCTCTCATTGCGGTGCAAGGCAAATCCGCTGCACAGTAGGTGAGAAAACGCATCGCCGCCGAGTCCTAGATAAACCTGATGATCCTGGGCACCCCTGCTAAGTCACCAAACGTAGCGAACCACCTGGGATGACCTACGGTAGGGGTGTTGGTTACCCAATAAATGGTTAAAAATGGCCGGACGTTCTGGAGTGGAGAGAACGAAAAGGAGCTCGCATCTATCGTCATTTAACATACGAGTATATTATGTAAATGTATGTGTATGTATTCATGTACGTTTGTCTTATCCACGTATTTATGGGTATGTATTCATATATGTACGTATGTATATGTGTATATGTATTCATGTACGTGGGTACACGAACGTACGTAATTCATGTACGCAGCATATATGGGTAATAATACATACTATACAGACATAAACATACATGTATGTTTATGTGTGCACAAATAATAGTTATGTGCATTTCTATAATCTAATGCTAATTTTCTTCTTTTCCATTTTCAACTTTTTATTATATTTCCAATTTTTAGCATCTTTTATACTAAATCCATATGTTTAAACTAGACTTCATATTAAAGTATCTATAATCCATTGGTCACAATGGTCACCAAGAAACAGGCAGCCGCTTAGTATGGTGATGTAATATACCTACTTTATGTAAATGTCACAATTATGTAACATGTATTATATAAAATAAAAATAAATAAATTATATTAACATTAAATGACGATATATTACATATTAAAACCAGTTTGGTTCCGGCATGCGACTCATTTGACAAAGTTGTTTCAGATCACCTATTTTGGGTCCCGAAATACCCAATCAATTACACACTGGTCGATCCTGCAATGTTTTTCAAAAATAGTTTTTTTTTCAAATTTGAATACAACACAAGAGTCTTAACTGCTCAAAACCAATGACGTCATATGTCATATATAGATGCGTGTTATAAATCTCAAGGTGGTCTTCGATTTCGTAGTTTTAGTTTTTTCGTAGTTTTAATACCGATTTAGTTATATGGCACTACTGCCACGCGTTGTGAAGATCATGTCCTGCTTGTAAGTAAATTGCATTAAGGCGCCGTATACCCGCTCAAAAAGAAGAAGATGGAGAGATATGTAATTACGAATGTTGAAGAGAGCGCGCTAATATTTGAAACGATAAAATTGAAACAAAAATTGTGAAAATGTTTAATAAAACACAACTCGTTTAAAATAGAGCAAAAATCTCGTGAGGAGCATCTAAAATAGCATTTTAAGAATCACTGCGATTTTTTTTCGTATTTCTAAAATAAGTGAAATGAACGTGTTTATAATAATTTTTGGAGCATAATTTGCGATTTTTTTCTGTCAAGGGAATTTCATATAATATGCTTTCGACGTGAGGAACGTCTAGATATTATCTTCAAAAATAACATATTTTCTTTTAAGAGCTTAATGTTTAAGGGAGATATCTAAGAAATCTGTAGAAATTCGGGTAGCGGCGGCTTAAAAGTACCTGGCTATTCAGATATGGTTACAAAAACCAGTAGAAGCCATTTCAAGCAATATTTAGATTCTGAATGGTGGTCATTCACCAGGGGCACATCTGAAAAGAACTAAATCCAATGATCGGAAAATCCAAAGTTAACGAAATTTCGTAATTAAGATAACTGCAAGAAAGGAATTCCTTTAGGCAGGATGTCCAAAATGAACCAAATCCCATGATCGAGTTATCCAAAATGAACACAATCCCACGGTCGGGATATCTGAAATGAACTAAATTCCATGGTCAATCCATTAAAAACGTAAGAAGTTTATCTCGGATCGTTAATAACTTCATCCGCCTTATATTTCATTTTATTGAGGTCAAGGTTCGATCTTCGCCAATAATTTATGATCCCATTGTTGTATTATATAGTTGGTAATACACGCTGTTTGATGTTAGCAGTGAAAGGTGAAAGGGGATTTGGATGGGCCATTTGGGGCATTTCGAACGGAACCAAGAAACTGGTTCATCAGAATTTATGGAAGCTTTGTGAATATGTGGAATTAAACGATCGGGCATACATTCGACCACCAAAATATATTAATATTTTTTCCACGTAACGACATATTTTTTTTTTTTAGTTAATATTTGAAAGTTAGTGTACTATTTTAATTTCATTTATAGCTATAGTAAGCGCCAAACTTTAATGAAGACTTGACGATGATACAAAAATCATTGCAAAAGGCGAGTTTGAGGACCGAAAAGCAGCATGAATCTCCGCCGATGCCTTTCTTTGTCGCGCGTGCGTTTTACGAATCTTTCTCTTTCGCTTACGGTCATTGTAAAGTCAGTAAAGGACTGTACCTTGATCCTATCAAATTCAGGTCAGCATTTACGTTTGGCGCGTACTATTTTAACATCTTTGGCGTGCACTAGACTAGATTTTACCTGCGGCTACGATCGCATGGTTTTAGGGAGAAATACTGTCCCTACAAAGAAATTTCCTAGGTTTTCAATTCCCAGTTTTTCAACTATCCTTATTTAATAACAATTCACAAATACACTTTCGCATTTATAAAATTACTGGAATTGGAATTTAGGACGCGATGTAACGAAATGTTTGGGATATGCGTTTTTCAATTAATGTAGGTACCTACCTACATATTACCGAGTAGCTTCATCGATGAGGAACTCCAGTAAATTTTTAAATTATTTTTTAATCGTGTTAACTTACTTAAATAGATTTCAGTGTTTGAATGTGATACCTATATTCACATATTCCTGACAAATGTGGAGAAAAATTGCAAAACTGAATTATTAAGGAAATCAAATATTTGAGTCGAATCATGTCAAGAATGAGACTAATGGGAAAGCACGTATGAGTCGATTTATGAATGTGAATGAAGTAAGGAGTGTGTTCCAAAACACAAGTTGGTAAAAAACTACGACCATTGAGTGATATTCAACAAATGGGCGTTACTTTATTTCATCTCAGATTAAATACATAATTTTGCGGTAGAATTCATTCTTTTTCTTCTTTTGTCATTGATTTATAGATTATAGTTATGCCCAGTTATGATTATAAATTCCGCTTAGTTCGCTATGTAAATGTTAATAATTATTGTTATTTTTAGGTTCCGTATGCAAAAATCAAAATGTGTTTGGGGATAAGTATATTGTGTACTGCTCTTAGACCAAGTATATCGAGGTCAATGGTACTGCTACATTAAGCATAGGAAATGTTTGAAACTTTTAAAATATCTTCTTAAAACCACCCGAAGGTTTTTGGATTATTTCAATCCATACTAATATTATAAATGCGAAACTGCTCGAGTTTGTTTATGACCTTTTCACGCATAACACAATATAAAGACTTTAAAAATTCATTCACCAATAGAAAGCTAAATTATATGCGCAGGCTATATTTTGTATATGATGGTAAGCTCTGGCGTAATGAAATTATAAATATTAATATATTATATTTGTTATACGTTTTCTGTCGCTAACTAAAGCAAATTTTTGCTAACGTCAGAAAAAAATCGTTTCCATGGAAACGATTGCTACTGCTTCAGAAAATTCAAATATTAGAATATGTTTTATTTTTTTGGACAAGCTTCTGTTTTGGAATAAATGTCAGTTCCTACATTAAAAATATAATTCGTAACGATTATAAAGACTGAATAAATGAACTGAATAAATACTGTAATTTTTTATTATATTCACAAACTTTCAAATATTTAATTAAAAATAAACATCCGAAATGTTTGTAAGCGCATAAATTCCGAACGAATGAACAAAATTGGATAATTCTTTTTTTCTTTGAGCTATAGCTTTATGAAATTTAGGTGGCAGGCGAGATGTTTGAAAACTGAATGTAAGGGAATGAATGTATGGAATTCGGGAGGGGGTGGGGGTGGGGAGGAGGGGGTATAATTGATAAGTTCAACCGCTACAGTAATTTCCCGTAATACCATGCGAGCGAAGCCGCGGGGAAAAGCTAGTAATATAATAAATATGAAATACATATTAAAATACAGATGAAAAGTTTTTCAATCATCACAAAAATTCTTGCGAAACTATCAAAAATTTGAGAATGACATTTTACAAAACATTGATTGTCAAATCAGAATTCAATTTTCAAAACTCTTTAAATTAATGAATTAATTCGAAATACTTACACAATTTGAATCGAATCAAGAATAATAGATATTTTAAAAAGGTACCAATGTTAGGTATCAAATTTGATTGATTGTTTTTAAAATATTTGATTGTTCTTATATAATATACAAAAATGTAATGCATGAAAAATGAAAATTTGAATTAAATTTTTTTTTATCGGTGGCACGCAAGCTGTTTACAAAACTGAATGTACTGGGACTGAATATATGAAACGCGGGAGGGGGTTGGCGGGAGGGGAACGGGGACGCCCGGGAAAGATGTCCTTTCCCTGCGGGGAGAAACAATTTATTTTTTTGAATATGGCGTTACAACGCATGCCGGGAACCAGCTTGTCTTCAATAAATACGTTTCTGTATCTGTTTGAATATAAATTAAGGCCTGGTAAGTAAAATTTGTAAGTGATCTTGAGGTAACTTTCCACAAAAACGTCGCTGTACAAATTATTCAATTGTTTTTATTATTATATAAGTTTAATGGCTGCTTGAGTAGGAACTTCCATACATTGTAAATACTCGCTTATTGATTTCTCGTCTTGGATGTACTTAACCCTGAACATACAACTTATCTTCTAGGTACCAACTAGACTTTATAATATTATGGGCAGAAAGCAGAGGCTTCCAATCTGTACATTTAATAGAAACTCACGAAGATATTTAGAATTGATTTTTTTTTTTAATTTTGATTAACTATATTTTTTGCAAACATTTTTAGTTGCCTCTAAAACTAATTCGAATCCAAACATACATTTGGTTCAATGCCAACTGCAAAAATAAAGTCAACTCAACACATATTTGAAAAGTCATAAAAAGCTACGAAAAAAATAATTTTAAAATATCCGATAACCCTAACCTAACGTAGCTTATTTAACCATTTTTTATATATTTTTTTCATCTTTTTATTTTTTTCATCTTTTTATTTTTTTCTATTTTTCATCTCATCTCATTCACTCTTAATGACTTTTCTGAGGTGGTTATTGTCCGGTCACAATCACATTTATGTAAGTATGGTAGTTTTCTCATCCCCTAATGTCTTGGTAATTATGGAACGATTTTATCGTGTCCTATGGTAACGCTACATTGTTTTTTGAGAATCTAATTAGGCCAACATATTTCATCAAAGACAATATAATGATGAAGGTGCAGGTTGCTTCTGTATGACGTCATGAATACTGCACATTTTTGAACTGGTTTTCAATTCGCAGTGTTATTATGATTAAAAACTTAAGATTTTGAAATGTCCTTAAAATGAAACCCTAAAAAGTAGGTACCATTTATAAGTTTTCATATTATTCAATCGTTTTCAGAAAAAAGGATTTAAAAAGTCCAATATGTGAAAAAAAAGACAACTTGGAAGGCGGGTGTAGGAACTGCAGCTTCAGGAACCATTTGTTGGACAACACCCCTACCTTAGTCATCCCAAGTGGTTTGCTATGTTCGGTTACTTAGCATAGGTGCCTGGATTTATGGGGTGAGGTTTGTCTAGGTCTTCGCGGTGAATGCTTTTGCTCACCTACTGCGTGGGGCCCGGATCGAGAGAGAATGGTTGAGGGAGACTCTTTCTCCAGCCGGACTCTCGATCCGTCGCATTGCGGTGAGAGGGATGGATTCATACCTCCGACACTCCAGGACATTTTGACCCCCAAATTCCTACTCACCCCTCATACCCCCTTTCCTTCCCGAAACTAATCCTTCTTTTTCCAAAAAAAAAGATGGTCTGATGGATTTTTCCCCCAGGGCCTCCTGTGTGGAGTTAATGTAAAAAAAAATGGTTGTCTGTAAAGTCGGTTTATGGACGATCCTTTTACGTGATAAAGTCATATAATAACGATGGAGTGGAAGAGAAGTAGATGCGTTACAAGCCGAACGCTTGTTTCGCGCTCTCGCTTGCACTCTCGGCTCAGGCGGAACGTGACAATGAGTCATGCTTATTCATGAGTGCAGCCGGCGTTCATCGATTTATAAGACGTTATAACGTCAAAAAAGAATTTTCAAGGGGCCTCATAAATAATATATTTAAAAAATTATTCAACCCCTAACTTATATAAAAATAAAACTTTTTTGTAGGTCGTCATTTAACATAAAAAATAGAGGGAGGAATTGTTTTGTAGTTTGAGAAACCATGATGCAGAACTTACTGTACGGTTTCTTTAGTAGTCGCATTAAAAATCATCATTACTGCGATGATGCATTGCGTTGTGGGTGTAACAACTCCAATGAAGAAAAAATTATGTAAAGATATTTAATAAATAATAAGAATCGTTATTACTTTCAGACCTAAGCATTAAATTGGAGTCATCATGGTAGTAGTAAGTGATCAATAAAATCACATATCATGGAAGCATATTATGAATAAATAAATTTTTACATTAAATTTAATTTTAGAACAACTCTCTTTTTATAACTTAACTTAACTTATCTTAACTTTTGAAGATTATTCCCATAAATGTACCATATCTTTGAAGAAGAAGATTACACTAAAAATCGAATCGAAAAACGGAAAAAAGCGAATCTGAAAAAAAAGATAACAGTCGCAGATATGTGCAAAGGGAGAAGAACTCAGGATCTCTCGTCCTACCGGGACAAACGCCTTACCAATTCGACTTCTGAGACCTCTCATTTGTAAGTCATTTTTGTCAAATTCATATTTCAAATTTCAGAATTAACATTATCTTCGACTATTTTTTTTTCTTCACATATTATTGATGTTTTTCTGAAAGTCTAAATGAATATTCATTTTTTTATTTATTAGACAACTCTCTTTTAGGGTAAATGCGTTATACACATATATTACCTATTATATAAAACTTGGTGATTTTTTGTTGATTATTTTTACATGAAACAACAAAAAAGTAAAATTACCATTATGTTTATAATCCTTTGTTATTGAGATGTGTTTTTATTTTTTTTGTGAGTGTTTTTATTTTTTTTCGAAATCTGTTATTTTAGTTACAAAAACGTTAAGTGAGCCATTTTTAAAACGTTTTTATGTTTGCATTAAAAAAAAATATTTTTCAAAAAATAAATGTTTGTTTCTGACAATAAAATTTTAAAGCATATTTTACCACCAAAGTTCGGATACGTTCAGAAATATTCAATGTATTTGGATTTCATTGCAAAACGGAAATAATCTGACCATCTGACGGAATCTGCTCGAGACCTGAGGGGTAAATCGTGTATGAAATTGAAATTCGCAAATACATTTCTGTGTGCCTACTATGCGGGAAATGATAATTTGGAAGTAGAACGTTTCATGATGCCAACGTCATCAAACGAGAAAGCTGCAATTCGACAATGTCACAATAACAATATTCAAACAAAAGCACGAATAATAATTGAACTTGCCCTGACATTTTTAAAGGTCAAAAGATGCATTTCAATGAAAAGGAAACGGGAACGATAGGTAACTAAATAACGAGAACGATCGGCTGGAGAATTTCACGATCCAGTATCCGGTCGCTCGGGATCACGGGCAGAGGCAAAATCGCTCGGGCTCAAGCACCCAGCCAAAACCACCTGAATTCAGGCCGAGGCATCAAATTGTAATATTACTTTTTTATTTTTTATTTTTAAGCAGCGACACTGAATCAAAATGGCTTCTTAACTTCTATGAGATTCTCTTGTTATTTTTTGGCCGGTACACTGAATAATATTGGCCTCTTACCTTCAATGATATTTTCTTGTTATATTAATTGTTTATTGACGTGATAACGTCTTATAAATCGATGAACGCTGGCTGCACTCATGAAAAAGCATGACTCATTGTCACGTTCCGCCTGAGCCGAGCGTGCAAGCGAGAGCGGGAACAAGTGCTCGGCCTAAGCGTTCGGCTTGTGACGCTTCTATCTCTCTTCCACTCCATCGTTATTATATGACGTTGTCTCGTAAAACTATCGTCCATAAACCGACTTTACATACAGCCAATTTTTTTTACGACACTCTTTCCACCTTGCATTATTATAGTATCTATCGTACAGCATACTTGGCTCATGCCGAAACATTGAAGTATAAAAATATGTTATTGTATTAAAAAAGAAAAATATTATTAATAAAAATTATATGAAAAACAAAAAAAAACTTTATTAAAATTATACATAACTTAATAAAAAAACAACACAAAAACATGAAATGCAATAATGATAACAAATGATTTATAAACATTATTTTAAACATACTAATAAAAAATGTTAAAAAAAAATTTATACGTAAGAATAATATTATAGATTGCTTAATCAATAATTTTGAACCCCAACCGATATGAAAAGTTAATAAAAATGATTTGAAAAAGGAAAACATAGAAAGTAAGATAATGAAAAAGTTATGTAATTTTTAAAGAAGCTTTATAAATGCCTATAGGAAGTTCAGGTCTCAAAGAAGTTAAGGATACTCTTAAAATTATTCGTAAACTGCTCGTTCATAGATGGGCTACTTTAATTATTTTTGGAAAAACACTTTATGCTTTCATGCTTTAAAATACGAAGGTGAATAATTAAAATAAATATGTGCTGGCGCCCTTAGGATGGTACATTCATAATATGAGTAAATAGTTTTTTCCGCACAAAAATTCATTTCTTCCAAGAAAGGCATACAAATATAATATTGAATTGAATCGATACATATAATACATATAATATGTTTATATGCCTTTCTTGAAATATTGAATTTTTGTATAGACAATTTTTTCAACGGTCCCGAACAACAATTTCGAATGCGCGATTTTGTAGTTTTTCAGTAGAGATGTTTAAAGTTTCGTTCCTACATTTTTATTTTTGAGATCAAGAAAAAAATGTTCATTCGATATTTCCATTTTATTTTATTAAAAATCCCGACTTTCAAATCAACAAAATACACGTAAATAAGCCAACAGAACGATTTTAAATTTGTAACAGATCCGACATTGTTCTTCGGGACCGTCGATTTATTCATACTCCGTATGTACATTCGTAAACAAACAATTCATATTAATATTCACAAAACTTGCAAAAAAATCGAGTGCAGTTCACACGTGGTAGAAGTGAAACCTTCACAAAAACTTATAAACAACTCAACCAATAGGATCCTTGAAAAGTAAGCTCGTAATCAAAGCTGCCAACGCATTAAGTTTTCATGCCATCTCATTCTCTCGCAGACTAAATCCTATAGATGTATGTGTTTAACCCTTTTTAGTGTCGTTTCCGTTTCATCAGGTTTCAAATCACAACGGTGCTAAAGAAGTTTTAATTCAATTTTTTTTCTAAAATAATAAAGTTAGAGCCATCGAATGAACAGTTGATAAATAATTTTAACTTTACCTTTAAGAGGCCGATTTGATTCAGGTTCCCGGCCTTGCTCGAGGTGGTTTTGATACAGGCCGAGTCGTTCTCGGTGCACACTGCACGTAGCTGAGCAGGGTTAGGAGGTGTGTATGCAAGAGCAATGCATATTATACATATATTGTGTGCCCATGTGACTCGAGACCAGAGTTGCTAGTTGCCATATATCTACTAGGTGGTCAATAGGGTTTTACAGAGTTCGTCTTACTAAAAATCATTGTTTCGTGTTAGATGGAGGCCTGACTGTATGTGGTATTAGGTGAGACGTATGCATGTGAATGATGCAAGGAGTGTGCAAAGACAGTTGTTTGGCGGTCTGTCCTCTCTGCCTGCCTCATGATGGCATGAAGATTAGTTACATAATAAGTTAGTCTATTTTAATTTATATTTTAAATATTTATAAAACAACTACTGAGTACCCGGCATGCGTTGCGATGCCAGTCAGAGAAATAAAGTGTTTATGTTTTAATTCTGTTTATTGATATGCTTTTGGAAAAACAATAATTTTGAATTCCGTCTGGTGCGTACACGAATAAATCCGAAGGTTTCTCGACGGCCACACACAGTTGTCCATCATTTTCTAAATTTGCCACCTTCTATCCCCTACCGCTATCGTGGTTCCTTTGCAATCCCTCCATCTGCTCCTCACTCGTCCTCACCCCTCCTCTGCGTGTCCCTTCCTATGCGTCCTCGTTTCTGCCCCCGTTCCCCTCCCGCGGCCCCTTCCCCTCCCATCCTTCCTTCCCTCCCTGCCGCTAAACTATGTGAAATACACTATTTTTTAAATAACTAGCGCGCCACCTATTGCAAAACTTTACACAAATTTCATATCACCATTATTATAGAAACCTTCACGGGCATGCGCACAACAAAACACCAAAGTTTCATCGCAATCAGATGAATGTATAGTAAATAATTTCACAACGCTAGAACTCATCATAATACACACAAAATTTCGCGGGTGTGCGCACAACAAATCACCAAAATTTCATCTCAATTAATGGTTAATTAGTTACAATATACTTGTTTGCCGGATTCGAACCTGGCATAGAAACTTAACCACTCGGTCACAGAGGTTAACATCTTCGTTCTTCTGATAAATACAAAATTTCTTTTAATCTGCGAATCAATCAAAATTACAATATTTATCAAGACATTTTACTTTTCTTTCATCTCCTGTCAAGTGGAAAAGCGTGATTTTTGCCAGACAATTAATTTTATTCTGAACATTTGCACATTATTTATGCCTTACGTGTTCTCTTCAAAACAACATTTATTAGTTTTATGTTTGTGTAATAGTGTACCTTGTACAAATCCCGGCAATTAAATTCCTCCTACGCCAGCAGCTGGACAAAAAAACATAACGTCAAAAGCATTATTAGTACGACTGCACACATTATTTGTACATCTTGCACGTCCCGCGTTGGTGTTTCCACAGGGAACGATATCAACATGATGTCATCGCGGGACTATTATATACGTTCTGAACACCTCAGTTTATAATGTAAAGAAATAATTAAAAAAAAAAAAAACAATAAAAATTACACAATTTTTCTCATTTTTGATTTCCATCAAAACTCGAAGTTTTTATTTACAACTGAAGAGTTTGGAAGAGGAGGGATTTGCATAATGGAGAGGAACCAAATGGCTGATATACGCATTCTCCCTGATATTCGCGTGCTCCCATAGCCGTTGTGCCCATATGATGTATAGATGGGGCCTTAAAGAGTCGGAGATGTGTGAATGCGGTGCGGTGCAGATCACCGATCATGTGGTCAACGAATGCCCGTTCCATTCATTCCCCGGCGGGATTGATGAGATGAGATTGATAGACAGGCTCGCAGACCCTCTCCCCTCAGATGTCCCTCTCTGACCCCATACGAAAGAAGAAGATGGGTGCCCGGGTTACGGGGTGAGGTTTGTCTTGATCCTAGACGACGAATGCGTTTGCCCACCTTCTGCGTGGCGGGCTGGTTCGTGAGAGACTCGTAGAGAGAGTACTCGTACATTAACCTTATATTCTTACCCACCCATCATCATACCTTTTTGCTTCCCAGAACTTCCTCTCCTTCCTTTACCTAAAAAGACCCTCCACAAACCACATTCTATGATATAGACCTTGAGGGAAGTTTTTTCCTCCTCCCGTTTGGAGCTTTTTAAAAAAAGTGCATTATGCATTAGAACATACGTGTAATCCAATGTAATGTAATAATTTTACTAAAGGTTAAACTATCACCTCAGTGAAATGTTACATAATAACACTATTATTTATTAAAAATCGCATAACTGAGTGTCTAGAAGCTATCACTCGCTGGATGACCTCAAATAGATTGAAATTGAATCCTGCGTTTCTCTGGACCGCCACAAGCAGACGTCAGCGTAACATAGATAATTCCCCAATAACTATTTCAGGAAGTGACATCACTCCAAAGGCATGCATAAAACTACTGGGTGTCAATCTGGACGCTGATTTTTCCCTTAAAACTCAAGTGAACAGAACCGTAAGTACGGGGTTCTTTCAATTAAGGCAAATTAAAGCAGTACGAAGAAACTTGACAACAGAGGCGACTAAATTACTTGTCAATTCGTACGTTGTTTCACATTTGGATTATTGCAACGGAATATATGCTAGTCTCCCAAAATATCAAATAAATAAATTACAATCCGTGTTCAACGCTGCGGCAAGACTTATCATCGGCGTATCTAAATATTCCCATATTTCTGAGCATCTCAAAAACCTTCACTGGCTCAAGTGTCTCGAAAGAATCCAGTTCAAGCTCTGCTGGATGATATTTAAGTCTCTTAACGGAATGCCTCCGGCTTACTTATCGGAAATGTGTATTCCAGAAAATTCCAATCCTTGACAATTAACCCTTAGGTCAGCAGCAACATCAGCTATCGGAAGGTTGAAGGAACCAAAACGCACACCAGATACTAAATTCGGTGAGCGTGCTTTCGGAGTGTCAGGACCTAATGCCTGGAATGGACTGCCACACGAGTTAAGAAAGATCACACGTTCAGCGGAATTTAGGTCTAAACATAAAACTCATCTTTTCAGACAGTCGTATCCATAAGTTAAAAAAAAAAAACCTTTCACCTTCGCCTTCACGGCCTAATTGTGTAAAATATAACCAAATTCTTATTTTAAGCTTTTTTAAAGGTCATTTTATGAAAATTTCCAGTCCCAGAGATCTAAATTCACTAGTCTTTCAAAATAAATACTAATTCAATTTTGGCATTAATCTTCTTATAAATGTAAAATCAACAGTGATGAGGGTAGCAGAGGTAAATTCATGTCCAGTGTTTTCAATATAATGTCCTCCACATGCAAAGTCGTATCGTCCCCAGGCATAAACTTTCTAAAAAGTGTGTTTATCGGAAGTGACCTGCCAGGTAAGTATGTTTCTGTATCTATTTGTAAATAATAAAATTAGATAGATGTTAAAAATTGTAAAGCGCCCTTGAGGTGATTTTTCACAAAAACGGCGCTCTATAAAACGGCGCTCTATAAATTGTCCAATTATTATTATTATTATTATTATTATTTCTTCCTTCACCCGCTCTCCTCACCACTTTGCCACTGCCCCCCAATTAATGACTTCTGTTCCTGAAACTCCATCGTATTCAAATTGTGGATTCGGCCGAATATCGATCCCGCGCCGTTCTATCAAAAATCAAGAGACTAACCTTTCGACCGCAATGTCTGTCACGTGCATTAATAGCTTGTGTTTTGCTTTAACATTTGCAAGGCACAATAAAACCACTCCAAATGCTCTGGCAAACTAGACATCCAGAATAATTGGCGAGAAATCTGAACGCGAGTAAAAAAGAAACTCTCAGATCAGTTTGTGTTCAAACTTTGTGCAGTGCACGTTGCATCCTTGTGTGTATGGTGGCGCGGTTTTATCGGGCGTTTGTTTGCGAGGTTCGGAGCCGTGGGCTAAGACGGGCGGCGCCAGGCTAGTTTGCACGACCTCGCTCCGACATGACTTATACTTTCCTCAGCGGGTGTATGGGTGAACCTGGCTCGTGTGCTAACTCGGCTCAAATCTAACTCTAAAGGGACTACCCACTGGCTCTGGCACTAGCACCGATGCAGGCACCAACGCTAGACTTACATACTTAGTCCCCTCTAAGAATGCGATGCATAGCAGAATGCAAACTTCGTCTATTTGCAATCTACCATTATTTTATTAAAATTCCTAAACTAAAAGAATGACATCGTAGGTAAAATAAAGCTAAATACTTGTAGAACCCTTTTGGTTAGAGCTTTTCATGGATCCTTGATCGTTTGTCAATCGAATCAGAATCATTCTTAAATTGTTGCTTTCTAGTGTGGCGTCAGCCAGCAATTTTATTATAACCGTGACGGCATAAAAAAGCATAAATCGTACGTTCTTTATCCTAATAATGCTGCAGCTCTTTCTTATTAAATAACGGTGAGACAAAGATGGGAAACACAATTTACGAGCATCTGTTTCCTCCAAAGTCCTACTTTTTCCTTTGGGAGAAACTGTAAATATATCTTTTTATGGCTGAGCTACGGCGACAAGAATTGCATTTCATTTTCTCTATATGTGTGAGGTTGATGTATGATAATGATTAAGTGTTTCCTGTTAAGGGGATACGGACATACGTTCCCCGTTTGTATCATTTTCGACTGTTGTTATTTAGTGTGTAGGAAAATGTAGTGTGCAGCATTATTACAATAAAGAAGGTACGTTTTATAATTTTTTGTGCCGTCACGGTACCGTAACCGTTAATCGTCACGGTAATAATAAAAGCACTCATTAATTAAAGTTTCCCCAGTACCTACATAAGTTAGACGCGTACAATTTTCTTTTGTCAAACTGCAGTTCGATTAGTGTAAATTCGATAAATATTACATAAATAAATAAAATTCGATAAATATTACATGTCATTAAACTCCAGTGATATGCTGCAATTTTGTGTTCAACAGTATGCTAACCGGTTTCGGCACAACCATGCTTTCGTCAGGGAGATATTATAATCGCTTGCGCTGAAAAACGCAGAACTGATCAGTATTCATAAATAATATAAGTGAGGTATGTAAAGTTAGAGTAAGTACTTACTTAATTTGTTAAATGTTAAAAAGAGAGTTACTTTTTTTAGAATTAACTCTAGTGTACCTAAAAGTAAGTAACTTTTGGAAATAGGCCGATTTTAGGGTAATATAATACGTTGGTTTCTTTCAAAAACTTTTGTAATCATGAAGAGAGAGCTGATAGTGGATAGAGGGCCCGCCTGACGGAGGCAATTCTTCAGACAAAGCTTCCGGAAGGCGGTGGAGGTCTTACACTACAGCCTGCGCAAGGGCCAAGCATCCTGAAGGGCAAAGTCGTGGGTCGCGCAACCGCCACGGCGCCAACCTAGGTAGGTAGGTACCTACTTACCTAAGGAGTACTATAATGTGATCATGAGTTGCATTATACACGTGTTATAACATCAACATATGATTACCTACAAATTATTATGTTTGGTAGGTTAGGTTTGGTTAGGATAATAACCTACCTTTTTATGCTCTCCTATTCTTAAATTAAGAGATACGATTAAAGATGAGAATATAATATTCTTGTATTGCCTGTAAATGTACCTATCCTTATCACACTTTTCTTATTGGATTAACAATAGTCGAATCCTTACACATTAATCGGTCTCATACCGAGAAACGAATCTTATTTTTATTCTAATCAAATCCTTGTACTTTTGTACCGCAGATTCCGAACCCCACATAATACCCTCTCAATTAGTGTATCAGCAAATTAGTTTAACCGGTAAAGATTAACAGCAGCATACAGCAACTCTCCATCAATACTACCAAAAAGACAAACTTAATCATCGTACCGCACAACTCAATTACGAAACTACATATACATCGACACATGACTCCGAAGACAAATACCACTTATGGACAAACACATTACCATAATTTGTTAAATGTTAAATTAAACTTTACACAACACACTGACGAATTCATGAATTGATGAAGTCATGAACAAAAGCCAACAAAATGCTGGGATTTATAATTTGTACGACAAAACATTAAGACTCCTTTACACAGCGTACATCCGTCCACACTTAGAACACTGCACACCGATTTAGACTCCTTTTTACCATTGAAAGAATCGAAAAAAAAATTTTGATACTTAAATTATAAACAAAACTTACACTTTTCAAATTACACCGAAGCTATTAATTTTCACAACATCAACTCACCACTCCAAATACCACCAAGATCGTCCCGATGGGGTCAACAGCCTAACAGAAAATCAGTGGGAATCGAATTCATATATTATCCTCTCGAAAAAGATTACCAACCTAGTCTAGTTTTTTCTTAATCCGTCTCAAGTCGACAGTAAGAAAAACTGGTCGTTTGACTGAACAATATAAGATAAATCCCCGTGCTGATAATGCTTTATGAATAATTTCCTTTCACCACGTGAATAAGATTTATGTTCTACTCCGAGCACTCAGAGGTGACCGTGATCGCAAATGTTTTAAAATGATAGTAATTAAAAGCATTCCCACGCGCCACTTCAGACCTCAGACCTGATTCCTGAGATCTGAGATCTGAGACCTGAAGAAGAACAACTCTAGACCCTAGGGCAATTTGTTATTGAAACCAAATTGAGGATAAATTTCCCTTACTTCGAATGAAAGATCGAACTTTAAAAAAAAAAAAGAGTTTTTTGCCATAATACTTCCATTTTCGATTTTCGAGCCATCTAGTAGCCAATTTCAGAGAAATGCGTGTGTACGAGCCTGTGGGTGCGTGAATCCCACTAAAAGTTTATAGAATGCACTGTCAAAGACAACGAGTCTAACTACCGAGTTTCAGCTTGATCGTGTGCCGGAAAGTGAGTATATTTCCACTTCCAAGATTTGCATTAATTCATTTACGAAAATAAAATCAAAATTCAAAACTGGTTTTCTGTAAAGTCGGTTTACGTACGATAATTTTACGTGATAACGTCATATAATAACGATGGAGTGGAAGAGGGATAGATGCGTCACAAGCCGAACGCTTAGGCCGAACGTTCCGCGCTCTCGTGCTTTTTCGTGAGTGCAGCCGGCGTTCATCGATCTATAAGACGTTAACACGTCAAAATGTCGTAAATTCTTTCTTGGACAGATGCTCAAAATATACCAAATGACTTGTATCAATGCTCGAAGTTGGAAGGTCTCGGTGATATCACTTTTCTTTAACATCGGCATAGATCATACTTCTATGAATTGCCTGTTCACTTATTCAGTAATTAGCTTTTATTAATGCTTCATCTTCAAATTGGTTCATTGGTTTGGTATGGTCGATCTTCAAATAATAATCGGATTATTGCTCTTAATTGAGTGCAGTTCCACCAAGTTATTCCTGGGTGAAAATGGTTACATAGATATACCAACGATCAGTGCAAGAAGATAAGGTTCATGAAGACTAGAAATACATGATCATAATAAAAGTATTTGATTAAGCCTTCAGTGAAACCAAAATAATTATTATATCTAGCAAAAATTACAGCAATGAATAATTAAAAAAAAAAGTAATATTGTGGGATAAGCGAATGGTATAAAAATTTGGGGATACCCGAAGACATGAATCAAACAATAATAATTTGTAGTAAAGTGAGGCGTACGCGATGAATGAAGCAAGGAGTGTAAGAATAATGTATGACGTGGAAGTTAATGGTTAAAGAAGTCGGGGACGATCAATGGAAACAAATATTTATGAATATTAAAATTATTTATGTGATAAACAAAGAAAGGGATCTAAGGAGAATGCGTGACATGGAAGTGGATGGTTGAAGAAGTCGGGTCGCCAGAGAAAGAAAGTCGGGTCACGATCAAGTGGAACAAATACTTAAAAAAAAGGTTTTCAATTTTTAAAAATAAAATTATATCCATTATTTCCTACGCCCAGTTTTCAGGTTTCACAACTTCAAAATTTCACTCCAAACTATTCAAAAAATTCATTCACCAATTTTGGAGAACAAGTATGGATACCGCTGCCCCGGGAAACATTTATTGGATAACCAACCATCCTGCCATAGATCACCGCAAGTGGTTCACTACTCTTGGTGACTTAGTAGGGGTGCCCGGGTTCATGGGGTGAGGCTTGTCTAGGTCTTCGCGGCGGATGCATTTTCACCTTTTTCCTTCCCAGAACTTCCATTTTTCCTTTCCCAAAAAAGACCCTCCACACAGCATCCCCAAAGACGATATAGGTTCCGAGGGAAATTGTTTTCCTCAGGGTCTCCCGTGTGAAGCTATTGTAAAAAAAAATCCAGGGCCACGCCGGATATAATTCAGCCAATTCATTATAAAAAAAACGTTTATTCAGATATTGTATCAAGGTATGAAAAATCGCGTATTTCACTATATGCACTGTATTAGTGCACATTCGTGAAAAAGCTACAAAACGTAGTCATTTGGTCAACAAATCCATGGAAGAAGGTGAGATCTGGTTGTACACTGTACATATTATATAGTTGTGATTTGATCCGTATTCATTTATATATATACATTTTATTATTGAGTTATTTTTGTTCTAGGCTTTCAATAAAGTGTATCTCCGATCGATCATCATTCCATCAAACGATAGCCGAGTTGACGGGTGAAGTCTCGATAACATCACAGCCCACGGAGGGCTAACAGAGATCAGATCAGTGAACATGCCGAGATGATGTCACGATAATAAAGGATGGCACGGAAGAATTATGTTGGCTGCTCCATAATACAATATATTATTTATACAATTTATTGGAATATCTTTTGAAGGTTGTACCCATCGATGTAATATTTAATCATTGAAGAAGATAAAACTAATAAATCCAAAAGAAACATGAAACAGAAAACACAGATTGTGAAAACTGGGGATCGAATCCAGGATCTCTGTCCTACTTGGGCAACGCTTTTATCTACTAAGTTATCGAGACCTGATTATTTTCCATCATTTTTGTCGATCTCACATCTCAATATAAGATTTACCAATATATATATTTTTTTTATATTAACTCCACATAGGAGGCCCTGAGGGAAATAATTTCCCTCAAGGCCTATGTCATCTTTGAAGATGCTGTGTGAAGGGTGCTGTTGAGGAGAGGAAGGAGTGAACATGGGTCTTGAAGAGACCCATGTTGTAGGAGGAAACACAGAAGCTGGGCTGTTGAACTCGAGAACGAGTCGTAGAAACGACCCGTTCTCGTGTGACTAATGTCAACCGTGTACAAATGTTGAGTGCGTGTTTGGCGTGTTTCCCGACTATGCACCGGTGCCGAGGGGATCAGTGACTCGAGGGGAGCTAGTTACTCGGAGCATCTTCCATTGTAATACCGGTAGAACAAGGACAGCATTCCCACCTGACGCCTGTGCTCTAAAGATTGCAGTCCGTTTGTTAAGTTAGGAGAATCTATCAAACGGACCGCCCGTTTCTGCACAGAGTCGAGGGTTTTTTTTCAGGTATTTTGGGGCTCCAGACCAGAGGTGGCTGCCAAATTCAACCGTGGGGCGCACTTGCGATTTGTACAGGGTTAGCAGTTGTGTACTATCAAAGTATCTGCGGGCCCTGTACAGTACGCCCAGTTTCTGAGAGGCTAACTTAACTCTGGCCTCGATCAATATGAACCTTAAGATGAAGCTATACGTGAAATCCTATTTAGATTCATCTTTACGACAAATCGGTTTACAGTATGAACGTCAAAAAATATGCTACAATTGAATATAATTAGTAGCTTTTAGTAGCTTTTCTATGTATTGGAATTACAATAAAAATATTATTTACATAACAAAAAATATGAGCGTAAACCACTATAAACTATAAAGTAATATTAGAAACAATTAAAAAAAATACCCATTTATGGCGAAGACTATTTTTGAGGTTTTGGATGTTTAATTTTTTTTTCATTCTTATAACTTCAACCTCAAACCAATTCCTATTGAAAAAAGGGTAGTAAAAACTAGTAATTTCAAAAAAGCAGACTATGTACAAATTTCCAACTATCTCAAACAGATTGACTGGTCATTCTTGGATAGCGAGGCTGATATCAATGCACACCTTAACTTTTTTTACTCCATTATTAATTCTGCAATTGAAAAATTTGTACCTTTTACGGCCTACAGGGAAACTCAATACCCAAATTGGTTCTCAAAAGACCTGATAGACTTAATATACCCCAAAAAAATATCTCATAAGAAATTCAAACAAAGTCGCCTGGCTATCGATTATTCCGTGTTTCAAAAATGGAGGGGAGACTGCAATAAGCTCTCTGCAGAATGTTACAAAACTTACATACGTGATGTTGAAGGCTCTATCATGAACGACTCAAATTTCTTTTGGAAATATGTTAAATCCCAAAAAGAAAACGGTACTTGTATACCTAGTATTATGTCATTCGATTCTAAACTATCCCAAAATCTTCAGGAAACTGTTAATCTGTTCGCCGATTTTTTTAGCGGTGTATATGTTAATGCAAATGTAGATAGCAATATCTCTTGCTCTAATTTAGTTGAGACTCTTGATATATCTGATTGTACTCTAACCATAGATGATATTATATCCAAGCTGAAGAGTCTCGATTCCCGCAAATCCGCAGGACCTGACAAAGTTCCACCCAGATTCTTAGTTAATTGTATGCATACATTATCGTATCTCATACATAAGTTATTTACAAAGTCACTCTCATCAGGTGTGTTCCCTGACCTTTGGAAGTTTAGTCTTTTGACACCCATTTTTAAAAAAGGAAATAAGAGCGACGTAACAAACTATAGGCCAATATGCACCATGTCTACATTACCCAAACTATTTGAAAGCCTGGTACTAGACAAATTGACATCCCAAATCAATCGCACCATCTCACCGCTTCAACATGGATTTATCAAAGGAAGATCAACCCTGTCCAATTTAATATTATACACGAATGACATTGTTAATGCCCTGACTTCATCACATCAAACTGATTCCATATATACTGATTTCAGTAAGGCATTTGATAAGGTTAACCACAGACTCTTATTACGAAAACTGAAGTTGTTGGGAATGAGAGGGAGTATTTTGGAATGGTTTAAGAGTTATCTGTTGGGAAGGTACTTAGCGGTCAAAGTTGATTCGTTTACTTCTTATACATTTGCAGCCTCGAGTGGGGTACCACAGGGATCTCATTTGGGCCCGATATTATTTTGTTTATTCATAAATGATATAGTTAATATTTTTAGTAATGTTAAAGTCCTATTATTTGCTGATGATCTGAAGATTTACAGAACAATTAGAAACGATGACGATCGTGCAATTCTGCAGTTAAACCTGAACAAACTATGCGCGTGGTGTTCTGTCAATGATTTACAACTAAATATTGGTAAATGCCAGATTATTAGTTTTTACAAAGGTAAAAATCCTTTTAACTTTTCTTATGAAATGAATGGTGTAAATCTTCTTCGTGTATCGCAGATTCGTGATCTTGGTGTTATATTCCACGAGAGTCTACAGTTCAATGTACACATCGATGAAATAACAAGCGATGCAATGAGAATACTAGGTTTTATCTTGAGAATGGGGGCAAATTTTAAAAGTATGTTAACATTAAAACATCTGTATTGCTCACTAGTACGAAGAAGATTAGAATACAATTCCTCTGTTTGGTCACCATACTACAATGTTCATTCTCAATCATTGGAAAAGGTACAAAACAAATTTCTTCGGTACATCAATTTTAAAATGAAAATTCCAATCGAATTTATAAATTATAATTACTTACGCGCTGAAACCAGACTTCTTAAATTATCAGATAGAAGAGTGTTATTTGATTTATTATTTTTATACAAAACTATAAAATCTTTAATTGACAGCCCTAATTTGTTGGAACTAATTTGCATTAGCATACCCGCTAGACAAACTCGTAGTAAAGATATTTTTAAATGCAACAATAAACTCAACACTAATTACTCTATATACTCACCAATTCCAAGAATCCATAACCTTGCGAATAAATACTGCGAATCTATAGATATATTTAGTGTTGACAGTTTTGAATGTTTCAAAAATCAATTAATCTCGATTCTATCTGCTAATAATTAACTTTTATTATTATTTTTTTTTTTTTTTTTTACAGTTAATACCGCACAAGAGTCCCAACTGCTCCCGTCTGGAGCCAGTGAGACTATGGCATCCCCAATCGGAGTATGTTGTGAGGTTGAAGGTAGTGGGGAGGGGAAGGAGATAGGGAAGAGGAAGTTTTGTTTTTCTCATAAAATATTTTCTCATCTAAACCTCACCAGTAAAATGTATACTTACTTTATAATATTTTTGCGGTTCTATTTACACTTTGTTCTATGCCAGGTCTTATTATTAATAATATGTACAAATATTTAAAGCTGAATTGTTTTAGTTTTTTGTAAGTACAACTTGTACTATTTCATTTCTTTTCTTTTTTATGTTGTAATATTCTTTACATAACGAGTCGATTGCATTCATATTTATTCTGTTTTATTGATTATGTAATACATGTAATTAATATTGTTAATTATATATTTGCTTCTTTTCTTGTAAAAGCCCACTAGGGCGTTAATAAATATAAAATAAAAAAAATAAAAAATAAAATTATGCACAAGATAAATAAAAACAACTTTTTCGCTTACTTGCCTCGTGCAAATACGACGCGCAATTTGCGGCAGACATAAATTTTGCGCGCTTAAATTTTGAAGGCATGCGAATCGAAATATTTCTAGTGTTTATATTCCTCTTAACTATTTCCTAAATTTTTATTACTTTGCGGACCGGGAAGGCTAAATACAAATTTTTCATAATAATCTTTAGTTTGAGGTATGTTTTGCGGATAAGGAAGTAGAGGCGGGAAGGAGATGTTAAGCGGAAGGTTTGAAAGTACCTACCTGAAGTAACAGATGGTCTCTAATCTCACTAGTTTACGCCATTTCTAGATACTTTTCGTTTCAAGATGGTCGTCTTTCTCCAGAACGAACTGAGGTATCCTTGGTGCCCTTGGCAACTTTTGGGCGGTATTTATACAATAAAAATACTTTGTTCGTGCTAAGGAATTGTTCCAAATATTTTAAAGACCATTTGCTATTCAATAAAAGATTTTAACCGGATGATGAACTAAAAAATTATACGAATTTTAAAATAATTTTTTTTTTTTTAAATACTTGAAAAATCGAACTGTTTAAAGGTTGTTGACGTACTTGTGGGGACCTTTAAAATGGTTTTTATGATGCATTTCTGAGTTATATTTAGTCGTTTTAAGGGATTTCATACTACTAATCCAAATTCCAAAAGTGAGAGTTTTTAAAAAAAAGTGAAATTCTTTAGCACCGTTGTGAATTGAATGAAACGGAAATGACGCATTACAGTATCTACGAAACGTCAAACTGCGCTCATTGGCCGCTGTGATTATGATCTCACTTTTCAAGGCTCCTATTGGTTGAGATTGTTTTGGTGAAGTTTCCCTTCTACCGCGTATGAACTGCACTAGATTTTTTAAATTATTTTTATCAGCTCCACACAGGAGACCCCGAAGAAAAGAATTCCCCTCAGGGCTTATGTCATCTTTGGGGATGCTGCGTGGAGGGCATTTTTAGAAAAGAAAATAGAGGAAATTCTGGGAAGGAAAAAGTATGAGGGGTGGGTAGGAATCTGGGGGTCAAACTGTCCAGGAGTAACGGACGCTTGAATCTGTCCCATCCAGTGGATGTTCCAAGAGAGTCCTGCTGTACAAATCAAAAGGTCTCCTTAAAGTAGACTCTTCCGATCCGGCATGCCAAGCAATTAGCGGCAGACATCCGCCGAAAAGATCTGGACAAACCTCATCCCCATAAACCCAGGCATCGTACAAATGTAGCGAACCACTTGGGGTGACCTGTGGCAGAAGTGTTGTAATTAATAATGCCAAAAATGGTAAAATACACATTTCTGAAGGTAATCCAATAAATGATTCCTGGGGCATCGGATCCCAAACCCGCCTCCTAAATTATAAGAGAGAGTGGCGCATAAAGAATAATATACCTAATAATATACAGAATTTGCCAACCACATTTTGGAAACAGGACATTCTTTTGATATTAATAAAGGTTTAAAAATTTTACACACAAATACAACGGGTATACAATTTTTGAAATTTTAGAAATTAGGAGAAGAGTTAATAGTAAATTAAATATTATAAATAACCAAACGTTTTTTAAAAATAGCCATCTTTTAAATTTATTTTCGTATTAATTCTTATATTTATAATAATTTATTTTGTTATTTAGACTTCCTGTTTTGTTCTAAAAGATTTTTTATTGTGTTAATGTAATTTTTTACCCATCCTAAAATAAATTTTTTATTTTATTTTATATTGTTTTTTATGATATTTTAAGTAATTAATCACCTCTCCTTTCTAATATTTTGTCTATGTTCTTATTTGTCTATACTTGTTTGTCTTTTGTTATTTTTTATTAACTTATTATCCTGACAAAGAAAACATAGTTTTCGAAACATGTTGATATTGTTAATTAAATAGTGGTGTACACAAAGTTATTTGTTTTCATTAAATTAATAATGACGCCACAAAGGGAATTTGCGAAGAAATAATAATATACCTATAAATACTTTCTGTTAGCTTTTTTGAGGTTCCATTAATGTGTGAATTCCAGCGGAGTTTATCGTCAATTACGATCCCAAGATATTATTTGATTCAGATTTCCGCGTTCCTCGGGTTATTCGCATTCCGGTCTTGGTCATCTCCCACGCGCGGCAGCGACCGGACACAGCCGACTGTTGACTGCTGACTGCTCGACTGCTCGACTGCTTACCGCTGTTACTTGTTAGCAGAGGTGTTGTCACTTGTACCTCAATTGTTAGCTGTTACTTTGGGATCCCATCCATTCGGTTTAATTTTAACTATGTAATATTCGGTGCAAGTGAAAAAAGCTAAACACATCATCATTTAATTCTATTACATCAATCACCCGTTATTAACACTGTTATTAACCCCTCACGAATCTTGCCTTTTTGACGGAAAATCAAAATATTATTAATTGTTTTTATGTTTAATTCACAGATTAATTTTTTTTTTAAATTTAAATTTGATAATGTTATCATCAAGGTCTGCAAGTGAGTATTTTGCAAGTATTTCAGTAAGTATTTTGTTATTAGCTGTTTCGGTTTACAAGACCATTTGCAAACTGTCCACCAGTTTGAAAATGGTCTAGTAAACCGAAACAGCTGTAACCAAAATACATACAATACTTGCAGATCTTAATGAGAACATTATAAATATTAATTTAAGTAATTAAATTTAAAAAAATTAAAAAACTCAAAATGTTTCCGCTTTGCAATAAAAACGAATTAAATGGAATATTTCTGAATGTATCCGGGAATTAAAAAACACGTGTGTACTTTAGACCACACGACTGAAGTAAAACTTCTATGAGCTCTTCTCTTGCTCCTTCAGTGTGATACAGACAATAGGCCTGCACTGTGTCTTAGATATACAAAACGTAACTGGCTATGAGAGAAAGAGAGGAAGAAAATGTGTGCTCGCACCTCTCTCTCTTGCCTCTACAGTAATATACGAAAAACCTAACCTAAACCTAAGTAACCTCTCTCTTTTTATTTTCACTAACTTATATCTCCCTGTAAACTTCCGTTCGCCTCGCCCGACACTTTTCGTAACGCTCTCGTCACGCATTCACCAGCTTACTCCCCAGTCAAGCGTGCATAAAGAAGTTTTACTTAAAAAAAACACAAACTGTTAAAGCCAAACGTTAATAAATAAACGTTAGAGCCAACTCACTTTTTGTCGTTTCTTGGAAAAATTTTGACGGCCACCATGGTCAAGGGGTAAGGCTCTCCATTACGAATCCGGCTGTGATCTGATCCATTGCGAATAAGCTATGGTGAGCCGATCCGTTGCTTGTGTCCGCAGAGGCAAACAAACTTGCGCAGGAATACACGAAGGGATTTGCCCGCTGAAAATGTTCGGCGATCCTATCCGTGGCACAAATCCGCGTGTGAATGTTATGCTTAACTATGAAGTACAACTGCCAGTTGTTGCCAGACACTGTCATTGCATTATATTGCGTTTCTGCTATTCTATGCGAAGGCTCTCTTATAGCGAGTAGGTACTAAGTAGTGAAAGTAATTTTCGCAAGCATATTATACGGTTCCATATCACAACAGAGCATTGAAAAAAGTAGAAGAAAAAAACGCACAATCTAACCTAATCCAATCTAACCCAAAATAACCCAACATAATCTAACTTAAGCTTAGCCAACTCACTTATCATTTTATCATTCGATTCAGCATGGTAGGTTTTCATAAATGCGTTACTGATTACATAAATGAGTTATCTACCACTCTAATGAAAACAAACGAGCCGCATCATCAAACAGTATTTACAGCCTTGCGTCTGCGCGGTTGAAATTTAAGAACCTGGCTTCGATTGCACTTCTGACGCCGCGCCGTACGTGCCGCGCCACATACACCACTGTGTACGTGAAGTTTCAATCAAAGCTACCGTTGTAATTCGGTTTCGAATTCAAGAATTCGTCAAAGTATGGCGCCACCTACGTTAGCGGATCGCACGGGGACAGGTATAAGTACTCCGGATATGGAAAGATTGCGGGTAATACTTAGAGTTGTGAAGAATAATATCAAGGCTTTACATTACATATGACATCATTGCCTTTCGCGGTTACCTTGTTCCGGTGACTGGATAACAGTGAATACGAGGAACCGGCTATTTTTAAACCGGTTATCGAATTTATAAAATGGTCACCAACATTCGAACGGATGAAGCCAAACGAAAAGCCGCCCGCAGGGCCTAGCAGCAAAAACCTGCGTAGCTAGTTTTTAACTGCTAGTTTTATATTATTATGATAAATTAATAATCTCTTTTATTTTAAACACTGAATAGATAATTATACAGATGTCTTATTAAAACGAGACAAGTCTGTGTCGATAAAACATACTTGTTTACGGAGTTAATGTCGTCAGTTATAATTTTCAAAAAAAGTTGAAGTGCAGCTGCGAATGCGCAGCCTAGCATAAATTTGTAATTATATATCTATGGATAAATAATTATAATAATAGATGATGAAGGCGGTGTGCCTGGTACTAGAGGCATTACACGCAACACGGAGACCGGTTCGCTTCTAGATCACCCGAAGTCTCGAACCACCGAGCCTTCGATATCACAATTTCTTCTTCTTTACGAACATTCTGTCATTCCGTCCAGAATATATTTCCAGCATTCACTTCAGAAGCCTGCAGTTCTCAGTCAGCCTATCTCATATAATACACATAGAAGTAAATACATCAACTAAAAAAAAAACTTTTTTCAGAAATGGCGACGTCGCTAATGAGCGATTTTATTATTACCGTGACGATCCACGATTACGGTACCGTGACGACACAAGAAGGCAATAAACATACGTCCCTTATCACAATAATAACTGATAGTTTTGCTTTTGTACTTAAACCAATAATGCTGCAGCTATTTTTTACACACTAAATACCAACAGTCAAATATGAGACAAACGGTGAACATATGTTTGCACCCCTCCCCAAGGGAAACATACAATTATTACCATACATCTCCCTCACACGTTTAAGGAAAATAAAACACAATTCCCGTCGCCTTATTTCCTTGTTTCTTTCGCCATAATGGGATTTATCTGTTTCCTCGAAAGCAAAAAGTAGTACTTTGGAGGAAACAGACACGTGTAGATTGTGTGTTCCATCTTTTGGAAGATTAGGATAAAGAATTTACGTTTTGTGCCGTTACGGTACCGTAATTGTGGATCGTCGCGTTAGTAATAAAAAAAGCTCAATAGGAGTTCACTATTTTAATTTACAAAGGAAAATACATATTAAAGAAAGTTCAGATTAAAACATTTCATGCAAATAGTCTGTAAGTTGAATTTTTTGTGTGACCCATGCTTTCGGTCTGGGGGCTTAGAATCACTGTTGCTGTTTTGCTGTTATTTTTATCAAAAATGTGACATGCAATAGTTTATCTCTAAGCCCTTGAGATAAACGGTGTCCGGAAACTCGTAGTACAAGTGATAAGCTGGTGAAACTATTTCACAGTATATCTTTGGGCAGTATAATTTTTTTGATTTTATTTCTCATTGACGCAGGACAGACTGAACCCCAGATTCTTACCCACCCCTTAAACCCTTTTCCTTCCCTGAACTCTCCCCTCCTTCCTTTCCTTAAAAAAACCCTCCACACAGCATCCCCAAAGATGACATAGGCCCTGAGGGAAATTGTTTTCCTCAGGGCCTCCTGTGTGGAGTTCATGTAAAAAAAAAAAAATTTCGAATAAGTCGAGTCCGGATTTCTGAACTTTTTAAGTAAAAAAAAAGAAAACGATTGCTATTGTTATTTAGTTGTCAGATGTGTATAAGCTCTCGGATGTCTTTTCAAATGACGCAACTCCAAAAGTTATTTTTTTATTCGTTAGATGCTGAAAAAGGGGAAAAGAATAGATAAAAATAAAAATTTAAATGCTCAGATCGAAATAAAACAAGTTTTTGGGGTTTCTTTGTGATGTAGATTCACCAGTTTCCAGATTGTATACGAGTTTCCGGACACTGTACCTATATGAAATTGAGTAATATTAATTGATTTCGTTAGATAGTGTCATAACGCTCAGAATGAATCATAGTGTACAAGTGTGGCAGCCACCACATGATTAAATAGACAGCTACTCTCAGTATCGCCCTGGTGAAAGACCACCATGCAGGAATGAAACGAAGCATGAAATGGCTTTATATGGGTTTGGTGACAAGATCTTACTCAGGTACTTTCAAACCTTTCTCTTTCCTATCGTCTTCTTTTCCTTTTCCCTCCACCATCATAATAATTGGGGATAAATCCCAATCAATCACGTTTTATAAAACTATTTGTAAGGTCAAAAACATCGTCCAAATATAAAAACCGTCTGTATAAAAAATAAAGAAATATTTTTAGGATCATAAACAAGATCTGAAACAAGGTCATTCCAAAGCGGAATACTTTTTGTAAACCCACCTACAGATGATTCATACGATTTTAAGTTATAGAGCTATTTTATGGTGTTTATGACCTAACTTATTCTTCACGTGGATCACCACCTTAAGATCACTACTTTGTTCAAAACATCAGTGTTCGATGGCTTGTGGCAGGGCTGAACCTCGAACAAAAATGCCACACTAAAATAGTTTTTTTTTTTTTTTTTTTTTTAATATAGATACCTATTGAAAGGGTAATTATAATAATGATAGTATTTTACTACTTCATATCGTACATCCCATTTAATGAAATATTTTTTTTTATCTCTAATTATTAAAGCGATTGTGATTATCTATGACCCACGAAAACCGTATTTAGATCACTCTATCTCAGCGAGGTATCGCAAGCGTCTCTTTTTGACGGGATCGCTTGTTTGATCAATCATCTTTTGTTTTCGCTCTCATGTAAAATTTACTTTTTTGACTTACAACGCTTTTCTACGAGATGTGCGATGTATAATTTAACTTATGGTGCGTAAAGACATTTTTCTGAAATAGTATAAGCAAGGTTTGGTAACCAGAACTGAGTAACCAGGTCTTTTCCATTGTTCCTCATCCACTTCTTGTTCCATTGTCGCATTCCCTTTCATACTTTCTCCATCCCGACTACATTTCTTAAATTATTATCTATACTAATATTATAAATGCGAACTGCTCGAGTTTGTTCGTTACTTTTTCAAGCATTTTTTTATTTTTTATTTCCTTTATTTTTCCAAAATTTTACATTAGATGTATACATGAAATGTATCTAACATGAAATAGTAAGAATAATGGGAACCCACTAAGGCGCAGCCTGTGCGTGGGTAATATAGTTTAATATATTTTATTATTGTACCTAAAAAGAACAAACAATGGGCAAATAAATCAAAAACATGATTAAAAATTGTCTAAACAGCTGTGCACAAAATGAACATACACAGTGCAATAGTGAGTGTATAGTGTAATATTAAGTATAATAGTAAGTGTATATTAAGTGTAGTAATGTTATAATAAAGGTGTATTGTAATTATAAGTACATAGTGTAATAATAAGTGTATTGTTTAAATATTTGAAATATAAAGTGATAGAAATTAAACAAACAACGTTTCAATATCTACATTGTCAAGCCACGACTTCAAGTCCTTTATGTATTGAAGTAGTTTAGTTGTCATTTGAATATTTTTCGGTAAAAGATTGAATGTACGAGGTCCAATGAAACTGCTGTGAATTTGCATTTGTTTGGTATTCGTTTGTATTAAAAAACATTATTATTCCTCATGTTGATTCTATTTTCATTTTTTTCAAATTTGTTTTTGTTTTTAAAGAAATATTTCATAGTTTGCAGTATAAATAGTTTACGGAGACTGAATAGTTTAGCTTCTTTGTATAATGCATCTGTCGAGAATGTTCTGTTTCTATTATACATAACTTTGATAATATAATTTTGAGTTATTTGTAAAGGTTTTATAAATACATCAAGTGCACCACCCCATCCTATTATTCCATACATGAGTGAAGATTGCACCAGAGAAAAATAAATCATTTTTAATTTGTCAATATTAAGTACTTCTTTAAGTCTGTAAAATATGTACGTAAGGTATCTAATTTAAAAACGGCATTATTAATTTGTGATTGCCAATTTAAATTTGTATCAATATAAATACCCTAATATTTGATTTTTTCAACTTTTCCAAGTAAATTTCCATTAACGAATAAAAAGATTTTAAAAATTCTTTCACCTATAAAAAGCTACATTTTTTTGTATTATTTTAATATTACATTGGTTACATTAATGACACATTGCCCATCTCACTAGGTGAGAAACACCTGTGTTGAGATGGCAATTTAGATAGTGGCTGTTATCCAGGTTTTTTGTTTACATGGTACAATAATTTAAAAATAATAGTTAGTAATAACCGTAATTTTTTTTTATTTTTTTTCAATTATACAATTTAAGTATGAATATGTTTTGAAATACTCCTTATCTTTACCGGAGGTAATCAGTGATTTTACTTTTAAATAAATTTATGGTTTGTGTTATTCTAATATCCGTGGGTAGAGAATTGAATAGCTTGGTTGCATTATATTTAAAACTTCTTTGCCCATAAGAGGTTTGGCAAACTGGGATGTTAAAAGATTTAACATGCGACTCTCTTAAGGCTCTAGTACTTATTCGTTCTTCAAACATATGCGAATTTTTAAATTGATGGAGCAGAATATTTTTTTTATACAATTTTTTTAAGTTGGGAACATTTAGTTTCTTAAAAATAAAATCAGTGCTCGTTATAGGCGAGAACTATAGACTGTATATAATGGTAAGCTTTGGCGTTATGAAATTATAAGTACAATTATACGTTTTCTGTCGCTAACAAAAGCGAGTTATTACTAATGTCAGAAAACAAATCTTTCCCGTGGAAACGATATTGATATGCTTTATTGATATATTTTAAGGCGTCGTAGTTAATATTTATCTATCCATATAGAAATGACGTATGTATATGGATATACGTACGCGCATAACTTCCGAACGACTGCACCAAATTGGATAATTCTTTTTTTAGTCTTGGTGAGCTCTGGCATTATGAAATTTAGGTGTCACGCGAGCTGTTTGAAAACTGAGTGGACCGAGAATGAATGTATGGATTGCGGGAGGGGGTGGGGGTTGCGGGATAATTAATAAGTGCAAGCGCTACAGTTATTTCCCCCTAACACCATGCGAGCGAAGCCGCGGGTAAAAAAGGTATATATATACATATATATATTTTTTTAATTATTACTAATCCCACGGGACTCGACTAAATAATATCACGTCATCAAAAATTCCCGCTTGACGTTCAATTTCAAATAGAATGCAGAACAACACAAATTAACACACCTCTCAGATAGCGAGTCCTGAACTTATTGTGTTAGGATAGCCTTTCTGCACTCTCCACCACATCCAAACCGTAATCTATAAGTACTCTAATATCTAATTCGTGGAGTCGCCCCTACCCAGAGTGCCTACCCAGTGCTCGCATGCTCGTGTCCGGAGAGTGAACTTTAACCTCTGTCGACCAACCGCGCTGATCAGACTACAGTTACTTCCACTCACCACACACTGGCACTAAACAAATAGGTAGGTTCATTAAAGCGTTAAAGCACTATCCCGTGAGCAACCATTGGAACAGACTGAGAGCTCCAACCTTTCTTCAAAACACTGTTTTATCAAAACCATCTCAGCTAAGGCCAGGACACCGAATTTAGTTGGCCTGCTATTTATATAAGATCCCATATTATATGTACGTTCAAAGACACTCTACCTTATTCTAGTTTAAAACAAATTTCATTAAAAAATGTATATTCAAGATTACGAAAGAGAAATACTAATTTATTATTATAATTATATAAATGAGGTGTGTAAAAGCAAAGGCAGCAATCTCCAAAATATCGGAAAAAAGTTGTAAATGCAGTTTCATAGTGATTCGAATTGAGAACTTAAATTCAATTCAAGAGAAAATCAAAATCAATTCATTCAATTCAATTCAAAACCATCAAAACCAGAGTTTGAAAATACGTATCAAAAGCAAAGATATCAATGTGTTTGTTGTCTTTTTTTCAAAAAAATAAAAGTAGAGATTGCTGCCTTTGCTTCTACACACCTCAAATCTTGGCTGAGTTTGAATAATATGAAATATGGCACAAAATTCCAACTTTTTCTTGTAAGAAAATGATCTCCGTGGTCGAGGGGTAAGGCTCTTGACTCGCAATCCGAAGGTCAAAGGCTCTTGGCGCGCAAATAAATTTTATTTGATTAATTTGTGTTACTTTACAATTAATTAATTAAAAATAATATTTAATACATTTGCGGCATGTTCCAGAGTGGAAGATACTCTCAGTATTGCCCTAGTATAAGACCATCATTCAGAATTGAAATGTTGCTTGAAATGACTTTCGTCGTCAGATCTGAAACCAAGTACTTTCCCACCTTCCTCTTCTCCATCTCCTTCCCCAACATACCCCAATTAGGATTGTCATAGTCTCACTGGCTCCAGTCTGGAATATTCACAAAAAAAAATTTTAATCTCAAAAATGCATAGGATCACTTTTGGCTATGAATTAAATCAAAACGGATTTCCCTACCAATAGTCTTCATCTGTTTTTTTTTTTAATTAGCTCTACAAAAAAGGCCCTGAGGAAAAACAATTTCCTCGGGACCTATGTCATATTTGGAGATGCTGTGAAGAGGGTATTTTCGAGGAAAGGAAGAAGAGAAAGTTCTGAAAGGAAAAAGATATGAGGGATGGGTTGGCATTTGAGGGTCAATGTGTCCAGGAGTGTCGGATGAATGAATCCTCCCTCGCACTGCGATGCAAAGTGACGAGTCAAGAGAGTCCGGCTGGAGAGGTCTAGGCTAGGTCTCTCTCAATCAGTCTCTCGTGATCCCACCATGAAATAGGTAGGCTAACGCGGTCACCGCATAGACTTGGACAAACTTCACCCCATGAACCTGGGCACCCTACCAAGCCACCAAACGGAGCAAACCACTGTAGGTGACCTACGGCAGGGATGGTAATCCAATAAATGCCATATTTTATTCTTTCCAGTGCTCGATTGGACACTATTATTAACTATGATTATTGTTATTTTTATAAACCGGTGGTCATTTCCTGTGGTGTTATAATTTAGGAGGTTGAGTATAAACAGCAGGCCAGCATGATTTAGTGTCCTGGCCTGGGTTGAGGTGATTTAGGCAGTGTGCGTCATGTATATGGTTACGATATTAACACTGAAGGGATATGGGTGAAGAAGTGTGTAGAAGGGGGTGTCAGTTTGCCCGAAGTAAGCTCAATATCTTGTTACTTCTGGCAATAAACAGATTGGTAAGTTTACTAATTCAATCTCCTGTGATTCACAGGCACCATTGAAACAGGCCGAGGAGCCGAACTGTCATCACTTTGCTTATAATTGTCGCCATGCATAAGGTTATGAACACTGATCAGGCATAAACCGATGCAACTGTGTTATGGGAGGTCTGAAACTCCAATTTTTCTTACTTCTCTTGAAAAGGATGAAACATTCTCAAATGAAAAATGTTTTTGAAGTGAAACTTATTAAGTTCATTTGTGATTTGAAACTCGGATGAAACGGAAATGACGCATTACAGTTCCTACTAAGCGTCGAACTGCGCTCATTGGCCGCTTTGATTATGACTTCTCACTCTTCCAGGATCCTATTGGTTGGGATATGAAACGGAAATGACGCATTTCAGTACCTACGAAGCGTCAAACTGTAGCTACTGTAATGTAAATGCCGCAATGTAATTTATTGGTATGATACGCACAAAAAACCAAACCATGTCGAGCAATTTACCTGTTTTCATAAACTTATACACATTTTTACGATATTTATTGAAGATAAAAGAAAATTCTTTTCATAAAAATTGTAGGTAATTTTATGTTTTACGAAACCTGTAAATTTAGCCGAAATTTTTATTGGAAACGAGATGTCGAGAAAACTAGATTTTGGCGCGATTTTGAATAGTTTTTTCAAAATGGCGGTAAAAGCCCAAGTGCTCCAAGGTCGAAAACACACATTTTTTTATCAGAAGACGAGTGTAAACATATAAAAAAATTGGGACTACCGGAATAATTCCGATCGCGGATCGCTAATTGCACTGGCCTAAAGGAGTATGAGACGATATAATATGAATGCGCCAAGAGAGAGTTGTTCGGCGGTCCATTCTCACTGACTACCATCGGGGAAACGGCGTGATGGTTAGTTAGTTTTTTTATTTTTTTTATTTTTTTATTATTTCCAACAAAAACATACTTAACAAATACAGATAAAATTGGCAATTTAAATAGGTAATCCCGCGAAGCTGCCACACGGCTGCTTGTCTGCAGGTTCTACCTCAATATACATCCATTACCATTTGAAATAAATAAAAAACATATTTATAAAATTTAAAATTGTAAAGAAGAAAGCAAATAGAGACAATCAAATCCTAATGAACTGGTTGGTGCAACCTACTTTACAGTTAATGAAAATAAATACAGTAAAAAAAAAAAAAACAACATTTTATGTTTACAAAGGCATACAATATTTAACAGATTTGTATCTATCATTCAAGAAAAAGGTAATATATTTTTAATAATTAGAAACCATTACATCATCAATCTTTCTTTTTCATCTTTGAACATTTTTTTTACAGATATACTGATTTTTCACTCATAATCCACATCTTCACAATTTTTATATTTATACTCTCATTTTCCTCAATAACAAATCTATTTTTTTTTTATTTTATTAAAAATCACCGGTACACAGTACTGCAGCGTTTGGCTTCCATACTTATTTGATATTTTAGGTATATTTAGGCCTTTTTTTTCTGTGAGTCGTGTGCTGTGACTATGTACCAGTGGTTTTTTTTTTTTTTTTAGTTAGATTATGAATAAGCCGAATAAATTAATTACCGTATACTCAGTTGCCACACATTCTTCGCTTATTGATAAAGAATGAGGATAAAATGTTATCTTTAGTGGATAGCTTCTAGAAAGTCCTGCACTAAAATCTTTGAATCCATCTAGTACTGTCAATACCACACAGTGGATTACTTTGTTACCTCGTGACATCAACACCATCGCATTATTTAAGCGGATTGATATTTCTGCACATTTTCATCCTTACCACATAACCATCTAGACAGAAGCGGCTCTAGGGCTCCAGATGTGGAAGGTCATTTGAAAAAAAGGGTTAATCTTTATTTGATATTGTGAAAAATGCCGATATATTATTATCCGTATCAATTTGAAGATGCGCGACTAAAATTACATATTATTTGTAGACTCTCCACACAGCATCCCAGATGACATAGGCCCTGAGGGAAATTATTTTCCTCAGGGCCTCCTGTGTGAAGTTAATGTAAAACAAAAAAAAATGAAAATCGCTACATAATCCATGTACTTGCAGGCACATCATTGGAAGTCACTTTTCAATGTAGTTGTTCACACCAATAGTAAGTATCCAAAAATTTAAAAAAATTGATTAGAAAAAATAGACACCGATAACTAAAAAAAAAATACAAGTGTGCAGTTCACACGCGGTAGAAGTGAAACCTTAAAAAAAATAAGTAGGCAAGAGTAAGGAGGCTACAAAGCACCGCACAAAGAGGAGACCGATTATTCTATCTCATTCTCTCGCAGGCTAAATCTTATAGATTGTCTCTTTTTAGTGTAGCTTTTTGGTTTCATCGAGTTTCAAATCACAACGGTGCTAAAAAAGTGTTCACTTCAAAAATGGAGTTTGAAACACTCTTCCGCAGTCCCCTTTTCCCCCGAAAATGCCCAAGATACTGAGTGAGAAACGACGTTTATCGATTCCATTTAAATTTAGACTTGCGATTCAATTTGACGATGATTTTTTTTTTTTTTTTGCATTTTTCAGGTTCCTAACGAAAAGATCCTTCCATTTGAGGCAATAGATGTCACTGTTCATCACCCGGCGCTTAGCCGCCGGTAACTGTCCACTATTTCACGGTTCATTTCAAATAAAGAATTCGATGCGTTGAGCAGTTTGATGCATTCGCATTATTATGTCTTATAATTTTGGAGGGTCAAACACCCATTGTCCTAAGGGGAGAACCGCCACTGCATCTAGATGTCATAAAAGTGATCTTTCTACATATCTACTGTGTTGATATGCAGGTGTAACAGCACGAAGGATTTTATCCAGCGATTCCTGAGCTTATTTCGAGTAAAAGACGTAGATGTCATTTTGCTGTCCTATGATATTTTTTATCAATTAAAAACAAAAAAATATTGTTCCATCACTTGTCGCAACTGAGTGGTCGGATTATAGCCTAGCACTCAGTTTCGATCGAGCAACACGGTAACACACAAACCAGCACGCGTATCATGTGATTGTAGTTTCATCAGCTGCGTAATGTAGAAGTATGATCAGTGGCGATGTGAGATTGCTTGTAATAAAAAAAATATGTCACCGGACAGCAAAATTACATTCACTTCTTACTCCAAATATGCTCAAGAATAGCTGAAATCCAATGATCTAAAGAAAATAAAGTTGAACAAAAAGTTGTCCTGCCTGAAAGATATAAGCAATAAAGACTGCCAGTCATAACAATGAGAAATTGCTTCGGTACGTGAGCAAATCATGATCAGTTTCACAGTTCACACCCTGCAGGCTTGTCATATTGTTTAGTTGAAGGAAGCTACTATCAGATAGGCAATCTAAAATCTCAAGTATTGAGCGGGTAAATGCTACTGTGTAACTAAATTGAAAAAAAATTGCGTGTTACTAAATCAAATCTAATGTACAATTTAATTCATTGATTCAATGGTTTACCTTCTCCCTTTCGTTGACTAAAAATATTTAAAAAAAATCAGAGTTTGCAATAGAACAAACGCGGTAGAAGTGAAACCTTCAGAAAACTAAAGTAGACAAGAATGAAGAGATTACGAAGCACGTTTTTGAATCAATTTTTGGATGATTTTTTTACATATTTTTGTCGTAGAATACCAGTGCACCTTTTCCTATACATTTGGTCATCTTATTAGTATTTGTGTTTTCTTCTTTGGATGTCGCTTTCTTTTGCCTGTTCATTTTGGAGTGGTTTGAAGATTGGATATTTATTTAAAAAAAAAAAAAATCTTATTTTTTTCTGGATTTCGTAGGATTCGATCCTTGGTCCGTTGAATGTCTTGCCGCTGAGCTACGCCAGGCGCTTTAAACCACTACACTAATGGAAACTTGCGTGGGTCTGTGGACTTATCGTATTATATTGGAACCGTGAATGAAATAAATATTTTAATACTATCTCGTTTTCCCACAGGCTAAATCATGTAGATGCATGTGTTCGTCTCTTTTTAGTATCGCTTGCTTCCGTTTCATCAATTTTCAAATCACAAGGATGTTAAAGAATTTAAAAAAAAAATCAGAGTGTGCAGTTCACACGCGGTAGAAGTGAAACCTTCAGAAAATTAAAGTCGCCAAGAGTGGGGAGACTACGAAGCACCGCACAAAGAGGAGACCGATTATACTATCACATTCTATCGCAGGTTAAAATCTATAGATGTATTTTGTCTCTTTTTAGTGTCACTCTTTTCCGTTTCTTCGATTTTCAAATCACAACGGTGCTAAAGAAGTTTTTACTTCAAAATATGGATGATGTCATGACGGTGCCCGCGTTACGTATAATGGTATGCATCTAAGTGCGTTGCGAGTTGGTTCTAACCGCGGGACACAAAAAGTGAAATGAATATCCGCTTCGTGTCCAGTTTCCCCGGCGGGCCTTATCGCCTGGACACTTTCCCTTTCATCTGTCAAACGTCTTGCGCAAAGGACCGACAATGGGATAGCTCGGACGAAAGTTTGAATCTCGGATAAACAGGCAAACGAGCATCATTGCAATCGACATTGCGTCGCCCGGCGCGCGGCGTGGCGTCCGATCGACCGCCTGAATGTTGAATCTTATTTTTAGAATGTCGCCATTCGGACGCAGTTTGTCTGGGATTCCACCCACACGACTGGTTACAAGACAAGCGGGCTCATTTTCAACAGTATGGTTAACCGTTAACACGTCAAGTTATCGTAATAAGGTGTTATAAAGGCGGAACTCCTGCGCCAGAATACACATGAAAACTAGCTTGAACCCCACTATAAACGTTCTTTGTTTTCCGTCTCCTGCGTTTTTTTAAACATGGTTTGAAAGATTGGTGTGAACACGTGTGAAGTTCGCGCGGTCACACACTTTGCTAGTGGCCTGTCCACGAGTCCACGCGTCCACGCGTACGCAACTGACTTGACGTTTGACGTTTAGCGTTTAAATAAATGTTAAAATATGTTCCGATGAAGAAGAGATGCTACATCAGGGAGAAAACAGCGATATTTTAATAGATGTTTATTTACCAGGAAAGATTTCCGACTAATATCAATTATTATGACCTAAAGTCAGTATTTGAATTTCGAATGCGTAATTAATTACGCATTCGAAATTCAAACGTCAAAAGTCGAGTTCTGTTAAGAAATTTAGCGATGATATTGTAAACGAAATATAAAGGAGAACACGCAGATTTCAACTTAGACCTAACCTACCTAACTAGATTTTTATTAGGTATTTATTTATCAGGGAAAGAATAGAATACCTATTTTAATTGGTCATTTCTTCCGTGTCTCTGAAACCGATTTATAAATTAATAGACTTTATTTACAAGTGAGATCACGAAAGATATAATCATCATTGCGACAGTATTTATTTGGAATTTAAAGTCATAATTAGGTATTAGGCTCGCGCGGTTGACATAACCCCAAACGTCATTCGATTTACCTCCGGTACCAACCAACCGCTTCGTACGGCTCCTGTAAAAATATGAACTTATTTCCCCCCCCGCCGGCCCCGCCGGCCCCGCCGGCCCCGCCTGCCTTCCCGCTCCCGCTTCACCCACTTCAAAAATAATATTAATATTAATATTGTTAATATTCGTTATTATGTTATAATTTTATTATCAAATATATTTATTATATTGTATTTAGGTATCATAATATTTTAAACTAGTGATTATTAAGCTTGCTCATTGCGCATAACCTCAAAAACTTGTTCGGTTTGATTCTCCATACATGACCGCATCGCGCGGCTCTTGTAAAAATATGAACACATTTCCCCCCGCCAGCCTTCCCCCTTCGCCGGGGAGATGAATGTTTTCCGTCGGCTGTGGTAAAGCTTGAACACAGGGTTTTTGAACACGAAGTGTTCAAATTTTCAATGTTTTGGGTGCTGTTCAAGCTAGTGTTCATGTGTATTGTGGCGCAGGATACGGGCCTTTACTACAGCTCTGAGACCATTAATTTTCACAATCTCTTCTCAAATTCTTGTTTTTGGTGTCCAGGTTAGTGAAAAGTTTTGGTTCAGAATAAGACCTCGGGAATCTTGTGCAACTGGTGAATTACTCGCTGCGTTGTTTGGGAAAACTATGTGCGTAGGTTTAGTTTTATGTGGAGACTGGTGACAAGGGAAGATGTTGTATTAAGTTCTCTCTCGTTGTTGCAATCTTCAAGGTTTCCCCACGATCGAAATTCGCCGCAACATCTGCGTTGGAAACTGCGACTGAACGTGTTATAAAAATAATATACAAATATTATAGAAACAAAAAGTTGCCAGAAAACTGAAAAAGAATGCCAGGTATCAACGAATTAAAATCTGAAAACTGAAACCTTTCATGAGACTGAGTTGTTTCATCCGAATTGAACAATTATTAAAATTTTGGAAAAAAATTTCAAGTTCCGCGAAAATTTTTTTGATTTCTGTTTAGCCGCTGCTATCCGAATTTCTACCGATTTCTTACATATCTCCCTTAAACAATTTAAATTTTTAAGCTTTTAAAAAAATATATATTATTTTTGAAGATAATATCTAGAAATGTTCCACGCCGAAACGCAAATTATATGAAATTCCCTCGATAGAAGAAAATCGCAAAGTATGCTCCGAAAATTATTAAAAACAGGTCAATTTCTATTATTTTACAAGTTATATTTGTGAAAAAATTCACAATGTGTTGTTTAAATCATACTTAAGATACCTTCCACGAGATTTTTGCTCTATTTTAAACGAGTCATGTTGTATTAAGCATTTTCGCTTCAATTTTATCACTTAAAATATTAGCGCGCTCTGTCCAACATTCGTAATTTCATATCTCTCCATCTTATTTTTGAGCCGGGAAGCGCCGCCTTAAAGGCTGTGTTGTTTTCGCACGATTTTTGCCGCTAAACGCCGCATTCGAATATACGGGAGTGAGAACTGTCAAATAACATACGTTTTCTAGGTCGCTTGAGACAGTTTAAAGTTTTTGCACTAATATCAGAATAATGCCATCATCTTGTTGTAGTGTTCCAACGCGTAATAATAGGGGTGGACATTTGTTACAAAAAGATAAAAATTTGAAGTAGAATAAATGGATTACTCTCGTCAAACGTTTGATGTGTGCCTTAGTTGATTTATTGTATCCTTTTTTTGTAGACTATAAATGTCATTATAGGAACACAATTATTTAATGTAATATATACTTAATCTTCTCATAATTGAATCCCTAATATAAAAATTAATATAATACATAAATATGCAAAGAAACATTTTACAAGAAACAACAGCAGTAGAATTGTCATTGGAAATGCAACTAGTTAATATTTTTTTTTCGTCGTAAAAATACTTGTTAGAACGATTTTTTTTAGAGTTCTGAATTATTTTTATTTTTGTTCATTTTAATTTGAAATAGAAAACAATAATAACTCGAAAAGAGACGACGCGGTAAACGTAGTTAGTCCACAGCAGGTTTGCCAGTGCATTTGTTCTAAAATACCCAAAATCCCCATAAGTTCTACAAAACAATACTCCTCCTACAACCTCCATAATTCTACCTTCAAAATTTATTGATTTTAGCATTTATTTTTGAAGTGAAAACTTTTTTAGCACCATTGTGATTTGAAACTCAATGAAAGAGCGACACTAAAGGGAGACAAACACATATGTACAACTTTAAGATTTAGCCAGCGAGAGATAGACTAATCGGTCTCCTCTTTGTGTGGTGTTTCGTAGTCTATCGGTCTCCTCTACATGCGGTGAACTGCACACACATGTTTTTTTTATTAATAAGTCAATTTCCGATTTTCTCTTTCGTGTAGGCTGAATATATAATAATTTTTGAAAATTTGAAAAAGAGAACGAATTTATAGTAAAATAGTGAGTTCCCAGCATGCGTTGTAATACCACTCAATAAAGAAATTGTTTCTCCCTGCGTGTCCTTTCCCATTCGCCCCGTTCTTCGCCTACACTTCCTCTCCCGCGTCCCCTTCCCCTCACACATTTCCACTCCGCCTTTCCTCTCCCCACGACCCCTCGCTTCCCCTGTCCCGCAAACCTCCTCCCGAGTTTCCCTCCTGCATTCCATTCATTCAGTCCCGATACATCCAGTTTTTTTAAACAGCTCGTTTGCAACCTATAGCAATTTTTTAATACACATTTCATAATGCCAGAGCTCACCAGTATATATAGAAGCCTTCACGAACAACAACTCACCAAAGTTTAATCGCATAATGTCATGACACCAGAGCTCACTATTATATATAGAAACCATCGCGGGCATGCACACATCAAAACCCTAAAGTTTCATCGCAATCGGATCAATGGTTGGCAACAATGGCAACACATAATTTCATGATGCCAGAACTCACTATTACTTATAGAAACCAATGGGGGCATGCGCACATCAAATCCCCAAAGTTTCAAAGCAATCGGATGAATGGTTTAGCAATGCATAGACATCTCGTTTATACATCCCTAAGCAGGCATATTTTGATTTTTATTTACGTTTATACAGATTCTCACTACATATTATTTTTCAATACGGTTGGATAATCAGGAAATGCTTTTTTATCGATATTCGTAACATCACTTCTCACAATATTGTAAAATTCCCGCACTTTCCCCAATCGGAAATCTCAAAATGGGAAGCCAAAAGTAAGTAAACTGTACTAGTCTCGATTTCTAGTACTTCAGTACTAAACTGCTACGCGTCGAGTTAGGTCGTTTCTTACCAAAAATTACCAGTAAGTAAATTGCATTTTATAAAGCGCCAAAATGCCCTCCTGTCTGATGAGAAATTGTTTTAATTACACGGCAAATAGTAGTAAGAGCGAAGGAATAACATTTCGTGTGAACACGCAAATTACTTATTATTATCGATTATTATAAATAATTTAGTATAGTAATACGCAGTTTTTCGAAAAACTCACATGGGTCATACAGGCAAAAGACGACCTTGCCGCCCCTTAAGTTCGCCCACCCTAAGGATCGCTTTCGCTTGAAATGCGATTCAGTACCCTTTTTCGAAAAACTCACATGGGTCATACAGGCAAAAGACGACCTTGCCGCCCCTTAAGTTCGCCCACCCTAAGGATCGCTTTCGCTTGAAATGCGATTCAGTACCCCCCCCCCGCCTCAAGCGAAAATCGACCACTCTGCCTATCCAGTTTCACCGACCGCAGAGACCATTTTGGCAAGACTTCTGCGAAGGAATCCGCGGAGTTTTTTTTCCATACAAAATGCAATTTGCTAGAAATTTATTCTTTTATTTTAATGGCGATGCTGCTAAAAAATGACATTTTATAGGTACGACACGCGGTTCGAGATATCGTCGAAAATACGCATTCTGGTGGAGATGTTTTACGACAGATTCGTAGTAGAGAGTATTATTAAGATTTTAAAACCGCGACATGTAACGCATTTCATCCAAAATGTTCTGCAATATTGCATAATACCTTGCATTATTTTTGACATTTGCTAAGATTTCACTACCGTCGAAAGTGAAAAATTTGGCGGCCAGTAGAATAAGTCGTCGAGTAGGTACTTAAATTCGATTAAATTGACTAATAATTGATAATAAAAAACAATCTTGAGTTTCAAGACACGTCAGTTAGGAGAAAATTATGATTTAGCCGTATAAAATAACGGCTTCAAGCCTGTTTCGGAGTCGACAATTTAAAAACGCCTCTGCGGCTCGAAAACCGATTCTGGCTGTAATGTTTTTGAATATTATCGAGGTCGAGAGATTAAAAAAACATTTTCAACGGTCGTAACATACGCAAACCATTAAAAATATTTCACTATACGCTACGGAAAATATGACGTTTGAGAAAAATAACGTGCTTTGAAAATCCCACAGAAGAGAATATATTGCTGGCCATATAAAAAGAACACGTTTAATTACAGGGTAGGTACTTTTCCGTTGAATTATTACAAATTTGTTCGTAAGATGAACGGATTTTTTTAAGGAAATGCTTAGGTACCTACATCAATATTGTTTGTCTGCGTAAGAACCGGGTAGGTACCGGCTTACGCATCGGTTCTTTCCTTCAGATATCAAATAAAAAATTAATGATTTGAAATAAAAGAAATCACTCGGGATGGTCGCAATTTTTGCCAAAATGCATTATTTCAGGTATGTAGACTTTTGTAGTTATGAAGGAAATTAGTACTAAATAAATCGGAACGTTTTTGAAGTAAGATGGGTCCAAATACAATGCTAAACACTTTTCTTTTATGATTGTGTGAGTAAAAATTCGAACTAAAAATGACAATGAGGGCGCTGTACAATATTGAGTTTCCATCAGGAATACACATTTTGCAAGAGTAAAATATTGAATAAAATATGCTTATTTCCTAGACAAGGTAGGTACTTAAATACCTAGGGACTTTTTTCTTTTAAAAATAAAAAAAAAACATGATATCAAATAAACAGAAACAAACAAAGATGGTCGTATTTTTTTGCCAAAGTCGATAGGTACCTATCATTTCAAAACCAAATTTCAAAATTAAAAAATTAGGATTCGTAATATTTATTCAAAAAATATGTAGGTACTCATGTGCACCTGCCCTGATTTATTTTTTATATGAACGATTTTGCATTAAAATTATTATTTGTTAAATAATTTTGAAAAATACATTTTTATGGCGCCATTTTTGTGAAAAATGACAAAAAAGATGACGTACAATATTGAAAATCTACCAGGAGCACATGATGTATCACTATAGAGTTCAAGTGGGGTGGGTCGCGAACTCACATGTCAAACTTTTGTCAACAAACCGGACCTCTCAGCGGTTTCGGTTGTTGTTTTACGACAAACGGCATTACGGCCGAAAAATCGATCCTGGCTAAAATGTTTTTGAAAAATATTATAGTCTAGATGTCTCCTCAACTAATTCGATCGTCATTACATACGCATCGCATGTGAAATATTTCAGGGCAAGCTAAACAAAATCAGATTTTTCCACGAAAAACACGTGCTTAGAAATTTTTAGTTTTTCATTCCTGGGTAGGTACTTATTTGACGACGACGTACTTCATTGAAAAAATTTGAAAAGAAATGCGTAGGTACTTTCACGAATAGGTAGCTTCAAAATAAATTAGGTTTTAATGCAATACTAAGGTAAAGTTGTTTCAATAAAGTTGAATAATTCAACAATGTTTTTAAAGTTAATTTTCACGTTCTGTGTAAGTTCTATTCGAGTTCTGTTGTTTTATCGTTATAGGCCAGTCGCATCATAAAACTGAAATAATTACAGAACTTTAATAGAATTTGAACAGAACTTTCACAGAAGGCTAAAATTAACTCGATTAGTACTCTCCCTGTACAAATTTTCTACACAAAATTGTAGAAAATATGTACAGGGAGACATCTAGCGGTGAAGAATGTAAGTACTGATTATTTTCATAAGAAAAATTCACACGAATTTATTCTATTTTTATTTTATGGCGAGGGGGGCGGAAATTTGACATTTCGAACGTACATTGCGTGGTCGAAGATATCGTCAAAAATACGCATTCTGGCCGAGATGTTTTTGAGTTAATCTTAAGTAGAGAGTTACTACAAGCAGTTAAAACTGTGATATGGTTCGCTTTCCATTCAAAATGTTACACAAGAGTGCATTTCACAATGACATGTTTTGACACTTTACGTAAAAAGCATTTTCCTCTAAAATATCTTTTGGCTTTCTAGCCAGTATAAAACCTAATTTTCTTACAAATAAATTCAGGTTGGGTAAATTTTCTCCAATATTGCAACACCGAAAATGAAAATTTTTCCATAACCCTCTTGAAGTTACGCAGTCCCCCCATAACACGTTTTTGTATGAAGATTTTTTTTTAAAGATGGCGGATTTCAATTTTTACGGCTTGGTGCGGTTAAAATTCAAGCGGGATTAGTCCAAGTTTGTGAGTTGGTCTTGCATGTGTAAAAAATATAAATACAGAATATTGTAAAACTGCAAATTATGAACTAGGTAGGTACCCGATAAACGGATTTAACTGATAAATTGGGCTCCAATATAGCTCAACATTAGGATTCGTATTATTTATAAAAATAAATACTTCTGCGAACTTTTTTTCATTGAAGTGATTACTTGACAAAAAATTCTGAATATACATTTAAATAGCGCCGTTTTTTTTAAATTACTGTAGGGAAACTTAGTACCTACTCGCGCACTATGAAATAATATTTTCTCTGTAATTTTTTAACTGAAATAAAAATAAGTTTAAGTTTCTAAAAAATTCTGAATAACACATTTTTATAGCGCCGTTTTTTGAAAAAATACTACAAGGGCCCCAAGTACCTACCCGTGCACTCATGTGTAGGTACCTACCCTGATTTATTTTTTATAGGAACGATTTTGCATTAAAATTATTATTTAAGAAATAATTTTGAAAAATACATTTTAATGGCGCCGTTTTTGTGAAAAATGACAAAAAGGGTGACGAACAATATTGAAAATCTACCAGGAGCACATAATACGCAGGAGTAAAATATTACAGACGATACATTTATTTACTAGACCAGGGAGGCAATTCTTTCATTGACAAAAATGATTAATTTAAATAAAAAGAAACATCCGAAGACGGGAGTTTTGAAGTGATACTTCTATAGCACTGCTGTGATTTGGATTTCGGATGAAACGGAAAAGACGATTACTCCACCTGCGACAATGGTCAAATTTTTTTTGCCAAATGGTGTAGGTACCTTTTGAATACTGTAGGGGTTCATACATTTTAAATTAAATTTCAATGTGAATATCGCACAAGAGTCCCACCTACTGCCGTCTGGAGTCAGTGAGACTACGGCATCCCCAGTTGTGCTTAGTTAAAGTTTCTAAAATATTCTGAATAATACATTTTTATAGCGCCGATTTTTTTAAATTAGTGCAAGGGCAAATTTTTTTTTTTTATATCCAAAATCCATTTTTTTTTTTCCAAAATTAAATTTTTTTTTTTAAAATTCAAAAATTTCCAAATCCAATTTTTTTTTTCCACAATTAAAAAATTTCCAAAATCCAATTTTTTTTCCAAAATTCAAAAATTTTCTAAATCCAAATTTTTTTTTCCAAAATTAAAAAATTTCCAAAATCCAATTTTTTTTTCAAAATCCAAAATTATTTTTTTTTTAAATTACACCTAACAGTACCCGAGATGGGTATCAAATTACGCGTCTCGATCTACACAATCCGAAGGGCTGAGTGAAAAAAATAAGCGATAAACTCCTAGGACCATTTTTTGAGATAAAGCTCTAATGGTTTTTTCTAATTTAAATTAAATGAAATACTGAACGCCCTGAGTCGGGCGGCAGGATTGGTTCAGTAATGAATTGAGCGGTAAGCTCCTGGGCCGTTTTAAAAGTATCGGCGACCAAAGTGGCACTGTGGTAAGAGTCTTTTCAACAGTAAACTATACGTTTCGGGTAACAAATTACGCGTATCGACCTGCATAACCCAAATGGCGCAGTGAAAATTTGAGCAGGAAGCTACTTGGCCTCCTTTTGCGAGAAAAGGCCCGTACTGAACGCCTTGAACCGGGTGACCGAAGCAGCCCGAGAGCGGATGTACGAAATTGGGCTGTCAACTGCCTGTGCCCTTTGTAGGCGCACACTCCTTGCTTTATCCACATTCAAACATCGTTTTTTCTTCACCTATTTTATTTTACACACACTCTTCGCTTCATCCGCGTTCACACGTCATATCGTGTAGTGTTTAACCCCTTGGTTGCCTCTGCAACAGGCAAAGCTAGTTAGTATAGTAATACGCAGTTTTTCGAAAAACTCACATGGGTCATACAGGCAAAAGACGACCTTGCCGCCCCTTAAGTTCGCCCACCCTAAGGATCGCTTTCGCTTGAAATGCGATTCAGTACCCCCCCCGCGCCTCAAGCGTTTTTCGAAAAACTCACATGGGTCATACAGGCAAAAGACGACCTTGCCGCCCCTTAAGTTCGCCCACCCTAAGGATCGCTTTCGCTTGAAATGCGATTCAGTACCCCCCCCCCCGCCTCAAGCGAAAATCGACCACTCTGCCTATCCAGTTTCACCGACCGCAGAGACCATTTTGGCAAGACTTCTGCGAAGGAATCCGCGGAGTTTTTTTTCCATACAAAATGCAATTTGCTAGAAATTTATTCGTATTATTTTAATGGCTATTCTGATACAAAATGACATTTTACAGGTACGACACGCGGTACGAGTTATCGTCGAAAAGTCGCATTCCGGCCGAGATGTTTTTCGATAAATACGAAGAACAGAAGTTAAGGAAGCTTTTAAAATCGACAAATATGTCGGTCACCATTCAAAATGTTACACGATAGCGCGCGGAAAAATGATATTTTATGACGTTTCGCAAAACTCGCTTTTTTTCTCGAGGGTGCATAATATAGCTGGCCAGTAGAAGACCTAATTTTCTTACAAACAAATTCAGGTTGGGTAAATTTTCTCACACCTTGGAACACTGGATTCTGAAATTTTACAAATGGCGGGTGGCCAAGCTCTCCGCCAACTAAACTTTTCAATCGGGCCAGGACAGCGTTGTTTGTATGGAAAACGTTAAAAACCACTCGATTTTCAGGCCGTGCTCGAGGTGGTGACTACATTATTTCGTTTCGGTCTTGCCAGCGATGAAAATATAATTGCAGACTATTGTACGTCTGCGAATGACGAACTAAGTAGGTACCTGATAAATGGGCTCCGATGCATTAGGATTCGTATTATTTATAAATATAAATACTTTGGAAACTATTTTTCATTGAAATGATTATTTGATAAAAAAATTCTGAAAATACATTTTAATGGCGTGTTTTTTTTTACGTATGTGCAGGTGTACCAACTGAGAATCTGAGTAGGTAGGTACCTGCACATAACAACTCGGAATCATCGTATGGGAATTGCATGTGTTTTTTATTTGGAAATTTGTAATGAAATTATTTGAAGTTGAAAGGATAATTTCTTTTGTAATTATTTTTTGAGCTGTTATGCCGTGTTGCGCTACCTTCGTCTTTAGCCTAGATATTTAAGGGATTTATTTTTTTTTAATATTATAGTTACATAACGCTTTTTTGTATTTAGCTTATTTATGATAATTATTCAACGTTAGAGGCGGGCATTGGCACTGCCGCCCCGGGAACCATTCGTTGGATGAGCAACACCTCATAAAAATGGGTATAAAATAATTTTGAAAATTATATTTTTATAGGGCCGTTTTTGTGAAAAATGACAAAAAGGGTGACGTACAATATTGAAAATCTAACAGGAGCTCATAATACGCAGGAGTAAAATATTACAGAGGGTACATTTATTTACTGGACTACTGAGACCTCACTTTTCAAAGTTTCACTTCTACCGCGTGTAAACTGCACTCGAATTTTTTTTGACAACGTACGTAGGTACCTACTCGGACACTATATATTCTGAACATTAAGTTTCACTTCTACCGCGTGTAAACTGCACTCGAATTTTTTTTGACAACGTACGTAGGTACCTACTCGGATAGTATATATTCTGAACATTTCTAAAAAAATGAGTAAATTTAAATAAAGATGGTCCAATTTTTTTTTGCGAAATGGTGTAGGTACCTTTTGAATACTGTACGGGAACTAATCGTTCGTACATTTTACATTAAATTTCAATGTGAAAACCGCACAAGAGTCCCAATTACTGCCGTCCGGAGTCAGTGCGACTACGGCGTCCCCAGTTGGGTTTAGTTTTAGTTTCTGAAAAATTCTGAATAATACATTTTTATAGTGCCGTTTTTTGAAAAACTACAGTAAGCGGCACTCGAATTTTTTTTGACAACGTCCTACTCGGATACTATTTATTCTGAACATTTCTAATAAAATGAGTAAATTTAAATAAAGATGGTCCAATTTTTTTTTGCCAAATGGTGTGGGTACCTTTTGAATACTGTACGGGTTCATACATTTTAAATTAAATTTCAATGTGAATACCGCACAAGAGTCTCAACTACTGCCGTCTGGAGTCAGTGAGACTACGGTATCCCCAGTTGGGTTTAGTTTGTCTCTTAAATTTCTGATTAATACATTTTTATAGCGCCGTTTTTTGAAAAATTACTCAGTTCAAAAATTTCCAAGACAAAAAATTTTTTTTTTCCAAAATTAAAAAAATTTCCAAAACTTAAAAAAATTTTTTTTCAAAATTCAAAAATTTCCAAAATCCAAATTTTTTTTTCCAAAATTAAAAAATTTCCAAAACTCAAAAAATTTTTTTTTGAAAATTCAAAAATTTACAAAATCCAAAAATTTTTTTTTTGAAAATTAAAAAATTTCCAAAGTCCAAAATTTTTTTTTTTAAATCCAAATTTTTTTTTTTTAAAATTACTCCCTACAGTACCCGAGATGGATATCAAATTACGCGTCTCGACCTACACAAACCGAAGGGCTGACTGAAAAAATTGAACGATAAACTCCGAAGACCCTTTTAGGCTCTATTGGTTTTTCTAATTTAAATTAAATGAAATACTGAACGCCCTGAGTCGCGCGGCTGGATTGGTTCAGTACTGAATTGAGCGGTAAGCTCCTGGGACGTTTTAAAAGTGTCGGCGACCAAAGTGGCACAATGGTAGGAGTCTTTGCAACAGTAAATTATACGTTACGGGTAACAAATTACAAACATCGTTTTTTTCTTTACCTATTTTATTTAACACACACTCTTCGCTTCATCCGCGTTCACACGTCAAATCGGGTAGTGTTTAACCCCTTGGTTGCCTCTGCAACAGGCAAAGCTAGTTAGTATAGTAATACGCAGTTTTTCTAAAAACTCACATGGGTCATACAGGCAAAAGACGACCTTGCCGCCCCTTAAGTTCGCCCACCCTAAGGATCGCTTTCGCTTATAGTAATACGCAGTTTTTCGAAAAACTCACATGGGTCATACAGGCAAAAGACGACCTTGCCGCCCCTTAAGTTCGCCCACCCTAAGGATCGCTTTCGCTTGAAATGCGATTCAGTACCCCCCCCCGCCTCAAGCGAAAATCGACCACTCTGCCTATCCAGTTTCACCGACCGCAGAGACCATTTTGGCAAGACTTCTGCGAAGGAATCCGCGGAGTTTTTTTTCCATACAAAATGCAATTTGCTAGAAATTTGTTCGTATTATTTTAATGGCTATTCTGATACAAAATGACATTTTACAGGTACGACACGCGGTACGAGTTATCGTCGAAAAGTCGCATTCCGGCCGAGATGTTTTTCGATAAATACGAAGAACAGAAGTTAAGGAAGCTTTTAAAATCGACAAATATGTCGGTCACCGTTCAAAATGTTACACGATAGCGCGCGGAAAAATGATATTTTATGACGTTTCGCAAAACTCGCTCTTTTCTCGAGGGTGCATAATATAGCTGGCCAGTAGAAGACCTAATTTTCTTACAAACAAATTCAGGTTGGGTAAATTTTCTCACACCTTGGAACACTGGATTCTGAAATTTTACAAATGGCGGTAGGGCAAAGCTCTCCGCCAACTAAAGATTTCAATCCAGAGACATCTAGCGGTGCGGAATATAAGTACGGATCGTTCACGCAATACAAAATCAAATGTCTGTCGAACACGCCTGTAGTTCTATTTCAATCCGTTCAAATCGGCAGGTTCGTCTGTATCGAAAGAAATTTGCTCAATTCACGAAAAAAGATCTCCGTATCGAGTGTTGCTAGGCGCTCGGTTTTGAAATGCCTATTTTGAGTAGGTAGGTACCTGCACATAACAATTCGGAATCATCAAATAAGAATTGCATATGTTTTTTTTTGGAAATTTGTAATGAAATTATTTGAAGTTGAAAGGATAATTTATTTTGTAATTATTTTTTGAGCTGTTATGCCGTGTTGCGCTGCCTTCGTCTTTAGCCTAGATATTTAAGGGATTTATTTTTTTTAAATATTAAAGTTACATAACGCTTTTTTTTGTATTTTGCTTCTTTATGATAATTATTCAACGTTAGAGGCGGGCATTGGCACTGCCGCTCAGGACACCATTCGTTGGATGAGCAACACCTCATAAAAATAGGTACACAATAATTTTGATAATTATATTTTTATAGGACCGTTTTTGTAAAAAATGACAAAAAGGGTGACGTACAATATTGAAAATCTACCAGGAGCTCATAATACGCAGAAGTAAAATATTACAGAGGGTACATTTATTTACTGGGCTACTTAGACCTCACTTTTCAAGTATTAGTTGAGATTGTTTTGGAAAAGTTTCACTTCTACCGCGTGTAAACTGCACTCGAATTTTTTTTGACAACGTACTCGGACACAATATATTCTGAACATTTCTAATAAAATGAGTAAATTTAAATAAAGATGGTCCATTTTTTTTTTTGCGAAATGGTGTAGGTACCTTTTGAATACTGTAGGGGAACTAATCGTTCGTACATTTTACATTAAATTTCAATGTGAAAACCGCACAAGAGTCCCAATTACTGCCGTCCGGAGTCAGTGCGACTACGGCGTCCCCAGTTGGGTTTAGTTTTAGTTTCTGAAAAATTCTGAATAATAAATTTTTATAGCGCCGTTTTTTGAAAAACTACGGTAAGCTGCACTCGAATTTTTTTTTGACAACGTCCTACTCGGTTACTATTTATTCTGAACATTTTTAATGAAATGAGTAAATTTAAATAAAGATGGTCCAATTTTTTTTTGCCAAATGTTGTAGGTACCTTTTGAATACTGTACGGGTTCATACATTTTAAATTAAATTTCAATGTGAATACCGCCCAAGAGTCTCAACTACTGCCGTCTGGAGTCAGTGAGACTACGGCATCCCCAGTTGGGTTTAGTTTAAGTCTCTAAAATTTCTGAATAATACATTTTTATAGCGCCGTTTTTTGAAATATTACTTTCAGTTATAAGTTCAAAAATTTCCGAGATCCAACAATTTTTTTTTTCCAAAATTAAAAAATTTCCAGAATCCAATAATTTTTTTTCCAAAATTAAAAAATTTCCAGAAACCAAAAAATATTTTTTTTTCACAATTAAAAAATTTCAAGAAACCGAAAATTTTTTTTTTCAAAATTCAAAAATTTCCGGAAACCAAAAAATTTTTTTTTCAAAATTAAAAAATTTCCAGAATCCGAAATTTTTTTTTCCAAATTTAAAAAATTCCCAGAAACCAAAATTTTTTTTTTTAAAAATTCAAAAATTTCCAGAAACCAAAAAAGTTTTTTTTCAAAATTAAAATATTTCCAGAATCCAAATTTTTTTTTTCCATAATTAAAAAATTTTCAGAATCCAAAAAATTTTTTTTTCAAAAACAAAAAATTTCCAGAAAACAAAATTTTTTTTTCCAAAACTAAAAAATTTCCAAAACTCAAAAAATTTTTTTTTTGAAAATTCAAAAATTTACAAAATTCAAAAAAACATTTTTTTGAAAATTCAAAAATTTCCAAAATCCAAAATTTTTTTTTTTTTAAATTACACCCTACAGTACCCGAGATGGATATCAAATTACGCGTCTCGACCTACACAATCCAAAGGGCTGACTGAAAAAATTAAACGATAAAATCCGAGGACCCTTTTAGGCTCTATTGGTTTTTCTAATTTAAATTAAATGAAAAACTGAACGCCCTGAGTCGGGCGGCTGGATTGGTTCAGTACTGAATTGAGCGGTAAGCTCCTGGGCCGTTTTAAAAGTGTCGACGACCAATGTGGCACTGTGGGAAGAGTCTTTTCGACAGTAAACTATACGTTTCGGGTAACAAATTACGCGCATCGATCTGCACAACCCAAATGGCGCAGTGAAAATTTAAGCAGGAAGCTACTTGGCCTGCTTTTGCGAGAAAAGGCCCGTACCGAACGCCTTGAACCGGGTGACCGAAGCGGCCAGAGAGCAGGCGTACGCAATTGGGCTGTCAACTATCTGTGCCCTTTGTAGACGGACACTCCTCGCTTTATCCACATTCAAATAACGTTTTTTTCTCTACCCATTTTATTTAACACACACTCTTCGCTTCATCCGCGTTCACACGTCATATCGCGTAGTGTTTAACCCCTTGGTTGCCTCTGCAACAGGCAAAGCTAGTTAGTATAGTAATACGCAGTTTTTCGAAAAACTCACATGGGTCATACAGGCAAAAGACGACCTTGCCGCCCCTTAAGTTCGCCCACCCTAAGGATCGCTTTCGCTTGAAATGCGATTCAGTACCCCCCCCGCAGTTTTTCGAAAAACTCACATGGGTCATACAGGCAAAAGACGACCTTGCCGCCCCTTAAGTTCGCCCACCCTAAGGATCGCTTTCGCTTGAAATGCGATTCAGTACCCCCCCCCTGCCTCAAGCGAAAATCGACCACTCTGCCTATCCAGTTTCACCGACCGCAGAGACCATTTTGGCAAGACTTCTGCGAAGGAATCCGCGGAGTTTTTTTTCCATACAAAATGCAATTTGCTAGAAATTTATTCTTTTATTTTAATGGCTATTCTGATACAAAATGACATTTTACAGGTACGACACGCGGTACGAGTTATCGTCGAAAAGTCGCATTCCGGCCGAGATGTTTTTCGATAAATACGAAGAACAGAAGTTAAGGAAGCTTTTAAAATCGACAAATATGTCGGTCACCATTCAAAATGTTACACGATAGCGCGCGGAAAAATGATATTTTATGGCGTTTCGCAAAACTCGCTCTTTTCTCGAGGGTGCATAATATAGCTGGCCAGTAGAAGACCTAATTTTCTTACAAACAAATTCAGGTTGGGTAAATTTTCTCACACCTTGGAACACTGGATTCTGAAATTTTACAAATGGCGGATTGCAAAGCTCTCCGCCAACTAAACATTTCATTCAGGCCAGGACAGCGTTGTTTGTATGGAAAACGTTAAAAACAACTCGATTTTCAGGCCGTGCTCGAGGTGGTAAACACATTTTTGCGTTTCGGTCTTGCCAGCGATGAAAATATAATTGCAGAATATTGTACGTCTGCGAATGACGAACTAAGTAGGTACCCGATAAATGGGCTCCGATGCATTAGGATTCGTATTATTTATAAATATAAATACTTTGCGAACTCTTTTTCATTGAAATGATTATTTGATAAAAAAATTCTGAAAATACATTTTAATGGCGTGTTTTTTTTTTTACGTATGTGCAGGTGTACCAACTGAGCATCTGAGTAGGTAGGTACCTGCACATAACAACTCGGAATCACCGTATGGGAATTGCATGTGTTTTTTATTTGGAAATTTGTAATGAAATTATTTGAAGTTGAAAGGATAATTTCTTTTGTAATTATTTTTTGAGCTGTTATGCCGTGTTGCGCTACCTTCGTCTTTAGCCTAGATATTTAAGGGATTTATTTTTTTTAAATATTATAGTTACATAACGCTTTTTTTTGTATATTGCTTCTTTAAGATAATTATTCAACGTTAGAGGCGGGCATTGGCACTGCCGCCCCGGGAACCATTCGTCGGATGAGCATTCTGAACATTTCTAATAAAATGAGTAAATTTAAATAAAGATGGTCCAATTTTTTTTTTGCGAAATGGTGTAGGTACCTTTTGAACACTGTACGGGAACTAATCGTTCGTACATTTTACATTAAATTTCAATGTGAAAACCGCACAAGAGTCCCAATTACTGCCGTCCGGAGTCAGTGCGACTACGGCGTCCTCAGTTGGGTTTGGTTTTAGTTTCTGAAAAATTCTGAATAATAAATTTTTATAGCGCCGTTTTTTGAAAAACTACAGTAAGCTGCACTCGAATTTTTTTTTGACAACGTCCTACTCGGATACTATTTATTCTGAACATTTCTAATAAAATGAGTAAATTTAAATAAAGATGGTCCAATTTTTTTTTGCCAAATGGTGTAGGTACCTTTTGAATACTGTACGGGTTCATACATTTTACATTAAATTTCAATGTGAAAACCGCACAAGAGTCCCAATTACTGCCGTCCGGAGTCAGTGCGACTACGGCGTCCCCAGTTGGGTTTAGTTTTAGTTTCTGAAAAATTCTGAATAATACATTTTTATAGCGCCGTTTTTTGAAAAACTACAGTAAGCTGCACTCGAATTTTTTTTTGACAACGTCCTTCTCGGATACTATTTATTCTGAACATTTCTAATAAAAAGAGTAAATTTAAATAAAGATGGTCCAATTTTTTTTTTGCCAAATGGTGTAGGTACCTTTTGAATACTGTACGGGTTCATACATTTTAAATTAAATTTCAATGTGAATACCGCACAAGAGTCCCAACTACTGCCGTCTGGAGTGAGTGAGACTACGGCATCCCCAGTTGGGTTTAGTTTAAGTCTCTAAAATTTCTGAATACATTTTTATAGCGCCGTTTTTTGAAAAATTACTTTCAGTTATAAGTTCAAAAATTTCTGAGATCCAACAATTTTTTTTTCCAAAATTAAAAAATTTCCAGAAAACAAAAAAATTTTTTTTCCAAAATTAAAAAATTTCCAGAAAACAAAAATTTTTTTTTTCCAAAATTAAAAAATTTTCAGAATCCAAAAATTTTTTTTTCCAAAATCAAAAAATTTCTAGAAAACAATTTTTTTTTTTCCAAAATTAAAAAATTTCCAAAACATAAAAATTTTTTTTTTTGAAAATTCAAAAATTTACAAAATCCAAAAATTTTTTTTTTTGAAAATTCAAAAAGTTCCAAAATCCAAAATTTTTTTTTTGCAAATTTAAACATTTCAAAAGTCCAAAAATTTTTCTTCAAAATCCAAAAATTTTTTTTTTCGAAATTCAAATATTTCGAAAATCCAAAATTTTTTTTTTTTTTAAATTACACCCTACAGTACCGAGATGGATATCAAATTACGCGTCTCGACCTACACAATCCGAAGGGCTGACTGAAAAAATTGAACGATAAAATCCGAGGACCCTTTTAGGCTCTATTGGTTTTTCTATTTTAAATTAAATGAAAAACTGAACGCCCTGAGTCGTTGCGGCTGGATTGGTTCAGTACTGAATTGAGCGGTAAGCTCCTGGGACGTTTTAAAAGTGTCGGCGACCAAAGTGGCACAGTGGAAGGAGTCTTTGCAACAGTAAATTATACGTTACGGGTAACAAATTACAAACATCGTTTTTTTCTCTACCTATTTTATTTAACACACACTCTTCGCTTCATCCGCGTTCACACGTCAAATCGCGTAGTGTTAAACCCCTTGGTTGCCTCTGCAACAGGCAAAGCTAGTACAATTAATTTTCATGTTTCCCGTCCGCGGTTTTATGCGTCATTAGAGAAAATTCAAGGCCTACTAGAGTAAAGGGTCTGGACGCGCAACAGCCAAATTACAAAGTCAGTGCCGTCGCTAAGTAAAATTTACTGTTAATAATAGTCTTATAATGACTACACACTTATATGATTGGGATAAAACAACATACAAATCAGCAGAAAAAGAAATACAATAAAAATCAACGCCATCGGCAAACTATCGTTGTTCATTATAGCTTGAAAACTTGACACTTCAAAATTTGACTTGTGCCCAGGTCTCCTACTTTGGTCGACCTCGAGGCAGTAATCGACGGGACTTTTGAATTTTGAATACGAAAATGCCGCCCGCATCTTTTGTTTCGTTTATATGCACATATTCTCTAAACATCTATCTCTATCGTAAATTAATAACTTTTGAAAACAAAAGAGTGTTGCTTAATTGTCACATTAAATTTTGAGTTTGTGAGACTATGGCGCTTCTATTTATATGTAAAACGTCATTGACTTTCCCCAAATCTAGGATCTCCTCATAAGGTTTTAAATTATAACAAATTCCCCCAGTTTGGGGTAATTACTTCGAAGGTACTTCCAAATCTTTTTCAGTTTTCAAAACAAATGCTTTCGAATTTTCACTATTTTTCTTGCCATTGTTCCAAATTTCAAGTTCGGCAACATGATGGATTCCATCTATTCGGCAACATGATGGTTAAATGAGGCAAGAACTGGATAAATGATAATCCGATAGGAACCGATCCGATGCATATTCTCATTTCAAAACCAAACAAACAAGTTTAAAATGTATCATTTCCCATAGATTCCATGGTTTACCTTTATTACGGCCACCCACAGAGCGTTCAATAAAATACGAATCCAATACATAATTGGTAAAAGGTGATTTAACGAAATTCAACAATTTATAAACGATTTCGTTATCTTAATGGGTGACTTCTTAATAAAGGATCTGATCTTTAAAATAATTAATCGACTGTAAATTCCGACTAAAACGATTTAGGGTGTTCATTCATTCGGCGAGACGCGGCAGGTAGAAATATCCTACCTTTTTGGAAAAGTACAACTCAAAAAAAACACTTCAACATTATTGAATAGATCTGGACACGCGGATGAGGGATAGGCGATTCATAGACAAATGTGGTCCAGACGGTTGTTGAGGCGGGGAATGGGCTCCTGTGTTCTGTGACGAATTGTCGAAGATTACAAAAGGAGACGATGCTGAAGAGGGTGCTTTATTCTAATTTAATTAGGTACACCATCGACCAAGATGGAGCAGCGTATAAGTCTTAGTGTCTGTGGTACCTCTCCAACGACAATAAAGTGCGTATCGTTATGGCTTGCGTCTAATATGTACAATACCTACAGACGATAACATTAACGATATTTTCGCGAATTAAAGCGATAAATGGTGTTTTTAGCGATAAAGACGTTAAAATAAAAAATAAAATAACAAGGGATTGTTTTTAACACGATGATACCAACTCCACCATATGATCTGAAGAGGTAAGATTGGGATCAAATGAGACCTCGAGATCCCTTTTGGATTTAACTGAAGATAATAATAATACATAATTTATATCGGATATAAATATATATATTTAATATATAAAATTTAATATATAAAAATGAACGTTTCTTTATTTAAGTTGACAAAAGTTAGTTTCCAAAAAAATGACAGTTTAGCGATGAAAAAGAATTTTCTACGGAAATGACCTCGCCGTCCAAAAGCAGTTTGAATGAAAATATACCAATGGTTGACAAAAGTCTGTTTCCCAATAAATGGCGGTTTCGAAAAAAAAATCTTTGAGGATACTATGTGGAGGGTTTTGTTAGGAAAGGAAGTAGAGGAAGTTCTGGGAAGGAAATGGGTATTAGGGATGGATAGGAGTCTGGGAGAAATATGTCCAGGATGACGTATGAATCCATCCCTCAAAATTGCGATACAAGGCTATGTTCCGAGAAAGTACGGCTCAACCGTTCTCTCCCGACCCGGCCTGCCTTGCTGCTGGTGGGCAGACGCTTCTGCAGCCAAGACCCAGACAAATCTCACCCTATGAACCCGGGCACCGCGGCTAAGTCACCTAACGTAGCGAATCACATAACCTATAACAGAGGTGTTGTTCCAAAATATAGTTCCCGGTGCGATGGTATCCATACATGACCCCAACTTGAAAGCTTTGGCGTTATGAAATTATTTCCTATACTATTCTTCCTTTGCGATGAATTTTTGTTGAGTTATTTTTTTTTATTTTTTATTTTTTTATTAATCTATAAACATAGGGTTATACATAGGGTTTAATTGATGCCTGTCTCACTAGGATTTACCTGTGTTGAGACAGGCGTTATTGTGCGCACGACCGCGAACGTTTCATTAAATGCTGGTGTGCTCTGGCAACATGAAATTTGTATAAAAAATAGCAACAGGTGCCACGCGAGCTGTTTGAAAACTGAACGTACCGGGACTGAATGTATGAAATGCGGGAGAACGCGGGAGAGGGTTCTCGGGACGGGGGAAGATGGAAAGGAACGCGTGAGAGGAATGGGATGCGGGAGGCGTAGGGGAAGCGGAAGGGAAACGCGACGAATGGAAAAGGTCACGCAGGGAGTAACAATTTCTTTATTAAGTGGCATTGCTTCGTATGCCGGGAATTGCTAGAACAGTATAAGAATCTAGTTAATTTGAATTCGAACACGCCTGGCTTCGAGCCCGTGACTTCTGAACTCGCCGTGAAAGAACTTAGTGAAACTCTTGACTACTTAGGTCGCCATTTCTATTGTGTAACCTGCGCATGTCGGTACAATGTATATTAAGCCACATTGGTTCGCACCACTAAAACGCGGATAATTCCCGACCAGCGCATTCTAATGCCGAATGCCTTCCAGACTTATCGCTGAACACCAAATGCATTAAACTTTAAACCGAGCTCAAGAACGTAATAAAATATTACGACATGAAAGTCTCGCACTGTTGGCTTTAGTGGGAAATTTATTGATAGGTAATCGGTAAACGCTTACCTCGGCAGTGCGATTTTAGTGAGATTGCGACTTTACAGCAGGATTCCGGAAAACGGTATTGTGTTGCTATGACCGAAGCTAGTCCGAGTTGATGGCCATTTTGGAATGATTCCTCAGCAACTAGTCCATACTAAATTTATAAATATACTGCTCGAGTTTATTTGTTACGCTTTCACGCATAAAACAATAAAACGATCTAAAAAATTCTTTCACCAATAGAAACCTAAATTACATGCGAAGACTATAGGCTGTATAGAGTGGTAAGCTCTGGCGTTATGAAGTTATAAATATTAATAAATTATATTTGTTATACGTTTTCTGTCGAAGCGAGTTATTGCTAACGTCAGAAAACAAATCGTTGCCATGGAAATGATGTTGATGTATTTGTGGGCTCTATGCTGGTAGGTACTCAGCCCCCTACCTACTGGTCGGCTGCTGCTCCAGAAAACTCAAATATTAGAATATGTTTCGTTTTTTTTTGGACAAGCTTTTGTTTTGGAATAAATGTCAGATGAGAGTTCCCACATTAAAAATATAATTCGTAACGATTATAAAGACTGCATAATAAATAGTGTTATTATATTTACAAACTTCCAAATATTGAAATAAAAAATAAATCTCCGAGATGTTTGAAAGCGCATAAATTCCGAACGACTGCACCAAATTGGATATTTTTTCTTTGAGCATTATGAAATTTAGGTTGCAACTGAAATTATATTTTAATATTTGAAAACTGAATGTAGTGGGAATGAATGTATGGAATTCGGGAGGGGGTGGGATGAGGGGAGGAGTGGGGATAATTGATAAGTGCAAGCGCTACAGTAATTTCCCCTTATACCATGCGAGCGAAGCCGCGGGGAAAAGCTAGTAAGTAATAAAGCAATAGCTAATAAGTAATAACGGAGGCTCCAACGAACGACCATAGCCAATAACAGAGCGCTAGAACTCAATTTGTGGAGTAAATGTTTTCCGTACGAAATCAGTGAAAATTTGCCTGTGTTTTGCATGACAATAACTGTCGACATAAATCCATCAAAAACAATAGTAATAGAATTCATACCAAACCCATAAACCAGTCCCAGCGAAAGCACGCTCGGACGTCATCGTTATTTCTCCTCTTCCTTCTCACGCATCTTGTTTGAAAACGAAAAACCCAGAAGATACTAGAATGATGACATCAAGCACGATCTCTCGCTGGGAAAATATTATACTCTTCACAAACAACGAGAACTATTGTTATTGATCCCATAGGAAAGTTTTTATTTTTCAAACATTTTAAATTCGACATAAATGTGGAAATTTATAATCGGGAACAGGCCGCTAACGATAAACCTCCTAATGAAGATGGCGAAAAGGTTTAAATTCCCATTTAACACCGTCTCCTGTTTCGATTAATTAAAAAAAAATTGCATACTTCAGGCACAAATATGTAAATATTTTACGATAATTTTCTAAACAGTTTAATTTCACAGCGTACAATAAAACCATAACCGGAAAGGGGTTAGATATAGAGGATTTTGAACTTGAAAGCAGTTTTTAAAGGCCTGACACTGTATTTTTTTCTTGAATTATAAAAAGACTAATAAAAAATGCTTGATTACTTCAAAGGAGTGCGTTCCACCAGCAGGTTTTTTTTTATATGAATACCGCACAAGAGTCCCGAGCTGTCTGAAGCCAGTGAGGATTGGTCCCCGATTGGGGTATGGTGTGAGGCTGCAGGCAGTGGAGAGGGGAAGTAGAGGTGGAAGAGGACTATGAGGAAGTACCTGGTCATTCAGATCTGATCACCAAACAAATGGCTAAAGCCATTTCAAGCAACGCTTCTTACACCACGGCGATACTGAGAGCATTTTCCACTCTGGAACGTGCGGCAAATATACTCTATATTATTTAAATCGACTATTAAATTATTATAAAAATAACTAATACGAAAACAACTTGCTGTCAATATAAGTTAACGATATTCAATACTGATACTTTTTTGTTACATTTTTTGATATGTATAATGAATTATATCAATGTTAGGGTAAGTTCTGAACTTCTTTGAGAAAGGAATATAAACTTTTTTTGTAGGTTGTATCGAACCAGTCTTTCAGGATTTAGATATTTTTATTTACATTTTCCTTTACTATTTTAGATATCATAAATAAGTTTTAACTTCAAATATTAATTGATGTATATTGAGGTAGAACCTGCAGACAAGCAGCCATGTGGCAACTTCGCGAAACTACCCATTTATTGTCTAATTCGTATTCTGTTAAGTGTGTTTTGTTAGAAATAATAAAAAAATTAAAAAAAAAAAAAAAAATTACTATCGTTTAATGTTTCAACAAAAACTTTAACTTTTTGGAATAGCTTTTGAATCACTGAAGAAGAAGGTAATATAAAATATTCCGTGATAGTGGATCCCCGATCGTTGGTCTCCCAGCGTACTTATGCACAATATGCAGTCGGATTAGGGAAAATACGGCATATCTACTCACTATATATAACTAAGTGTCCCCGAAGAGAAGTGTATCACCGAATAACAAAGCTATAAAACTATTTTCATTCAAATGCATTAAGGATACGACTACTTCTCTATGTACTGTGTATCCCAGCGTACAAGTACAAAAAATAAATTAGTTTGATATCCATACAAACTTGATGTTAAAGGTATTTTTGAAGTTTATTTTAGGTTTGAAATTGACTAATAATGAACAAAAATTATAATAATTTAATAACTATAATAATAACAACTGGGATCGACTGTCGGGTCACATATATAAACAAATCTCAATTTTTATTATTTATTTATTATGTGTATCTATATAAAAGGTTTACATATATTTTTTTGGCCTGTCTCACTAGGAAATCCTGTGTCGAGACAGACTAGATTACAAATATTAAATAAAGTACATTTTTCAGTAAAGCAAAAATATTTGACAAATTTACAGGTTGGTATGTAGTGGTAACAATAATGAATAGAGTAATAGAGGATTATATTTGGGTGAGGTGACTAATTATTGCACGACTTTTTTCGATGATCCATTGTTTGATCAGGATTTTGAATTTGTTAATATTATTCGATTGTCTTGTTTTGTCAGGCAGGTTATTGCATATTTTAGATGCAATGTATTTGAAATTTCTTTGACCAAATGTTGTGTTTGTTTTAGGTATTTGTATGAGTTCTTTGGTATTGTGCCGCGTGTTTACAATATTTTTGGTATTTTCATAAAATATATGTGTTTTATTTTTAAAGATAGTTTTTGTGTAAATTTTTTTTTTTTTTTTACATGAAATACCGCACAAGAGTCCCAACTGCTCCCGTCTGGAGCCAGTGAGACTATGGCATCCCCAATTGGGGTATGTTGTGAGGCTGAAGGTAGTGGGGGGGAGGGGGGAAGGAGATAGGGAAGAGGTAGGTGGGGAAGTACCTGGCTATTCAGATCTGGTCACTAAACACGGCTAAAGCCATTTCAAGCAAAGTTTCAATTCTGAATGGTGGTCTTACACCAGGGCGATACTATTAGTATCTTCCACTCTGGAACGTGCCGCAAATATATCATATATTATTTTAAATGAATAAATTGTGAAATAACACAAATTAATCAAATAAAATTTATTTGCGCACGCCGGGTTCGAACCCGCGACCTTCGGATTGTGAGTCGAGAGTCTTGCCTCGGGACCACGGAGGCCGTAAATTTGTCGAATATCAAATACATGGAATTCGTTGAACATATCTACAGTACTTGTTATTATGGGAACTTTAAGAATAACTTTCATAATTAATTTTTGTGCCTTTGATAATGAATCTATAGCTGATAGTGTTGCACCTCCCCGTGCGATTATTCCATATTCAATGATTGATTGACAAAGAGAGTAATAAACAATTTTCATAGATTTGGAATCTAGTATGTTTCTAATGTTTTTGAAGAAATAAATATGTTTTATAAGTTTATTTGTGATAAGTGGGCAATGTGTATTCCACTTAAGATATTGATCAAATGTAAGACCAAGATATTTGATTTGGTCCGTTAGATCTAGGCTAGGACATTGAAGAATGTATTGTGGATACAAGAACATTCATGTATTTTTTTTTCAACATCTTGATTAGGTTGGCCAACGATATTCATACTATAAGTAATGTGTTTTGGTAGTATTTAATGCAAGAGAATTAATATCTAGCCATTTTTTAACAGAGTTAATTGATTTCTCAGCCATTTTGTAGGCGTCTAAACAAGTGTCGCATTGAATGAGTAGCACAGTATCTTCAGCAAAACTTACTATTTTTCCATCTATCATTAGGTTACAAAGATCGTTTATGTATATAAGAAACAAAGTAGGGCCTAAGACGCTTCCTTGGGGAACTCCGTAGGTTAAAGGGAGTGGTTGGCTGAATTTGTTTTCGATTTTGACACTTTGGGAGCCCATGACACAACCACAATATAGTTATATGGTTCCATCGCGATATCTCGAGATAATTATCAACATAACAAAAAATTGAGTCCAAAACGATGTTGTAGATAGTCCGACTGAAGAAAAGGTCTCTCCAGATCCGGCCCGCCATGCAATAGGTGGTCTGGCGCATCTGTCGCCAATACTTAGTCAAACCTCACCCCGTTAACCCCTGCTAAGTCATCAAACGTAGCGAACCACATGGGGTGCGCCTTTGCAGGAGTGTTGGCGAACAAATAAATGATTTCTGGGTGACTGTACTCATACGTAATATCCTCAAATTAAAATAATATGTATATTATAATTCGCTTTAAAAAAATGAGAATATTTTATGAAAATTGGATCGATAATAAATAATAAATAATAATAACAAAATAAATCCCTTTGGCAATAAAAATATTATACCTATATGCATTAATAGTTGAATTGTCTACATCTAATACCCACGTCCAATGTCTGATTCGCAACGGGCGTGTTTTAATTTAATTTCTTATCGCTATTTCGCCATCGTAACTTTCAATTATTACAGGGCAGAAATCGATTTCGGTACAGAGGTAATAATTTAATCCTACTATCAATCATCAACCAAAGCATTCTGGTTCTAGTGCGAATGAGAAGTCTATCACATGGAAACGATATAACTTAGTTTCACGGTGTTAATTAATTATTATTAAATTCCTTCTGATTAAATCTTAAGTTATATAATTAAAAAGAACCTTCGACTCAAGCCTTTCATCAGCTGAATTCTGAAATATAATAATAATCCTTTGCACCCTTTTTTATAATATATAAACAATAATGTACAGGGTGTATCAGGGTGCACTCGACAGAATTTAATCAGCGATTCCTGAAGCTTATTTGGGGTACCTAAAGAAATAATATGTCATTTTGCTGTCCGGTGATATTTCTTTTAATTTTTGAAGTGGAACTTCTTTAGCACCGTTATGAATTGAAACTCGAATAAAAAGAGTCAAACACATACATTTATAGGATTAAGCCTGGGAGAGAATTAGGTAGAATAAAATCTTACCTACATCTTTGGCCGCTTTGATTGTAACTTTTCAAGGCTCCTATTGGTTGAGATTGTTTTGGTGAAGTTTCACTTCTACCGCGTGTGAACTGCACTCGATTTTTTTTGTTTATTAGGACAACTCTCTTTTATTATTTTTGAAGGTTATTCCCATTAATTTAAGAATAAAGTAACTCTATTCATGAGTTAGATAACAATAATTCAAGAAGATGACATTAATAATCTAAACAAAAATATGAAAGAGAACAAGACACAAAAAAGGTAACGAACCTAGAACCTCTCGTTTTAACTCAACAAACGCCTTATCAATTCGGCTACTGACTCCACTTCTTTAAAGGTCATATTTATCAATTTCACAACCAAAGTTTAGAATTAACAATATTATCTTTGACTAATTTTCCAAGTTGCGACCGTTATCTTTTTATTTTTCTGTGTCTTGTTTTATATTTTATTGGTGTTATCTTCTTCTTCAATGATATTTTCTGTTAAATTAAAATAAATAAATACCAGCCAGAACGGCTAAGCTTTGCATTGATAAGCTTTCGGATTCCACTATTTTACTCGAAGTAGGAATTTATTTCAGTGCTGAAATTCTGGGACTATCTTCCATATGTATTCTTTTTTGCACAGAATATGTATTCCTTTTTGACATCTTCAATTCATCACTAAATAAATACAAAATTTTACTGAAGTAGTTCAGTTATTTAATATATAAAGTTCATTGTCTGTAGCGGGCGAACGGCGAGAATTTGAATGGTATTCAAGTTTTTTCCAAGGTTGATGAAACGTTGAACTCTTGATCTTCAAAACAACGATAAGATCACTGTCCTTACAAAATTTCGAAAAACTGCCCCATCCCATTTCCTACCCCTTAAAGCAGTATTTTTCATTTATTTCTCAAAATAAAATGAAATTTTTTGTCTTCATGAGTTTTCGAAAATCTCATGCAGAGCATGCAGGGCATAAGGCCCGGGCAACGCCGAGAACATCAGTTTATATTATCTTGATGGATTCATTAATGAAATTTTGCACACCTTCAAAATATGAGGAAGGTCATTTGTATGTGAGATTTCCAAAAATCAACCAATTCACTTTTCCCACCACTTAAAGAAGAATGATTCAGCTAGCACATAATAAATACACTGATATTTTTACTATTCATATCTAAAAGCCCCTGAAAAGGGCGTTAATGAATGAATAAATTATAATGTTTGACACTTAGGCTTATATTGATCCTAAATTCTATTGTCTCCACAGCCTATGCCTTGATTGAGAAGTGACATTTCATCTGTTTAGTGCTTGCGCAGGAACGAGGAAGTGTAAGAGTACCTACGGTTTCAAATCGTGCAAATATGAACTTGATAAGAAACGTGCAGGTACCTATATCGACTCGGCCGTTGAACCTTATTGGAATCCCACTGCACATAGATTCCCTAGACGTGTGAATATACCAATTACAATGAAACTAGAATTTATTTACGACTTTTTGAGTCCTAGGCTACAGATTGCTAATGAAATTATTTATCACTAGCGATTTTCCGGCAAGCGTTGCAATGCCATTTAATAAAGAAATTGTTTCTCCCTGCGTGTCCTTTCACATTCGTCTCATTCCCCTTCTACCACCTCTTCCCCTCCCATAACTTATTCCCTTCACGCGTTCTCCCTCCACCTTCCCCACTTCCCTCTCCGCTCTCCCCGTCCCCCGTCCAGCCTTCATTGTTGACAGTTTCGTAAGAGTTTTTGTAATGATTAAAAAACTTTTCAAATGCATTGTCATGTTGTTGTAATAATTCAGAAACCTTCGCGAGGGAGGAATAAAGGTGTTTTGGAAGTTTCAAACATTTCTAATGCAATTCCATAGCAATACATTAACAATTTACATGTACATAAAACAAGCCAATTTTGATTTGTACAAATCAAAATATGTATATATAATAATTATTTTATATATATAAATTAAGGTTTTTGTAATTATTAAACATATACGGTACATGATAGAAAAAATTCGAGTGCAGTTTACACGCGGTGGAATCGAAACTTTACCAAAACAATCTGAATCAATTCTTGAAAAGTGAGGTCATAACCAAAGCGACCAATGAGCGCAGACCTCGCGCAATATCCGGTTTATATCTCAACCAATAAAAGTGTAATTGTGTGTTAAGCCTTTAAAAGTGACATCATTATCAGAGCGCAGTTGATGCGTCGCAGGTGCAGTAATCGCCATTTCCATTTCATCCGAAATCCAAATCATAGCTGTGCTATAAAAGTTTCACTTCAAAAAGATTTTCACAAGATGTAGGGAAAAAACAGTGATAATAATTATTAGTTTATATGTGAAGTGCCGTTTTCATAGAAAATCACCTCAAGGAAGCTTTTTAATTTATTTCTTCAAAATTCGCAAATTCACTGTGTGGCGTCGTAATTAATTTAATGAAAACAAATAAATTTGTGTACACCACTATTTAATAGTGGTGTACACAAAGTTATTTGTTTTCATTAAATTTTTAATTTAATTTATTTAACCTATAACCTATCACTTACGGAGCCTTGGATTTGTCAATAGGCCGTATAGGCCGCGGCCTAGGGGCGGCAGCCTACAAGTGAGTGATTACGATAGGTGGCAACTTCTAAGAAGGAGGAAGGGGCGGCGCAAATAAATGAATGAATGACCTGTAATTATGAAACGTTTCAATCCGCTGCTGCACTTATGATTAATATTTATACCAGAATTCACTTCAATGATCTTACTTCGGACACACATTTAATTCTATCGATTTATCATTTCAAAGTCATATTACGACCTATCGACTCTTAGGCCGTAGATAGAACAATGAAAACGATCAGTTAATGAAGTGAGAATTTAAATATTTAAAAAAGTTTAATAACATTTCACCCAACATTTCATTTTTGGGAACTTTCCTTCATTTCAAACACAACAAACGCATTCACAACACACTTCTATTGGTTTATTTATTCAGTGTATATGCCATATATAAATCTAAATCTACCACTTTACACCCCCCATTAGGATCCACGTACAACATTCAGCACCTCCTTGCTTATTATTTGGTTGACCGACCATAGTCCTACCGCTGAAAGCTCCGCTGTTACCCCCTGTCGATATTGTTATAACTAAAATTGAGTCGAACACAGTACCCATTCGCACCTCGTATGCATTGAAATCATTGTTTCTTCAAACACAGCAAACTTATATTGTGGCACCATTTTAATTAAAAAAAATAATAAAATACTTCGTTTTTACCACTTTTATTATTTATAAAACCAACATGTTTCGTGAGCTATAACCCTAAGAAGTTTAAGTAAACCCTGAAGAAGTGACCTTAGCTCACGAAACATGTTGGTTTTATAAGCAATAAAAGTGGTAAAAACTAAGTATTTTATTAATTTTGAAATCATTGTGGTTGATGCGTGTCAAGCAATTGATGTCGTAATTTGTTATTTAGTGATTATTAAAGATTTTTGGGTGTATCTTTGTCCATTTATATTGTTCAAATAATTATACGATACGCTTGTACACTCCAGCCAGGAGTACTCCTATAGGAGACTTGGAACACATGCTCCGAGGATGGGAAGGAGGTTGGAGTTTAATCGACCGGCATACGTGGCAACCTAATAAGCCAATATTGGAATGTAGGTTGGGAAGAGGAATAAAGGAATGGAATGAGCTTTGGTTTTTGTGTCTCGCATTTCGCTCTTCTCGTTCCCAGCTTCCTGCTATCCACTTCCATCTTCCTGCTTTTTGCTTATCGGTATTCGGTCCCCGCCATATCCTTACTGGAGGAAAGTTCAAGATCCTCCCTGTACTGCCATGTGATAATAATTCTATCATGCAATAATAATTCTACCCTCGCCAATGGTTATGGAACATCGTTCTCAATATTATTTTTACGATTTAAAAATAAAACAATAACTTTGTAAACACCACTTTTATTTTTTTATATACTTAATGCCGACCGAATTTTGCTACAACCGTAACTTCTTCAGGGCAGTATAATACTCTACTAAAATTAAGTTACATGTGTTATAGATAATAAACATATAGTTTAAACAAAATGGACTGGACTACTCAAGTGAAGACGAAGTAGGAATAAGTGTAGATAGAGAATTTTATTATTGAATCTAGATATGTTTAGTTTAAGGTGTGCTGTGAACGTTCCCAAAATTAAATAAATAGCCTGAAAACAGAGAATTTATTTTAAAAAAAAACTTTTTAATCATAAGATTAATTAGCAAAATTAAAATAATATTTAGAAATTTATAGTGTGTACTTAAGTAATGAAAGAGAAATATGTATATTTCTTTTAACTTAATAAATAAAAAGAGAAAACTCCTTGATTCCTTACGTCATAGTGGTAAATAATTTCAGTATCGCCTTTGTGAAAAATCGAAACATTGCTTGAAATGGCTTTAGTCGCATTTGGTGACCTGATAGGAGTAAAAAGTTATTTGCAAACTTTGCACTGTTCCATCTCCTTACTTGCTTTCTGCATTACAACACACCGTTATTATGAATGCCGCAGTCCTAATGGCTCCATACGGATAGGAGCACTTGGGACTCTAGGGTAATATTCATACTTAAAAAAATGTCATACGTCGTGCAAATAAGACAACCTCAAAATTATAAATATATCGAAAATCTTTCTTGACACACATACCTCCGCGGAACACCATTTAGGAACCGCTGGCTTGGCTAACGTATAGGAGTCGAACGGACAACGGATAAATTGGAAACAATAAATTACTTTCAAATTGGTACAAATCACACTTCTTGGAATTAACAAATTAATCTTCTTCTTCTAATATATAAAGTTTATTGTCTATGGGGGCCGGTGGCGTGGTTTGATGAAACTTTGCACACTTGACCTTCAAAACAATGGAAAATATAGAGCAAATACGTTTACGTGAAATTTCTAAAAAGCTTCCACATTTCCACACAGCAGTATTTTGATGATTTTGATGAAAGTTTGCACATCTGATGCTTTAAATTAGAGAAAAATGTCTACATCAGATTTCAAATGGTTCGATAAGTTTGGTGAATTAGCAGGGGTGCCCGAGTTCACGGGGTGAGGTTTGTCTAGATCCTGGAGGCGGATGACCAGAATACACTGAACCCCAGATTCCTACCCACCCCTTAAACCCTTTTCCTTTCCAGAACTCTCCTCCCCTTCCTCTCCTTTAGAAAAACCCTCCACTCAGCATCTCCAAAGATGACGTAGGCCCTGGGGGAAATTATTTTCCTCAGGGCCTCCTGTGTGGAGCTCATGTAAAAAAATAACTATGCATAGAGCCCGAGTAACATTCATAGATAAAATTTTGCATACTTAACTTTCAAAACATGACGAAGGTCACTGACTATTTGAGATTTCCAAAAACAAAGTAATCCAATTTTCTCAGCGTACATTTTTTTATGAGTTTTTATGTATTCATATATGAAGAACTGTTTCAGTTTATTGACTGTTCTGTTTGTCGACAGTAAGTTGTCGTGTCGCCCGAGGCTACGGTGTACATTTTCCTAAAGAGAGGGCAAAGCGGCTGTGACTGTCCGGTTTATTTGCTTTCTTTTTTAGTACTATTAATGCGAGTACATAAAATAATATGTTTAATTGCGGTAATTGCAGTAAGCGTGTTCAAAAAGTTAATGCGTTCTGCATATTGGAAAGAATAATGCCACAAGGCCCACAAGCGCAAATTTTTGGATTTGAAAAAAATTAACTTTTTAATGAAATTGAGCCAGTTGAAATTGAACAGTTTAACACCACAACTACAGCCCAAATGTAGTTTTCCTTATTGTATAATATTATCGCCAATTTGTTCAGGAAATTAAAAATAATATTTTATTGTTTTTAAATCCCTCGTTAAAATGTATTTACATATTAAGCACACCTACACTATAAGGACAAACCCTCAAATTTACATAACCTTCCAAAATTAAATACACCTTTCGTCCCGAAAAATATAAATTCCATGCAACAAAATAATATAACGTCCTTGAAAGTGAAATTAAATATTCCATGGAGAGAGGTTCAAAGACAAAATCAAAGCGATGAGGAAATCACAAAAATTATGTCACAATTTTACGCCAGCACAACGACCAGCAATCAATCATGAAGATGAGGAAAACAACAAACAGTGTTTTGCTCTTTTGTTGATACAAAATTTAACATTTTTTTTTATTTATTTATTTATTGATAGCATAATCCAATAATGTAGGCCTCACTGGGTGGCTTACCCGTGCTGAGGCCCCCATAAATATGAGGTCTACAAATATGAAGATGAGGAAATCAACAAACGTTAAGGTGAGGTCCTCAAAAACGAAGATGAAGAAATCATAAAAATCATGATTTAACACCAACTGTCCGCCTCCGAATAGGAATCCCTGGTGAGAACTACTTATGTTATTATTATTTTTACTATGTATTGTTTAATAATGGTTGTTAATAAAAAAAATAAAAAGGTTTTTAACTATTGTCATTTAAGGCCCTCACTAAAATGTTTAGAGCCAATTAATCTTAACTTTTTAGGAAAATTAGTTTTAAGAACTCAACATTTTATGCGCAAAAATATAACATATCTTCCTACACGTACAGTTTTCTTGCATATACATACCTAATTCAACGCGTTCGTTCCAAATTTTACACAATTTAATTTTTTAATTCGATTGATTTCGAAATTATGATAGTGTGTAAGAGACATGATAAATAAAGTAGCCTGTCAGTAATTTGGTTTTCGTAATAAAAGTGATTCAGTTGTACGACTTTCCACCATTTGCAAATAATTAAGCAATACAATCGGACGATCTTTGCCCTTCACGAACCCGAAGAGAAATTAAACACTTTCGGGATCCGAAAATGAAATCACTTTGGATGGACCAACAATCACTTTGAGATAGTTACATCTTTCTTCGAAGCATTGTGGTATGTTGACAACTTACGTATATATTTGGCCACAGTCACTCAAAGACAATAACCAATGGATGCCAGATGGGCCCAGAAATGCCAATGAATATGATCATCTGCTCAAGGTAGAATTTTTATGGGTATATGAAAATGTTTGATCAATTACACCTGGTAAAGATAACAATAGTTTTTTTTATGTGAGAACTGCGCAAGAATCTCAACTGCTCCCAACCGTTAGGAGTCATTGAGTCTATGGCATCCCCAATCGGAGTCTTTGTGAGGTTCAGCCAGAAGGTAGAGTGGGTAGAGAGATGGGGAAGAGGGGTGGGGAAGTTTCTGGTTTGAAAGTTCTTGGTGGCACCTTTTGTAAGTTGCAAAATGATCAGAATGAACCTGTCCTGCAATTTTAATTTTTTGAACGCCTTAATCAGATCAAAGACCTGGGGTTTTCCAATGACGGTAAATTGACATTTCACCAACATGATACAAATGACTTATGCAGCAGAGCATACAAACTGCTCACTTTTGTCACTTATAACTAATTCTTATTCACTTCACAACATGCGCACGTTGAGAATGTTATATCACTCACTGTGGGGTTTCAACCAAATTGTATAATTATTTGGGCTCCGTACGAAGTAACATACATCTTGAATATTGAACAACTTGACAGAGCTGTAATATTTTTGGGTAGCACTGCCTATATCTTGGTAATATCACTTAATGACCTGCGTGACCGAGCGGTTAAGATCATTGGCTGCGGATCCGAAGATTGATATCCAGCGTGCGAAAAATTACTCTTTATACAAAATTTTCACTTTTTGATGTGTTATTTCACTTATTAAATAATAATAAAAAGTGCGTATTAGGTAGGCATGTCTGCAGCATTTCCAAAATAATAGATAAAAACTCTGAGTATCGCACTGATGACAGTCCACTATTCAAGTGATTAGTGGCCTGCTATTTTTTTTTTTTTTATATATTTTTTTTAATAGTACCTACCTTCGTAAGACAGGCATGGTGCCCAAACTTTTACATACGGGGTGAGGGGGAGAAGATGGAGAAGAGGAAGGTGGGGAAGTACCTGGCTCTTAAGATCAGGTCACCAAAGCTAAAGCCATTTCAAGCAAAGTTTCCATTCTGAATTGTGGTCTTACACCTGGGCAATACCGATAGTATTTTCCACCCCGAAACGTGCCGCAAACATACTTTACACTATTTTTAATGAATTTACAAGAGTCTTCCCCGTCGATCACGCAGGCCAACCATTCTCTTTCCCATTCATCTTCACCCTTGCAGCGTGAACTTGCAAATATATTAAGTAATACATTCTTACAATCCTAATAATGAACGCAAAGATATTTAAATTTAAGAGGTGTGCTATCGGCAGTTTTTATTGGGTGGAACTGTGCTTCCTGATGTCGCCGATATTGGTAACCAATATTATTGCACACCTTAAAAAATCAACTTAATTCCGTATTCAAACTAAGACCATTAAATCGTAGTCCGCCGACAGTCGGGCGGCCTTCATAGCATATCTCTTGTATTTCAATAGCTTAGAATGAATTATTTTATTATGCTATTATTTTTCAATAACAGGCAATAGTAGTGACGTGTTTGAACAAAATAGGTACTATACGAAGAAAAACGATGTTTTAAAATTGAATTAAACCTTACAAAAGTTCTGCTAACCAAAATATTATCCAATAATTGTTTCACAGAAATTCAAATGTAATATTGTCATCAAATGGCTATTCAGTGCCATTTCGGTTTTTTTTCAAAATTTGTTCAAAAAGACTTACAATCAAAAATTTACAGTTCAACGGGAAATTTTCAACTGTCAATAAACAAAATGACAACAGACTTTTTAATTTTTTTTTTAAAACATTTTTGTACTAGGGCTGTCCCTGCGTTTTTGCGGATAAAGTTTACAGAATGAATTCATAATATGATTGATAATGCGGTATACTTATTATTATACAATATTTTATGATAATCATATTAAGTAAATTAAATAAGAAATTGGGACACGTCTAAATGGTTGTAGTATAAATGTATGGGTATTATGATATATATATTGCGGATTAGATCCGCAACCTTTTATGTTTTTTGAAGGTATGAGAGTTGGGTTTCAATTTTTAAGTTATCAAGGAGATGGTTGAGGAATTTACAAGCAAGGTAAATGCTTTTTCTTTGTGCTAACTTAATATGTACTTTAGGTACATTGTAGTTCTGGTGAGGTGAGGTAAATGTATTAACATTTTGCATCGTAAAAGGTTTTTTTTAAACATTTCCATTTTCATTTTACATGCTTTCCCGATGCGTTCTTCCTTTTGCGTGAGCTCATCTAACTTTTAGGCACCGTATATCGTTGGTCCTTGGCTACACTGGTCCCGCGTAAATTTTGGCGGTTTTGTGATCTGTCAAACTGTCGATGTCATTAATGAAAATTCAAAATGACAATATTTAGTTAATAATAGGTACATGAAATAATATTTCACTCAAATTCAAGATTTTTTACACAGTACATATACATATACACCTATGATTTGTTTAGAAAATCTAAAAAGTTTGAGCTTAGGAAAGTTATTCCACAAGTTGTTCTACTTTGATGTGCATTATTAAATGACGAAAATGTTTAAAAATTCAAGAATTGTTTTACTAGAAGGCTGTTTGGTTTTAATCTTTCATTGTTTGACCTGAAAAACCAATTTGTATTTTAATGGGGTATTCTAGTCTAGAAAAAAATACATTTTTTTTTCATATTTCAGAAGTTTAAATATTGAAAAATATCTCCTTAAAAGGATTTTTCGAAATTAGCATTATTTTAAAAGTTATAACCATTTTAATGTCGCGGTTTAGACGGAATCTAACCAAAATCTAAATAGAAAAAAATTTAAACTCATTTTTCTCCAAACCACTTTTTTCGAGGTGGTTGACACGATATCTCAAGTTCTACTAAACCAATTTACTTGAAAATTGGTGTGAGCCTTCTCTATATATAATGAAAATTATTTACAACAAGGACATTCACAGACACAACACAAGGACTTGCAAGGAAATCAGACTACAAAAAAAGGACAAAACGAATACGCAGAACAGTTTACTATACAAAGGGATGAAGTTATACAACACTCTACCAGAAACTTTAAAGGCCGCACCAATTGGAAAGTTCAAAATGTATTGTAGGAGATACATAAAACAAGAAAAAATATAGTTTGAAATATGGTACAATATAATTAATTGGGAAATTGTAAACTTAAATGTACAATTTACTAAAATAAATCTAATAAATAAAATATACATTTCTCTATGGCGGGAACTAGAACTATAAAAAATTTCAATTTTTACTATTTTTAAAAAAATTGGAAAGTCAAAAAAACTGGTACAAAAACGTCTTTTTTATTTCAGACAGCCGCCATTTTGCGAAATTTTTTTTTTTTACTTTTCCTTAGTTCAGGCCATAGCCGCATTTGTTTTGATTAAGAATGAATTTTTTTTTTTTAGATTACTGAGAGGGTTGCAATCGTGTCAACCAGGGCGCGCCATTTTTTGAGACCCCCCACTTCAACACCCTGTAACTTTCTGAATCTTAATTTTTTTCGTTCGAACCTTTTTTTTATAAATTCTTTAATGTTTAATAAATGTTTCATAAAATAGAAGTTCTTAAAAATATTATTGTTTTTTTTTGTTGCACCTGAAAAACACCTACAATTCATGCCTCTAGACTAGAATACCCCCTTAAATGCATTTTGAAAATATATATATATATATTGCATTTAAAATACTTTTTCAATGGCGGGAATGGGTACCGCGGCCCCGGGAACCTTTATTGGATAATCAACACCTCTACCCGGTTCATGGGGTGATGTTTGTCTAGGTCTTGGAGGCGGATAACCAGGACACACTGAACCCCAAATTCCTACCCACCCCTTAAACCCCTTTCCTTCCCAGAGCTCTCCTTCCCTTCCTTTCCTTAAAAAACCCTTCACACAGCATCTCCAAAGATGACATAGGTCCTGAGGGAGATTATTTACCTCAGGGCCTCCTGTGTGGAGCTCATGTAAAAAAAAAAAAAAATCTAAAAAACAATTCACATTTTGCATTTTCAAATGGTTTTGAGTACCCATTTTGCACATCTCTGGAAACAGCTCGTCCTAAGAAAAATGTGCTAAAAAGATCACCGTACAAATTTGTGATAAAATGCTTGTGTCAGTGCCAATATTTTAACCGCCTCATATTTAAAATTCGAACCGACATCTGTCACCTCCGAAGGAGATAATCTTTTAACATCTGCTGCGGATATCGGATAGTACGACTGGATGATGCGCTGAAAGTAAAACCTGCGACTCTGTGCAATGGTGACGCCTGCAGACTATTGGGTAATATATTAAAGCTCCTACGTAAGTAGATTAATGGGTCGGTGACAAAAACGGACTCATTTGTATTTGTACTGAAAGAGAAATCAATGATCAGTCACTCTCTCAGGTAAGTAGGTACCTACCTACTCTTTTAGGAATATATCATTTATGTTACTTCATATGACGTGTCAGTGTTAAATGTTATTCAATGTTGAAAAACTTTTCACACTTTCTTAAAGTGGAAACCTTTGAGAAATAAAATATTGATGCTTAAACAATAATAGTCAGGCGAGAAAGTATCCAAAGATAACCTAAAATATTGGGGAACATATATTATTTACTAGCATGCGTTGCAATGCCACTTAATAAAGAAATTGTTTCTTCCTGTGTGTCCTTTCCCATTTGTCCCGTTTCTCTTCCGCGCCTCCCCTTATTCTTCCACGTCCCCTTCTCCTCACGCATTCCCACTCCGCTTTCTCCGCCTTCCCTCTCCCCACTCCCCTCTCATTTACATTTACATTTTTTGGTCTTGTTAAATTGATTATTTTTTCCTTATTACGATTTGTATTTTCTTCGGTATTTGGTAACCGGTAAGCGGTGATTTACTTCAATTAATTATTTATTAATACTAAGAAGAATCTTTTAAGGTAAAGTTCCACCATCCCCAATGCTGGAGTTTATAAACACTTCACTCATAAACACTATTAAACCCGTGCACTACCTACACCACAATTACGCACGCAAGATGGATGGAAAGAACCGTTTACCGATAACTCAGTAATCGCAATTGTACGGATGTTTAATTTATTGGATATTCCGGCGTGCTGCACTTCTCGACCGGCGCGTTAGCACCTCTGGCCGTGCTTGGCTGAGGCGGTCGGGTTCGCTGCTCGCGGGCCGCGAGGTCAAGCGGTGCTCGCTGACCTCCCAACTCTGTGTGAGCTCTGAGCTCTAATGCGAGCTGATATGATTCTACTATTTCACAGCGAAACAGTGACCAGATAGAGCATTTAAGAAAATTGATGAAAATCCTTACTTAATCTTACTAACCTAACCTAACCTTACATCGCGTCGTAAAATCTGTAGAGATGAGATCCATTAATTGTGTTAAAATCATGTATGATTGATTTAATCGTTGCGGATTGCGTTAATTTAAGGGGTTATATGCAGTTAGAATTTTGAAGAAATCGATTTTTTTTAAATTTCATTTTTGTAATGTACATATATTTAAGTATACACTCAAATTTCAAGTCAATGCGGCGATTATTTTCGAAGTTACACGCATATTTGTGAAGACGTGTCAGAGCATTTGAAAATAGGAGGCAAACTTTAAACGCGTTTTTCTCAAAACTGTGTTTTTAATGTCGGTGACCAAGATTACTCGAAAACGGCTGAACCGATTAGTCTCAAATTTTAACACAAACTTTTAAAGTATATTTTTAGTTATTAATTGAAGGTCATTTCTCTCCTATGAATATATATATATTTTTTATGAACAATTTAAGGCCAAAATTTTGATCAAAATTCGATTTTTTTTTGATAAGCCGCCATTTTGTCAATTTTTTTTTTGCTTCGTCTTTCAATTAATTTATTTATTTTATTTATTTATTTATTAGTTTTATTTTAGTAAATTGCACATTTAAGTTTTCAATTTCCTAATTAATTATATCATATCATATTTCAAACTATATTTTTTCTTGTTTTATGTATCTCCTACAATACATTTTGAACTTTCCAATTGGTGCGGCCTTTAAAGTTTCTGGTAGAGTGTTGTATAACTTCATCCCTTTGTATAGTAAACTGTTCTGCGTATTCGTTTTGTCCTTTTTTTGTAGTCTGATTTCCTTGCAAGTCCTTGTGTTGTGTCTGTGAAGTCCTTGTTGTATATAATTTTGATTCTTTAATTACAGAATTATACATTACTTTAACATAACACTGCTACCCGGCTCAGAACAGATATTGTCTAGTGAGTCGGGTAGCGCACATATATGTAAATGCAAATAACTCTTTATTTTTATAAACGCCCGGGCTACCGGCACCTTAAAAAAAAAATGCATTTGTTTTTTTTTTATTTTAAATCATCCAATCTAGAGATATGGTGGTCACCGCAAGATGCATTTTTTGAGAGGAGCTTCTAGAGATCAGCTTTAGCAGCTTTCAAAATTATTATTTTTACAAATACAAAAATATTAAAACACTGTTAAAAATTACCATAATATATGTACAAATTTTTACATTATAATATAACGTTATTCTCCGAAAAAAATCTTGAAAAATCGCTTCTTTTGGGCCTCTACAACCCCTTAAATGGAATTTCATATTTTTTGGACATGTAGAGTGGGCCACAAAGAAAAATGCGTGTGGAGAATACATGATGCAAAAGTAGAGGAAGTAGATATATATATTTATAGTCAGGAACACCCGAGGGAGTCTTAGCAAGTAAATCGAGTAGTTGAGTCGGATCATGTCAAGATTCAGAAAAGCAGGAGGGCACTTAAGACGATATTTGGAAGTGAATGAAGCAAGGTTGTGTGCCAAGATGGAGTTGTATAGCGGTTCATCCTCTCTGTCTACCCTTGCGGTAAGGGGCCTCGTACGGGAAAGTCACCCCAGTGAGGCCAAAATTATTAAAGTATACTATAAAATCTAAAATATTGCATCAAAATAAAATTCACGTGCGATTGAAGTGAAACCTTCAGAAAACTATAGTAGACAAAAGTGGTAAGGCTACGAGGCACCGCACAAAGAGGAGACCGAGAGGCTAGCAGGCACCGCACAAAGACAACACCGATTTTACTATCTCATTCTCTCGTAGGCTAAATTCTACAGATGTATGTTTGTCTCTTTTTAGTGTCACTATTTTCCGTTTCATCGAGTTTTAAATCACAACGGTGCTAAAGAAGTTTTCACCTTAAAAAAGGTATGAATGTTGGTTGCTTTAAAAGATTTCTCAAGGGTTTTTGGTTTTACTTTTGTATTTTACATTCACTGAGAAGAATGCCCAAATAATAATGATGTTCAATGTTCAATGTTAATAGTGATATCTGTTCGTAAAGGTTTTTAATGCCTTGATATAACTTAAATAATCCATTTAGATTCACTTCTCCTTATTGCTAGATAATTAATGAATAATAATATAATTGATAAATAAAATACATAAAAGGCACGCCATTAAATTAATAGTTAGTCCAACCTACCGATTAGCACACTGATTATGGAAATTAATTTTTATTTAATAGGTAATAAAACATTATAATAAAGTTATAAGTGCCATAAATTGGCACGTGGGATACGCCATTATGGTTCTTCATCAAATTAGCCAAAAACCGATTTGTACTCACATGTATAGACAATAATTAACGTTATTAAATTAATTGAAAAAATTTGCTAGAAATTTTCCGTTGGGTAATAGGTATTCGACATTTGTTACTCGATTTATTATTCGTTACCGATTATTATTAAAATTATTTGTTACCGATTATTGTTATAATCAGTTGTTACCGATTATTATAATTATTCGTTACCGATTATTATAATTATTCATTAACGATTATTATTATCTTTGGGAGGCGGGAATGGGTACCGCCGCCCCGGGAACCTTTATTGGATAACCAACTCTACCATAGGTCACCCCAAGTGGTTCGCTACGTTTGGTGATTTAGCAGGGGTGCCCGGGTTCATGGGGTGAGGTTTGTCTAGGTCTTGGAGGCGGATGACCAGGACACATCGAACCTCAGATTCCTACCCACCCCTTAAACCCTTTTCCTTCCCAGAACTCTCCTTCCCTTCCTTTCCTTAATAAAACCCTCCACACAGCATCCCCAAAGATGACACAGGCCCTGAGGGAAATTATTTTCCTCAGGGCCTCCAGTTCATGTAAAAAAAAAAAATTATAATTATTGGTCACCGAATATAATAAGTCGTTACCGATTAATATAATTATTTGTTGCCGATTATTATAATAATTAATATTCATTATCGATTATTATTATAAGTATTCGTTAACGATTATAACTATAATTTTTCGTTTATTATGAAAATAAAAACTATTTCAGATTGTTAACAGTAACAAATTCAATACACACGGCTCTGTAATTACTTCTTTTACATACGCTGTTGTGTACCCTTTATTTTTATAATAATAATAATAACAGACTTATGTTCACTTATAATAGTAGAAAGAAATCTTTAAATAACATTTACAATTGCAGAAAATTATTTTTTATATATTCATTGCAAAAATATTAAAAAGTTAATTACAATAATTTTAATGTGGATAATGTAAAATATTTTTGCAACACTTTCATAAACACATATTCTTTTTTGTAAACCTCTCAAATCTTGTATTTTTATGACATGTTTGCATTTTTATCTAATATAATATTATTTTTTTTCTTTAGTTCCAAATTATCTGCCGTTTTAAAATTGTACTACCAATCGTGTAAAAGCCCTCTGGGCGTTAAATAAATAAATTATTTTTGTTCGTTACCGATCGACTCGATCGCTCGCTGGCTGACTAGCATGAATTATTGTATAATATTTTTTTGATTTTTAAGCATTTAATTCTCGTTCTCGTTTTGATAAAAAATCTGAATAGGATCGGGAATCAATTTAACGCAGGTGCTAATCGCCGATTTTTTGTTTATAAAATGTGATAAACCGAGTTTAAAACACCTCACCATTAAAGTCGCGGACAAAGCGTTTAATTGATTTGGCGGTACATCCAGAATAGGAACGTTGCTTGTTATGGATTAATTTTCGATTGCTTATCAAATTTGAATGTCCAACCTTTTCCACTACTTTCTTTCACCTTACAAGATTCTATAAATAAAATGGATGCAGTGGTCCGACTAGTAGGCTGCGAATAATAGTCTAACTTTTAAATGGTTTCATAGAAAAATAACCGTATAAATATTAAAAATCTTTGAAGAAGAAGATAACACTTATAATCTAAATGAAAATATGAAAGAAAACAAGACACAGAAAAAAAACAATGGTCGCAACTGGGACTCGAACCCAGACCTCTCGTCTTACCGGGACGGCGCGTTTTCCAATTTCGCTATTGCCACCTTCTGTCAAACCGTCATATTTGTCAATCTCATATTTCAAATATTTAGAATCATTAATATTATCTTCAACTAGTTCTTTTTCCATATTATAGGCAACTACTCTTTTTATTGGAAACAATCATTCAAAGAATTGGTTTGTAACCTGAATAGCGTCTCGGATAAATGTATCCGAATTTATTCATATGGAACTATTGACTTTATGAAAGTCTAAATGAATATTCAATTTTTTATGAGAAAAACTCTCTTTTAATAACTTTTGAAGGTTATTCCCATCAACGTAATATATCATTGAAGAAGAAGATAAGACGAGAGGTCTGGGTTCGAGTCCCAGTTGCGACCATTGTTTTTTTCTGTTTTTCTGTGTCTTGTTTTCTTTCATATTTTCATTTAGATTATAAGTGTTATCTTCTTCTTCAATGATATATTACGTTGATGGGAATAACCTTCAAAAGTTATTAAAAGAGAGTTTTTCTCATAAAAAATTAAAAATCTTGTTTAAAAATCTGAAAATTCTGACAGTCACAGACATATATATATAATTGAGTTATGCATGTTAGTGTGATCATCTCCGATCAAGTTCCCACAAAAAAAATTAACACATAATTACGCTGCAAGGTTCACAGAAAACTTATACCAAAAGCAAACAAATCAATGTTCCAAATGGACCATATTACATTACCGTTAAAGTGTGTAACAACCTTCCACAAAACATTAAACAAATACAAGATACACTCAAATTCAAATCATCACTAAAACCATTTCTTCTAAACAGATGTCATTATACTCTTATTGAATACCTTATGTAAATTAACTCTGTTTTTGTTTTTAAATTTTAGTTTTTATTTTCTCATATAATGTAACGTGTAATTTTTTGGTTTTATAATATATGTATCGTATAATGTTTGTATTTTTTGGTTAGCTGGAAGAAATAGAATGTATCTATGAGCTACACCTTTCGTACCTACTTGTATTTTTGTGCAATTAATATATTTTTTTTATGATTGCGTTCAGCGTTACTTTTTTCAAAACGTAAGAACGCATTGCCAAATTATTATTAATAGTATCGAAAAAATCAATTCGGTCGGGCCAATAACCTGTTAACGTCGTTCGCTGGGCGGCAGATGCAGATGAAAACCAGAAATGACCTCACTGCCTGTTTTCAAATGTGAAAAATGGAGTTTGCCGGACTTACATATTACAGCATGTCCATATTATGCAGATTCAGAATAACGTAGAACACGTTAGGAGAACTGTTCGGAAGATTCGCTTCTGGCTTCTGGCTCCTGGTCCTTGAGCGTCACTCCTCGTGAATAATTATTTCCGTCATAAATCGTGTCAGTTCGGTAACGCGGCTCCAGTCCGCCCCTGAGGCATGTTGCATAAGGTTTATTTTTAGACCACTAACGGCGGTAGCGCGAGCGAAATTTTCTACATCGCCGTCTCCCTCTGCCGCCCATGTCGCCCGGTTAATACCTGAGATGGCCAGCTGCTTTCATGGCGTGGAACGAGTTAAGAGTCAAGCGGGCGTAATAAAATATAAAAAGAAAAAATATATATAAAAGACCACCTCGTAAAAAAAAACGTTCGAAAGGTTTTTTTCTTACGCAGTGCCTCATTACTGTACCAGTTCTAATGGGAATTCAGGACTAAATTAAAGGCTGTAGAATATCTACACCTGGAGTAGAATTGTTGGTACTATCGGTTTTCAATGCACCTCTGCAGAAGAAAAAGCGCACTGTATAAAAATGTGCTTTTGATTACCTTCTCACTGTGAAGATTAGATGTGATTGGAAAGAGAAATTTGCCTTCGTCATTTGGATTGAGAGTCGTTTTGGTCTCTTGCTAGACGTCCTAGGAATGGCTATTGGCTATCCAGCCGCACTCCATCGTCCCACGGAGCCGGGATGTGCTTCGTCCCGCTCTGCCCGGTACTAATGGCTCGCGTGCAACAGAGACGTTGTTTGATGTGAACATTTTTTTGTATTTTCTACCGTTCTGTGTTCCGAGCTTAGTTCGCTATTTGGTTGAATATTGAATGCTGGCTTATTTTAATTGCATCTGCGGTATTATATTTCAGTCTCACGAATGTCACTAACTCGAAATAAATATTTCGTCTAGACCTTGATGATGATACCAAGAAAAACTTATGGAACAAACGAACGACGTAATTGATAGTATCTTGGTAATACCGCAACTGCCTGTTATGCCAATTTTTATTTACGAATATATAACTCATAACATTTTTCAAATTTCTGCATTTGAGTGCAAATTATTAACGAATCTTCCCGAAAGTGTGTGCTTCATCTCCAAACATTGCTAATTCTCTATTTAATATCCATGTATCTATAATCTCTTGATCCTGAAGAAGCAAATTAATATTAAACTTTTAACTCAAGCTGTTTTATAAAGCAGAGACGGGGTGGAAAGTGTCATCCTTTTAGAAAAATTGTGGATTTCTCAGTAGGAAATCGCTTACAGCCTTACTTATAAAAACAATTCACAACCGTTAGACGGTGTTTTTGTTAGACATTGAATAAAGCCTGCACATTTTGTTTTTCGAATTATTACCAATAAAAAATGTCATTATTTCGGAAGAGGGCGTGCGCGGATGCGCCATGCTTTTTTTTCAGTCGCAGCAAAATTAGAGTTTTGACTTGTGACATTGCGATTCATATATTTTTTTGTATATAATTTCTACTCTATTCAATATAATTTCTATTATTTGTGTTATTTTTCGTCAGTTTTAATATATTAATAATGTCATGTTTTGAAGTTAATAACTTCGTTTAGTAAACAGAAAAGGTAGGTTATTTCTGAACAATTGTTTTTTAAATAACTATTTCCGCGTGAATTTAATAAAATTCCATGAATATGATGTTCTTTTAAAAACACGAATGCCTTTCATACGTAAATAAAAACAAATTTAAGAAATCAGTGTTTATGTTGGGCAAACATTTATCTAAAATATCAGAATTTTGTTTTTCCCGTGGAATTATTATAATAATTTTTAATTCCAAGAAGTAGGTAAAAAGTAAAATGACGGTTTTGTTGCAAATTTCTCAAACAAAATGACAGCATTTTTAAATTTTGAAATTTCCGAAATTTTTCAACGTTTTAATAAAAAAAATGTTTTTAATAGTTTTTAATTTTTTTTCATGTTTTTAATTAAAATAACGCTATTTTCTAATTTTAAAGTTTATTTCCAGTACAAAAAATCTAAAAAATAATTTTATTAATTTCTAAAGTGGTATTTGCTGTAGCGACATCTTCAAAAATAAGAAATGTAAAGGACATTTAAAACACATTGGAAAAATTCAGAATTTTTTTATCTGTTGTATACAACCCTCTTTGGCTGGATAAGCAATGTTCAACTATTTTATGTCAGTTTTTAATTGGTAAGGTTTTCACATACACGGTCGTTTATCAATTAAATTAAATATTCACAATGTTTTTTAGTAAGGCTGTTAATATTTTGAATCGTTAAAACCGCGCACGAAAGACGTTACAGGCAAATGCATTCTGGGATTTATTCCCCGACCCCAGTTCACGGGCAAGAATGCCACGGTGCGATTGCCAACCAGCCAGTCAGCCGCCTGCCTGGTCCGAATGCTAAGATAGTCCGTAGCAGATTTACCTCCACATGTTCTCATACAAAATTACGTAGTATATTATCATACAAAATATCAGTTTATGGATTATGTGATGATGTGCCTAGCTTGAAGGTGACAAGCAATATATGTCAGGTCATCTTCGCTATGCTCGCACAACACTCTGCGATATGTAAACGTAAAGAATTATTATTGATAAAATAAGTATGCTTCTCTATCTGTTTGTACATAATTAGACTAATCCTAGCAAGTTATATTTGCATAGCGACCTTGAAATGGTTTTTCCCAAAAACTTTATTTTGTTTTTTTTTTCGAAAACTCCACACATGAGGCCCTGAGAAAAAGTTTTCTCAAGGCCTATGTGATATTGAAATATAGGAGATGTGCTATCCGCAGTTTTTAGTGGGTAGGACTGTGTTTCCTGGTGTCGCCGATATTTTTAACCAATACTACTGTACACCTTCAAAAAATCAATTAAACGAACGAATTATTTAAGTAATCAAACTATATTGTTAACCAAAACTACTACTGCACACCTTAAAAAAACTCATTTTCGTATTCAAACTACTCCCATTCGGAAGTGATGCCGCCGACAGTCTGGTTGACACCATAGCATATTTCTTGTATTTGAATATCTTTAGCCTGTCATATTTGAGGATCGTGAGGATATTTTTAATGAAAAGAAGGAGAGGAAGATCTGCGGATAGTAATCTGGGGGTCTGTGTGCCCAAGAGTGACGTATGAATCCATCCCTCAGGCTGCAGTGCAAGGCGAGGTTGAGAGAGTACGGAAGGAGAGGTCTAGGTTAGGTCTCCCTCAACTAGTTTCTCCCGATCCGTCCCGCCATGCAGTAGATGGGTAAATGCATTCGCCAAGAACTAGACAAGGCTTGTCTAAGGCATAGCCTCACCCCAGAGACACCCCTGCTAAGTTACCAGACGTAGCAAACTACTTGCGGTAACCATTTTTAACATACCCCAATTGGAGATGCCATAGTCTCACTGGCGTCAAGCGATAGGGAGCAGTTGGGACTCTTTTGCGGTATTCACATACATATATTTATATTAGGTGTTTAAGTACCAATTAACAATCTTATGATTTCAAGAGAAAATTTAGATTTATTATGAAAGAGAGACTTAGAAACAAGGTCTTATGGTTTTTTTGAACGCGAGGTCTGCTGTTCACAGATTTACTTGTTTAATATACTACATAGCTACATTTTGCCCTAACCCAGAGAAGGTTCTAAGAAACTCTGCGCTTGTGCTAGCATTGACAATGAATGTGCGCGCGTAATGCGCACTGCACCGGGTCGATCTAACAACAATGGAATAGCGCGCGATAAAAAGTGGAAACATTCGCAACTCCGGCGAGGCTGCATTCTGCTCTGTGAAAGAGTTTACTGCCTTTAATTGGTAACAGGAATGTGGCAGCTGCTCAAAGTCTATGTTAAGTAGGGCTAATGGGTGGTTGATGGTGGCGATCCACGATGGCGTACACGCACAATATCCGCGGGATTCACTTTGCTGTCCCTACATCTGGACGCTTCAGCTCGGGAATTTCTTGGCCACACTTTTTTTTTTTTTTTTTTTTTATGTTAGCTCCACACAGGAGGCCCTGAGGGAAATTATTTCCCTCAGGGCCTATGTCATCTTTGAAGATGCTGTGTGGAGGGTGCTGTTGAGGAGAGGAAGGAGTGAACATGGGTCTTGAAGAGACCCATATTGTAGGAGGGAGGAAACACAGAAGCCGGCAAATCGTTCCACAGCCGGGCTGTTGAACTCAAGAACGAGTCGTAGAAACGACCCGTTCTCATGTGACTAATGTCAACCGTGTACAAATGTTGAGCGCGTGTTTGGCGTGTTTCCCGACTATGCACCGGTGCCGCGGGGATCAGTGACGCTAGTTCCTCGGAGCATCTTCCATTGTAATACCGGTAGAACAAGGACAGCATTCTCACCTGACGCCTGTGCTCTAAAGATTGCGGTCCATTTGTTAAGTTAGGAGAATCTATCAAACGGACCGCCCGTTTCTGCACAGAGTCGAGGGTTTTTCAGGTATTTTGGGACTCCAGACCAGAGGTGGCTGCCAAATTCAACCGTGGGGCGCACTTGCGATTTGTACAGGGTTAGCAGTTGTGTACTATTAAAGTATCTGCGGGCCCTGTACAGTACGCTCAGTTTCTGAGATTATAAGCTTACTTTGCTGTACAACTGATTCTGGGCACCTTGGCCTGCCATGGGTAGCAAGGGTGTCACTGGACCCCACGGGTGTAACTTTGCTGAAAGTACAGGGAACTCTGGAAATCGCAGATTGGCATGGATACAATTAAAAATCTCTTAATCTTAGCTGTACATTTTTTGGTCTGAGATGTTTTTGACACGTTCATAAAACCACGGAAACTGACTTCGCTGTACAGCTGATACTAGACAACCTGGCCGTCTCTGTTCAGGAATGGCATGAACATGAACAGTTGCACTTGAACTGGGCGCGCTCACGAGACTCTGCAGTTGCTTTTGTCTGTGAGTACCTACTTTCTACAAAATATGTTACAAGGGTGTTGGGTAATATAATTATTGAAGTGACATTTTTTTTAGCACCGTTGTGAACAGAAACTCGATGAAACGGAAGCGAGCGACACTAAAAAGAGACAAACACTTTCATCAATATCCAATCTTCAAACCACTCCAAAATGAACAGGCAAAGAAAACACAAAAGAAAGCGAAATCTAAAATACTAATAAGATGACCAAATGTGTACAAAAAGGTGCAATCGAATTTGACGACAAAAATATGGAAAAATCATCCTTCACATTGATAAAAAAGTACTTCGTAGTCTCCGCACTCTTGTCTTCTTTAGTTTTATGAAGGTTTCACTCTTACCGCGTGTGAATTGCATACTCTTCCATACTTCTGCCATAGGTCACCCCAAATGGTTCGCTGCGTTTGGTGATTTAGCAGGGGTGCCAGGGTTCATCCGGTGAAGTTTGTCTAGGTCTCGAAGGTGGATGACCAGGACACATTGAACCTCAGATTCCTACCCACCCCTAAAACCCCTTTCCTTCCCAGAACTCCTTTCCCCTTCCTTTCCTTAAAAAAACCCTCCACACAGTTTCCCCAAAGATGACATAGGCCCTTTGGGAAATTATTTTCCTCGGGGCCTCCTGTGTGGAGCTCATGTAAAAAAAATACTCTGATTTTTTTCCATATTAATAATTGTATCACAGGGTGTGTTTGTGTGAAACTCAGTAGGTGTGTTTGCTGGTAAAATTAGTCTCAAATGATATAGCTAAACGAGTGGGCAAGCAGGAAACTTTATTTCCGCCCATTTATGTGATTCGACTTGCTAGATGCATACTACACTAATTTGTACCTGCTGAACGCATTTTGTCTGCTAAAAAGATCTTCTTACTTGAAATCTTGGAATCGAATTATTCTGTATTTCATTAATAAATTCAATAATTACAGACGTTCATTAGTTACCTACATAGGTTACAGTGGCACGCGGTTCATAGAAGCTGAAGCTGTGCTTAAATATCCTATGAAAAATGTTATATGATTAATAAAAAAGAGCAAAAATTTCTTAGTAGATTTTACGTGAATTTGGTAAGGAACTTGCATGCCCATTTATTCATTTTGGCATAACGAAGACGCTGACGATTTTTATTTATTTTTCTTACATTAACTCCAAGCGGGAGACCCTGAGGAAAAAACTTTTAACTTAACTCTTGGTTGCAGATCAATGCAAGCCAGTGCTAGATTCCCCGGACAGGAAGGTATTAGCGGTAGTCATCGTACGCCATAGTTAAACCACTCTGGCAATAATTGTTAACTACTAGCAAATAAAATTTTAATGACTATTACGGTCATCCGTCAACATTTACCCATAATTTATTTATTTATTTCTTTATCACGCCCCCTCCCTAACGGGATTTTATAAGTAATTTGTATTACTGTTATTATAAACACTTAAAAATTAAAACCATAAAGAAAATATAAAGTAACGAAAAAATTTGAGCAGAAACTAAGGATGGGTTGTTTCAAAAAATTTGATGGATTCATCAAATATTTGAAGTTGATTTTCACGTTCTGTGTAAGTTCTATTCAAGTTCTGTTATTACATCGTTATAGGACAATTGCTTCGCAAAACTGAAATAATCACAGAACTTGAATAGAACTTACACAGAACGTGAAAATCAACTTCAAATATTTGATGAATCCATCAAATTTTTTGAAACAACCCGTCCTAAGAGTCCTCACATAAATAAATATTCAAAATAACAAAAATAGTAGGAAGTATGTACGTCTATCTATGTCTAGATAAATAGAAGTGTTGGAATAAACAACATTTAAATTGATTATTTTAAGATGAAATTTGTTTCTATGGGTAATTTTGATAAGCCACTGTCCTGGTGTCGTTAAAGTACCTAAATGAGTAATAAATGTGGGTATTTTTTTTTTTTTTTTTAAAGAAAGACAAACATTCCCGGGTTACGAATAACCCAACAATGTTTGAAAATCTCCTACTACCACCACAGAAAGCCGAAAATGTTGCTTGTGTTGTGATGGAGGACTTAGCCAGCCGAGGAATCGAACACGGGACGCCCGGGTGGGACCCAAGCGCGATGCCCACTCAACCACTGACTGGTATGTAGAAACAATTCAAGCAAGTCAATTATGTCATGCAATATTTTATGTGATAGTATTAAATCTGCTCTTATTCTTCTTTCTGAAAGTTTTAATAGGGACCTTAAATTCAGAAGTTAATTATAGTCAAGTTTTATACAGGAATATGCAATTTATATATTGTATACCACGGGAACTTACGTTGAATATTTTTAATGTTGTCGAAAAGTTAATAATATGATTATTAATAATGATAATCGTGAGGTTCATCATTAGGACGTGATTCACAGATTTTCAAATGTAACAGTGTCATTTAAAAGGGCGTAAATAATGTGGGGAATGGAAGAGTTAGAGGGTCAACCTCCACTCAATCAGCACCAGTGTTGCTTGGGAAAAAAGAGAATAGTTCCCGTATTCCCCTTTCGAACCTTTATTTATTTATGTATTTATTTGTTATCAATAATTTTAGTTAGAAGAAATGTGAGGTGAGCAAAAATTATAGGAACCTATGTTTATTTCGAACTAATTGGTTTCCGGCAAGCGTTGCAATGCCATATTCAAATAAATAAATTGTTTCTCTCTGCTTGTCCTTTACCGTGCGTCCCCGTTCCCCTCCCACGTCCCCTTCCCCTCCCGCATTCCCTTTCCACCTTCTCCGCCACCCCTCTCCCACTCCCCCGTCCCTCCCCCTCCCTCTCGCGTTCCATATATTCAGACCTACATTCAGTTTTTACACAGCTCGCGTACCACCTTTTATAATTTTTTTAATTCAAATTTTCGTTTTTCATATATAACAAATATTCATTTTTGTACATTACACAATAACAATCAAATATTATAAGAACAATCAATTAAATGTAATACCTAAGTTAGGAACGTATTTAAAATATCTATAATTCTTGATTCAATTCAAATTATTAACTTCAAATTAATTCATTAATTTAAAGAGCTTTGAAAATAGAATTCTGATTTGACAATCATTGCATTGATTGATGTCACTCTCAAATTGCAAGATGTCACTCTCAAATTTTTAACAGTTTCGCAAGAATTTTTGTGATGATTGAAAAACTTTTCAGATGGTAGTTGAATTAATCCCAAAACCTTCACGGGGGTTTTAAGAAGATATTTTGAAAGTTTCAAACATTTTCTACGCTTAATATAGCAATACACAATACACCAATATATATAAATATATAGATTATTAAATTAAATATCACCTTTCAAAAACAGTTTTTACTATTCGGAAGCGTACAGAAACATTCCATTAATTTGGATTTTATTGCAAAGCAGAAATATTTTGACCTCCCGACAAACGAGACCTGAGGCGTTAAACAAAAACCACGAAAGTGCCAATGTGTTCGAACTAAGCTACGTCGAGACCATCACCCGCCCCGCTATTCCACATAAATATCATCGCATTTATATTTTTTTACAAAATGTTCGAGGAAGCTCTGGACCCCGGCGACAGAGCGGAGTGCTAATAAGCGCTCGCGATCCCCTTTGATAAAAACGTCCTCCTCCGGTCTCCGGTCTCCGGCACCAGGGCCGGGCGGGGCGGGGAGCGAGCGGTGCGGCATTCCCGCGGCGCGGAGGGCGGGCGAGGCTGCCGGCCGGTCACTGACTCGCCCGACCTTGCGTGTCCTTGCGGCGCGGCCCGGGGATAACAGCGCGACCGCGGAATAAGCGATCCTACGGGATTATATAAACCTGGTGCCCCCCAACGTCCCGACAACTACCCTGCTCGGGGGGTATTACGCTTTTCCAGAAATAGCCCCGCTAACCGAAAATTAAATCACCATAACCTCATTGAGAAAGCGACTACTTAGCTGAACGTTTTCGCTGCACTTAGTTGGTATTTAACATACTTCTCGTGCGTCACAAGTAGTGTAGCATGCATCAGGAAGTGTAACGGACTGGGAACTGGGAACCTGCCCATATTGCCCTAACGTGTAGTGCAATAATTTTATTATTATCTTAAATAATTTATTTTCTAGATTTGATATGTGTATTGCTTTAGTTTACATTTTTGGCAGATTTTGAATAACGATTTTGAAAGTGTACATGGTTTTCATTCGAATGGTAAATTTCCGATCGCCTCTAATTACTATATTGGTGGGCAATGATTCTCAGGCAATTATTTTACACATACTTTCAGCTTTACGAACCATACAATTCGTCGCCTTGGTTCGTTTTTGTCCAAGAGACCATTAGAAAATTTTACGGGAGGAGAAGGTTTTCTTTCATTATTTCAATGAAACATTATGAGAGGTGTTTAAGATAAAGCTACTTTCGTAAAGGTAAAGGTCTCATTAGTTTAAATAATTCTTAGTTAAGTGATTTAACTACCATTTTTTTATACTTTATGTTAATTTTAAAATGGAGTTTGAACATAAACTAAAATGGTCTATTGGACAAATAAGAACTGAGGCGACGAATTAAAATATCCCGCGATTTTTTCACGGGTTCGCGCTGGTTAATGTAAAAAACCACAACATTTATTAGTATATAATGTAACATCTGAAAATACAATTAATATGATTAAGTACGTTACGGTATAGACGTTTCTAATTTCTAATAACCTCATTTTTTGAGGTGATAAATTGTGATTTGAAACTCGATGGAACGAAAAAGCGACACTAAAAAGTGACAAACACATAACATCTACAGAATTTAGCCTGCGATAGAATGATATAGAATAATCGATCTCCTCTTTGTGCGGCGCTTCGTAGCCTGCCCACTCTTAACTACTTTAGTTTTCTGAAAGTTTCACCTCTACAGCACACTATGATTTTTTAGTTCTTTGTAACTAGGGTTTATAAATCCTTTTCAAATTCTAAATCCGCACCCTTTTCAAATTCTAAAATGTCTATGCCGCAATCCCGCGGGATATTTATTTATTTATTATTTATTTACTTGATGAAATATTTAACATTTCAAAGTATAATACAGTAATGTTGGCCTGACTGGGTGAGGCCGCCATTTTATAATACAAGATTTTTTTTTATACGTATCAAATTTTGATAAGAAAAAAATATAATGTTGGTGACTATAAAAACATAAATAATTATGATAAATTTAAACTAAAGATAAAAGTAATATTAAAGTGAAAATTAATATTAATATGAAAGGGCTTGTTTTTACGATAATTTAACATTACCAGATAATAGCGTAATAAATTTAAATGAAGCCAAAATTTCACAAAAAATTTTTATCATTTGATATCTATTATTTTTGATACTAGTCTATTTATATATAAAAGAGTGTCTGTGACGGGCGGGCGGGCAGCGTGGATTTGTTTTTTATTGAATTCCGCAGTTTTATTCCGAGATTGATGAAATTTTGCACACTTGATTTTCAAAGCACGGGCATGTGCCTAGTATGGTGGTCGAAAAATCTCCGATTCATGTAACAAACAATTCAAAGAAACTTAAAAAAAAAAAAAAGCATGAGAAAGGTCATTGTTTACATGATAATTCGAAAAACTACCCCAACTCTTTCTGTCCCACGAGGAAAATTACTGTCGACATCTGATTTCGAAATACTTTCAGGATTTCAGCTAGCATATTTGTTACAAAGAAGACAGTGAAAAGTTATCACGGTAAGTCTTTTAACAGGAGTTTTCGTATCAAAGATCTTTAGTACTAGTAACATAATATTGAAAAGGTAACGTATTTTCAGAAGATTTTTTATAACAAAGACTTTGTTTATTTGAAGATCAATAATATTTGGTACCAGTATTATAATTAATTGAAGATGTAACTTAAAAAGCATTTTATGATTAAAAAAATAAGACCGTGGAGTGTCCTGTCACCCATACGTTAACTGACTTTATTTGTGCACAAAAGCCCAGGAGCGGAGCCCAAAACGCTCTCTCTAAATCCACACCAGTTATTGGGACCGTCATCAAGAAGATGTGGGTTTATTTTTGGTGTAATTTTAGTATTTTTCAATCCCGCAAAACTGAAAAACCCCCGCACAAAAATGCCGCAAATCACCCGCGGGATTGCAAACCCTATCTACAGCTGAAGTTAGCGATTTTCCTTTTGAATTATTTTTTGCATTCTAATTTATACCAATTAGAAATAAGATCTCGACAAGCATTCATGTAAGTAAAGGTAAAGTGCCTGAAAGAAATGGCCCAGCAGCGGCCGACCTTGCGGGAACTTGGTCGCGAAGGACGATCCGAGACGTAATCTCCGCGCCGCTCGCACAAATGTCCTTTGGGCGACCGGCAACCCGCTAGCCGCAGCCATTACGCACATAAATAATAATTATATCCCCTGCGTGTTTTTATATACATAATATTCTATCACCTGTACCAAGCAGTCAGTCCAGGAACTTGGAAACTGAAGAATTTTATGGTTACGAAAACGGAATGTTCTAATTCTCGCAGAAACCGAAGGGAGAGTTTTTTTTTTATGTTAGCTCCACGCAGAAGGCCCTGAGAAAAACAAATTCTCTCGGGTCCTATATCATCTTTTGGGGTGCTGTGTCTTTTAAGAAAGGAAGGAGGGGAAGTTCTGGGAAGGAAAAAGGTATGAAGAGTGTTAGAAACCGGGGGTCAGTGTGTCCAGGAATGACGAACGAATTGCTCCTCCTGCGGTGCAAAGCAACGGGTTAAGAGAGTCCTGCTAGAGAGTTCAAAAGGTCCCCTTCAATCAGCCTCTCCCGATCCGGCCTGCTACGCAGCAGGTTTGCAAATGCATCCTCCAAGACCTACAAAAACTTCACTGCAAGAGCCCAGGTACCCGTGCTAAGTTACCAAACGTAGCGAACCAATCGGAGTGACCTATGGCAAGTATCTTGGTTATCCAATAAATGGTTTCCGGGGGGGCACACTCTGTACCATCCCACACAAGCTATTAGGTAGATAAATTACTTTGGAAATCTTGAATGATGACATCAGTGAGGTATTGCCAGGTAGTCAGTATGACAATCCATTTTTAATTGGGTTAATTAATGCATGGGTTGACTGGAGAGTCCCAAAGTCTGTAAAATTAGTTAATAAATTGATCAATTGATTTTAGTCGATATTCATACCATAAGAGTTTTAAATGTTTTCTTTTGGCTTAAAAAAATATAGGCTACTTTTGAAGGTATGTAGTATTTTTTTTCTAAAACTTAAGATAAACCATTTCAGATTTTTTTTAAATACTTTTAAACTTGCGTCTTTTAAGTGTCTTAAAAAATATTTAAATTCTAAATAGTCGAGAATTTATTTCGGAGAGTATATCAATTTTTCGTTCAGATTTCCACACGAACTTGCGCTAAGCTTATTTTGTAATTTTCAAGAAGGTTTTAGGTTATTTACTGAGTTTAAGATGTTATATATCGGTTCTGAAAAAATTGAGCTTTTAATTTAATGAAATCAAATAACTTTGTGTACACCACTATTTAATTAACAATATCAAACATGTTGATATTGTTAATTAAATGGTGGTGTACACATTAAATTAATAATGACGCCACAAAGTGAATTTGCGAATTTTGAAGAAAAAAATTGAGCTTACTTGGGAAAGTATAAAGTGGATTTTTTTAAAAATATTTTAATGTTAACGCTGTTATATTTTTTTAAAAATAATAAATAACTAATTAATATTATATTTCCAACTTATTGAGAATTTATTTCGGAGAGTTTGCATTTGCCAAAGAAATAAAGAATTCAGGAAATTTATAATAATATTTAAAGTGTATCTGAACTTGTAAAGCTCAGTACCTACCTTTAAGTCGTGAAAACAGAGGTGGGCTCTATTTAATCGTAAAATGTATTTTTTGTTATAATTTGTAAAAACTGTAGGTACATGACCAAAAATGTGCGTTAACAAATAGTTTTGTATGGCATTTGCACAAAGATAACTTAGATTTATGCTTGTTAATTAATAAATGTATATAATTTTTGCTATTATATTGTAATGTTTATTACTTTATTTTCAAATTAAGGTTAAATACACACCGAAGATGGGTTACAAGTACTTGATTGATGTGTCAGAGTTTTTTCCATCTAGCTTGTATGAAACGAAATACTGTGCGGCGTCCCCCAAATTGAGAATGAAGGGGAAAGGTACTAACCAGCAAGCTAAGACAAGAAGAGCGTAGCTTGTATATCAAAGGAGTAAATTCGTTTTCAGAATGAAATACAAAATAACAGCAAACTGCCAGGAGCCAGTGGGACTATTGCATCCAAATATGGAAACATTGTACGTTATAAGGTTAAAGGAATTGAGAGGGGAAGGGAGATGGGGTAAAGGAAATGGAACGACTGGCTAAGCCAAAAGCATAACTAAAGTCATTTCGCCAAAGTCAATAGCATAATTAAAGATTTTGAATGGTGGAGTAGATATTAATAGTAATATTAATGGTTATAACGGTGCGCAGAATAAACTGCAAAAAATATGTAAAAAACAAATTCAATATTGTTTTATGTGGTAGTTCTTTTGCGTGTTTTGTGGTGTATTTTCAAGTAACAATATTACTTAATGCGCGAAAACACATTTCATCCAGTAAAGTATAGTAAATTACGAGAGCTGAATAAGTTCGTAGACACTCTGGTACATTACATAACACGCTGTAGACCGCTGTGGTCGCCACTGTTTATCTCTGGAGGACTGCAAAAACAACCACAATGAAGTTAATGTTTTACATCACTGGTGGCTAAGCTACATTGGCTTTCACACAATGGGTCGCTTCTCTGTCTTTCTGTCAATTATTGTTGCGGTTGATGAGTCTGTTCCACTTTTCTAAACCATTTTACACTCCATGAGAATGCACCTGAAGAATTTTTATTAAAATATCACGGTAAGTACATAAGAATACAGGATTATAGACAGGAATATTTTGGTCAATTTGCACTCAGCTCCATAAGTGTTATTGTTATTGGGGTTTATTAAGATTATCACTTACAAATAAGCTCTCTACACAGTTATCTTCGTAATATGGAAGCTAACGACTTGGCTATAATGGCTACGTAATAAAACGATTTTCCGGCATTTTGCTTATTATTTATTGTAGTTAATACGCAAATTAACACAAATAACATATTCGCTATATCTGATAGTCAAATATCTGAAGTGGAGAAAATTGATTACAGTGAGAGAACACATAATTTGTCCTGCCTAATTGGTTAATTTTCAGAGCACTTTTTGTATTAAAGGACTTATTTAATAAACTTTTTTAAGGCCCCGAGGGATAGTATTTTCCTAGGCCTTGTGTGTGGAGCTACAGTAAAAAAAGGATAGGTACTATTCAATTAGCTTAAGACCCCGTAACCGCTGTCAAAAATAAGAAGATGGAGAGATATGTAATTACGAATGTTGGAAAGAGCGCGCTAATATTTAAATCGATAAAATTGAAGCGAAAATTACGAAAAAGCTTAATAAAACATGACTCGTTTAAAATAGAGCGAAAATCTCGTTGAACGTATCTTAAGCATCATTTAAAGAAACATTGTGAATTTTTTCACAAATATAACTCGTAAAATAATAGAAATAGACTTGTTTTAAATAATTTTCGGAGCATACTTTGCGATTTTTTCTATCGAGGGAATTTCATATAATTTGCGTTTCGGCGTGGAACGTATCTAGATAATATCTTCAAAAATAACATAAATTTTTTAAGAGCTTAAAAACTTCAAATGTTTAAGGGAGATATATATAAGAAATCGATCGAAATTCGAATAGCGGCGGCTTAATCCGATATAAAAACCGTTTAAAAGTATTAACGGTGATATCAGATGTCAGATGCACTTTTAATGGACTGTAAATACTAAAAATGAAACGAGACGAAGGTGTGCTGGAATTGGGTGATAAAACTGAGGAAAAACAAGGTTTGCAGAGAAAAAGGATGACTAATCACTTATCACTGTATTTATGCGAAGGAGCGTACAATTTAACCATAAAATAGTTTTAGAGTTCCACCGCAGTGCCTCCAGGTAATTATCAGCGCAAAAAAATGAATGAAAACAATATAATATTATGTACTTCCGAGAGAAAAAGATGGTCAAGAAACACCAACAACTCTAGGGTTGCTCCAATATTCCACTGGTTTTAAAACAAATGCACTCGAATTTTCACAATTTTACTTGACATTGTTCCAAATTTCAAATAATTTTCCAGTAGGCTGATGGTTAGGGAGGTAGGAACTGGATAAATGAAATCCCTCTAGGAACTAAGCATATTCTCATTTCAAAACCAAACATTATTCAATACGTTAATTTCGTTGATTGATACCAAGTGTGAAATGTTATGTTTGGTCTTATAACCAATTACATTTATGACACCTAACTATTTTCTCGTGACTTAGGCAACTAACGACATGTTACGCAAGTACTACCTGCGTACCGATGAATAGAATCAAATCAAAATAACAAACAGGTATGTATTATCTAACATCTCATAACAAATAAATATGAGTATTTTGATGGGATGTAGATTGCTTGTTTTAGATTGCCAAAGGAGGAATGCTGAACACATCCTGCGCGAAATCGACACAACATGACAGGTGGAACATTTTCAGTATCAAACGTATTTGTTTGCCTGCGGGCCACTTGTTTCAATCTACTAGCACATTTCAACTGCTGCGCCTTTAAGTAAAACTAAAATGGGGAAGAAAATAAGTTGTTTTTTTCTATTCTGACTAAAATTCAAATGTTCCTTGATAATTCAACATGTTGAGCCACAGCTGAAAACAAATTTTAGAATCACTTGTAAAACCACAATAAATCAAAAATTTTACATGTTATTAAAGAAATGCGGATACTTAAGCAGAAACACTAGAAATTATCTACGCTGATTTGCCGGGTTTTACAGAATATCACAGGAAGGAAGCTGATTTACAAACGTAGAATCAAAAAAGATTACTGGAACTTACAGGAAGACATATATATCAGAACTCAGGATCTTAAACAAAACCACAGGAAATTAAGGGGAATACGGGAAGGCAGGAACTTAAATGGTAATATAGAATCTTACAAACATAGGAACTTGTAGGGATGCAAGAACTTATACAGAAAAGCTGGATTTTCATAGGAACTTACGTGCACATAAATTAAAGAGCTTCCAAAGCAAAAACAGGAACTTACACATCAATGCTGGAACCTAGACTAGAATTCAGGAACTCACGTAAGAAATGTAAGAGCTTACACACTAAAGCTGAAATTCAACCGAGCATAAGACAACATACATAACATCACAGTTGCAGGTATAGATAGGAAGATACCTCTCACCTGCATTAGACTAAAGACAATGCCCTCTAACCGGATAGACAGAGGCTAACCCTTGTTATGATTACAGAAATTGGGACGGCATATTTAGATTCCCCGGAGTTCCGGTTAGTGCCTGTTAGTTTCGAGCATTATGTGTAATAATGACGAGAAGCGGTCCTGCAGCTTGTGAAGAGAAACTAGTTGGGTAATCAGCCACTCGGACGACCTCCGCCTTATCTGGGAGGAATAAGTAAGCGTAAGGTTCTGGGCACGTGCAGACACTACAGACGGGGCTCTTATTCGATTAACTTTGGTCGCTTTCGTATCGGACAACGATCGAACCTCCTACGCACTTCACAAGCAATCACCTTCAAAACATACACTCCGGAGTTATTCTGCGAGCTTTCGTAAAGTATTTTGCTGAATCTGGTTAATAAATTGAAAGTCGTGGGTAAAATCCAATATTAATTGTTTTTGTGTGTAATTTGTATAACTTCATTTAATTTAATTTTTTTTTTTAAATTTAATTAAATACATAATAGCTTCGACTTACAAGGCAGAAAACTTAATTGAAGACCGTTTGAAAATGGCCTTGTAAGCCGAAACAGCTGTAACAACAATAAAAAAAACTAAAATATTGGCAGAAATTAATGATAACGCTATTGAATTTAAATAAAAAATAATTTTAAAAAAAATAATCCAACTAACTCCTAGCGTTCCAAGAAATGCTCGGTGGATTTGCTGGTAACTCACGGCAGCCTACATTTTATGGTATTTTAGAAAAAATGATTTTTGCATATCGAAATATATTTTATCCGCTTGGCAAGGAAGTATCTTAACATCATTATCGCTTGTCGTTTCGTTACTTGTAAATGTTTATTTTATCTGCGAAAAAGCGGGTCGCACAAAATCCACGTCAAATACAATAAACTTTTGATTTAAAAACATTATAGTTTTGTATTTATTTATAGGAAAGCCTCATATGATATTTTTTAGTGTAACGCTTATTTAGCTGGAAAATGAAATAATTTAAGAATATTTTCGTACATCTTCATTATATTCTTTTTTTAAGACATTAGCGAGACAAAACATCTCTCTGAATGTGAATGGCTATCATTGGGAAACTACGAAAGATATATGTATCTATCTATACTAATATTATAATTGCGAAACTGCGTGCGTTTGTTTGTTACGCTTTCACGCGTAAACCAATAAACCGATTTTAAAAATTATTTCACCAGTAGAAAGCTACAGTATATGCGAGTAATATGGAATGTATAAAATGGTAAGCTCTGGCGTTATGAAATTGTAAATATGAATATATTATATTTATTATATGTTTTTTGTCGCTAACAAAGCGAGTTATTGCTTACGTCAGAAAACAAATCGTTGCCGTGGAAACGATGTTGATATATTTGCGGGAAATTTTATTTATCAGGCGTCGTTGTTAATATCTATCTATCTATCTAAATCAATAAAAATGAATCTCCGAAATGTTTGTACGCGGATAACTTCCGAACGACTGCACCAAATTGGATAATTCTTTTTTTTACTACTGGTCAGCTCTGGCATTATGAAATTTAGGTGGCACGCGATATGTTTTAAAACTAAATTTTTTTTTTAAATTATTCTTTATTCGTAAAAATATCATAGGTATACAGTTTTATAAGTTTTTCGACTACCACACTAGGCACATGCCCGTATTATGGTTCCGGGAATGTATGTATGGAATGCGGGAGGGGGGATGGGGGATAATTGACAAGTGCAAGCGCTACAGTAATTTCCCCCTAATATCATGCGAGCGAATCCATACATTCATTCCCCGAAGATTCAGTTTTCAAACAGCTTGCTATATATAAAAATCCATTGATCTTTAATTAGAACATTGATAACAATGCTCTTGAGACATTTTTACAAATTAAAGACTTAGGACGGGTTTTTTTTTTTTTTTTTTTTTTTTTAAACCTAAAAACATACCTTAGGACGGGTTGTTTCAAAAAATTTGATGAATTCATCAAATATTTGAAGTTAATTTTCACGTTCTGTGTTAGTTCTATTCAAGTTCTGTAATTATTTCAGTTTCATGCAGCAACTGGCCTATAATGATATAATAACAGAACTTGAATAGAACCTACACAGAACGTGAAAATTAACTTAAAATATTTGATGAGTTCATCAAATTTTTTGAAACAGCCCGTCCATAGGCATCACTTTTCAATCAAATCTTTCATTTGTTAACCACATAACAGAAATCTATAATAAGGGCTTAAAAATGTTGAGATTTATAACGAGGCTAACCAGAAATTTTAACAAAATAAAGTGTATAAAACTGTTATATTCTATGTATATTAGAAGTCAATTTGAGTACAATTCTCCCGTCTGGAATCCATATTATAATATACATGTACAAGTTGTTGAAAGAAAACAAAACAAATTCTTACGTTTTCTAAATTTTAAAATGGGTATCCCAGCAATTATGTTGAATAACAACACTATTTTAAACGATATGAATATGCTCAAACTGTCAGACAGAAGAATTTTCACTGACTTGGTATTTCTGTATAAAATTCTAAATGATTTAGTCGATTGTCCGGTATTGATAAGCTTCCGAATTCCACTTCGTAATACTAGAAGTCAGGATTTATTTCAGTGCAGAAATTCTGGAACTAACTACCATACAATTATACCAAGTCAGTGGACATCTTCAATTTATCTTCAAACAAATACAAAATATTGTTATTAAGGCAGTTCAGTTATGTACAATAAATATGTATTTTTCTTACAATGCTGTCTACATACGAGTATGTAAAAGCCCCGAAAAAGGGCGTTTATTAAAAAATAAATATATATATATATGGATGGAGCTGCACTAGTAGCAATCGAGGAGATTCTGTTTATATAATTACTGGAAGAGAAAGATTGTAAACCATCAATCTTCCCCAGGATTATCATTTATATCGGGGAGTTTTCAAGAGTGATTTTCCGTACTCTTTAAAATCTAAAACGCCGGATCCATCACATAAATGTTCCAGCTGTACATTATACTAATTACTTACCTATGTGTCCGCGTTTTATAACATCCGTCTCTCATTCGTAATATCAATTAAGTAGGTACCATTCATAGGAACTAGCTTGTAAATGATAAAAGTTTTTCTTTTTTTTAAGTTGATTGCCGCACAGACCAGCGGAACTATTTTATTTTATTTAACAACTGGTATTTATGTTAATAGCTGACTTTACGTAATGTTTGATTACTCTACATTATGTCCGATTTTATTATTATGGGCAATTGGCACCTGTTGACGTAATCTAAATGAATATTCAATTTAATATATCATTGAAGAAGAAGATAACACTTTTAAATCTAAATGAAAATATGAAAGAAAACAAGACACAGAAAAACAGAAAAAGACAATGGTCGCAACTGGGACTCGAACCCAGACCTCTCGTCTAACCGGGACGGCGCGTTTTCCAATTTCGCTATTGCCACCTTCTGTCAAACCGTCATATTTGTCAATCTCATATTTCAAATATTTAGAATCATTAATATTATTTAAAAGTGTTATCTTCTTCTTCAATGATATATTACGTTGATGGGAATAACCTTCAAAAGTTATAAAAAGAGAGTTTTTCTCGTAAAAAATTGAATATTCAATTTACTGGAATAACTCTTTCTAATGACTCTTTAAAGGTTATTTATACCCGTCAATGGAATATATCACTGAGGAAGAAGATAATACTAATTAATCTGTACAAAACATGAAACAGAACAAGACAGAGACAAATAAAAAAAAATGAGTGCAGTTAACATGCGGTAGAAGCGAAACTTTACCAAAACAATCTCAGCCAATGAAGAACCTTAAAAATTTAGGTCATAATCAAAGCGGTCAATGAGCGCAGACCTAGCGTCATTTCCGTTTTATTTCTCAACCAATAGGAGCCTTGATAAGAGTTTGATGCTTCGCAGGAGCTGTTTGCGTCATTGCCGTTTCATCCGAATTCCAATCTCAACCGGGCTATAGAAGTTTCACTTAAAAAATGAGAGTGTGCAATTCACACGCGGTATAAGTGAAACCTTCAGAAAACTAAAGTGGACAAGAGTGGGGAGGCTACAAAACACCGCACAAAGAGGAGACCATTTATATTATCTCATTCTCTCACAGGCTAAATCCTATAGATGTGTGCGTTTGTCACCTTTTAGCGACGCTATTTTTCGTTTCATCGAGTTTCAAATCACAACGGTGGTAAAGAAGTTTTCACTTCAAAAAGGTGATGATAACAACATTTTTATAAGCAAACAGGAAACGCTTATCTTTCATTACAACAATTAAAAAATATAATGTTTCTAATATTCAGTTAAACGCATAACTTTTGTCATAAGAAAACTACATTTATGTATGTATTATTACATTTTATATGATGCTCAAGGGCGAGCTTCTTGGTGCTGTGGTGATGCGGCGAGTGTTGGCCCCGATCATGAGGCCGACCGTGCACATAAATTGCAAATGCGTTTAATTACACTAAAAGTTCATCAGATCCATCTGGAATACCTACTTCGTTACCTTATATCTATTCAAACGAAGATGTTTTGTTTAAAAAGTAAATTAAGACCCGGCATCCCGAATTTTAACCAATCTATAACTTACTTTACTTGAACACTTTAAGCCGCTGCTACCCGAATTTCTACCCATTTCTTACATATCTCCCTTAAGATGAAGCTATATTTGAAATCTTTTTTAGATACTATTTAGATTCATCTTTACGTCGAATCGGTTTACAGTATGAACATCAAAAAATATGCTACGGATAAATTGAAGCTTTTACTAGCTTTTTCATGTTTTGAAATTACAATAAAATCATTATTTACATAACAAAAATATAATCGTAAACCACTAAAAAAAATACTTAACTATGAAGTAATATAATATTTTTTTTTTAAAATACCCCTTTATGGCTAAGACTATTTTTGAGGTTATTATGTTCTAACTTTTTTCATTTTTATGAAATTATGCACAAAATAAATCAAAAACACTTTTTCGCCTACAATAAATACGACGCGCGATTTTAAATTTTTTAGGAATGAGAATCGAAATATTTTTGGGGTTTATATTCCTCTTAAGCATTTGAAGTTTTTAAGCTCTTAAAAAAATGTGTGTTATTTTTGAAAATAATATCTAGACGATCTCTACACCAAAACGCAAATTATATGAAATTCCCTCGATAGAAAAACAATCGCTAAATATGCTTCGAAAATTGTTATAAACACGTTAAATTCACTTATTTTAGATGTTATATGTATGAAAAAATTCGCAGTGTTTCTTTAAATGCTATTTTAGATGTATCCCATGAGTTCTTGCTCTATTTTAAACGTGTCGTGTTTTACTAAAAAGTTTAACAATGTTCACTTCAATTTTATCGTTTTAAATATTACCGCGCTCTCTCCAACATTCGTAATTACATATCTCTCCATCTTCTTCCTTTTGAGCGGGTATACGGCGCCTTAAGTTTTTAAGCTCTTAAAAAAAATATATGTTATTCTTAAAGATAATATCTAATAATTGCCATGCCGAAACGAAAATTATTTAAAATTCTATAGAAAAGTTATATGTAAGAAAAAAATCAAAGTAATGTAAGAAAAAATTCTTCAAATGTACCTACTTAACACATTTCCGGTGAGATTTTTGCTTTATTTTGAACGAGTGGTGTTTTATTAAACATTTTGACAATTTTCGTTTTGAATATTAGCGCGCTCCATTCAACATTCGTATTTACATAACTCCCTTTCGTCTTCTTTTTGAACATTGCTACCGGGCCTTAACCTAATTATTCTTTAACGTTGCGTGCAGCGGTCATAAAAAGTAACGAATTATTTGAACACGTAGCAATCAGAATGCGAATAGCCCAAGATGGTCGTTAGCCTACTAATTACATCCTCGATAAAAAAAATAAATTGCAAAAACGTTTTCTCACAGTCTGTCTGCGTCTGCGTATTACTTTCGTACCTCTGCTGAATATGCCAAAATTTTCGGAAATGGTCTCAACAAATCAAATCAATTAAGAGCCACTAACCAGCGGCCAAGAATTAAAATTTTGTCGAACGATGATCTTGTGATCTTACCCTTGCAGTGGTACAGGGCGGTTCCGATGAGAAAGATTAATTATTCTTTATACCAGCATTTTAACATAATAACTCAATATCGATTTTATTTCATTCCAAATTTGCTTTGATAAATACCCACATTCAAAAATGCTCAAACTCGTGATGATAAAACAATTAAAATTAATTGTACTTTTTGTGATTATTTTTTGATCATAAATATTTATTATTTTTGAATAATGTCTAAGAAAAATAAGAATGTAATTTTTTTTTAAATTTAAATTTGTAAGACCGTAAATAAATAGAAAAACTGAAGTATTTTCGTCACAAAACGAAGGCACGGATCTTTTTTAAATGATTTTATTCGAACTAAAATAAGATTCCGAAAAGCAGCTTTGCCAAATAATTTATTGATTTATTTTACTGCCTGATCTTATTGTACTAAAAATAAACATTGTTTTCTCAAAATTTAAAAAAATACCTTTACTAGACAAAACAACAGTCTTTCGAAATCAATTTATATTTTTTTGTGGAAAAGAGTCAATACGTCTAAAATTTGATTTAAAATGAAATATTTCCTTTTTAGTCTGGAAATTCCCTCCTAACAATAATGCTGCAAAAACACGTACAACGTGTACATAAAAACTGTCTTATTGTCTTCTAAATCGTATATTTCTACAGCTACGAATGAGGAAAAGCATTTCCTCCAGGACCTGCCATCATATCTTCATGTTCTTTGTCGACAATGAATGGAGGGTATTTTTGAAGAAAGACAGGGGGAATCTGAGATAAGAGAAGAAGTAAATACCTGGATATTCCGATGTATTTACCGAACAGGGTTGTAGCCATTTTTTGGCAACGTTCTATTCTGAATGGTGATCTTACACAACACTGGTGACAAAATGTAATTAATCTTTTTTTAAATTTTTTTAGGTTTCAGACAATTTTCAAACGTGTTGCCTTCCTTATATGTATTTTGTTCTTTTTTCAATTGGAAGCAATTTAAATTTTTCCATTCTAAACCTTTACACTGACCTTTTTGCGTGGTTCTGAAGAAATTTCATAAATTTATTAAAGTAATTATGAAATTGAAACAATCATTAACAAAGATATTATAAATTATAAACCACAAAATATATTTACAAAGATATTATAAATATTCAAAGAATCTATCGTCTCATCCGCAATCATTTAACACATCTTACACAATTTATTTATTACATTTAATGAATAAATTGAGCTAAGATGGGCGATGTACAGTTAAAATTTAAGGTAATAACTAATATTTAAGTGTTATTGGGAATGTTAAAAGGAATATTAGGAGACACGGTCGCTTTGCGATTTTATTGGGCCCTGGTGCTCCCTTCCGATAGTACGTATTCGTTTCCTTCAGATTCGGTAATAATAACCATAAGAATAGAATAAATAATAATAATCGTGGGCATATTTCATGATCCAAATAAAGGCCAATTTGAGCCTACATTTCCATATAAAACTGTGTTTTCCAAATTCAAATGGGATGGAGAGCTACGATTTTAGTCGAGTGTAAGTGAGACAGAATGCAAGGAGATGGATTAAAAATGCAACTTTATTTCCGTTTAAATCTGTATGGAAGGCACTTACGTATTAAATTCTTTCATCTATGATAATAACAGTACACCATCACGTTGTAATTTCATAATGGCTTTAACAACATCAATGAAAACAAACAATTAGCCAAGAATTTGAACGATATTGAACTTGTGATCCCGGGATCAACTGTACCTACGGCTAACCCCCTAGCCCTAGACCATCATTCACACATCATCATATTAAGTGAATACCTCATAAGACTCTCAACTGCTCCCGTCTGGAGTCAGTGAGACTATGGCTTCCCTAATTGGGCCATGTTGTGTAGCTGAAGGTAAGTGGAGAGGGGAAGGGGATGGGGAAAAGGAAGGTGTGGAAGTATCTGGCTATTCAAATCTAGTCACCAAATACGGCTAAAGCCATTTCACGTAGCGTTTCAATTCGGAACGGTGGTTTTACACCAGGGCGATTCTGCAAATCTCTTCCACTCTAGAACGTGCCGCAAATATACCATATATTGTTTTAAATGATTAAATTGTAAAAACACAAATCAATCAAATAAAATTTATTTGTGCACGCCGGCATTTGAACCCGCGTCCCTCGGATTGCAAGTCGAGAGCCCTTCCCCTCGATTATGACGGCCGTCGTGTGCATTGTGGACGTTTGTGTGTGCCCGAAGCGAAGTAATTTTTTCTTACTTTAAATTTTTGACGGCCTCCGTGGTCCCGAGGCAAGACTCTCGACTCACAATCCGAAGGTCGCGGGTTCGAACCCGGCGTGCGCAAATAAATTTTATTTGATTAATTTGTGTTATTTCACAATTTATTCATTTAAAATAATATATAGTATATTTGCGGCACGTTCCAGAGTGGAAGATGCTATCAGTATCGCCCTGGTGTAAGACCACCATTCAGAATTGAAACGTTGCTTGAAATGGCTTTAGCCGTGTTTAGTGACCAGATCTGAATAGCCAGGTACTTCCCCACCTTCCTCTTCCCTATCTCCTTCCCCTCCCCACTACCTTCAGCCTCACAACATACCCCAATTGGGGATGCCATAGTCTCACTGGCTCCAGACGGGAGCAGTTGGGACTCTTGTGCGGTATTAACTGTAAAAAAAAAAAAAAAAATTGATTTAACATTTTCAAATATCTAAAATCTTTCGCGAACAAAATAACAATTTTGCATATGTAATAGGGGTCGGAAGATCGTAAAAAAATTGATCGTAAAATTACACAGATTGGTCAAATAAAAAAGGGACTACAAATTCCCAACCAACCCTTTCCTCCTGTGTACAACGCATCCGCCTCGCAATCGTTCCTAATCTTGCTACAATATAATAATAAACAACAATGCTCACATTTAAAATGGATATCTTTCTTCTTACCAGTATTTTAACTGTATATTGTTTTGCTCTATTGTAAACTTTTCCCCATGAGATCTATTTAACCCACATCCATTATATACTGCGGTGTTATTCTCAACTGGTTGTCTCTATCGTTAATTTTACTAAACCCCTTGACTAGATCAAAACCGAGTTTTATGGTGATTTTGTGAGGATACCGCATAACATAAAAAATATTTAATTACCATAACTCTCAGTATCAACCTGGCGAATGACTCGAATACTTTATAGTTAACACTTTCTTACCTCTTCTTTATATAGATGTCCTTTTCGTTATAACCTTCCTCTCCACATTTCATTTAGTCTTAAATATATCCTTGTACGGATTACCAGTGTCACTGGCTCCGGGTAAACGGAATTTTTGTTCTTGTTCTTATAATAAGATATATTATTGAAAAAACTGTAATTAAGAATTCCAAAAATATAAGAAAATTTTTGTAGATAAGTCATATGGTTTGAAATTTTTTGGACTCGTAAAAATGGGTCTATGAATTAATAAAAACTAATAATCAATTAGGTATCTTATTAGTGCCGCTATGGGATTTGGCATCAAATTACGTCACTTTTATTAGATGACGGATGACGTCAGGATCGAGTTGGAACATTTAATTTTTTTAATTTTTCATTTTATTCATTGTACTATGAATAAATTATTTATTTAGGTTAAAATATAAATTTTTTAACAGTTACCGGCGGCCAACTTTTCTTTTTTCGAAATTCAACGAAATTCAACGAAATTACAAAAAAATTTTTTTTTTTTGTAAAATCAACATCCCATTTTCAAACCACTCCAAAATGAACAGGCAGAAGAAAACCTAAAAGAAAACAACATCTAGCAAATCCAAAGAAGAAAATACAAATAATAAAAAGATGACCAAATGTATAGAAAAAGGTACACAAAGGAATTCGACGACAAAAATATGGAAAAAATCATTTTTCAAATTGATAAAAAAAGTGTTTCGTAGTCTCTGCTCTTGTCTATTTTAGTTTTCTGAAGGTTTCTCGTCTACCGCGTGTGAATAGCACACTCTGATTTGTTTAATACAAAATTTACAGTTTTTAAATTTTGCACACTTCAGGTTCAAATTGGGATAAAAATTACTGTACAACGCCGAGGACATCAATTAAAGTCATCATGAGGAAAAATTCGTTCCTAGGTAAAAAAAAAACTTCATGCAAATTACAATGAAAAGGAAACAGGAGTTCTGAACTTTTTCTCTTTTTTTTCATTAAATTAAATAATGATGCCACAAAGTGAATTTGCGAATTTTGAAGAAATTTTTTTTTCTCAAAATTTACATTTACTTAGGTACTGAACTTGACAGAGTAAAATTTACGATTTATTCATAATAAATAATTTAGTTCATATCAAAGATATTGAAATAGAAAGAGGTATGCCATGATGGCCGCCCGACCGTCGGCGGACTACCGTCTAATGGGCATAGTTTGAATACGGAAAGAATTCGTTCATTTATTGATTTTTAAAGGTGTGCAGAAGTATTGGTCAACAATATCGGCGACACCAGAAAGCACCCAGTAAAAACTGCCGAAAGCACATCTCTTATATTTACATATCTTTGGATAAAACCATCCTCGTTCACTTTTCATTTTTTTACTCCATATAGCAGAATTTTAATACTTCTTGTCATACTTACCTACAAAATATGAAGAAAATTACTTTCTACATCAGATTTCGAAAAAGACCCTAAAAGTAAAGGCGTAAAGCCGGGACTTGCGCTAGTACCTAATCAATAAACTTGCTGAATATTTTTTAACTAGAACTCCTCCAACTTGTGGTGTAATATTATTTGGTATAATATTTAAAGCACCCCGGTTAAGATTTTAGTGGTCGCTAAGAATAAGCGCATGCTGCGTTTAATTATTCGCTCGGAGTCAGCGGATGCCCGCACCGAGGCGCAAGGTGGTATTTAGTTACACAGAAAAGGTGAAGTTTTTTGTCCAATACAGTTATGTTAGGATTACAGTAACTGCGACTCTTCTTTAGTGGTCATGTTCTTTATACCAGATACCCGTCCTCATCGTATGGCGCTGGTTTAGACACAAATTGCGTGTTATGTTAAATGTCTGGTTAAAAAATGCAATGGAGAAGATACGCTTTTTTTATAAAATCGGGGCCCATGAGTGGGTCTTCATAGAAGTGGTATTGAAAAAAAAAGGTAATGGAAACATTGATAGGATTAGCATACATTATAATAATATGCTTTTATGTTTAATTCCATTAAATCATTATTATAATAGTGTGTAAATAGAAGTGACTGCTGAATCCTCAATTGTGATAGAGGTTTATTATTATATAATGGGATGCTGTGTGGAGAGTCTTTTAAATAAGGAGAGGAATTTCAGTGTTTTTAGGAGTTTTCCAACAATTTTTCGGGAAGCTGTGTGGAAGGTCTTTTAAGAAAAGGAAGGAGAGGAATTTCAGTGTTTCCAGAGAATTTCATGGTTTTCCGTGGTCGAAGGGTAAGACTCTCGATTAGCACGTGCGCAATGAATTTTATTTGATTTATTTGTATTTTTTCACAAAAGCGGCACGTTCCAGAGTGTAAGATACTTTCAGTATCGCCCTGGTGTAAGACCACCGTTCAAAATTAATACGTTGCTTGAAATGGCTTTAGCCGTGTTTGGCGACCATATCTGAATAGCCAGGTACTTCTGCACTTTCCTCTTCCCGATCTCCTTCCCTTCCCCTCAATATTCATCCTTTCAACATACCCCATTTGAGGATGACATAGTCTCACTGGTTTTAGACGATTTGGACCCTTATGCGGTAATCACTAACAACACGATCTCAAAAGTGTGTTTTCACGATAGTGTAACATTACATGATATATTATGTAACATTACAAGATTAGTGTAACATTACAAGATGTAGTATGAGGCGCACCTTATTAAAAAAAGGAGTGACCGACGCAGAATCCTAGGGCGATCGGTCGAGACCGGCGCATCCCAATCCGGCCCGCCACGCTACTGGTGGGCAGGCGTATCCGCCGCCAAGATCTAGAGACAGCATTCTGCTGATAAACAAATTATTACACTTAACTAATAGTCACAATGCTAGTTGCACCGTAATATCGCATATTTTTTTATACCGTACTGTACACTCTTCCGTTATTTTGTCGACGTGATTATTGGTATCCCTTCGGAGGCCGATTGTCAACGCTATATTGGCGCCCAACGTATATATATAATATATATTGCCGCCCAACATGGCTTAATTTTCTTTACGTAATATCCCTATACGTAATAGGATCTGAGCAATAAACCATGATATGGCTATCTAAAGCAATGAATCGGTTGTGAATGGAGGTAGATACAAAGTTTATGATGGTGATAACTGGGTTTATTAAGTAAATACCCAGAGACACATCCTTTAAAAGGGTTTTATTTGGTACGCCAACAGCATAATATTGTAATTGTTAAGTATTCCAGTTCGCAGTAGGTAGTCAGTGGGCTTCTTCTACAATATAATGGCTGCAATTCTCATGGTTTTATTCAGTGTTGATTACGTTAGAGTCGTTTTCTTTGCCCACGTCCATAACAAGCTGCAAACTGCAGAGTGCAGTGACAGAGCGCAGAGTCTGTGGGAGGCGGCCGAGGAGATGGGAGGTGAAGGCACCTTCTCGGGCAGGCACCTAATAACATAGTACACACACATGTACACACAAGTACATTGTACATATAAATCGTATATTAAATAACAGAGTTGATAAGATCATGTTCTAATATTGCTGACTTCAACAGTGAATACTTGTTACGAACATTAAGACCTGTTTCTTGTAAGATCTATAAAATATATCAAAATAATGACGATTAACAAAATTTTAGTAATTCATCAAATTTGTTTAGTGACTTAGTAGGGGTGCCCGACCCGATGAGTCCACCTACGAACTGCGCGACGGGCCGGATCAAGAGAAACTATTTGAGGGAGGTCTTTAACCTCTACAGCCGGACTCTCTCGATCCATCGTTTCGCACCGCAGTTGAAGGGATGAATTCATCCGTTCATCACTCTTTGACACCCTGACCCTCAAACTTACTTCTCAGAACTTCTTATCCTTGCTTTCCTCAAAAATACCCTCCATTCAGCATCGCCCAAGATGTGATGTTTAAGAGGGAAATTATTTTCCACGGGGCTTTCCGTGAGGAGCTAATTTAACTTTTTTAATGTATCAAAAAAAATCATTAATTTTCAAGATTTGTGAAAATTATATTAAATATGTTTTTTCAATTTTTTTTTATGAGAAAACTCTCTTTTTTTTTATAACTTTTGAAGGTTATTCCCATCAACGTAATATATCATTGAAGAAGAAGATAACACTTATAATCTAAATGAAAATATGAAATAAAACAAGACACAGAAAAACAGAAAAAAACAATGGTCGCAACTGGGACTCGAACCCAGACCTCTCGTCTAACCGGGACGGCGCGTTTTCCAATTTCGCTATTGCCACCTTCTGTCAAACCGTCATATTTGTCAATCTCATATTTCAAATATTTTAGAATCATTAATATTATCTTCAACTAGTTCTTTTTCCATATTATAGGCAACTACTCTTTTTTATTGGAAACAATCATATGAATAAATTCGGATACATTTATCCGAGACGCTATTCAGGTTACAAACCAATTCTTTGAATGATTGTTTCCAATAAAAAAGAGTTGTTTCAGTGAAACCATCCGTCCTTAAACCAATAGGGAATATTCAACGTTGCTTTTATTCTCGAAGAAAATAACGTTAATGAAGTTATTTCTTTTATGTTAACATGACCAACGCCTTATTTCTTAATTGTACAAACGATCATTTTAGTTTTTTTTAATCTCCACTATAAAATGAAAATTAAAATATAAAAAGTGATAGTTAATCACTTAACTTTTAATTATTTAAACTAATGAGATCTTTAACTTTACGAAAATATCTTTATCTTAAAAACCTATCATAATGTTTCATTGAAATAATGAAAGAAAACCTTCTCATCCTGTAAAATTTTCTAATGGTCGTTTGGAGAATTAAGAACTTAGGCGACGATGTGCCATTTTTAATATGCCACCAAACCGACATGTACGTTTATTCGTTTATTCGTCGGTGATGACTTCACGCCTGGCAACGTTGATGACAGCTGGCCTAAAAGCTAGTGGTGGATTCTATATCACATCGACTTCGTAGCCAGTTGGAACAGTTTCGGGATATTTTCAAATCAATAATGAAAGTATTAAAATCACACATTTTTAGAATATTGATCAGAAACAGAAAAAAAACTTTAAATCATCACATATTTTTTAACGGTATTCATAGCCCATTATTAAAAACGTGTTAGTTACGTTACATCTCGTCGTTGTGAATATAATGTAGGTATAATAATTTCACCTTTAGGTAAGTACCGAAGTTAATTAAAATAATAGACACTCTAGCGAAAGGCCAGTACATTCAGAATTTATTGAGTGAAGTTCTTATTCTCTCCCTCTCCTCGCACCCTTCTGTCTCCCAATATCTTTCTTCTTCTTCTTTGTATACGTAGGGGTACCCAAAAGTAATGAGAATCGGGAGGTAGAGGGGAAAAGTGGAAGGGGAACGGGTTTTGTGTGGTTGGCTGTTGTACGGAAACTCTTTCTTGGTCAGTGTGCGAAGCCGCGGCGCTGTGGGTCCGCGCGTTCATCCAAAGTTTAATTTTAAGTAAATCAAGATTTCTTCTTTCGGCGAAAATGCAAAATTCTCCTCTCAGAAGATCAAAAAGAGCCTTCGCCTTCAAGCCTGCCATGAATTGAAAAATATGCTGGAAGAGGAGCCAGACTTAATCCACGTAGAACTGTCGGTTAACTAAGGTAAGTTTTTAGATGTGTCGGTTAACTGTTTGGCCTGGATGAACAAACTCTGTGTGCACAACATCTCTGAAAAAAAAACAATGAGCATCGCCGATTTCATCTGACTTTTTCTGAAGAGGAGAGAGAGCATTTTTCCATTGTCTTTAATGTTTTTTGATTTCGGGATCATACCCATAACACCATGACTCATCACGCATCACAAATTAAAACCTTGGTAAAAAAATCTGGGTCCTCTTCCAGCTGATTTTTCAATTCGTGGCAGGCTGATTTCGAAAAACTCTACATAAAGCCTGGGCAACGCTGGAGACATCAGACATACCTGATATAATAAATACGAGATTTCAGCATTAGATGACTTTCGCCTGCCTGCTTGGACCACATTTGAATATTTAGGCACAATAATCGGGAATACCAGATGTCAAAGTCCAGAATCGAGAATACCAGTTCGAGCAGCGAGACTCTTAGTTTTGCGTTAATTGCATTAAAAGTAATTAAAAACACGCGTATTACGTAAAAGGTGTAGGGGTCAACAGTCTTTCATTGAATTTATACTTGGTTGCATGAGTCCTCTCCAAACACCCATAATACTAACTAGTCTGAATTCCGCTTTCTACGAAAGTAATGTTCGAGTCGTCAAATAGTCCCACGCGTTCTTCGGCTTAACGGTTAGGACACCGGTCGGGTACCTTGGGGTTATTTTTAAAATGGCACTGGAGTAACTTCCGCGCTCAGCGGTCCTCCGCTTAAATGTCAACCTCTCTCGGACTCGTTATCATTCTATGTTAATAGTGCCCACATAACTATCGGTGGCGGCTGGTAACGGCGCGCGGCCAGATTCCCGCATTCCGCGGCCTAATGATAGCACTGATAATAATGAAATCGGATTTACTACCACGTTATCGAAACGAGAAATGATTTGTGTGCCTGCCTATTGCAGAGTGTGAACTAACCTAACCTAATCATTTTTAATGCGATTATTGCACAAGTACCAACTGCTCCCTCCTGTGAGACGGCAAACCCAAACGGAATAAAAAGGAAAGGAGAAAGGAAAGAGGAAGGTTTGTAGTTTCCTAGATCTGGTTACTAAACATGGTTAAAGTCATTTCGAGAAACGTTTCGATTCTGGAAGGCTGGTCTTTCAGCAAGAACTCTGATCCAATTAACTGACTTTTTTTACATTAGCTCCACACAGGAGGCCCTGATTATATGTCATCTTTAGGGATGCTGTGTGGATGATCTTTTTAGGAAGGGAGATAGCTCTGGGAAGGAAAAAGGTATTAGGGGTGGGTAGAAATCTGGGAGTCAGTGTGTCCAGGTGTGATGGACGTGCGAATCCATCTATCCTTGCATCCCACTGCGATGCAAGCATTCTCAACCGATTCTCCCTCAACCATTCTCAACCGATCCGGCCTGCCATGCAGCTAGTGGGCAGACATCCACCGTCAAGACCTGGACAAGCCTCACCCCATGAACCTCACCACGTGATCTACGGCAAAGATGTTCGTTATCCAATAAATGGTTCCCGGGACGGCGGTACGCATACACGCATCCCAAATTGACTAGCCTATGAATTTGAATTTTTATTCTCTGCTCTGGTAAAAAAAAATCACCAATCGAAATAAAACTGCCTGAAAGGTCTTTAGCCAAGACGGAGAAAAAAAAATCAGATTCAATTATTTTTGTTCGGTTTTCAAGGACACTTTCAGTCATTATAAATTACTCACCACTAGTATATGATAAATATGAATAGGCGGACAATTTGCACCCATCCACTTCTCCTTCAGCAACACAACTTTCCTCAAATTCCGGATATCAAAACGGATTCCGGATATTTCGGATTTTAACCGGTTCTACGCCTAACGATAATCATAAATGTACAAAAAGTGCTCTCAAATGACAAGTCAAGTTCTTAATGTCAGAGAAAAGCCCCATCAAAATTTTGCCTGAAAGCATGATGGCGATTTCCTATAAAATGAATTACAAACTTTAACAAACGCCAACTTTCATGACATTAATAAACCTTATCCATTGACGTAATTCTCTTATCTAACCGAGCACAACTAACCGGTAATGCACTTCTTACCACATTCGCAACAATTTAGAGACAGAATGACGTTAGTAGAACTGAACAGATAGTCCCTAGACGTGATCTATATCTACCGATAAGAATGTTAGAGATAAAAACTGGATTTGGAGAACAGGATATCATTAAATCATGTTGCTACTCACATTCAGTTTTCAGCCAGCTTTCAATTGAAAATTATTAAACAAAATACATTACAACACCCTTTTAAGATTTTTAGAAAAATGTATTACCGATAAGAATGTTAGAGATAAAAACTGGATTTGGAGAACAGGATATCATTAAATCATGTTGCTACTCACATTCAGTTTTCAGCCAGCTTTCAGCTAGCTTTCAATTGAACATTATTAAACAAAATACATTACAACACCCTTTTAAGATTTTTAGAAAAATGTATTACCGGTAAGAATGTTAGAGATAATAACTGGATTTGGAGAACAGGATATCATTAAATCATGTTGCTACTCACATTAAGCTTTTAGCTAGCTTCCAATTGAAAATTATTAAATAAAACACATCACAACACTTTTTTTAATATTTTTAGAAATATATAATAATACATATTACCGATTAGATTGTCGCTCGTTTGAATGTTATTATTGCTGTGAGGTTTTGTGACACTTGTGAGTGTGAAATTGTAGTTTTTTTAAACAACACATTTTGTGGGTATGACTTATGCCAAAGGACAGGTACAGGAAGGGAGAGCTAAACCTTAACAAAGAAAGTTAAATGCCAAATGACCCATAGCATTAGAAAGGCCAATTAAATTGATTAATCCTCTGTTGGAAAAAAAATCGAGTGCAGTTCACACGCTTTAGAAGCGAAACTTCACCAAAACAATCTCAACCAATAGGATCCTTGAAAAGTGAGATCATATCAAAGCGGCCAATGAGCGCAGTCTGATGCTTCGTAGGTCCTGTAAGTAGGTAAGGTTTCATTATATCTTTTCTAAATCCTGTTAGAAGTTTCTCTTCAATAATTTCGAAGTTGAATAAGTAAGAAGGCACTTGATTTCAACCTTTTTTAGGATGTCGTTAAGTTGCTGAGAGTTTTTATTATATAAAAATACTCGGTATGAATAATGCCATGGTTCCATGCCAACTCAGAATCAAGTCAACTTAACACCTCTTTGAAAAGTCATTAAAGGCTATGAAAAAAATAATTAACCTATTAAAAAATACTAAACCTAAAGTAACCTATTTAACCATTTTTTCATTACATTTATTAAAAGCTATGTAACTGAATAAAATCTCTCAGGGGAAGACATCAATGCGCGGTTAACAGACAAACCCGAATAGTACTGTGATTGACGGTTCCTTAACAACTGAACAAAGTGTCATTTCAACACCCCTTTGAAAAGTTATTAAAAGTTATGATTTTTTTAGATAGTTCATAACATATCCTAACGTAAGCTGTTTAATAAATTTAAAAAATATATATTTCATCTCTTTTAACGAAGGTGTTGAAGTTGCATGATTCTGATTTGTCCGGTCACCGTCATTAACACTTCACTATGAATTATAAAAAAATATTGGATAATTTGTACATCGTCGTTTTTGTGTAAACTCACCACAAGGGCGCCTTACAAATAGACTTCCTGTCTTATAAATTATATTTTTTTATGTGATTAACTCACAAGAGTCTCAGCTGCTCCCGTCCGAAGCCAGTGAGACTATGGCATCCCCGATTGGGGTATGTTGTGAGGCTGAAGGTGGTGGGGAGGGAAAGGAGTTTAGGGAAAGGAAGGTGGGAAAGTACCTGAATATTCAGATCTGGTAACAAAACAAGGCTAAAGCCATTTCAAACGTTACAATTCTGTGTAGAATAGTGGTCGTAAACCAGGGCGATACTAAGAATATTTTCCACTTTGGAATTATTTACAAATTAACGCAGAAAACTTACCTACTTATTTCTGTTTTGATACTGACAATAGTTCATGGTTAAATTCCATTATAATAATATATTAAAACATTTTTCTCAATATTATTTTTAAATTCCCACATAATTTGGGAGGCGAGTGTGGGAACTTCCCCCCGGAAACCATTTATGGGGTAATCAACATCCCGTTGTAGATCACCCCAAGTGATTCGCTAGGTTTGTTGACTTAGCAGGGGTGCCCGGGTTTATCGGATGAGACGCGTACAGATCTCGGCAGAGAGTGAGCTTGTCCATACGTTGGTTTGGGGAGACGCATTGATCGCTTCAGCTGGTCTCTCTCAATCCCTTGTCTTTCACCGCAGCGAGAGGGAGGGATTCATACGTCTGCCATTCTCGGACACACTGAACCTAGATATCTAACCAATCATTAAGAAACTGGTACAATTTATTCTCGTGCAGCTACCTGACTTTACAATGAGTGTAAGCGAAAAGTAAAGATGCGTAAAAAAGTCCGTGAGACGAAGAAAGGCGTTGGTCTCATGCCACGTCCTTAAACTCACGTACTGCGACAATTTCTAATCAACGTCATGCCGGTCTTAATGTTGGGCATGTATTAAAAGCACCAACGATCTTCTGATGATTAAAAATTGTCTCATCAAGTTTGGTTTTTAATCAGCTAGTCTTTTTTTCACACCCTTACCTTATGACAGTCCAAAACATTGATTTATGATAAAATAAGGAAAGCTTCAATCAGTAACAAAAGTAATATGTCTACTTTTGACAAAATAAAGACTGGAAAAGCAACAGCTAAGGTACGATTGATATACATATATGAAATATCTTTAAAAAAACTTTATAATTTTAAAGCTGAATTTTTCGATAACAAAATATCTTTAACAAGGGGTGAGACTTAGTTCAAATGAGCAATTCCCAGACAGTTTACGAGATCGTGCAAAAAATTATTCATGCTTATGGATTATAAGATAACTTTTGAACCGCGCAAGAGGTAAAGAAGCACGCACAGGAATGAACTACTAGCCCCGCATAACACGGACCTTCTCGACCTGTCTGTACCTAAACACCCACACTTCCACCTGCGTAAAACTCTAGAAACCCTACGAACTAACCATTACCAGACTGTAAGACAATAACCGTCGTAATGAAGCGACTCATGGTTTATTGGGTAGGTACCTTCATAATGTGCGGCTTTTCTCTTTCGTCGATGAAACTGAAAGCCTAGCATCAAAGCGGTTAGGCTGGTCGGGTCGATTCGGTCGCTGCGGTTATTAGGTAGGGGCTAGGCACGAGGGGCAGGCAGTTAGACCCATTGGGCAGCAGCCAGAGAGGTATGGCAGGGACGTGAAACAGGAAAAAGACGTGGAAATTAGTTGGTGACTCAGGAGGTTGGAGCGCATCCTAAGTCTCGCCACTCGTTTGGCAATCTGAATTGCACATTCCGTATGCACCAACACGGTACGATCTGCAGTTTTTTCATAATCGGGTTCTTACTTTTAGGTGATTATCGTTTTACATTTTTAAGTCACCCGAAGATAGCGGGCCTAAGCTGGTGAATTATGTGAGATTGAATCCAGTAGAAGAGGAGGATGAATTTTTGGATTAACCGCACAAATATCTCAACTTCATGACCATATTGAGACTAGCATCTCTATTTTGAAAAAGGTTGAAAGAAAAGTATTATTATAATGATTTTATAACTTAATGTCCGGGTTAAATCTTCCCCACAGGAAAAACTAAACCCTTCCACACACTATTCCACAAATGATCATCTAGTCAATCCACGCTATGCAAGTGTATTATATAAGTAAAATAAATACAAAATACAATCAATACAAGAACAACATGTCAACCTACCAGAGACCAAATGGAAAAATAATTCACCGACTCCAGATGTTTTCATATCAGAGGGTTCGGCTCGGTAGAACTCCTAACTGGACTGATAAAAATTATACTTTTTTAGCACCGTTATGATTTGAAAATCGATGAAACGGAAACGTTCGACACTAAAAAGAGACAAACACGTACATCTACAGGATCTAGCTTGCGAGAGAATGAGATGGCAATAAAATATTTATTTTATTCACTGGTACTTGGTTCCAATATAATACGATAAATCCACAGTCCCACAAATCCCCTTTAGTGTAGTGGTATAAAGCGCCTAACGAACCTTTGCAGACATTCAGCCGACTAGGGATCAAATCCTACGAAATCCAAAAAAAGAAATTTTGTAAAATCAATATCCAAACCATTCCAAAAAGAAAAAACAAAAGAAAGCGACATTTAGCGACTTCAAAGAAGAAACCACAAATACTAATAAGATGACCAAATGTATAGGAAATGTTGAACAAAAAATCATCCTTCACATTGATAAAAAAAGTGCTTCGTAGTCTTCCTACTCTTGTCAACTTTAGTTTTCTGAAGGCTTCACTTCGCGTGTGAATTGCACACTCTGATTTTTATTATTTAGAGCAGAGGCAGTTTACGAACAGTTTTAATTCCCGTGAATACTCATGCCATGGGCCAATTGTGCCATCTTCCATTCCACCTCATTCCTTTAACAGTAACAGCCCCTTTGATATAGTTCGTCAGGGTTATCAATAGATGCTGTCTTCTGGTTCCACAATTTGTCTTCCCGGGTATCTGAGCCATGTTCCCTTCGGGATATTGGCACCATATTTAAATTGGATGATCTTCGTGTTCTTCATATTTTCTGCATTAATAAGTGCTTTCCACTCCCAACTCCCAACACAGCGGCAAGTGTTTCCTACTGCGTTACTTTGGACACGAAGAAAGGTGAGTATTTATCCAGCTAACCAAATCTAGTTACTAGGCTAGGCTAAAACCATTTTAAAGAAAATTTCCACTCCAAATGATTATCTTCTACCAGGACGCTTCACACAGTTCCACAACATTTTTTGCCACTGGAAATTACTCAAAGATTAATAATCAAAATTATTACTAAGAAACCATCAGATTATTCAACCTCTCAACTTTTTCAAGACTTTCAAGTCCCACCTCTAAAAACTATATATATAAAAAATACGCTACTCCAAATTCACAAAGATAATTCTAAGAAGTCACACCACGCCATGGTACGCGTGGAAAGCAATAGGCAAAACATGGTGGGTCGCTTATGTACGCCATTGATGCTTACCAGTTTTGCTCGGCACTACTACGCGTATAATGGAGTGGTGTGGTTTAAGGCCACACTCTTGAAACGCACGGCGCTGAAAAAGAAGAAGATGGAGAGATATGTAATTACGAGTGTTGGACAGAGCGCGCTAATATGTTGAGTCGTAGAATAGCAGCAAAAATTGCGAAAAAGCTTAATAAAACACGACTCGTTTAAAATAGAGCAAAAATCTCGTGGAACGTATCTTTAGTATCATTTAAAGAATCATTGTAACTTGTAAAATAAAAGAAATAGACTTGTTTAAAATAATTTTCGGAGCATACTTTGCGATTTTTTTCTATCGAGGGAATTTCATATAATTTGCGTTTCGGCGTGGAACGTATCTAGATATTATCTTCAAAAATAACATATATTTTTATAAGAGCTTAAAAACTTTAAATGTTTAAGGGAGATATGTAAGAAATCGTTCGAAATACGAATAGTAGACCCTTAATAAACTGCGAAGAGAGCTGAGATTGGAACCGAACTATAATAAATTTAAAAATAAATTGAATAGTAATGTCTTAAATAGTTTAGCCACCTAAAATCATATTAATAATAAATTATCAACTCTAAATAAACAATTGTTTTAAATTTAATTTTATATATCTTTATGTATTTTTTTGTTTAGGTATCTGATTTATGTACGTATATATATGTATAAATCGTAATTTTTAATTCTTCATTTTTTCCCTTACACACGAGTGGTCACACTCTCGTAAAGGTTATATATTATATACAAATAAAAAATAAAAAAATAAAAAAACATACCCCACATTAGTAATTATATTTTTTCACTAATTCCGAGCAGTTAAGACTCTTGTGAGGCTAAGAAATAAAAATAGTGAGAAGGTAATAAATAAAATTAAAATTGATCACACTCAGCATTATAAAAACACAAGTCATTATAAAAATTAAATCGATCTCCGTGAGAAGGTTGCAGGTGTGCAGGAGTTCATTTCTTTCATTGTCCATATTTTATGTCCCGATGAATAAAAGTATCCACATGAATGAGAACTGCTAATAGAACCGCTTTAACTTCTCCCTTGTTCTGATAAACGACTGATATAAGAGAAAGAGAGATACATCGGAACTCTCATGGCGGGATCATTCCTTACTTTTTTCAACTTCTGAATCTACTGCTCATAAGACTCACTTCAAGGTCTCAGCGATCCGTTTTTAGTCGATCTCGATTTCGACAGCGGGTAGTGTTTCTGTGGATCCCGCCTAAACTCTACGCCGTTTATGTCGCCCAATATTAACATTCTTTGTAAAAAACTAACTAACTAACTTACCATCACGCCGTTTCCCCGCAGGGGTAGGCAGAGAGGACGGACCGCCAAACAACTCGATCTTGGCACACACTTTGTTTTTGGCAAAAAATGTGTTCGCCTACTCCAAACCATCGTGGTTTTGTTTTGCTCTAATTTATTACTCCACTTGAGAAATACATTAACAAAAATCCCGCTCGAACCACTTTTACTGGCCTTGACGATGTCTGAGAATGAACGACGTCACGGGATCTGTATTATTTGTGTTACCTTACCTTAATCTAGATTTATGCCTTGTGCTTTTGCCGACCATTGTCAAATAATGGCATCGACTTAAGATATATATATGTATATAAATAGATTACACACCAGTGGTAACTCTTATGCTAATATTACTGATATTTTTAATATGCCTATACTAAGGTACAACGCTGTACTAATTAAACACATATTTTAACGAGGTCACTGCGTAACATGTTTTTGAAGCGTAAACTTCTTTAGCACAGTTGTAATTTGGAACTCGATGAAAATGAAAAATAGCGACTCTAAAAAGAGACAAACACATATATCTTCAGGATTTAGCAGTGCTTCGTGCGCTCCACTCTTGCTTACTTTATTTGTCTGATGGTTTCACGTCTACCGCGTTTGAACTGCACATGTAATTTTTTTATTTTAGTATATTTTATTTTGATAATTTTTTTTACGTCTTATATCTAGTACGTATCAAGAACGTATATATTCTAAATCTACGTTAAAATTATTTTACTATCTACGTACTAAAATTTGGACCTCATAACATTGAGACATAAACTTACGAAAAATTGCAAATATTTTGACTTCGTAAACATTTACAGGGATTTCATCGAACATTTTAAAAGCTTTAAAATAAATGTTGTTTTGTGTTCCCGATAAATTTATTTTAGGAAGCCTAAAAAAGTTTCTCATATGATAGCAATGAACTCTACTATTATTACTAATGTTAATCAATATTTGATGTGCTAACACTTTATTTTTTAACTTACAAATAAATTCTAGGGTATTGTACACTAGTCATTGCCAAACACTTAGATATTGAGTTGGTCGCATGTCTCCTAGTAAAATATCACACGCCATAATGTTGGCAAGGCGAAATCAGATGTATCATCATTATCGGCACTTGGCACACCTGCAGTAAGGAGGTTAATGGTTAACACTGCCTTCATTAGTAAAAAGACAGTATCGTCCTCTCCGGACTATACTGGACTCTCATGTAAGATGCTGTGTTTTTGCTTATGAACGCAGAATAGTTACAACTAACAATTTACTTGGTTACCAACCTAATTAGTATTTTCACATATTTTGTATATGATAAGCTGACTGCGGAATACTTTTTCAGATGTGAAATTTTATTTTATTTCTTCAAAATTCGCAAATTCACTTTGTGGCGTCATTATTAATTTAAATGAAAACCAATAACTTTAAAAAAAATTGCAGTTTAAATTTTTTGGATTTAAGTATTTCTATTGTCAATAATAAATTTGAATTTAACATTTTTCGTAAAGATACATATACAGATTAAATTTTTAAATTTTTTGGATTTAAGTATTTCTATTGTCAATAATAAATTTGAATTTAACATTTTTCGTAAAGATACAAATACAGACATGAAACTTCTAATCATCCATTTTCACAAAAATTAGCAGCTTTTCATACCTTACTAAGTAGATTAATTAATGTTTCCTTATCTTTGAGTAATTTTAAAACAGAATTAAATACTATAAAACAAATTGCAATCAATAACGGTTATACTTCGCAATTAATAGATAATATGTTAAACAAAAAATACAAGAAATAGTTTTTTAGGTCCTTTGTTTATCCACACGTAGTTGACAAGGAAAATAATTGGAGAAAAATTGTGTTTTTAAATAATAACACTTCAAATTTAATAATTAAAAACATGCCACAAAATATCCAACCAGCTTTTTACGCCAATAACAAATTAAAATATTATATATTAAATAACAAGGACAAAGGTGTTTTTTTGAACAAATCTGGGTTTTATAAATTAATTTGTAATGATTGTAACTTTTTTATATTGGGAAGACTTCTAGAAATTTTAACATTAGAGTTAAGGAACATCTAAGATGTTTAAATAATAATAATTATTCAGAATTTGCCAACCACATTTTAGAAACAAGTCATTCTTTTGATATTAATAAAGGTTTAAAAATTTTATACACTAACACAACGGGTATACAATTAGATAATTTAGAAATTTTAGAAATTAGGAAAAGTGTTCAAAGTAAATTAAATATTATAAATAATCAAACGTTTTTTAAAAATAGCCACCTTTTAAATTTATTTTCAAAGTAATACTTATATTTATAATAATTTATTTCGTTATTTAGACTTCCTATATTGTTATGACAGATTTTTTATTATGTTAATGTAATTTTTTACCCATCCTAAAATAATGTATTTTGTTATTTAGACTTCCTATTTTGTTTAAATAGATTTTTTATTATGTTAATGTAATTTTTTACCCATCCTAAAATAATTTTAATATTTTATTTTATATAATTGTTTTTTTATGATGTTTTAAGTAATTAATCATCTCTCCTTTCTAATATTTTGTCTATTTTCTGATTTGTCTATACTTATTTGTCTTTTGTTATTTTTTATTAACTTATTATCCTGACGAAGAAAACATAGTTTTCGAAACATGTTGATATTGTTAATTAAATAGTGGTGTACACAAAGTCATTTGTTTCATTACATTTTATTTTATTTTAACGTCCATATATTAGGCTCTTAGGGCCTGTGCTACCTTTGAAGATGATGTGTCGAGGGTCTTTTTGAGGAGAGGAACGAAATGGATCCATGTTGTAGAAGGGAGGAAATATAGAGGCCGGGAAATCGTTCCACAGCCAGCTGTTGAACTCATGAACGAGTCGTGGAAGTGACCCGTTCTTATTGTTGACAAATATTAACCGTGTACATATGTTGAATGCGCATTTAGCGTGCTTCCAGATTATGCATGGTGCCGAGGGGATAAATGACACTAGTTTCTCTGAACATTGAAATTCCGGTAGAATAAGGACAGCATTCCCTTCCGACGCCTGTGTTCTAAAAATTGCAATCCGTTTATTGAGATAGGAGAATCTATCAAAAGGACTAACCATTTCTGCACAGAGTTGATTTGAGGTAATTTGGGGGTCTGGATCAGAGGTGGCTGCCAAATTCAGCCGTGTGGCGCTTTTGAGACTTGTACGTGATCAGCAGTCGTGCAATTCAGTCAATGTTTCAGAGGCAGTGTGGCATATGGCACTGTCCTGCTGAAACCACATGTCGTCAAGAGCAATATCTTCCAATTAACGAACAAAAATCTTGGTTATCTGAAGTCACAGGTTTATTCCAAAAAGCCGTCACATGTGTGCAACAACGTTATTGCAAATTTTGCAGAAAGCATTTCAAGCATCGTTTGGATTGTGAATAGTGGTCTTTCTCCGGAGCGATACTGAACGTATCTTCCACTATTGACAAATGGGTTACTGCTCAGCCATACATTTATATCTCCCAGAACGCAGCTGATTCTCAGCGGTGCCTCTAATATAATATAAATACATTCATAAATATGGGTAGTTATGGGTTAAGAAAAATATGTTATAAACTCTTTTTTTTACGGCATACTGTTATTTTCAGTTGTTTTTAGTTGGTCACTAAAAATTATTAAGATTCACAATTATTTTCTAAATGAAATCATTGCCCAAAGAACCAAATTCTCAGAATCCTGCGATGTCCCTCGAACTAATTTTAGTTCTAAGTGCATCGTGTTTTATTTATTTCGACATCATGGACATAAATGCAATTCTAATTAATGAGTTAACTGTTTTTTTCTTACTGGGTAAAATAACTATTATCTTATTTTCTCATAAATATATTCAGAAAATCTTGTTTCAATTTTGTCCCCGCGATGTAATGTCAGGATCCTGCTCAAAGTAAAATATCAAATATTTTTTACGCTTTTTGCCGTGCGATGTTGCCGTACTGCTTAGTCGATCGTACCTACGACAGAGACAAAGAATATCATTTATCTGCTATTACCTAGCGCATAGTTTAGTCAGCCCAGCCAGTGTTGCCAACTTGACGGATTTCCCGTCATTTCTAGAAAAAATTTCTAGAAAAAATTCCCGGGAAAATTTTGTGTTTAACGGAATTAACAGTATGACGGATTTACTAGCGGATTCGAATAAAGTAACAAAATACACAATTTTGTAGGGGAAAAAAGCCTAAATTTATGGATTTTTGGAGAAACCCCTGTTTTTTAACCCTGAAATTCTCGAGCCACCCCCCCCCCCCCCCTCCCCAGGACGGACCAAAAAAATATGGGAGCCCAGCGCGGTCGGCACGGCAAGTGGTGTCGTAATCAGCGGAATTCTCAGAATCCTGGTAAGGTATTTTTATACGAAATTATTAATAAATATAAGTAATTTTAGCGCTTTGATATGTAAGTTGCTAGCACAAAGGCTTAGTTAAGCTTAATTTTGTGTAATGTTATAAATTGATATGTTTTTTTTTACTTTTAGTCAAAAATTTTCAGGATCCTGGTCTCAGGGTCCTATCCAATTGCAAACCAGGAAATTAAAAAAGGCAGCTGACTCTGAAAAAACTGACTTAAGACAGGAAAATAGTAAAGAGTAAAAAATATGGCAAAGAAAATGAATCAAAAAAGGAAAGGGAAATAAGTACGAGTTCAGTGATTGCGAGTGCCTTATTTGTGGTGTTCTCTACAGCAAAGATACGACAGGAAATGACTGGGTCCAGTGTCTAGTATGTAATAATTGGGCAAAGGTGGATGGATTAAAGATGAATCCACATTATTTAAATGTCCTGAATGTTCAGCTGACTGTGATTATAAAAATTTAGCATAAAAATAATTAAAACTAGACTGCCAAAGTTTCTGTTACTGTCTTTAAGTGTAATGCTAGACTAAAAAGTAGTTTACTCTTAGACTTACATGTTGTTACCTTATCTATAAGAGAGATTTTACATAATGTGATTTAGAACAATAATTAATGCTCAATGATCATTTGATGATTAACTTTGCTTTTGATAAATAGTACAGAATATTTGACAAATAGTATAGTATAGAAAATTGATAAATGGTATAGAATTAGTATCAAAGCCAAGCATTAAGCAAATTTTCGTAATTATATAAGATCGTCCTACTATTAAAAAAATATGTTAAAAAGCAATTTAAAAATTGTGAGATAAATGATACTCTTAATATAAATATAACTATGATCTTAATTGACTTATTAGTTATTTTTCTCAGTTTCCTGTGGCTTGATTTTCTTTAAATGGCAATACATCAAAATTTATTCATTATTTTGACTGTTCCGCTTAGGATTAGCTAAAAGGCGCTGTACTCTTGTTATTAGAATGAATTCCGCTACCAGAATGTTTAAAAAATGTCGGGCCGAAATTCTTCCTCAGTTTGTAGAACTACCCATATAATAAATAATTAATATACATAAAAAATACAAACAAATAAAATGAAATAAAAATAAAATAAATTTAACAGTACAAATCAAAACAAATTAAAGCAAATAAAATTTTAATTCAACATAAATAAGATAATCACAAATACAAGAAGGTATTTCTTTCATTGTTAATTCCGTTCAAAATCGATTGTGATGATGTGCGATTGACTGTGCAGTTAGCAAAGTGTTATTTTAATCCAAATTTTTGATGATGAATAACTGAAACCACCCTCAATTACAGCAGTTTTATTTATTTATTTATTTTTAAGAGACAACCAGCTTAATCATAAAATATAGAAACATTTATATAAAAAGTTAAATTAAGTCAAGCCAAAAAAGTCTCCTATGTTAGAATTACTTGGAGATGGAGTTTTATTATATCTTAAAATTAATTTTTGGTAAAGGGGAGAGGAAGAGGAAAATAGAATAAGGATAGGAGATGCTACTGATACATTCCACAATCCCGTATTAATTTTAGATCGTACGCATTACTTCTGTTCGGTATTTCTGAAGGATATTATTAAAAATGTCTATATTATAAAATTTTGTGCTATATTGCGCACATATACGGAGAATTGGGGATTTATGTCTGGAGAGAAGGAGTAAATGGTCTCATGGGACCACTGCAGTCTATCAAAAGATAGCGAGGAACCTACGAATTCATCAAATTGTAAATTTAACACATTTGATGTAACTTCCTTCCGTTCGATATAATAATTGCAAAATAACACAAATTAATCACTTAAAATTTACTTCCGCACCCTCGACCTGCAGACTCATTGCCAAGGATCGTAACAATGTATGATAGTGTAAGATTAACTCCAAATCTTCGATGAAATTAATATTTTTTTTCATTTTATCAATAATTTAATTGGCTAACAAAGTCAATTACAGGAAAACCAACCACATGCTGTATTTTACAGCATCCGAAAAAATTACCGTTGGAATCCATAATAGTTGTCCGAAAGCGCCGCTCTGGTGAATCTTGAATTATAATCAAATGTCGTCAAATGTCTTATAACAACTTTTATCTTTCCGGTATGGTAATATCGTTACATATCTAATGTGATATCTTGATTTGTTCGTTCGCTCGTATGGACGCTTTACACGTCACCGATGACGGAGTAGAGCTAATGCCTTGTTGGATAATGTTATACCTAAAAAACGTCCACATTATCCAAATGATATTATGAATATAAACGCAACAAGAAAACCCGGATAGGTTCAATGACCTAAAGCTTATTATAAATCAATAAAGTTATAGCTAAATACGTAATGTTGTACTCGCACTGTCAGGGTCATATTTATTAATCAATTTAACATTTTTTATTTACATAAACCAGAATTGGCAATTTGTGTACTTATGTTAATAGGTTTTTGTGTTGACGCACACTTTTGAATAGTTTTTTTTTACAAGAAAACACGTTTTTGGAATATATATGTGTATTTATTCGGATATTATTACTTTATGTGATTTTTTTTATATTAGCTTCACGCCGGAGGACCTGAAGAAAATAAAAATCTCTTCTCTCTTTTACCTATGTCACGTTTGGGGATGCGTGTGGAGGGTTTTTTTAGGAAGGAGAGGAAGTCCTGAAAAGGAAAATGTATGAGGGGTGGGTAAATCTGGGATGTATTTAATTCATTATTTTAAATTCATGAAGAAAAACGACAACAACATATCATCTTTTAAACATTTAACTGTCAAATTTACAAAATCTGCCCCTTTAAAACTTTCTTTGAAAGTTATTTCTCTTGATATTTACTTTCCTTCTCCCGTTTTTCCACTTTTCTTTGATAGCTACTCTCTCTTTAAAAACGAAAAATAAATAACTTTTTCTTCACCTCCAAACAATTCGACGGCCTCCGTGGTCGACGGGTAAAGCCCTTCACTAACAATCCAAAGTTCGCGGGTTCAAATGCGAAAATAAAGTTTATTTGGGTAGTTCGTGTTATTTCACATTAATCAACTATTAAATTTGTAGCACGTTTCAGATTGGTGTATCCTCAGTCGCCCTGGTGTAAGACTACTTTTCAGAATTGAAACGTTGTTTGAAATGGCTTTCGTCGTGTTTGGTTCACCCGGTCTGAATAGCCAGGTACTTTTGCATCTTCCTCTTCCCCATCTCATTTAGCCTCACAACATACCACCTTTAGCCTCACAACTTACCCCAATTGGGGATGCTGTAGTCTCACTGACTCCAGACGGTTGGGAACAGCTGGGACCATGGAATCTTATAATTCATCGAATTTTATACATGTACTGTGGGACAACTGCCAGTACGTTGGGAGCCAATGTCGCCTAAACATTGCAGGGATTTAGTTTATTGTCGATTTATTATTAAGTAAAATTACAAAATTAATTTGTGTGTCATTGAAGAAGAAGATAACACTAATAATCTAAATGAAAATATGAAAGAAAACAAGACACAGAAAAATAGAAAAAGACAATGGTCGCAACTGGGACTCGAACCCAGACCTCTCGTCTAACCGGGACGTGAGGAAAGAGTTTTTCTCATAAAAAAATTGAATGATTTGTGTGTTTTCATCAGTATTTTCGTGCAATAGAATTGTTACTCACTGTTTTTATGAGATATGACAAATGGCGTGTGTAAATAATAGAATGATGACCCATCGATTTCGCAAAGTTCTTACCTTTGGATTGATGGATTCATCCTCCGTTGCGGTCATATATTGGTTATAAAGTTACATGTGGGTAGAAGTTGAAGATCGAATATTCCTACGCATTTGGGCGATGAGCAGAATATTCAAGTACTATATAAAAACAGATGCCTTTTATAAAATAAATTTATTGTGTTTTGAATCGCGCACCATGTCGATATTTTTAAAATAAATGGGATGGCTGATTTTTAAACGAGTTATTAAATTAAGGGAAAATCTGACAGTCCACGAAGTTCTACAGAGGAATGAAAGGAAAAAATATATTTTACGGAATTCGTTAACATCTCAACTGCTTTATGAAATCTATTTTTTTAAATTATTTTTTTTGGTTGCTAATTAGTTATTCGAAAAAATAGTTTCTTCTCAATTTTTTGATAAAATTTGTAGGTTCTTTATAATTTATTAATCAAATAAAAATATCAGTTTTTAAATAGTATTTCAGAAAACATTTGCGAATAAAACTTTTTTTTGACCCTGTTAGAAAAAAAATGCTGCAACAAAAATTGTACATAATATTTCTAGGTTTAAAATAATGTAAATAATTATATTCTTTAATTAATAACAGGCACGTAGGCTTTTAATAAGGAGATCGATGCGCGGTGGCTACTACGTGCGGCGACACGCAGCGCGCCTATGAAATTAAGAAAAGTAGTACTTATCAATTGATTTATTTAATTTATTTTTATAATTAATTTATCTGAGTTTTATTGTTATTTAACAGTCTTGATTTGGTGGGGAGGTATATTTGATTTTATATATTTATAGGTATATTTGATTTTATTTTATGAGGAGGAGTATAAAAAGTCTAGAAATTGTAACAAAGTTAATGCCAAAAAAGAAATACAAAAAAAATGTATATTTTATCCACCACCAATTATTTTAAATTGCTTTGGTATGTAAAATAATTTAAAAATACATATATATCGGTCGCTTGTAATATTATGTAGGTGAATGAATGAAGAAATTTGGTGCCAGGCGATAGGTTAAGGGCTGCGTGTGAGGACCATCGTTCCAGCTCGTCAGCGCCACGTCGTTCGGTCCACCAACGGCGGCGGTACGCCATTATTCCTAGCCTAAAATGTGGTGAGGAGGGTTACCTACTTAGGTTAGGTACTGTCATCACCTCTCATTAATGCTATCCATTTTGTAGGTTAGGTGTATTAATTAATCATAACGTGGATACTTATGAAAGCACCTATTACATTAGAACAAGATGAGTAACGGCGATGACCAAAAACACTGAATAGATAACGCATAGAAGTGTGATCTAGGTTTTGGTACTGCAACCAGAGTTGACCCAAACACAGTATTCGCACATACAGTTTGCCAAATAAGAGCAGAAAACATAGGAGGGCGCCACTGTTGATCAAATGGAAATACTAAAAAATTAACTCATGGTATTAATGTAAAGTTGTGTAACCTATATTTTAATAAACAATTAAAAAGTCATAAAAATGAAAAAAATATTTATTCATTGCAATATAGATACCCAATGATCTCAAAATTAGAATTGCATATGGGTCAATTATTATTTGACCTATGCAATTTTGTGTTAACATAATGAAAAATAACGACTTTGTAATAAAATATAAATCACAGTTTGGAAATTGCTCACATTTATTTTATACTAGCTTAAGTACCTAGCGTTGATACCGGGCTTTAGATCATTTGTCTAATTTTAGATCTGAATAAATTTATCATTGAAGAAGAAGATAACACTTATAATCTAAATGAAAATATGAAAGAAAACAAGACACAGAAAAACAGAAAAAAACAATGGTCGCAACTGGGACTCGAACCCAGACCTCTCGTCTTACCGGGACGGCGCGTTTTCCAATTTCGCTATTGCCACCTTCTGTCAAACCGTCATATTTGTCAATCTCATATTTCAAATATTTAGAATCATTAATATTATCTTCAACTAGTGGAAAACGCGCCGTCCCGGTAAGACGAGAGGTCTGGGTTCGAGTCCCAGTTGCGACCATTGTTTTTTTCTGTTTTTCTGTGTCTTGTTTTCTTTCATATTTTCATTTAGATTATAAGTGTTATCTTCTTCTTCAATGATATATTACGTTGATGGGAATAACCTTCAAAAGTTATTAAAAGAGAGTTTTTCTCATAAAAAATTGAATATTCATTTAGACTTTCATAAAGTCAATAGTTCCATATGAATAATTCGGATACATTTATCCGAGACGCTATTCAGGTTACAAACCAATTCTTTGAATGATTGTTTCCAATAAAAAGAGTAGTTGCCTATAATATGGAAAAAGAACTAGTTGAAGATAATATTAATGATTCTAAATATTTGAAATATGAGATTGACAAATATGACGGTTTGACAGAAGGTGGCAATAGCGAAATTGGAAAACGCGCCGTCCCGGTAAGACGAGAGGTCTGGGTTCGAGTCCCAGTTGCGACCATTGTTTTTTTTTTTTCTGTTTTTCTGTGTCTTGTTTTCTTTCATATTTTCATTTAGATTATAAGTGTTATCTTCTTCTTCAATGATATATTACGTTGATGGGAATAACCTTCAAAAGTTATTAAAAGAGAGTTTTTCTCATAAAAAATTGAATAAATTTAACTCATTCGGATCTAATTTTAGATCTTAATATATTTAACTCATGGTGTAACTAAATTCACTATTAGTGATTCTTCCTTTTACTGTAAAATTTATGTTAAATTAAATTAAAGTAAATCACTTTGTAAAACATCGTTTAATCAAATTTAGTCATTAAGGAAGTAACTTAACAACAGTGTTCGACTTTAATTTTTTTTCTTTAAGAATAAAAAATGTTTTTAAAAAAATAACAAATTTTGTAGGTCCATTTTTAATATTTTCTATTCTTATTTGACAGACAATACGCATTGTTTTTTTATTCAGCATTTTTTGTTAGCTAGTTCTTTAACTTCAGAAAAGAAAATTTAAGTGAAAATGGAAATTAAATAATATTTATTTCCTTTTCTTGCTCTTAAGTAATAACCAGGTGTCGCCAACTCATGACTTCCAGGCCCTTGACAATCCAATGAAATTTTTGAAGTGAAAACCTCTTTAGCACCATTGTGATTTGAAACTCGATGAAACGGAAACGAGCGACACTAAAAAGAGACAAACACATACACTTAGCGCGCATTAGCCGCTTTGATTATGAGCTCACTTTTCAAGGCTCCTATTGTTTGAGATTGTGTGGGTGAAAGTTTCACTTCTACCGCGTACGAACTGCACTCGATTTTTTTATTCAAAACATAATAGATCAATTTCAGTAGAAGTAAGGAAAAATTTATCTTACAGCGGGCACACAGACACACCCACAAAACATTTCCCTAATGTGTGTTCCCTAATGACTGTTCCCATTTCGCCTCTACTCCGATTGGATATAATTATGAAGTTAATAATTAGCTATTTTTTAAACACGTTATTTATAGATGGCACAGCAATGATTAATGCAGTTGGATTTAATGAATTATCACGACCTGGCTAAATACAGTTATTTAATTAAATTGCTTACGATCTTAATAATTCTGGATGGAACAATTTGTATTGTTGCAAAATGCTACTATGGAAAGCATTTGCATTTTTCCTTAAATATACCGAGCGGTCGTTATTACACCAACAGTGTAGTAATATTACAATAATTAGAGTTGACCCAAGCATCACACATCATATACACTCATATTTCACCACTGAGTCAGTTGTTGATTAGTGATACTGGTCGAATAGCATTATATAATTTTTACGTTAAGTAATTGTCTATTTCTACAGCCATGTTAAGCCGCCGCTATCCAAATTTCTTACATATCTCCCTTAAACGTTTGAAGTTTTTAAGCTCTTAAAAAAATATATGTTATTTTTGAAGATAATATCTAGATACGTTCTACGCCGAAACGCAAATTATATGAAATTCCCTCGATAGAAAAAAATCGCAAAGTATGCTCCGAAAATTATTTAAAACAAGTCTATTTCTATTATTTTACAAGTTATATTTGTGAAAAAATTCACAATGTTTCTTCAAATGATACTTAAGGTACGTTCCACGAGATTTTTGCTGCTCTATTTTAAACGAGTCATGTTTTATTAAACATTTTTCGCCATTTTCGCCACATTCGCTCTGTCCAACATTCGTAATTACACATCTCTCCATCTTCTTCTTTTTTAGCGGAGAAGCGCCGCCTTAATCAAATGATTAAATATACGACAAAATTATGAGTCGGAACGGTTTTCTTAGAGGTAGAGAAATAGATACCTACTTAGGTTTACGTGTATGTGCATAGGAACAACCCCCAACTCCCGACTTATGATCTTGCGAAACGTCACTGAGAAATAGCATTTCGTCTTGCTTACGTCTATTTATTGATTTTAGGGAAAAAGAGAAATCAAGGGTATTCGTTTTTCGAATTTGAATGCTGTAAAAGTTTTAAAAGTTATTCGAAAAATTTAAATAATATCTATCTAAGTTATGATTTGTCCAATCCAGACAGAGCAATGAAAAATTCGGATATATTGAAGCAAAAAAATCCATGTTTGAGAGTGTTGAAGACTCATCCAAAAGATCTGTGAATTTGTTCAGTTGTATCTAAAATACTACGGGTTCTGAAATGAAATATAATTATATCTGCTCGAAAATTTGCAAGGTAAGTACTTCTATCCCCACCTTCGTTTTCTCAATCTTCTCCTTCCCCTCCCTGCCATCTTCAGCACCAAATCTGTACAGAAGTGGGCTTTTGTTTAAAAATATTTTTCCCATTACCACAATTTCAATAAATAATAATAATAATAAAGTTTTATTCCAGGATGTGGGGAGGATAGTGCAATCCCACACGTCCCATATGATTGTACATATATATATAATATATTTTATAACATATTTTAATAAAACAGATTTTTTTTTTTTAGAACATACAATAGAAAAAAAAAGTAATAAAAAATATTCCAAACGCAATTTAAAAAAAATCAGAGTGTGCAATTCACACGCGGTAGAAGTAAACCTTCAGAAAACTAAAGTTCCTATTCAAGAATGGTCTACGATGCACTTTTTTATCAATGTGAAAGAGGAAGTTTTTCCATATTTTTGTCGTCGAATTCCATTTCATTCTTTCCATCCATCTTCCATCTTTTCGTATTATTCTTTCCATCCATCTTTCCATCTTCCATCTTTTCATATACATTTGGTTATCTTATAAGTATTTGTGTTTTCTTCTTCGGACTCACTAGATGTCGCTTTTTTGTGTTGTATTTTGCCTGTTCATTTTGGAGTAGTTTGAAGATTGGATATAGATTTTACAAAGATTTTTTTTTTTTATTTCGAAGGATTCAATCCTGGTCAGTCTTTAAAGGTTCCAATGGAGACTTGCGTGGGACTGTCGATATATCGTATTATATTGGAACCGAATACCCGCAATTTAAATAAATATTTGATTGCTTTCTCATTGTTTCGCAGGCTATATATAGATGATTGTGTTTGTCTCTTTTTGGAGTTGCTCGTTTCATCGAGTTTCAAATCACAACGGTGCCAAAGAAGTTTTCACTTCAAAAATTAAGTACATTAGAACAATTTTTTTTTATAATGATGTTATTTTAAATTAAAATTAAACCAAAAACCAAAAGTTTAAAAAAATACTAAAATAATCTTCAACAATTCAACATTTGCTGTTAAAAAAAACTATGTTTGTAATTGTTATTGTTATTAATCATTATATTACGTTACTTTACGCGTGCATTTGGAATGCAATTAAAAGCGATAGCAAAACAATGTTTCGCATACAGATTAAATTAATACCTACGTGTTCCGCTGGTTGGTTAAAAGCCATAATAACGCGAGTACTGGCCAAGTTGTTTTCCTTAATAAATACCGATGGACCTCTTACTACTCTCCGTAGATTAGCATTCATGGTTTTCAAGGGAAATGTGTGAATTATATTAAAACGATTATGTTTAGGCAAATATTGTGAAAATGTTTAATTAAACACGACTCGTTTAAAATAGAGCAAAATTCTCTTGACAAATGTCTAAGTTGCATTGAAAGGTGCATTGTGAGTCTTTTCATACCATTCCCTATAACATGTTAAATAATTTAAAAAAATTAATAATTATCGCAGAATACTTGCAATTTTTTTCTATCGAGGGAATTTCATTTAATTACCATTTCGGCTCAGCAAATGTAGAGATATCACCTTAAAAAATAACGTACAATCTTTGAGGGACTAAAAGTGAGTTGCATACAAATAAGCATACATAATTCAGGTTTTCTTAATTTTTGAGTCTTCTTTGACAAGTTTTTGTGATTTAATGGTAAATATTTTAAAAATAACCTTTCCAAACTTGCAAATATAATAATTATGATGTTTGGTCAGTGGTTGAGTGAGCATCGCGTTTGGGTTCCACCCAGGCGTCCCGTGTTCGATTCCCCAGCTGGCTAAGTCCTCCATCACAACACAAGCAACATTTTCGGCTTTCTGTGGTGGTAATAGGAGATTTTCAAACATTGTTGGGTTATTCGTAACCCGGGAATGTTTGTCTTTCTTTAAAAAAAAAAATAATAATGAAATATATATAAAAATCAAAATTTGTTTGGGTATATATGAGATGTCTAAGCGTTGCTAAACCGTTCGTCCGATTGCGATGAAACTTTGGGGATTTGATGTGTGCATGCCTGCGATGGTTTCTGTATATAATAGTGAGCTGAGTTTGAAAACTGAATGTACCGGGACTGAAAATTGAATGTACGGAATGCGGGAAGGGGGAGGGGAACTCGGGAGAGGAAGAGGAGGCGGAAGGGGAACGGGTCGAATTGGAAATTTCTTTATTAAGTGGCATAGCAACGAATGCCGAGAGCTCGCTAGTGAAATATAACATAAAAAATTAAACAACTTAAAAATGCGTTTTTCGGATCAAATTTTTTAATTAATGAATGAGAAATTTGTATTTCAACGTTAATCGGTCGTTTGTAACTTTAATTTGAGCCCACCAAAATGCCTTTTTAACAATTTGTATTTTATATTTCAATTTATTTGAGTAGCAGGTAAGACAATAATTTTTCACAAAATACAATCATTAACTCACAAATAATTTCTTTAATGGCCCGTATTTTATAATTTTATAACAGTACCATAGCTCGCTACACCTTTTGATTAAAAATATAATTATTCAGTTTAATCAAGTATTTTGTCGTCAAATACTAAATTCATTTTTGTATGAAGTCGTTCCTCTTAACATATGTTTTTTTTTACTAAGATGTTTTAAGTCATTACGAGAATATGTATATATAAAATTGGGTGAGATGTAAGAGTATTACCACCGGGCTCCGATGCGGTCAGAGCCAGCGATTGGCAGCGGGCAGCGCAGCGACTGCGGGGCTAGACCAGTTCGGTGATTTCCGATGGCTGATGACCGGTGGAGAAGAGATGATGTATTGTGTGATATTTGGGAACCGCGAGGCCGGGCCTAGACTAGGAGGAGCGATGACCCCGCGGTCTGCGCTCAGCGCAGTGCGAATAGTACCTCGCGCGGATCGGTATGTGCCCGCGCGGTTCCATGGCTAAACAAAACATTTTTGAAAAATGATGTCATTAAAAGTCACGAAAAAAAATCGTAATAAAAAACTTTTTTTACCATTTTTCATCAACTTTTCAAAAGTATTCTTTTGTCCAGTTACTCGTAGTACAAACGGAAAATTGGTAAATCTATCTACATCGCACAGAGCACCCTATAAAACATTAATATTTCGAATTTAGTATTTCGATTTTAATGTTTTTTTTTTCATTTTTTTCGCCAATTATAAGGGTACAAACTTTTGAAGCCGGATTAACGCATTTTATGGGTCACGGGTCGACGCTTTTTAAAATACGTTAAAAAGCCGATTTTTTTTCAAATCGACTCTAAAAAATTCCAACTTCCGCCGCTATCCGAATTTCTACCGATTTCTTACAAATCTCCCTTAAATATTTGAAGTTTTTAAGCTCTTAAAAAAATATATTTTATTTTTGAAGATGGTATCTAGACGTTACCCACGCCGAAACGCAAATTATATGAAATTCCCTCGATAGAAAAAAATCGCTAAGTATGCTAAAAATTATTATAAAAACGTTTATTTCACTTATTTTAGAAGTTATATGTATGAAAAAATCACAATGTTTCTTTAAATGCTATTTCAGATGTTCTTCGCGAGATATTTGCTCTTTTTTAATTGAGTCGTGTTTTATTAAACATTTTCACAATTTTCGCTTCAATTTTATCGTTTTAGCGCGTTCTCTCCAACATTCGTAATTACAAATCTCTCCATCTTCTTCTTTTTGAGCGGGGATACGGCGCCTTAAATCAAAATAGTTACTCTACAAGGATACTACGAGTTTCCGAACACAGAGTGTACCACAGTTACATCCGTGTGGACAACAACTTATTCACTAATCTTGTCTTGCCTTGAGACTATTTACAATAAATAAAGCGTTTTATTATAATTATGTATTTCTGTAAGACAAACATCTTAATATTACAGGATTATACGAGTTTGAGATTTTATGTTAATATTTTCAAGGAAAACGATTATTTACGTGTATCTTGTTTATTTGTAGAATTTCTAAGATATTACTATCGCAATGAAACCATTCGTACAGGTAACCAACAGTAAACGGGCGTATATTTTACAGTATTATTTCATGCATACATAATTCGCAATTTTCCTCTCAACGCGAGATTATTGTTGTGCGGAATAGCGGCTGACTGTGCATACTCATTACGTGAAGATGAAATCATCGATGATCGGTTTAGCAATAACTCGAATTTGGTACATAAATGATGTATTTAATGTATAACTCCCACTGGCTCCGTTTTACTACACGATTAAAGTAGTGACATATTATTAGGTAAGCAATAAACACTAAGAACTAAGTAGCTGTCGCCTGTATGTATAGCGTAATGCCAGGAAAAGATTACGACGCGCGACATCGCTAAACCGTAAAGACGAGACACAAAGTGCGTAAAAGAAGCCGAGAGAAATGTTGCCTTGGCCATACCGGGCAGGCAGATTGTAAAAAGATGAAGTAATACGAATGTCAATGGCGGAATACCCGATGGCGACCGCGAAAAGGAGAATGATAACTTATTTCTTCGTAGAATCTCTGTCGATGCAGGTATTCCCTGTAATTGGTAAGTAATTGGTAAAAACATGCCTCACTACTGATATAGTATGAGAACTGAGAACGTTCAACGGCCAGCGAGACGCGAGACCCAAGACTACTCTTTTCACTCTGTTGTAGTTACGACGTTATGACCGAAGCTCCCATCACATACCAGTTGTGAACAGTTACTGCGTTTTTTTTACTGTCGAGATCAAGGCCTCGGTGTAAATGATTGAACGCGCCAGGCATATTGTAAACTGATTGATTTGAGCATGATAAAAATGTTGTGGCGTTTTTGAACGAGATTTTTCAGTTTGTACCTCCATACATAATATATAACACTGCTCGTTTACCTACTTAAAAAGTTATCTAGCAATTAAAGTTAGGCTGTTAACTCGTGTAAGCGAATATGATACGCTTTAACTTGCTGATAAGTTGGTCACATAAAAAATCAACAGACGTTAAGTAGGTACACCAACTAGAAGCAATGGCCATGAATATATTGTTTTTATATGAATGTTATTGTTAGCAGCAACTTCAGCTGGAGGTGGGGATGTTATGTACCTTTCTAATATTGCTACAACCTTTGAACCTATTAGCTTCGTTCACTATCTATTATTTGTCCGTCGCACCAATATGTATCAAAGTTAGCTTTATGATTGTCGCCATATCTCTTGTCTATTGTTCATTTCCATGTTTATTATTAATTAACTTTATTTATCACACTATTTAAATATAAGATTGCTATAAAATACATTACGCTCAGTTTCAGATTCAGATTCATATTAGATTTCAGTTTGGAAACATTCACTTAGAGACATTTAATTCTGTTAAAACTCTAGTATATAAGAATGTATTCAATGTAATTGCAAAGACTTACAAATAAATATAACAAAAAGTGTTAAAGTGTTTTTTATTCATAGAATCCATAACAAAAAATTGGTGTCAGAAGTGCGATATGGTCTAAGTAAATACTACATGGAAACATTATTTCGATAATATTGTGGTATTCTTGACTGTAACTAAAGAACTCTGGATTCTATGAGTAACTTATAATTATTTGTGACTGTTGACGTTGTTGCCCTTTGCTGTGCAAATAGCCGAATATCAGAAGATAATTCACCTTCAGCTTCACGTCGCGGACCTGCCTTGCTGAGTATTTTTGATAAAGTACGTTGTTGCCCTTTGCTGTGCAAATAGCCGAATATCAGAAGATAATTCACCTTCAGCTTCACGTCGCGGACCTGCCTTGCTGAGTATTTTTGATAAAGTACGTTGTTGCCCTTTGCTGTGCAAGTAGCCGAATATCAGGAAGAAACTTCACCTTCACGTCGCGGACCTGCCTTGCTGAAGATGGAGTGGTATTTAATATTGTTGTAAGTCTGATTTTTGTTTCGTGAATTCTAAAGAATCTCATATAATATTTTTAAAAGTTGTAAATTTGTAGCATTCAAATCTTTTTATTATTAATTTAAATTTATCACTTTGTTAAAAATGACTGAACAAGATGTATCTCTTCAATTTTTAACCCAATTCATTAGTACATTTGATGGTAATACAAATAATCTTCACACATTCATTAAAAATTGTGATTATGCTTATAAACTAGCATCTAAAGCTCAAAAAGATATTATTTTTAAATTTATTCAAACCAAAGTTACTGGAAAAGCTGATTTAATAACATCATGTAGAAATTTGCGTAATTGGGAAGAGTATAAAAGTTTTCTTGAAGAAAATTTTGCTGATTCGAAAAGTTTTCCACAACTATTATTAGAATTGCAGACATGTAAACAAAATAGAAATGAGAGTGTTCTCAATTTTACCCAAAGAATTGAAAGGTGTTATTCAAATTTATTGAGAGCTACCAAAGCAGAAACTGTAGATGTCACTGAATTAATAGGAAAAAATTCTATGATTAAACAAATGGCTCTTCAAGCATTTTTAATGGGCGCATTACCGCAGTATAGCATTATTTTGAGGGCTAGAAACCCAAAAACCTTTGAAGAAGCTTCAACATTTGCAATAAACGAAGAAAAAATGCTCAATTTTAAAGAACAGAGTAATTCAAACCAAAAATTCTGCTCTATTTGTAAAAAATCAGGACATTTATCTATTAATTGCTTCCACAATAAAGATAAACGGGTCAACCAAGTAAAATCATTTAGTAACTTCGCTTCTAAAAATTCTCAGTGTAAAATTAATAATAGTGCAAACGCACATCGAAACATCACAATAACGTGTTTCTTTTGTCAAAAACGTGGACACTACAAAAAAGATTGTTGGAAATATAAAAATCTCTTAGAAAAGAAAGCTTCGGAAAACTTCCAAGACCCTTCGTTCCCTACCGAAACGAAGAAGGTCAATACGTTACAGGTAGAATATTAAATAACCTCGAAAACATTACAGCGTACATCAAAATTCCTATTAAAGAATGTAAAAACAAATATGTCAAACTATTATTAGACAGTGGCGCAGATATATCACTAATAAACCCCATGGTTTTAGATGGCGAAACAGAATATAACGATAAAGAAATAGTTAAAATTAGAGGAATTAACGCTGAAAAATCGACTCTAACGTTAGGATCTGTCAAATTGAACTTATTATTCAACGGTATCCCAATTTCTAATAAGATGCATTTATTGCCTCGAGCAACAAATGTTCCACTCGATGGACTTATCGGAAATGATTTCCTAAGAAAAGTAAATGCCAAAATTAATTACAGTAATAATACATTGTGTATAGGTAATAGTGCTATGCCAATCCATTTTAAAACCAAAGGTTCGGATGTTAAAAACAATAATTCGGTTATTATTGTACAGGCTCGCACAGAGACCTTAGTTGAATTCGATGTTTTGAATCCTGAAATAGGAGAGGGACTCGTCCCCGAAATAGAAATTATGGAAGGAGTTTATCTTTGCAGAAGTATAACAAAGGTTAATTCAAAGTCAAAAGCAATTACGTCTATTTTAAATACGACAGAAAAAGAAGTAAAAGTTAAGAAAATGGAATTGATATTAGAAAAATTTAATGAAAAAGATAGCAAAATGTTAGAAGATGATTGCGATGATAGAACAATAAAAAGGAAAGTTAAATGCAAAAATAAAAACGCATTTCAATTCAACAAGATAACAGAAAATATTGATAATAGGTACGAACTTTTAAAAGCATCATTACGGACTGAACATTTAAATAAAGAAGAAGAACGATCACTTTTTTCAATTTGTCGAGAGTATAATGATATTTTTCACTTAGAAGGAGATATATTGAGTCAAACCAATTCAATTAGGCATGAAATAAATACTACAACACAGACTCCAATACACGCAAAAACATATAGATACCCCGAGGTACACAAAAGGGAAGTAAATGATCAAATAAAAAAAATGTTAGACCAAGGAATAATTAAAGATTCAAATTCAGCATGGTCATCTCCTTTGTGGGTAGTGCCCAAGAAGAAAGATGCAAAAGGTCAAGTAAAATATAGAGTGGTGATTGATTACCGTAAATTAAATGAGGTCACTATAGGCGATGCTTACAACTTACCCAACATCACAGAGATATTAGATCAATTAGGACACTCAAAGTACTTCACAACTTTAGATCTTGCATCAGGATTTCACCAAATCCCAATGAAACCGGAAGATTCACATAAAACAGCATTTTCCACCCCTCTAGGACATTACGAGTTTTTAAGGATGCCATTTGGATTAAAAAACGGTCCAGCAACCTTTCAAAGGGTTATGAATAACGTTTTAGCTGGTATTCAAGGATTAAGATGTTTTGCATATCTAGATGATATAGTTATTTATGCCGATACAATAGAGACTCACGAGATTAGGTTAAAAGAAGTATTCCAAAAATTAAGATTACACAATTTAAAACTACAGCCGGATAAATGTGAATTTATGCGTAATGAGGTCATGTATTTAGGTCACGTTATATCAGAAAATGGAGTTAAACCAAACCCAGATAAAATTCAAATCATAAAAAATTACCCTATTCCAAAAAATCCAAAAGATATTAAGTCATTTTTAGGACTGGCTGGATATTACAGACGTTTTATTAAAGATTTTAGCAAAAATGCTCAACCTCTCTCCCAATTATTAAAGAAGGATGTTCCATTCATTTGGAAGGAAAAACAACAAGAATCGTTTGATATACTTCGAGATCACTTAATTCGAGAACCAATACTACAGTTCCCCGATTTCAGTAAAACATTTAATGTCACCACAGATGCAAGTAATTTCGCTATCGGTGCAGTATTATCTCAAGGCGAGATTTCTAAGGATTTACCAATATCCTTTGCTTCCAGAACTCTAAATAAAGCCGAATCAAATTATTCAACAACAGAACGTGAACTTTTAGCTATAATTTACGCAGTTAAACATTTTAGACCTTATTTGTATGGTGTAAAGTTCAATATAATAACGGATCATAGACCTTTAGTTTGGTTGTTTAATACAAAAGACCCTGGCTCTCGCTTACTTCGTTGGCGTTTAAAATTGGAAGAATATCAATATAATATAATATACAAACCCGGAAAACTAAATTCTAATGCCGATACGTTATCTAGAATTGATCATTCTCAAATATTACACTTTAGAATAAACCCAGAACCAAATTCTTACGAAGAATTTATAAAGTCTCATTATAAAGATAAAACCATTATTGACTGCAAAAATATTGTTGAAATAGACGAAAGTCTTCTAACACGGAAAGATAATTTATGTAACTTTATTTCCAACGATAAGGAAATGTCCGAAGGTTTGTCTATGGAGATAAGGAATTTAATCAATAATCACGATGACATAAAGAAAAGTAAAACGAATGTAAGAGATATATTATATTCAGAACTAAATAACATATTTAACGTTTACCATCTTATAACAATGGAACATTTTTGGGATAAACCAACATACGAAGATATTTTCTATTGTTTTCTTAAATTAAAAGATGTATTAATTTCACAAGAAAAGAAATCGTTTTCAATTCCCGAACTAGCTCGTGATAATAATTTAAATTGGAATAAAATAAAAACTCTTGTTTATTACGTCTTTGCAAACTCCGGAATCATGGTAACTATTTGTAAAAATAAAATAAGTCATCCAGATCCCAAGGATATAACTAAATTAATAGAGGAGAATCACGATTCTCCACAATCAGGACACTCAGGGTTTCACCGAACGTATAATAGAATTAAAGAGAGATATACTTGGAAAAATATGAAAAAAGACATAAGAAATTACATAAAAAAATGTGAATCATGTCAAAAAAATAAAATTTCTCGTAAAAGATTTATTCATCCAATGGAAATAACTACAACTTCCGAGAAACCTTTCGAAAGGATAGCTTTAGATATTGTAGGTCCATTACCCTTATCCGAAAATGGAAATAAATATATTCTCACGTTACAAGACGATCTAACAAAATTTTCGCAAGCATTTCCAATTCCAAATCATGAAGCAATTACTATTGCAAAGGAGTTAGTCAATAACTTCATTTGTAAATTCGGAATACCAAATCGAATACTTACAGATCAAGGAAAAGATTTCACGTCAAATATTTTAAAAGAAGTCGCGAAACTATTTAAAATTAAACAAATCCAAACAACAGCTTATCACCCTCAGTCCAACGGTGCATTGGAAAGGTCTCATGCGACCTTAGCAGATTACTTAAAACATTACATTTCAGAAAAGCAAACAGATTGGGACGAATGGATAAATTTAGCAATGTTTTCGTATAATACAACGCCTCATACCAGTACTAGGTATACGCCATACGAATTAATTTTCGGTTTAAAACCAGAACTTCCAACGTCATTAACACAAAAACCTCAATTCAAATATACATATGATAATTATGTTGACAATTTAAAGTTGAAACTAAACAAATCACAAGAAATTGCACGCGAACATGTTCAAGTCCAAAAGATAAAAGCAAAAGAGAACTTTGATAAGAACATTTCTAGTAATGAACTTTATAACGTTAACGATTTAGTCTATTTAAGAAACGAAACTACAAAAAGTAATCATTCCAAAAAATTGTCACCTAATTATCAAGGCCCCTATAGAATTGTTAAAATTAATTCAAAAGTAAACTGTACTATACAAGTAAAGAAAAAATATGTTAAAGTACACTTCAATCGTTTAAAAAAGGCCATTGTTTCAGATTGATGACATGGTTGCCTTACGGCAATGGATTCAACTGGACGCAAATATCTTCATCCGCAGGGATATACTATGAACACGTTAATATGATTAATTTTATAGAGAGTTATTGGAATGTAGTGACATATATTGATTTAGACATATATTTTGATAATAAGTTAATATTAATTGATAAAACATATAGCAATATACAACTATTATGTAATGACGATAAAATCATGCATAAAAGTTTTTCTCCTTGCGAACCGCATTTAAATATTTTACATCAACTAATAATAGTATTAAAGCAAAAGGATAAGACGCTAAAACAATTTATAGGACAACCAAAAATAAGAGTAAAACGTGGTTGGATAGATATGGTAGGTACAGTATTTAAAACTGTATTTGGAACCTTAGATAATGATGACGCGCTTTATTATGATGAAGCAATTGATTCTCTAAACACAGGCGATAAAGACTTATATAATATGTTAAAACAGCAAACTCAAATAGTGAAAACAACAATAACAAATTTTAATAATACAATAACTAATCTTGAAAGAAATGAAGAAATATTTAATCAAAATTTCGAAAAATTAAAATCGTTTACTACAAACATTAGCGATGTTATATTTAATTTAGAATTGAAGCAAGAAATAGAAAAACATCTTACCCTATTGAATTTAATCACAACAGAATTACAAAACGAATATACACTTATCATAAACGCATTATTGCTTTCCAAAAATAATATAATACACCCATTTATTATCACACCTCAGCAATATATTGAAGAAATAAGTAAATCCTTGCCTTATTTACCGAATTCCGTATCTTATCCTGTCCCACCAAATATAAAAAATGTTAATATTTTAATGTCAATGGTAAAAATTGATATTGCATATGTAAATAGAAGAATCATTTTTGTTATATCAAACCCCTTGTGTAGTTATGTAAGCTATAATTTATACAAGTTAATACCCTTGCCTATGAAAAGACAAGACGATTTATATGTTTTTATTATGCCTAATGTTAAATATTTAGCTATCGCCGAGAGTAAAACAAATTATGTTACTCTTGATAATATAGATTCGTGTAAACAGACCGTTTTAGATAAAGCGATTTGTAAAACCACAAACATTTATTATAATCTACATGAAAGATCTATTTGTGAAATAGAATTACTAATTGAACCTTCTCATATGCCTCCGAATTGTGAAACCAGAATTATGAATACGATTAACGAAATTTGGCATACTACAAATAAAGGAACGAAATGGATTTTTGTGCTCCCTAGACCAACATTGGTTACAATTAAATGTAAGAATTCTGAACCAACCGATGTTAAATTACAGAATACAGGAATATTAATTATAAAGCCAAACTGCAAACTTTACACTAGTTCAACAGTGATTGTTAATGTAGAAGACCGATATTATAATATATCTAACCAAACAGCTTCAAAATCAATAATTCCTTTGTTCAATATAACTGATAATTGTTGCAATATAAACCAAACACAAAATGTCAAAATTAATATTCCATTAATAATACCAAAGATATTTACTCTAGATAAGGATGATTTAATTTTAGCAAGCCATAAGCTAAATAAAATGTACGATGACTTAGAAAATATCCCCGAAGACCATATTGTAATTAGAATTATAAAAAATAACTATTTTTCCTATGTATTTTTAAGTTTAATAATCATTTACATTTTATATAAACTATATAAGTGTTACATATCTAAAAAAAAATCATTTTAAAGGTGATTCTCGTTTAAGATTAATAAATTACTTGAACATTTGTAAAACAAAAGACAAAAGAGAAACAAACGTAGAAATGGAAGAAAACGTTACCGGGTCCAATGATGAATCCCTAACGCTCAGACGAAGTACAAGACTTCGAACTGATGTGAGATAATGATGGACGCCATATTATCTCATCTTAACGAGGAAGGTGTTATGTACCTTTCTAATATTGCTACAACCTTTGAACCTATTAGCTTCGTTCACTATCTATTATTTGTCCGTCGCACCAATATGTATCAAAGTTAGCTTTATGATTGTCGCCATATCTCTTGTCTATTGTTCATTTCCATGTTTATTATTAATTAACTTTATTTATCACACTATTTAAATATAAGATTGCTATAAAATACATTACGCTCAGTTTCAGATTCAGATTCATATTAGATTTCAGTTTGGAAACATTCACTTAGAGACATTTAATTCTGTTAAAACTCTAGTATATAAGAATGTATTCAATGTAATTGCAAAGACTTACAAATAAATATAACAAAAAGTGTTAAAGTGTTTTTTATTCATAGAATCCATAACAGGGAAAAGTTGAAGGATGAAGGGATCATCGAGTGTCTAAACACATTTCCAGCAACGTCATCAACAGGGCGATTCTGAATCCAAATGGAGGTCGGGTCCTACATTCCTTTAGTCAATTGTGTTTTATTGCTCCGATGCCTGAAAACGGCTCACCTTGACCATGTGAACACTAAGAATCAGTCCTCACGTATTGGGACTGCGGTGGCTGGCTCACTTCATCGATATAATATACTTATAAGTCGATGACTCGTTTCGATCCAAACTGCGCGTAGCGTCACACATTTCTAACAGGCTAGGGACAGATAATATAAACAACATCGATGTTACAATTAAATACTTCGCACTTTCTCAGTATCGATTTACCATTTTCACTGTACGGCTTCACCGCCTGGGCCTCTCGTTCGGTTAACAGCAGAAAGTGTGCAGTTATCTGGCCGAATGCATAACGAATAACGACCCGTGAACTCGTCGTGTGACCGTAGGGACAGGCCAAAGCAGAGGTGGCGAACACCCGTTTTGTGTGCAGGTAATACCTATGGCGTCCGTGTTACAGGGACTCAGTTCGGCAGGCTGTTGTTGTATCCTATTGTGAAGTTGGACGAGGTGCAGGGAAATCAATCCCTCTGTCTCGCGATCTGTAGTTTTAGTCACCTGAAGAATGGTTTTTTTCTACCCGATGTGTGGGCTGCCTCTGGCAACATGAAGGGCTTTTGTTTTATTTTTATTTATTTTTATACTATGTTTTTTGTATTTGCTGTTTAGTTTATACTGTCGGTAGGTATTTGTTTGTATGTAATACTATATTTTTTGTATGTCTGGTTGTGCTTATATTTCTTTTATTAGAGCCCACACATCAGGGGGGAAATGTGATGGATATAGGTAAGGAGTAGGTGGGGGGGTCGCCGGGACTTATGTGCCCGAGACGGGAGATGCTTGGGTTCGGATTTGAAGCGAGTTTGGAGTAAAACGCCTTGGCTAAATCTACTATGTGCGTTTTGAGGGGGGGGGATTTTCGTGCCTGTGTTAATTATGCTATTTCGAACAAACCAAGGGCTTTTGGTATATCTTCTGAGCGCAGCGTTCTGGAATTGTTCTAGACTCTTGGTGTTGCCTGTCCCCCAGATTGGGGAGGCGTATGTGATGACGGGACAGATTTGGGATCTGTATATGAGGAGTTTGTTATGGAGGGATGCTTTGGAATTTGTATGTAGTAGTGGGTATAAAGATCCAGAGATTTTCTTGGCTTTTGTTAGTGTGTTTGTGATATGAGGTGTCCATGTGAGTTTTGTGTCTAGTGTGACTCCAAGATATTTGGCGGTTTTCTGCCAAGGTATGACCTGTCCGTACATCGTCACAACGCCCACTGGAGTCGAGCCGATTTTTCTGCGTGAGAAGAGGATCGCTACGCTCTTTGGGGGGTTGACGTCTATACGCCACAGGTCATAAAATTCGGCAGGCTGTGAATACAACTGCGGTACATATTGTCACTAAGACGGTACTAAGACACATCTCAAATATGCCAAAATTAAACAATCTAAGGCAAAATAATTGTCTGCGAATTCCACCGAAAACAGCAGCTCCAAAGGATATTTTTGTGAAGCAGAAGATAATTGAGGAGGGATGGAATAATCGGGAAGAAGCTATCTGAATTTTCAGATATAATAACAGAACAAACCTAAATTCACCCCATGTTTCGATTCTGATTGAAGTATCTCTCCATGTTGAAAGAATCCGCCATATACATGTGAAGTAATCTGAAATGTATTCATTTTATTTTTTATTTAAAATACGTGGTAATTTAAGACAAAGGACTGATACATTAAATCACCATCGGCTGTTCGTTTCAAGGTGACAGTTATTTCATGTAAAGTATAAGTACATAGTATACAGGGTGATGATATACTTGACTTATTTTTACCAATGATTCCTGACATTGTTTGGAATAAAAAATTTGAATGAAGTTTTAGCATAAAGTGACTTCTTTGATGTTTTTTTTTAAATATAACGTTAAAAAAATCAGCAGGTATTGGACCGTTAGAATTAGGATGAGAGTTTGTTTGGTTACTCGGATGAGTGATTTTTTTTTTAATTTATGAATTTTTTTAACGACCGGTCAGTGGCAGAGTGGGTGTGGGTGAAATAGATATGCATAAAGCTTATAAACGAGCCCTGGTGTAAGACCACCATTCAGAATTGAAACGTTGCTTAAAATGGCTTTGGCCGTGTTTAGTGACCAGATCTAAATAGCCAGGTACTTCCCACCTTCCTCTTCCCCGTCTCCTTCCCCTCCCCACTACCTTCAGCCTCACAACATACCCCAATTGGGGATGCCATAGTTTCACTGGTTCCAGACGGGAGCACTTGGGACTCTCGTTCGGTATTCACATAAAAAAAAAAAAACAAACAAAAATAAATAATTTATTTTTTTAATAAACAAATATAAATAATTATTTTTCAGGTGCAATTATACAAAATTAATAAAAATAAATGGTTTTTTATTATTGAATAAGATAATTTTACTAAATCTGAAACGAAATGTGAAACCGAAAAAGACAGAAAAAAGAAGACCTCTATCGTACCGGGACAACTCTGTACCACTGAGTTATTGAGACGAGGATCAGGTCTCAGGTGTCAGTATTGCAATCATTGACATCAATATTATGATCATTGATATAATTGTATCAGTGTTTTAACAGAGGTCCTGGATTCGATCCCCATATGAGACCGCTACCCTTCTTTTATTTTCTGTTTATTTTATTGTTTATTAAATCCTTTAGATTGATTAATATTATACCTTCATCAATTATTAAATATTACAGTAATGTTTATATATATGTTATTCTAATCAATCAAATGTTATTCTAATCAATTAAAATATTTTTTTATTTAGAACCCGTAATATTTGAATCTAGAGTCTAGAAATTTGACGTTCAGCCACGTAGGCTATCGATACAGTTATAACTTTAAACTACGTAAATCCAGTTGTCACGATTATGCCACACAGTAACAAAGGCGTTCCTGCTTTATGTGAACTTCGACGGAAAATCACGCCAAAATCTTGCAGATCAACAAACTCCAAGTAATTGTTAACCTTCATAAAGAGGCGGACAACAGTTTAAGAGTACGCATCCGTGAAAAGACGGGCTTCATCGATGATGAAATAATCCGCCAAGCGTTTCAGCGAAAGATCTGGCGGAAGCTCCGTTCTCAGGCGGAATGGCTTTATCTCTGGACAGTCACCGGGCGACACCTACCTCACGCGGGACATCAATCAATTATCTCCCCGTTGCTGGACTATCAACCGTGGCTAATCTACTTCCGCTTGCAGTTGTTGATTGTGCACCGAAACTGGACTGAGGTGGCGACCGGACACGCTGGTGACCATTCAGGCATGCCCGTCGGCCAAAGATCTTGGGAGCATCTCAACAGGAAATATGGAAGTCTCCCAATTATAATATTCAATCAAATTGATTTCATTACCGGCAACCTAGATGCTTAAAGAAAAAAGTGAATATATGATGTTAGCTTTATTATATAGTTATCTGCCTCACTAGGAGTTCAGGCCCCCTATTATAAATACATCAATGATGACTAATGACTAAATTAAGCTTAGTCGACGCCAATAAAACGAGTAAGAAATGTTAGAATGTATTATAGATTTGTGAACTGGAAGGGTAACGGATATATCCCTAATTATGGATATATATATAATATATTTTTTAACTTAAACTTAAATAGGGGAGAAGTGCAGGTATTGAGGAGCCCTAAAAGTCACACATAAAATTGGCTCGATGTATTTGTATTTGTGACTTTTTTTCAACTAAGATGATGCCTACAAAATATTTTCAACCAAGATAAGGACAACAAAATGATTTTAATCAAGATGTCGTTTCTTTAGAATTCTCTTTGGAACATCTACCATGTATGTAATTACCAGCAGAATAAACACAACGCTTTCGCATTCACAGCTTTACAATCTAAAAGCTTGCAATCCTTCTGTTCATATTTCAGATGGTCGAAAATGTCAATAAGGTTTCCGGATTTTGCAAAGAGCCTACAATTTCCGATGTATCTAGATAAAATCTTAAAGTTAAACAGTGTTATCTTCAAAAAATAAACACATAATTTTATGGCTTAAAGTCAAACAACGTTATCTCCAAAAAATATATGTTGGTTTGTTTTTCGGTAGATAACGTTGTTTGACTTAAGCCCTAGAAATATATGTATGTTTTTGAAGTAAAACTTCTTTACGCACGCTTGACTTGGGGAGTAAGCTGGTGAATGCGTGACGAGAGCGTTACGAAAAGTGTGATCGGGCGAGGCGAACGAAGAATAAATAAGTTTTACTTCAGTCGTTTGGTCTAAAGCACACTCGTTTTTTGTAGATGACGAAGTTTGTCTTTACGCCCTCGTTAGGTGACGGCCAAAATCAACATTAGGGCAAGGTGCCCTTGTGATTTGCTAAGTGTCGCCAGCTGTACTTTTCTATTCTATTCCGTCCAAAGTCTCATGTTATACGAATATCACATTACAATGGCCCGCTTTCTCCTCCCATCATTCGGCCAGTGGTGAAGAGTCTGAAAAGGTGGAGGTGTCGGCTGTAAGCTCCGTTAATGATCCCGGGTCCGGCGGAGTTTAATGGACGCAGCCACACGCGGCGGTTCCGTTGCCCAATCAAGGTCGACGCAACAATCCGCCGCTAATTCCGGCCATCATTACTGTAATGTACGTGATGTGCGACGAACAATGGTTCATAATTCATTCATCACTGAACTCTGCTGGGATTTGTTGGGCAACACTTTCGGCCAGGTGAATTAGTCTAACAAAGAAACTCGCAGCTCTTCAGAAGTAAAACGGTATCAGTTATAATAATTTTTCATAACTTTTTAAGTGAATACAAGAGTTCCAATTATTTCATACCTATCAAAGCCAGTGAAACTACAGCATCCCCAATCGGGGTATGTGGTGAGGCTGAAGTAAGTAAGGAGGAGAAGGAGTTGGATTTGGGAATAAGTCAGTAGTAGTTAAATAATGCTGAGAATAGTGAGAACGCTATTTTTTGTACTTTTCTCATTATTAACTGCCAGTAATTTTGGCCACAAAATATCATTTGATGAGAATTCGACAGAAAAAATTCAAAACCATCTAAAAGATGCATTGAAGTGAGAGCAACGAGAGGGAGGTTTAGAATACATAAAAATGTATCATCTTCCATCTTCCGCATGACGGTTTAATCATTTGTTTTCAAATTCAAATCATTTCATGTTGTCTAGGTGAGCATTGGCTGTATTTAAATAAAATAAAATTAATTATTATCCAACTGTTTTTCAACAAACAAAGATGTTATTTTTCCTTCAATATTTAAATAAGAAGAAGCAAAAGAGACTTGCTGTCTTCTATGAACCACAGCCTTTTCGTTCAAATTGACGATTATTTCATGTTGGTGAGCGGTGGCCAGGTTGAAAAAAAATTAAAATGATTATCCAAAAGTTTTCAATAGCAAAATACACTTCAGCGGAAAAAGATGGGCTCCGACCTTCATTGGTCAAAGTAGGAAAAGAGGAAACTAGCTCGCTTCTGTGAACCAAATTCTTATCTTCCAACCTTCGCTTTTCCTTTCCCATCACTTTCATCGGCTCCACAGCAAGCAATATTCCCCAATTGGATAAGCCATAGTCCTACTGGCTCCAGAAATCATATTGCCTAGAAATAGTCTTCATTCTATAACCGAAACCTCTCCCAATCCCATTCGTTAATCTAGATAGTGGCTTCACCGGAGAATGCTCAAGGTTCAATGGACCGACATGATCACCAACATAGAAATTCTCAGGCGGGCTAGAGCAGATGGAGAACTGCTCACATTAATAAAAGTCAGGAAAATTTCATATCTGGGTCACGTACTTCGAGGGGAAAAGTATCACTTGCTCCAATTAATATTGAAGGAAAAATAGAAGGTTGCCGAGGGCCTGGTAGGAGACAAATGTCTTGGCTACGAAATGTACGAGAGTGGACCGGCATTAGAAGTGCGGAGGAGCTATTCCGGGCAGCACAAGACAGAGAGACATTTTCCAGAGTGATCCAGGGGACCTGATGGGGTACACAAAGAAGAAGAATCTAGATATAACCACAGCGCCAGGATCCAGACAATGGACTTGTTGATCAGCGCAATACATGTAAATAAATTCGCATTATAATCTTAGAAGAGACATCAAATGGAGGGATGTCTTCAACAGCTGGTAAGTTTGACGAAACATTTGATAAGACGTAATATCGAGCTATTTTGTAATATGCTCTACAACCGGCCGATTGTCTTCAAAGTTGGTTATTACTACATGACGTGAACGTTGTGAAACGTGGTTTTTCGAGTCAAACGTATTTTTCACATCTCATTTTGCCGCCAAAAATCTTTCAGAATTGCGGTGACGTCATCCCAGTCACGATTGCCATTACGTCCCCTCAGAATATCAAGGTTCCATCAGCCATTTGTATGACTCTGAGGAATTGAGGTTCAAAGTTTGAATCCCGTTTAAAATACTAAAACAACATTTATGAAAAACTTTAATTAGAAAACGTATTATATTTAAGAAAATTCTACGCGTAATACGTGGCATTTAGCCAAAAACCTAAATTTAAAAAAAAAAAACAGATGGAATCTTGTGCTTTGAAAATCAGAGCAACAGTGTTGTATTTGGTTATTTTTTTGTTATGTGATTTTTTAGCGCTTATAATATTAAAATACGTTCTGCATGATCACTTTTTCATAAATATCTTTATTTCTCAGTTTCGCACGATTGGTAGATGGAACCTTGATGTCTTGAGGGAATGAGATACAAGTACAAAGGACGTTGGTTCAATAATATTTTATCTACATGCAAATGAAACCTTGTTGTTCTAAAGAACTAAAACAAAGTTTCTATTTTAAGTAGATCTTAGTTACTGGTAAATTGTAATTGTTGTTCAAAAAATAAATATGTTTTTGGTTTTAAATAGAACTTTGTTGAATAATCACGAAGAAGCAGTTTAAGAAAAAAAGTAAGAATTTTATTTATGTATTCGTAAGAATAACGCCTTTCGACTTTTACATAATATAACATAGTATCAGGTTTAACTACAACATGAAAAAATACAGCTCTAGTGAGCTTGTAAAACAGCAAGAAATAGAAAACAGAAGTTGAGAAAGACAAATGTAGTTGTGCAGATAACAAATCAAACATTGCATTTTGATGCAAAGAAGTCAATTTCGGACAAAATATTCAGATGGAACCTTGTTGCTCCAAGGGAACGCTTAGCTTTGCTCAACCTTACAGTGCCCCGTGTGCTCTCCAACCCGGGAAACTAGAACACTTCTCTAAACTATTCTTGATCTAGATATTCTAGATAATAAGGAACTCCAGTGAAAAATATTATGGCTTAAAATATGTACGCCGGTTGTATTAATTAAATTAATCAAATAAAAATTTTTGCCCACGCCGGAATTCAATCCCGCGATCTTTGGATTGCGAGTCAAGAGCCTTACCCCTTGACCAAGCCGGCCTTCATTACATAGAAAAACTACAGAATAATGTTATCTTAGTCGTAATGAATCGTGTACTAAATTTAAATATGAATGTTTATGTTAATCAGAAGGGGGGTCAGAAGGAGGAGGAAGAGGTAACAGGAAGAGGAACCAAAATCGGCAGAAGAATTGATGAAGGAGAGAAAGTGGTATGAGCGGAGGGAGTTGATTGGGGGATTACATGGTAGTAAGATGGGAAAAGTGATTCAAAAGAGGATGATTGTTCACAATTTTTTCATGATTTTTAAACATATATTTGTCTCAATCTTTTATACCTATTTTTGAATTATTATTTATCTGCTTAATATAATAATTTTAGCTCTGTGTACAAACCAGAAGCGTGGTCACATTCTAACAGATAGAAGTGTTTTGTTGGCGTATCTGTGATCAGTCGCTAAGAAAGCACATTTTTCCTCACTTCTGGAAAAATTGATAAACAATTTTTAGATATCACATTTTTATTTCTCTTTCAGATCAAAATTCTTGAGATTTTCTGTCCAGGGCTTATTATTTCTGTATGTAGAAACAAACAGTACATTGGTTACAATGATGAAACAATTCACGATATTAAGAAATATGGTGGTTATGACCTATGATATGTTTCTTTGTATTGTCTTATTTACGTTATGTATATTTAGTAATTACTGGGTGATGTGCGTAGTGAGTAGGTGTGTGTGTATGTGTGACTATGTTTGGAGATGTGAGAATTGATGATGTGTGAAGGGATAGGTACGCGCATTGAACAGTTTATATTATTGGCATGATGCTCTTTTAAATTTGGGCAGTGAATCAGACAAAAGTCGATGTCAAAATTTAGGCAAATATTATTGAACGTATAAAGAGCACGGTTAATTATTTATTTATTTATTTATTTATTTATTTATTTATAAATAAACGCCCTTTTTCGGGGCTTTTACATATATAGCATAGAAAAAACATTTTATTGTACATAACTGAACTGCCTCAATAACAATATTTTAAATTTATTCAAAGATAAATTGAAGATGTCCACTGACTTGGTATAATTGTTTCCATCCATTAGTATTCTGGGCAAAGAGGAATACATATGGTAGTTAGTCCCAGAATTTCTGCACTGAAATAAATCCTGACTTCTAGTATTACGAAGTGGAATTCAGAATTATCAGAATTAGTTGCTGCATTTTTTGTTATTTAGCAAGTGGAATAGTTCTGTATGGCGTGTACGTCTTAAGGATATGTTAAAATTGACTAGGGAAAGTTCGGTACAGACGATATTATTTAAAATTCTGTGTATAAATGTTTAATCAGCTATTGCACTTATAATAAATTTGTATGAATATCATTTGGAATCCAAGGGGAAAATAACAACTTTTTATCATATGTGCGTGGGGATCGTCACACTTTTTGATGTTTAACTTTTCTTTCCACCTTTTGAAGTCACATAAGTAAAATTGGTTATTGGGTGTCTTTGTCTTTACTTGTCGATAGGATTTCCACGGCCTAGTCTATTGGGGTTGAGTTTACCTTGTATCATTTTGAGAGAATAATAAGGTTAGATTGAATCTTATATCAATATTGATTTCAAACGATCTATAATTGAGTCTTGGTACCAATGTTTTCGCTGTACCTATCAATCTAGTATTGGAAATAATATTGATTCTTGTTAGGCAGGATTAGTAATTGCGATGTTTGTAGAGAGAGAAGACCAAGATAAGTTTTTGTAAAGTGAATACTGCCGAAGAACCCCAACTCTGGAGTGGTAGACATATTAAGTATCGCCTGGGTGAAAGACCACCAAATATTGCTTGAAATGGTTTTAGCCTATTTGGTATCCAGATCTGCGAATAGACAGATACTTCCCAAACTCCTTCTCCCTTAGCTACCTTTAGCCTCACAACATACCCTTAATTGGGGAAGACATTGTGTCACAGGCTCTAGATGGTAGAGAGCAGTATGTTACAACACAGTCAGAACTACGATGGTTGGAATTTCTGCGTTTATACCTACCAATAACATTGATTACACAAATACTAAATGTGTATCCCGTATAATAGTACTGCGACCCATCCCGAACCGGCTCTAACGGGTGTTCGGATGTAGTTTCTTCGAAAAAAGACTTGGATGATAATGAACAAATTGGCAGCCATCAATCAACATGTTTGCCGTCAAGGCAGCTCTGCGCTTTATGCCATGGTTCTTGCTCAGACCAGTCACAAAAAAACAGTGCCACCTCTAGCTTCTACCTTCTTTCCATAGATGAAAACATACGTTAGTGACCTTATCCCGTATTTTACACGACGCGACGTAGCGCATCGCTTCCATTGTCTTTATGGACTTTTTTGTTATTGTTTTCAAGTTACTTAATTGTTGTAGTGCACAGTTTTTAGAGCTCTTAAGGCGCCGTATCCTCGCTGAAAAAAGAAAAAGATGGAGAGATATATAATTACGAGTGTTGGAGAGAGCGCGCTAATATTTAAACGATAATTGAAGCGAAAATTGTGAAAATGTTTAATAAAACAGCACTCGTTTAGAATAGAGCAAAAATCTCGTGGGGGTTGTCTAAAACAATATTCAAAGCAACACTGTGAATCTTTTCATACATATAACAGAGACAGACGTGAAAATAAAAAAAATTCCGTGCACACTTTGCGATTTTTTTTGTTATCAAAGGAATTTCATATAATTTGCGTTTCAGCGTGAGGAATAATAATAATAATAATACAATAATATAATAATTTCACATAAAATTATACAATAAAACATATGCGGAAACTTTTACTAGCCAACTAGGAATGGATCCTGTTTTAGGCCAGTCAAATTGACAATTTTAGTTCATATCGTAATTTTATATTACATTGTTTAATTATATAACATATTATTTATAGAAGGAAAAATATTGCGATTGGATTCCTCATAGGAGCTTTAGTTTAAAATATAATTTTGTACCTAAAAGAACAAGGATAAGCGAAGAGAGAAAATAAAATCTTAAAAATTTTATTTAGTGTTTATATTACTTTATTTATATTTAGGAATGTATAGATATTATCTTAAAAAATAACATATATTTTTTAAGAGCTTAAAAACTTCAAATTTTAAAGGGAGATAAGCAAGAAATCGGTAGAAATTCGGGTAGCGGCGGCTTAACACTAGGTTTAGATATTTTCCGAATCCAAAAATCCAGTAAAAATGCAAAACTTCAAAATCCTTTGTCGAAGTTTGACGTCTTTTGACTTACGACAGCTTTTTGGATCCGAAACTACACAAAAATAAAATATTTTTATTTTGTACATTGCGTAAAAAATCTTTTCAGTTGTTTTCGTAATTTGTAGAATGAATACAAGAATTACATATACTGCATAAATAAATCAATTTAATTTGATCTTATCATCCGCAATCATAGTGAAAAATGTTTTTTTTTTCATATACTAAAATTGGGTTTATAGTTTTCTTTGCTATATATCTAGATAAGAAACACAATATTATGATACCAGCAGATATTGTTTCTGGGACCTACAGGCAAATTTTTGAAGGGCTCCGCCTAATTTAGTGAAGTTCCCTGGTAGTACAGTTTTGCCCATTTGTATGCAGAACAGCAATTATTAGAATGTGTGCAAAAATTAACTTATCACATACGTACCTATTCAATTTTATATCCAAAAAAAGCAATTTGGGAGGCGGGTATGGGTACCACCGCCCCGGGAACCATTTATTAGATAACACACACCTCTGTCATAGGTCACCCCAAGTGGTTCGCTACTTTGATGATTTAGCAGGGGTGCCCGGGTTTATGGGGTGAGGTTTGTCCAGGTCTTGGCAGCGATTCCCGGACACATTGACCCCCAGATTCCTACCCATCCCCCTTACATTTTTCTTTCCCAGATCTTCCTTTCCTTTCCTTCCTTAAAAAGACCCTCCACACAGTATCCCCTAAGATGATATAGGCCCTGAGGGGAATTATTTTCCTAAGGGCTCCTGTGTGGAGCTAATGTAAAAATAAAAAATAAATTAATATTATTTATGTCGTTTAACTTTCATTCAAAGTTCATTTGAAATTCACTGGACGTATGAAAACTAAATTCTGCTAATTTTACTGCCAAACTAAGAAAAGAACGCAGCCGAAATTGTGTACTTTGATACAAAATTCGAGTTTCTTCCCTCTAACCTGCTCTACGGCAATCTTTAAGGAAATAGGTTTTACAGCTCTAAAATATGAGTAATAACACATTATATTATGGAGATATATATTATTTTATTGAATCATTGAAATCAATATTAGCGACTCTCAAACGAAAATTTGCTACAGAAAAACAAAAAAAAAAATGATTGTCTGTAAAGTCGGTTTACGGACGATAGTTTTAGGTGATAACGTCATATAATAACGATGAAGTGGAAGAGAGATAGATGCATCACAAGCCGAACGCTTAGGCCGATCGTGCCTCTCTATCGCTTATTCGCACGCTCGGCTCAGGCGGAACGTGGCAATGAGTCATGCTTTTTCGTGCATGCAGCCGGCGTTCATCGATTTATTAGACGTTATCACGTCAAAAGATTCGGTCTTTCGAATTAAAATAATAATACTAGAATTAAGATTGATATATAAGATTGTTTACACGGTTAAAGGGTATATTACGTGACGCTTATTCGGAAATAGAAATCAAATCATTTAAAATGTCACTAAATAAATTATCAGGTATTGACATCAAAAGGTTTAGATGGACCAGTAGTATCGCATTGGAAATCTGAAATTTTTATTTTTATTTATTAACATTCAAACCTGCTAAACTACTTATGTAGTACGTGAGCAGATGTTATAGCTAAAAATGACAATATTTTTAGCTATAACGTGGTACAATGGTAAACAGTATGTATGTATAATGTTGATGATAGATTGAAAATAAAGATAAGTTGGTTAAATTACAGAATAGTATAAATATAAATATGTAAAAAGCTGTATAAGCTTTTATAACAAACAAGTTCAAGTGAATGTAATTTTGACAAATTAATATAATCAAAATAGTTTAATTTACATAAGGTAATACATTCTGTACTTTAACATACATAAGGTAATACAAAATGATAATTATTTTCCATTTCTTTAGAATGTGAATTCCAATTAGGAAATCATCAGTATGTAATGGCCATTTCCTTGGATTAAATTTGACTTTAGCAGTAAAATCGTTATTAATTTTAATTGGCATTGGTAGTTTATTAAATATTTTGGGTACAATATAGCTTAGGGTTCTTTCACAGTATTTATTGGTACATTTCGAAACCACCAATCTTTCATTTTGAGTGAATCTTGTGTTGTTTTTGGAAAACTCTTTTTCTGTACAAGAAATCAGACACGTTGACTTACAATATTATAAAACAATAATCCTCTGACAGGCAAAACATTCAGAGATTTAATATTAATTTAGTGTTGCTTCTGTGTGCATTGTTATATTTATGAAATAACATTTTTGTAACGGAGTTTTGTAATGTTTGGATATAACCTATTTCAATATAATTACCTATTTTGATATAATTGATTAAATTTGTTATTTTCTCACTTAAGATCAGGTAGGTACCAAGTACCAATACAGAAAAGAAAGTACCACCATGTACTGTGTACTCCTAAGGCAGTATGCAGCAAGCGGCGGGCAGCAGGCAGTAGGCAGTTAGTGTAGTGCAGGTACATAGTCTTCAATGATATAACTGGTCACCGCGAGCGCCTTATAACGGGTCGGGTCGCCCCACTTTTTACCATCTCAGACACATTATTATTATTTCACAGACAACTACGAACAATATTTCATTATTACGAAATCAATAAGTCATTATCTCTATTGGAGCCAGAATAAGCTATCCGGGTAGATAAGCGAATGGCTTTCTCCCGTAATGGCATTTCAGAGCAGTACCTCTTCCAACGACAGGCCAGCAGGGTGCTCTAACATTGTGACAAGTGATACAAATCCTGTCTCCAATATTCGTCTTTCATCGTGTAGGGCTGGGTTACTCGCTTCGGTAACTAGAGATTAGCAAAATCATGATACTACATCAAAACTCGTTGACAATTTAACAATCTATCTACCTAACTAGAGCGTCTGGCTCCTGTCAGAGTGGGAGCAACACACGGATGCAACAAATAAACATTAATCTATTTATGAATTTCAGAAGGTTGCCACATAAAGAATAATAATTGAACCAAATTTATTAGTAGAAGTAGAGATGATTTGTGTTGAAGTAATAAAGTAGTAACCCTTGAAAATATGACTTTTGCGGCCGGTTTCGGTAATTCCCCAGTATTCTTTCAAAACAGTGCTCAGTCGGAACACCAGGCCTTTTTTTCTTCATACTTCATCTTTAACATCTTCATAATCTTGATGTCTCTAAATACCAGAAAAACCTTTTCAAAAATATTATAGATGAGTCCGTTAATGCAGGTCCGTCATTTTTCAATAAAATTCTTGTAGACGATTTCAATATTGATCTTGTATTACCTCAAGGTCAGGCCCCTTCATAAGGTCCAGGTCTTTTTCTTGTGTTGTTATTGATAGCTAAAAATAGTAGGAGTACATAAATCATTATTGATCGTCATTTTCCATTAAAAATTTGGTTGGGTAATATTTTTAGGGCACCTCAATATCTACACGACGACGCACAAATAACTCATGAAACCCTTACATAAGCTCCCGTAAGCGCACTAATAAGCAATGTAAAATGGTCTAATGGTAAATTTTTAGAAAAACGCGCCACAATGATGCCACAACCCTAGGGCCACGAAATGTATTCAAATATATATAATATTAGCTTTTCCCCGCGGCTTCGCTAGCATGATATTACGGGAAATTACTGTAGCGCTTGAACTTATCAATTATTCCCCCTCCCCCTCCCCCCCCAATCCCCACCCGCATTCCATACATTCATTCCCTTACATTCAGCTTTCAAACATCTCGCCTGCCAAAAATATAAATTTCATAATGCTATAGCTCAAAAAAAAAAATTATCCAATTTTGTTCATTCGTTCGGAATTTATGCGCTTACAAACATTTCGAATGTTCATTTTTATTTAAATATTTGGAAGTTTGTAAATAAAATAAAAAAAATTACACTATTTATTATTCAGTCCTTATAATCGTTATGAATTATATTTTTAATATAGGAACTCTCACCTGAACTCTCATAATTTATTCCAAAACATAAGCTTGTCCAAAAAAAAACAAAACATATTCTAATATTTGAATTTTCTGGAACAGTAGCCGACCAGTAGGTAGGGGGGCTGAGTACCTACCAGCATAGAGACCACAAATATATCAACATCGTTTCCATGGAAACGATTTTTTTTCTGACGTTAGCAAAAACTCGCTTTTGTTAGCGACAGAAAACGTATAACAAATATAATATATCAATATTTATAATTTCATAATGCCAGAGCCTACCATCATATACAACTTATAGTCTTCGCATAAAATTTAGCTTTCTATTGGTGAAAGAATTTTTAAAGTTTTTTTATTCATTAATGCGTGAAAGCGTAGCAAACAAACTATTTACGTTAAAAAAATGATTTTGGTGGCAAATTTTAGCAATCCTCTAGCATTAGCTCAACATCAATTTTCCACCAGAAAGAGAGGCCTTTTTTCCTTGGATGTTTTTAGTGACACATTGTGATATTTGTAGATACCCGATAATGTTTACCTTTTCAAAATAAGCATAAGTCAGTCATTATTTCCCAATAGTTCTGGTTCTGGTATTGGTTCCAAGTGGGAAGTGGAGGCCATCAGTTTACCCGCCAATAAATTGTAAACCAAATCTGGCTGCGTCCAAAGAATGTCGGATGTGCTACTTGCCGGCCTCGATGGGATCCAATCCACAATATTTACATTGAACATTACTGAATTAAAAAGCATTATTGCTGTGAATGGGCAATCTTGAATTTACGGGTCATATTTTGTACGTTATAAAAGTGCCGGTTGTTCCAAATAAACGCGTATTGCATAGATGTAGGTGCCTACAAAGTGTTATTATTATAAATAATGTTAGTTCTAGTGTACGCGTGCGTTAGACATGTTTTATTTTAAAATTTAACAGCTATATGAACGGTGCAGTACTGTATTGTAATTTTATTAATACATTGGTACTTTGGATATTGAAGCGTTAAATGGCTTTTGCTTCTCTTGAATAAAATACTCAGCCTCTTGTTCTAGGGTGGCTTTCAATTATTAACGTTGTGCAAATTTTTTTTTTCTAGGTATAATTTCTTCACCATGTTTATGCAATTTTCTTGAAGGTGTGATTAAATTGTCCGAAGACGCGAATGTAACAATCCACAATAACAATCCTGATGTACCACAGTGAAACATGAAACTGGCAGAGGAAGGATGAAAGCAGATTGATTGCTCTAGAAATGAGATCCCCAAGGAGAATTTGTGATAAAAACCTGTATGAATATGAGAAATGTGAAGATCCGCAAGGAATGCAAGACTGGTGTAAACGAAATTAATGATTAATAAGGATGCTTAGATGGTTTGTATATGTAGAGCGGATAAACTAAGAAAGGAGTTTAAGGAGGATGTATATGAATGATGCGAATGTGAATGGTGGAAGAAATTGGGCAAGACACGACACGATCATGAACCAAATACTTGAGTCAGGTCATGTCAATAGTCAGAATAATAAAAAAAAAATATATGAATTGTACTGAAGCTTTTAGAAGTTTGTTTGTGGAGGTCCGTCCTCTCTGCCTTCCCCTGCGGTGAAACGGCGGGATGGTAAGTTAGTTTTAGAATGATTTTTTATCAGTAAGAATGTATATATATTTTTTTTAATTAATTCAGACACCTTCAAACATTTGAAATTTAGAATCGTATAAATAAGTCGTTTCAAAGTGGTTTAACCACAGTTCGAAAATGGCCTAATGGGCCGAAACAGCTGTAAAACAGTTAAACAACACGAAGCAGCTGTATAACAGCTAAAAATCACAACGGCGATAAAGAAGTTTCACTTCAATTTTGTTTAATAATAACTATTAATAATAATTAACTGCAGTTAAATACACTATTATTCAAAGAAATTAAATGTATTGTCTCAAAAGAAGCATATTATTGTTTTTATCTCCCGCAATAGAATGCCTACACCAATAATTAATTTAAATGAACGGCTTCGGATGGTCTCGTTCCCGTGTAGTAAGTAAATACATATCCATATGAACGGTGGAGACACGCAGCCCGGTCATTATATTAAGGCTTACGGAGGTAAGGAAACGGTTGATCCCGAGGGTTCATATCACTCGAGCCCTTTATCTCTTGATTGAATAACCGACGAACTCCGCGGATATTATTTAGAGAAGTTTTTAGTTTTACTTAAAACCACATGAACAATTGAAAAAAATGTTAACCACTCTCAAAAAAAAATCGATATCTTGGAAAAACGCTGGGTCAAAATTTTTACGAAAGGATTCGGTTGCATCGGGAAATTTAGTAAAAAAAAATCAGAGTGTGCAATTCACACTCAGTAGTAGTGAAACTAGAAAGTCGCTAGATGTCGCTTTCTTTTCTTTTGCCTGTTTATTTTAAAGTGGTTTGAAGATTGGATACTGATTTTACAAAAAAAAAAATTTGTTTTTGGAATTAATTAGGATTCGAACCCAGATCGCCTGAATGTCTGGCCTCTACATTCGTTATGCCGCTGGACTACGGCAGGCTTGCGTGAGATCGAGGATTGACTGTATTATATTAGAACCGAGTACCCAGGAGATATTGAATTTGAGTGACGCACTTCCGTTTCATCCGAATTTCAAATCACTAACGGGGCTAAAGAAGTTTCACTTGATAAATAAATTTCTCAATGCGAGTAGCTCGAGTACCGTTTAGTCAAAGTATAGATATAGTATTATATATAGGTGCATTAAGATCGGTATAATACAAAATTATTCAAAGAATTGAAATGTAATGTCTCAAAAGAAGCTTATTTTTTAAGTGAAACTTCTTTATCCCCGTTGTGATTTGAAACTCGGATGAAACGGAAATGACGCATTACAGAACCTACGAAGCGTCAAACTGCGCTAATTAACCGCTTTGTTTATGACATCACTTTTCAAGGCTCCTATTAGTTGAGATTGCTTTCTACTATGAAGACGTTTGCTTCTACCGCGTGTGAACTACACTCGATTTTTTTTATCTTCCGCGATAATCGAGAAATCCTGGGGTCAATTCCCAGACGCGACTGAATCTTTTTTCTGTCTTTTCTGCTCATTAGTATTGAATTCAATGATTAAATAATATTTTATTATAATTATATCCATGGTAGAGCTTTTTACAACAATTAGTACCTATCTGCCAAATATTATTTTTGTCGGATTTTATCAAGCCAAAAATTCTCTTTTTGACATCGTCGTTCTCACCTCTTGTTTTGAACAATGGTTATTTGTATCCCCGATAGGATTTAAGAATCTATCTAGCTACTTCTAAAGATAGTTCCTTTTACTTTTCCTTTTCCTTTTCCTTATCTATATCTTATCTTTTAGATTTCTAGTTCCTGGATTCAAGGTGTTAAAAGCCTGCGGGCGGGGGCGGTGACAAAGGTGGCAGTCGTGTAATGTTTTTTGTATGGAACCTTTAATGGCATTGTAATTGAATTGGTATCACTGTAGTAGTAGTTAATTACTAGGCCCGAGGAGAACAAGCTCACAGGAAAAGGTAAAAGCCAAATGTCACAAACTGAATGATATTATTTATCAGGTCGGAAACCGTTTCGTATTGCCGCGCGGTGACCTTCTGCGCTAGAATGAATGAACAAACACAGATTTTAGGTCCGAGCACATTTCCTTTGTAGAGAGATGGCTGCCGACTCGACGGGAAGATGAACAAAGTGTGAATCGGATTGTGAAATTGGGACACAAGTTTAATTTCCATAGTGGAATCAGACGGTCGGCGGACGAGGAGAGGAGGGCGACGGGGCTAGGTAGGTCGTGCTAGTCGTGCCGCTGATTTTGCCAAGATACCCTTAGCGATCCGTATCGTCGGACGATCTAGCTCCGGTGATTGATGCTTCACTTTGTAAATTCTTCTTAGAGAAATGATCTGAAACTGTGTCGGTGCGTCGGGGCCTGCCGAGGTACAATGGCAGCAGGCAGCGGGCTCCGGGCTCCGGAGGTCTGATTGATTCGTGTGTTGCGCGCCGAGCCGGACTGTGACCCGAATCCGATGCGAAGTTTACCACAAAGAACCGGCCGCTCTAGCCAGTGCTATAAGCTGCCATGATTAATTCTAGAATATAACGTAATACGTGGAAAGCTTGGGAAGTTCGGTAAGTTTGTGTGGTCTCGGATTCTAGTTCTCTTTACGGGGAGATGGATTTATTCTTCAAAACTACCATACAATGCATCATATCTTCTTCACCTGATTCTTCTTCTGGTGGTCTCTCATATGTTGTGCGCCTCCTTCATTTTACAGATTGTAACATATATCCCAGGAGTTCTAGCGTGTTCGATAGATAAAACCCTTTACCGATCCGATATTGACCAAATCCGTCATCTATGGTCAATTATCAATTGGTGAGAGATATTCCAACCGATGATTGAAAAAATTTAGCCAGGAATCCGTAGTATCACATAATTTTCAGTTAAAATTTGTGCAAAATTACTTGCTTATTAATGAGCAAAGATCAACTACCGAAGCTTTTAAAAAAGAAACAAGTCGCATGCGTTATCCATAGACTTAAATAATTTAACTAAGACGTTACCAATTTATTCCGTTCGATCTCTGAGGAACTAAAGTGGTTGAAATATGGCTAAAGACCGGATTAACTAATAGACTCCCATTTAGTGTCAAAGAGTAAGTGCGCACTGCCAACGCATATTTAGGTTAGTATTTCAATAGAACATTGCCAAACTATTAATATTTTTACGTTATTGATTGGTGTTTGATGTTTCGGTGTGTGAATCGTAGACAGAAAGTAGCCAGTCTTGACAGCGCATTGTAATATCGGTTCGGTTGTCAACAGTGAAACCATGATAGGGACATCGATTTAAAAACATCGGAAGTTACGCCTATCGCTCCGATATTGTAAAGTTATCGTTTTCACTGTTAGTGCTCCTGAACATCTTTGCGGTATTGCACCCTAAACAACAGTTGATTTCTAAACAACAAAGTGCTGCGCCTTTCATCATTCTTCGCCTGGATCATCATTATCCATGTATTTTTATATCACCATAGTTTGTCTAAGATACTGAGTCGTTTTGTTTGCATGTGAGAGAGGTGCAACCAATCTTTGGTGAGCTTTCAGGGTGGGTATTTTATGTATACTTCACACCGAACAACAAAGCAGCTTAATTTTTAGTGTATTTTGACGACCGTTAACAGTTAGCCAGTTTAATGTGTTCTCAGGTTGATTTATATAGTTGTAACGAAAGTAAACTACAGCAAGCTTTTTTAATGCATCCGTTGCGGGAAAAGGACGATAAAGACCCATCGGATCCGGGTTGGTCGTTCACAAAAATCATCATTAAACAGATCCATGAATAAGAAAAGGCCATTAATCAGCACTGAAAGAGAGTCCATTAAATCCTACGGCTACAAACATTCGAATTTATTAACAAAGAGTCGTAAAATTTAGGTGTGGCGTGTGTGTAGCTTTTTCAATTTAAGGCTGTCGATTCCTTGCAACGAAACCCCTCCCATACCTAGTTCTGCAGAGAGATGCTCTTATGATGTATCTGTTACACGTCCTCGAAAAATTCGTTCTATCTCCTTTCCTATTTTGGTCAAACATGTAAACATATTTGTAAAAAATCAACCCGTAATAAAAACAGAGTTTTTTTTACTATGACATTAATGGTGACCGGCCAACTCGGAATGAAACCAACTCAGAACCATCTCAGATAAGTCATTTAGAGTGATAAAAAATATATATATATAAAAAATTGGTTAAATAGGTTATGTTAGGTTAGGGTTATCGGCTAATTTAAAATTATTTTTTTCATAAATTTTAACGACTTTTAACGGAGGTGTTGAGTTGACATTATTCCCAGTTGGCATGGAACCGACATTAATACCATAATTTTTTTCAATTTTAAGGACCGTCTCTTGGCCCGACTGTTGGCCAATTTTAGAGAAATGTTTTGTCATTGTTATTAATTTCTGGTTTTTCACTATTAATTAATTAAAAATAATATATTTTATATTTACGGTGTGTTCCAGAATGGAAGATACTCTCAGTATCGCCCTGGTGTAAGACCACCATTCAGAATTGAAAAGTTGCTTGAAAAGGCTTCGCCGTGTTTTGTGACCAGATTTGAATAGCCAGGTGCTTCCCCATCTCTTTCCCCTCCCCACTACCTTCAGCCTCACAACATACCCTAATTGGGGATGCCATGATCTCACTGGCAGTTGGACTCTTGTACTTGTGGGACTATTACAAAAACTCTTACGAAACTGTCAAAATTTTCACAACTGTATGCGTAATGTAATGTAAAATGGAAAAAGTTTTGCGAAATCTTCGATTTGACGGATGTATGAATCTATCCCCCGTACTATGGAGCAAGGCGATGGGTCAACATCCTCAACCAGTCAACATCCTCAACCAGTCTCTTCCTATCCTGCTGCCACGCAGTAGGAGGGCAAATGCATTTGCCGCCAAGACATACAAAAACCTCATCCCTTGAACCCGGGCACCCCAATGTAGCGAACCACTTGGGGTGACCTGTGGCACGAGGGTGGGGGTAGAATTCCACAGCAGGATGTAAAATATACCCTCTATTATAAAACTTATTAATACTACAAACACAAGAAAAAAGATTTCCTTAATTTTCCCTAATTGTTTACAGAAAAATAGACGCCATAAAGAATATCCTATTGACAACGAGTCTATCTGCCGTGTTTCAGCTCGATCGGATGTCGGGAAGTGGGTTAGTTACCACTTCCAAGATTTGCATTAATTTATTCGTGAAAACAAAATCGAAATTCAAACAGGCGAAATTCAAACATTAAAAAGCGAAAACCAATATTTCCCTTTACATTTAAAAGTTTTTTGCATTTACATTTAAAAGTTTACCTTAGACGCGCTAGAAAACCGCCGAAAAATTCACACAGTCAAGAAAGGCCAATTTAAAAAATATATATTTACAAATGAAAAGAAAAAAGTGAAGTAACAATTACTTTTATAATGCTTCTGACTAAGTAAATGTGCTTTTTTAGTTTTATATAAAGTGATAGCACACTTAATATATAAAGTTTTCAAAAAGAAAAAAAACATTGGAGAGAGATTTTTAAATGTTTCTGTGGTCACTAAACATGGCTAAAGCCCTTTTTCGTTATCTATTTTTGGGATGTTGATAGGGCGGATGATGGACACTGTAACGCTGCCCGAAACGTTGGCTGAAGAAGGAGGTAGCGCAACACGGCGTAACACCCCAAAAATAAATAACGAAAATACGTTTGGTTTGGTTGTGAAAATCTAAAATCATGGCTAAAGCCCTTTCAAGCATCTTTGTTAGTATCTAGCTGACCGTTCTAATTGCCATTCAATGAATGGTGCTAACGAAACTTAAATTCTTTCGATCTATTTAGGTACATAATAACAAATAATTTCATAATTCAGTCAATAAACGATATCCACGGTTGAGTTAAATTAAATCTACTGAGGCCGAAGAAATGGGAGGAGGAAAGAAGATGTGGCTGAGGAAGGTTTAGAAATACCTGGCTATTCAAATCTGGTCACTGAATACAGCTAAAGTCATTTCAAGCACTATGACCTCACTAACGATTCTGCACTATTTTTAATTCTTTTTAAACTCTTATTGTCTAGTAAGGAATGCCTTAAATTGCTTCAATGCAAAAGGAAGGAGATGGGAAGGAGAAAGCTTGGGAAGTAAATGGCTTTTAAATTTGGACAATGAACAGGGCTAAAGCCATTACCAAAAAAGTTTTGAATCTGAATGGTGGTTTTTCACCAGGGCGATACTAAGAGTATCAACTTACTGCGACCTTACTTCCCATCATTCAACGATTCTTATTTAAATCAACGAATGGTGTTATTTCAAAATATTTTTAACCTCGTGCAAACACAAGGCAATCACAATTTCCACGAGAGTACTGATAGGTAGATACTTCCATCTAATTTCATATTTCTTGGGGAAATTACTACAACTAGGTAACTCTGAAGTCAACTTTGCTGAGAATTTCAATTATAACATGGTAATCAATCTGATAAATCGGTTGCTTTATATTTATACTGATAAGTATGATGAAATCGTAGATGGATATGGAATCGTATTACTTTTATTTTGGAAATGAGAAAATGGCTAATCATTTTTTAATGTGTTTATTTACAAAGATGGAATCATATATCTAGTTGTTCCATACAAAATGCATCGAAATCAACTTGCAATTCTACAAATTTTAGTGCTTCAATCAGCTAAGTCTGTTTGCCTAATTGAAACATGTGTAAACGCTTGTCGTAACGAGAGTTGTCTAATTATACTAGTAGAATTAAACGATATCCTTAAAATTTTTGTGGGTATAAAACCCGCAAAAAATATATTCAAATTACTTGATGATTCCAATGCGTTACAACTTTTCTATTTGCGGCAGCTCTAATAGTATTTTTCACATTTGGTAACACTGAATCACGTACGCGCTGATTGCCATTATATTTACCGCGCTGAACGTTTCACACTATGTTTTGTAAAGATATTTATGTCTAGAAATCTCAACATAAATCGCGTGATTTTTTCTTAAAAGGATCATTCGTATAATTTGATGTTTTCAACTTATTTGTGTAATTTTTCGTGAGTTTTAGTCAAGTTATAATACAATAATAGTATGTAAAATATATATTGAACTGTCAGAAATAGTTTTATAGGTTAAGTCACTATTCAAATTGCATTTTAGGGTGTTTATTTCCCAAGAATTTCTTGAAGGTGATATTTTTTTATAACATGTTGATAAACGAATCAAGTAATGCATTAAAATGTCAGATTTTGAAGTGAAACGGCTATAGCACGGCTGTGATTTGGATTTCGGATGAAACGGAAATGATGATTACTGCACCTGCGACGCATCAACTGCGCTCATCGGCCGCTCTGATAATGATGTCACTTTTAAGGGCTCCTATTGGTTGAGATATGAAACGGAAATTATGCGAGGTCTGCGCTTATTGGTTGCTTTGATTATGACCTCAAGTTTCGCTTCTACCGCGTGTAAACTGCAGTCGACTTTTTTATTATTTTTTTGAATGAAAAGCAAACTTCAAATGTTTTATTTTTTTATTCTATGAACGAGAAAAAATGTATTTTGCAGTTTTTTTAAATTTCGCTACATTTTTTATTAAAATATCGTTGTAAGCTTTTTTAATTTTTTAATGTGTTAGCAACTGGAGCGACAGCGCCATTTAATTTTTTTTTCTACGATTGCTCGATATTTGATCATTTTAAATATTTTCCGCCCAAACTAAAAAAAAATCATACCTCCGAATTTTAAATGAAGATATACAAACTGATTATAGTTCTGTATAGCCAATGAATTCACGTATCTTTTGTTGATTCACATATTCGTAGGATTTATAAAAAAAATATTATAAAATCGTAAACTTCTACTTAATTACTTACAAATAAGGGAAAATTTGCCAAAATTTGCTGCAAAGCAATCCGAGGTATTTTAAATAGTGCCATATTGTGGCAAAAAGCGCTCCCGTGGTTAGAAGCTTAAAATATGACTATTTTTAAACGCTTAAGTATATTTCTAATACAAAAAAGGAAAAGTTAATTTTATCTTGTTTCTATAATGGTACTTGTTTAATGACATTTAAAAAAAAAAGAAATATAAAGGACATTTAAAATACCTTGGAAAAATTTCGAAATTCCACGATGAATTATTTTTATTAACACTGTTTACAACAGATAAACAACCCCCTTTGGCTGTAGGTAAAAGCGATTTACACATCATTGCATAAAATATTTTTTGTCATTTTTTAACGAATAATATTTTCCCATACACGGTCGTTTATCAATTGAATAAAAATTTCACGACGTTTGACGAAGGCTGTTAGTGTGTAACTTAAAACGCTGATTTCGGAGTTACCTCGTTGTAATAATCACCCCACTATACTATCATGCATATATCCATTGATATATCTCTATGCATATATCTCGATCCGAAGACAACATATTAGTAGTACCTTAGCATCACCCATTGAGTTCTGCAGTGAACCAAGTGGGGAACAACAAGAGCACTTCGGCACTTTGAAAGACAGGATGTACAAAGTGCCTACTTCGGGAGATAAAAAAGGTCACTTGGAAATTGGAATCCACACTGTGCGTCTGCTTAGGTACGGCTGCAAACTTCAGATGGCAAAATAGGTAATGTAGGGATAATGCACGAGGCAAAGTCAAGGACTCCTTTGGTTGTGTCGGTGGGTCTGTTTTATGTTAAAGGACTGAACAGTCTGAACACTTAACCGTTTGGAATGCATAATAATATTACTGTGTTCTTTAATCTGGCTTATCTCTCTTATATCCTACCTCCTCGAACTCTCCAACCCTAGAAGTTTATCTTTATTAAAAAGTTTGTTTTTTCTCTTCGGTTCACAGGTAAATTAATTAAGCCGCCGCTAACCGAATTTCTACCGATTTCTTACATATTCCCCTTAAACATTTTAAGTTTTTAAGCTCTTAAAAAAATATATGTTATTTTTTAAGATAATATCTAGACGCGTTCCACGCCGAAACGAAAATTATATGAAATTCCCTTGATAGAAAAAAATCGCAAAGTATGCTCCGAAAATGATTAAAAACAAGTCTATTTCTATTATTTTACAAGTTATAGTTGTGAAAAATTCACAATATTTCTTTAAATGATTCTTAATGCTTAAGATGCCTTCCACGAGATTTTTGCTCTTTTTTTAATTTTGAACGAGTCAGCATTTTCACAATTTTCGCATCAATTTTATCATTTAAAATATTAGCGCGCTCTGTCCAACATTCGTAAAAACATATCTCTCCATTTTCTTATTTTTGAGCAGGTAAGCGCCGCCTTAAGGTAAATACAAAAAAATGTATATATAACATTGGTATTGTGGAGCGTATTTTGCTTACTGAACATAGTTTATATATGTCGTAGTGTTTCATAAATATTTTGCATTGCTCCGCAATTGTCGCGTTATTTCTGAAAAAAATGCGAAATTTTGGTAAAGTGGTGTATTTTTTAGCAAAACTGTTGTATTTAGCAAAAAAAGTTTTTTATGATTGTAAAAATTTTAGTACTTATTTATTATGCAACAATAAAAGCGCGAACGAAAAGCCGTTTTTTTAATATAAAAAAAACACATTTTTTTTGTAAATGAAATAATATATAGTTAAGGAGTTGTTAAAATTGTATTCAATGATTAAATATTACAATTTGAGGTTTTTCTCGGAAATTACCTAAAATTAATTTAACATATTCATCCTAGACGTGTAGAAAAATCAGTAGATGTCGCATATTAAAATAAAAATTAATATTTTTATCCAAGATCCTATCGAGATCTCAATCGTTTACAAAGATAGGACAATAAAAACAATAGGACAATAAAAATGTGTTAAGAAAATGAAGAGTTCTTAGTCTCAGTGATCGAAAGGGATAGGGTCGTATTAGCTCAGTGGTTAGAGCAGATCTCCGAAGAGGGTAAGGTCCTGATTCTGTTGTAAAATTTTCTTCAATGGTTAGAATTTATATTTGTTTATAATATAGAGGTTTGGAAAAATAAGAAACACTAGTGGCAGGAAGGGTAGTTATCATTTCACTTATTCGTACAAAATGTATAACTATGCTATGCGCAGGCATAGATATTTTATCATCATCAGAAAAGCAACAAAAATTTGTTAATTATTTGATCGATTATAAATATCTACACGATTTAGGAACAACAATCATGTTACTGTTATACTAATAAAATATCATAATTATATCTTTAACATTTTTAAAAAATATTTTTACGTAGGTAAATAGTTAAAAAAATTTTTTTTCGCAAGTAACAAAAAAATATAATAATATAACTAACTAACCATCACACCATCACGTTTCTCCGCAGGGTAGGTAGAGAAGACGGACCGACAAACAACTCGATCCCTTTCAATCTTACTCTTTACTTACTCCCCCCACCCCGCGTTCCGTTCCCTTCTACTTTCCCCCTCCCCCCTCCGTCCTTCGTACCCCTACCCCTCATAGGAATTCCTTCCCCCTCCCTCCTTCCCTCCCTGCAGCTAAACTATATGAATTACATTAATTTTTCAAATAACTTGCGTGCCAATTTTTATATAAATTTCGCAAAGCCAGAGCTCACCAGTATACGTAGAAACACATGCGCACAACAAATCACCAAAGCTTCATCGCAATTGGATGAATGGTTTAGGAATGCACAAGGGATAAGCAAAGAAACATTCATTTTTATATATTAAGGTACAAGAAATGGTGCAAATAATATTGTTGAATTTTCCAGGAATGTAATCTACGGGTATAATTCTCTTCTTTCCTACGCAATACTAAGGCTAATAATATAGGGGGGAGAGGGGTTTGAACTCCCTAAACACCCCCTTATATACATTCTTGGTTGCATATCTCTAATGCCATTCGAATAGAGTCGAAGCATTGTGATATTATATAATTCTGGGAATTTATCTACAAAATGAGCAGAAATAAGCTAATAATATTATAAGTTCAACCATGCGCATATCTTATGAACATGCGCATATCTTATGAACATGCGCATATCTCATGAACAAACAAAGTTCGTTAGTTTCATCTTGTGTATCCAGATTTTTTGTTAATTTCACAATAACAAGCACCTAATATCCAAAAGCAAACGAATCAGTGTTGTATTTCTGTTTGTAGAACATAAACATTGTAGTAATATGCGTAGTGTTCACTATCTCCCAGATAACAAAGGATAGCAACCATTAAACACTTCTTTACTTTGGACCTGTTCTTTCTATCTTGTAACATGGACCTCACTGTCCAAACTATATACCTATTTTGTATGTATGTATAGACTACAGACAACCCGAGAAAGAAGAAAAAACTGTGTTGCGATTGTTCGACAAAAATTCGCTAAAGATAGTAGTAATAATGGTCACTATCTTATAAGGTTTATCCAGGTGTTACTACTTGAGTAACCGATTTTAAGACACTTCGCAAAAAGCTCTCACTTGGCGGTAAGGTCACGGTGTTATCGCACCGCATGTTTGGTCGCGGTTGCTCGCTTTCCTCGTTTTTTTGCCAAGCATTTGTAGACGTTTGTTTGGTTTCAGCCGTAAGCAGCGGAGAGGTTTGCAGGTAGGCGACTAATCACAACGCCTGAGCAGAAAGGTTCCGGGAATACCGAGCCGCGGCTGTGTAAGTGTGGCGAACGCGCCTCCCCTCCCTACGCGGTGTCGCCCGCCAGCCAGCGCGCTCGAGCCGGACAGGTAGGCGAGGTGCTGCAACCACTGGCCAGGTCCTCACTGTATCGCGCGCTGCCAAGCTGAACGGCTGTCGGTACTGAAAGCACCGTGCTAAGAGTTAAAGTTAAGAGTAAGATCGGTTCGACAACCGCGTCCCGAGTCCGCCAAGTGGTAGTGCAACCGGTTTACGATTCGGTGCGGATACGCAAACATTCGATAAAGAAGTGATTTAACATTGTGATTACGTACATTGTATTGTTTCCGAGGTGTCCAGTGTTATTGTTCCCGAGAATGCGGAGCTGGTGAAGTGGTGGTGACCGCCTCCTCCCGAAGGTAAAGAGGTGGTTGGTTTGGTTGGTTGGTTGTGCGCTGTCAGGGAGAGAACCCACGCCACGGGGCCCGGGCTGCTCCGCCACTAGAGCTAGCTGACCGCGCGGTCCACACATTCCGGTTTCTCGGCCGAACGGTTTTAATAACCCGCCTTGTGCCTTGTGCTTGTGCGGTAACAGAGGGGGCTTCCGTGAAAAGAGTCCAGCCTGCCGGCAGCAGCAGCCGGGCGGTGGCGGTGTGGCCGGTCCTAAGGATTCGGCTTCCAGACGCCACGTACCAACCCTGCACCCGCACCCGCACATGCACATTGCTATTCTTGACTCAATCATTCTAAACAATTAATCTCAGCCGCGCGACACTTATTGGAAATAAAACAATAGCATTACTAAATTCATTACTTTTGCGAAATTACTCCCGAACAATGGCCGCGGAACCGAAAAGTTAATGTATTTTCTTTGTTTGTTGTTTTATTAATTCTAGAGAATTATTAAATGACCGAATCAGCGATTGGCATAACAGTCATAACACATCAACTAGTAGTTAAGTAGGTACCTAAATAACGAGCAGCCCATTAGTTATATTTATCTACTTATTTACTCTGATTGAAGGAGCACTGGCAAGTTGTGACTAAACAACTGTGTGCACTTTCCTCGCTGTTCTAAGTGCCAAATGTCCCATTGTCTGATCGGACTGAGGATTATTCTTTACTTCACACCCCTCGTTACAAGCTTATCAATACCTACTTAAAAGAAATGAATAAATTACTCGTTTCCCAGGAACTACGGTTCGAGAGAATGAGATAACCGAAAGAAAGCAAAAAGACAAGCGATTCTATGGATTTGACAGGTCCTATTGTTTATTTTTTTCGTGAGAGCGCTTTTTGAAACCTTCCCGTTACATTTACCTGCTGACTTCATCGGCCGTAAAGCACTCGGCGGTGGCTCACTAGCATTGGAAGACACCACTCTGCACTAATACTCGCGCACATTTGCTTTAAGCACGTCTCAAAGACGCCGGCTGTTGTTAAGATGTGCTCAGAATAAAGCCTGACAAATACAAAATACCCGATATAGTAATATTATTTCAGCTTAAATTGATAATAAGACATGACTGCCGCCCAGAATCTGGACATTGTCTTTGTACAAAACCAGCCAGCGATAAATACACCGTTAGCGGTGCTTGCGAAACGAGGCTCATTTCGGAGGTAGGTAGTTAGTCGGTTATAGGAGCCTATAGGCCAGGCTATGCTGCGCTGGGAACAGATTACAGAGTCGGGGTCCAGAGCGGAGAGCGCCCACTGTCCTTAGCGTGAGCCATAAGCTCTGCTGTAGGCAAAACGAATGCAAGGCTGGAGATGGCGGAGACGGAGACGCTATTCTCTCCGATGACATAGGCGTGAGTCAGCTCGGCGAACACGGCTCAGTCTCAGATTACATACGAGATCTACCCATATACTATAATATTGCGCGCACGTTCCGTTGGATCATTCACACTCTCCGACCTGAACAAACTTGATCAACGTCAACTGAACCAAAACCGAGTCAAGAACATTATAATTTTATGCGAGATTGGACCGGGGAGAATTCGAGTAATGCATGATTCTCGTTCAGTTTGATAACGCGGCAACGCCGGAGATTATTAATCGGCTCGAATTTTAGTACCGTAAAGTAATAAAATAAAATAAAAATTGTTATTTTTTGTGCGCAGTATGGCGGAATTTTCCGTAATGACGGGTTTGTGTGTGATTGGGTTGTTCATGCGTGGCTGAGAAAATATCGTAATTTTATGTACCTATTCTTATGCGGCTTAGTAATATTTTTCCCACTAGCGCGATCTGTAAATCGATTTTTTTGTGATATCTATTATTATTTGCGCCTTCTGATGAACAGCAGCAGCGCGAATAGCTTATTTACTTCGAAACATTTTCAGATCAGAACAACAACTTCAAAACCCCAAATTGCTTCTAAATATGAACGGGGTGTTTTTAACGCGTCCTTTCCACACCGCGATTTGTCTTTATCTTGTTTAGGTAATATACAGCGGGGATGCATTAATAATAATGCAGCGATAAGGTTGATATAACCAGCCATTCTAATAAGTTTTAATAATGCTTCACCATGTAAACAATTGATAATGTTATCATTCTTTATCTATATTGATCAGCGAACACTTTCCAGCAGTTCTTGTTGATGTTAATGAATCGCTTTGTTAATGTATCGTAATGTTTTAGGCTTTAATGCAATAATTAGACTGATGGCGGATTTAGCGAATTGCAACAATATTCAAGGAGTAACAAAAAAAACATGATGACGATGACGTTATACAAATTTGTACTTATAAGGAATTATATTTCGGAGTCATTTTTTTTATTTTTTAAATTTCACCTATCTTTAAATTATCAAAATTTGTGACTATGTCTGAAAAACCTGGTTCACTCAATCTTGCATCCTTTCTCATTCCTTTCCCCTAAATTGGGGGTCATAAAACCGCTGACTGTGCTGTCAATTACATCTTGTACCTATATTAAAAAAATTAAATAACAGTTCTTCTTTGGCGAATCTTTTTACCCACACCTGCAAATGGTTAGAAGCACAATGGTTTAAAAAAAAAAATTTTTTTTGGCTCATTTTTTCTCGCATAATATGTTAAAATAAGTGTAGTTGGCGATTTTGATTATATTTTGGTGAACTTGGTGCGATTGTGCTAATTTTACCATTTCTTCCCGCTATCCTATCAATTTTTCCATCTATCATTTTGCGCATCAAAATTTTTCGATATTTTGCACCTACACTTCTGTGTTGCGTCTTTTGCAAGAAAGAGATATGTGAATACGAATGTTAGAGAGAGCGCGCTAATATTAAAAACGATAATATTTAAGTGAAAATTGTGAAAATGTTTAATAAATAAAAATAATAATAATAAGTTTTATTCCAGGATGTGGGGAGGAAAGTGCAATCCCACACGTCCCATATGATTGTACATATTTATATAATATATTTTATAACATATTTTAAAACAACAGATTTTTTTTTTTTTTAGAACATAGAATAGGAAAAAAACAAAATTAAAAAAAATATATATAAAAATTAAATGTAAAAAAATAAATAAGTAATCAATTCTATTCTTCAAGCTCGGACCCAGCGCTCACTCAGGAGTGGGGTTTGGTGCTGGAACGCTGCGGTCACCACTGCATTGTCGGAAGCCATTAGCCGCATCCTGGCTCCAGTGACCCGATGTCTCTTTAGACCGGCGAATCCGTGCAGTCCTAGTTCAGTGAACATTGTCGATGCACTGCTATATCTTCTGAATCCAAATATAATTCTACATGCATCATTATATTGGATCCAGATATTAAAACACGACTCGTTTAAAATAGAGCGAAAATCTCCTAGTGATCGTTAAAATAGCATTTAAAGAAACACTATGAATTTTTTCATACATAAAACTTGTAAAATAACTGAAAAAAACGTATTTATAATAATTTTCGGAGCTTACTTTGCGATTTTTTTCTAACGAGGTAATTTTATATAATTGCCATTTCGGCGTCGGGAATGTATACTTAGATATTATCTTCAAGAATAACATATTTTTTTTAAGAGCTTTAAAACTAAAATTGTGGAACATATGTAATAAACCGGTAGAAATGGGGTGCCGCGGCATAAAACAGCAACAAAATTTGAAGAATATTGAAGTCAATTTCTCTTAAAAAACTGTGTATCAATGTTGTATCAGCCTATATACTATTAAGTTGCTTCCACCTATCATATATTTTAATGCGAAAATTAGTTGGTTCCTACTTTGCATTTGCATTCGTACATTAGCTTGGAACATTTTCGTCCCAGATGGTAGGTAGGTGGACCGATAGTTATCTGTTGTTATTATATTATTTAAATACCTCATGCTTCCTATTCAAATATTCTCACACAATCATTAAAAAATGATTTAACAAGGTATATCTACCTACATTTAACATAATAAAAAACAGAGTTTGCAATTCACACGCGGTAAAAGTAAACCTTCGGAAAACTAAAGGAGACAAGAGTAGGGAGACTACGAAACACCGCACAAAGAGGAGACCGATTATTCTATCTCATTCTCTCGCAGACTAAATTCTACAGATGTACGTTTTTGTTTTTTTTAAGTGTCGTTTTTTCGTTTCATCGAGTTTCAAATCGCAACGATGCTAAAGAAGTTTTCACTTCGAAAACAGTGCGCAATTTACACGCGGTAGAAATGAAAGACAATAAATACAAAGGAGGTTACGGTTACCTCTTTGTGCAATACCGCACAAAGAGGAGACCGATAGGCTACAAAGCACCGTACAAAGAGGAGACCGATCATTGTATTTCATTCTCTCAGGCTAAATCCTGTAGATACATAAATGTGTCTGTCTTTTTATAAATTCGCTTTTTCGTTTCATCGAATTTCAAATCACAACGATGCTAAAGAAGTTTTCATTTCAAAAACAGAGTGCGCAATTCACACGCGGTAGAAGTGAAACCTTCAGAAAACTAAAGTGGACAAGAGTAGGGGGACTACGAAGCACCGCCCAAAGAGTAGACCGATTATACTATCTCATTCTCTCGCAAGGTAAATTCTCTAAATCTAGATGTATGTATTGTATCTCTTTCGTGTCGGTTTTTTTCGTTTCATCGAGTTTCAAATCACAATCTCTAAAGAAGTTTTCACTTCTAAAACTAGTCTACAAAAAGATCTCGAGATTTCTTTATTTTGTTAATGGGAAACTTATAAAGTTCCATCTGTAATAATAAGTATCAGTATATAAATAGTTATTGTTGTAATATTACAATACTGTCTTGTCATAAGATATTAGCTGTAGTTAGTAACAAGTAATTTCTTGAAACTAATATCCTGTTCACAGACTTTATTATTAGACCACGCCTGCTCACATGTGCAATGTTCACGGTCATATAGTGTTAACTAAATCTCCCAAATTAACGTTTAAAAGGTTGACTTGATATAAATTTAAAAAATAATAAAGTCAATAATTATTGTAAACATTTCAGCACAATAAATTAGTTCCACTAAAAATAAATCACTGTTGAGTGGTTTATTAACATTATTTAATAATTGGTATGAAAGGCGGACGTTGTACAGGGTGGCAATTTCATCCAACCAACCAAGTCATAAAGTTATTAAAAATTGTTATGGTTTTGTTGCTAACTTTAAAATAAGCTCTTTGTAAAGTACAAATATTGTGGTATGTGATTTTATTTTTTTTTTTAATCCTACACATGAATCACACTTGAGTGAGATAGAACAATCCAATTATCAATTATAACAAAGCCATACAAATTAAACAGAGAATAATAAGGATTGAATTATTTCAATAGCGCTATTGTCGTGGGAAAATCACCTCAAGGGCGTTTTATAACTTAATTTATTTAACCTATAACTTATCAATTAGACATAACTAATAGCTTACAGCTAAGATTTATTACAAGTGACTTACAACTAAAATTTATAACTGCTGATTTACAACTAAGACTTACTATAGATGTTGGCAACTGACTACTGAGACTGATAATAATTAGTGACTTTTATCTAATATTTATAGACAGTTACTTACAACTAAGACTTATAACTGGTGATCTTAATTAAAACGTATTTATAACTAGGGTATCTAAAACGGTCGGTCGACAAAGGATTTATCGACTATAATGTCGACAACTTATTCCTAATCGATTGCATACTCTTAATTTACAAACAACAGTTTAATTAAGAACATATTCGTTGTGAACTGTTGTAACGTTGTTGCCGATGTTGAAATGTTCGTACGTTGCCGATATGTTCATTCTTTCGTTGGCGATCTGTAGTCATGCTCAGGAACGATGACAAGTTATCGACATTATCGATAAAACATTTATCGATATTTAGATATTTTTTGTAAAATTTGTCTCAAATGACATTTTACAAATCTACAATTTTAGGTCGGTACTTGAAACATAAACAGTTCAAATTACCTAATCGTTATGTACGTAAATACACTGATTTAAAGATACAGATGTTCTAAGTAGAAGATGCGAAACGTTGCTAGAAGTGACTACAAAAGTGTTTGGTGATCGGGTTTGAATAACTTCCCCAAGCTTCCTCTCCTCATCTCTTTCCCTTACCACTACATTCAGCCTAACATCATACCCCGATCGGGAATGTCTTAGTCTCACAAGTTCCAGACAGTAAATGAGAACGTCTGGAACGATTATGTCTTATTCAAATTTAAAAAAAAAACTCTAGTGTTGGAAACACCATTAGGTGTAAAAATCGACAGGAAATATATTTAAAAAAAAAAATTATTTCCATATTATTTATTGCAACTGTCTTGTGTGTCCAACTTTAATTAGAAAGAACCTAAATTTTCAAAATCATGCGCCAACCTTGTATCGAAAATCCACACCTGCACAGTAAAAATAAATGACTTAAATGATTTTCATGGTAATTTTAGTCATAGTCGTTTACACTGCCCTTGAGGTGGTTTTTCACAAAAACAGCGTTATAAAGGTTATCCAAATATCGAACTTACTAATTTGGTTGTATGTGTTTGGAATTTGGTGTAATAAACTCAAATTAGCTTTAATTTTTAAGTGAAAACTTCTTTAGCACCATTGTGATTTGAAACTCGATGAAACCGAAACGAGCGACACTAAAAATAGGCAAATATCTATAGTATTTAACCCGCGAGAGAAAGTGATAGACTAATTGGTGTCCTCTTTGTGTGGCGCTTCGTAGCCTACCGGCCTCCTTTTTGTGCGATGCTTCGTAGAAAAAAATATAAAATAATTTACTTGTAACAGTATTATAACAAAAAAACCCTTCAATTATCCTACTCCTAATACTCTGAATTCGTCACATTCTGTCGAAGTTTAGTTTTCTGAAGGTTTCACTTCTACCGCGTGTGAACTGTACACTCTGATTTTTTTTCTACGATAGCTGGGATACACGGGAAAAAAACCCTCAGAGCCTATGTCATCTATCAAAGGCCGCACCAATTGGAAAGTTCAAAATGTATTGTAAGAGATATATAAAACAAGAAAAAATAAAGTTTGAAATATGATATGATATAATTAATTAGGAAATTGTAAACTTAAATGTACAATTTACTAAAATAAAACTAATAAATAATAAATATCAATCTTTGGGTATGCTGTGTGGAGGGTCTTTTTGGGAAAGTAATGAGAGGAAGTTCTGGGAAGGAAAAGGTATGCTGGATCCTCTGTGTTATTATAAATCCTCCTGTCCATGACGACGTATGAATTTATCCCTCCCACTGTGAAGCAAAGCGATGTTCCGAGAGGGTCGAGCTAGAAAGGTCAAAAAGGTCAAAAGGTCACCCTCATCCAGTCTCTCCCGATCCGGCCTGCCACACAATTGTTGGGCAGACGCATTTGCCGCCAAAAACTCAGTCCATGAACCCGGGCCACCCGAACCATTTGGGGTGACCTATGGCAGGACTGGTGACCGGACAACTCTATAAAAAATGTATAAAAACTTGGTTAAATAGGTTTCTTTAGGTTAGGTTATGGACTATTTTGGAAAAAATAAATTTGATAGCTTTTAACGACTTTTCAACGAAGTTTTGAGTTGAATTGATACTGAGTTGTCATGGAACCGACAGGGGTGTTGGTAATCCAATAAATGGTCCCGGGGCGGTGGTATCAATACCCACCTCACCAGCTGATAATAGGCGTCATTCTAAAAAAATTGCCTTTTTTTTTAGTTGCCTTTTTCAAAATTGAAACTGTTCTAGTAAAACAAGTTGTGATGTTAGTTTCTTGCCTTGTTATGCATCATTGAAGTTATGTCTCACAAGAAAGTGCTGCAAAAATTCTCCACGTGTTATTTTATTGTGACATGATTTTCCTAAAGTCGTGAAAGAAACCACGTCTTCGTCTACTGCCAAAAACTGGTAAATTGGTCGGTTGGTCTGGTGGAATGCGTAGATTAGTATGCGCAGGTAATTAACCCACCTCTTCGCCGTCAAATAACAACAATTAACATTTACAACACTTTCGTTCTCCAAATCAAACAAAGCCATGCAATCGTTATCTCTCTCTATTGCTGTTAGTTTTTGTGGAGACATTTCATTAGGCTAATAGCGGTGAATAATTAGTTGTCTCTTGATAATTATTTACTCATCTTATTAATCAAATATTTATAAAACTTTTTTTAAGTATTAATGTCGTGAGAGTTTTATTACTTTCGTTAACTTTGACTACAAATTATTATACAACTCTTTTTTAAATATTTTTTTCTGACAATTCGGGACGTGATGTTTGACGATTATTTTCAACTTGGCCTCTGTTGGTGCATCGACTTTTGTGGGTTTTTCAGAAACCAATTATTGATGTATGTAATGGACGAAAGAAATATTTTTTTTAAACTACGTTATTAATTTTTTTAAACTAATTATTAAATATCCAAATATAATATCACCATGTGGAGTTTTTGAGGAGAGGAAAGAGTAATGGACCTTGAAGGTAGGAGAGAGGAAACACGGGGGCCGGCAAGATTTAATGATAAAAGAAGTCGGGGACGCCCGAGGAAGATGTAGCACAATCAATGACTGAACAGTTTGCATGACAAAAAAAATATGAATACCGCACAAGAGTCCCAACTGTTCTCATCCACCTGGAGCCAGTGAGACTACATCATCTCCAATCAGGGTATGTTGTGAGGCTGAATGTAAGGAGTGGAAGAAGATTGGATATAAGAAGGTGAGGAAGTACTTAGCTATTCATATTTAGTCAGCCAAAGCCTATTCATATTTAGTCAGCCAAAGCCATTTCAATCAGCGTTTTAATTCTGATTGGTGGTCTTAATTGACATCAGGGCGACCATGAGAGTATTTTCCATTCTGGAACGTCCCGCAAATATACCTTATATTATTTATAAATGATAAAATTGTGAAAAAACAAAAAACAACCAATTAAAAGATAACAATAATAATCTAAGCGAAAATATGAAAGAGAACAAGACACAGAAAAACAGAAAAAGATAATGGTCGCAACTGGGACTCGAACCCAGAACCTCTTGTCTATCCGGGTCGTGCGTTTACCAATTTCGCCATTGCCACCTAAACGCACGTCCCGAATAGACGAGAGGTTCTGGGTTCGAGTCCCAGTTGCGACCATTATCTTTTTCTATTTTTCTGTGTCTTGTTCTCTTTCATATTTTCATTTAGATTGTTATCATTATCTTCTTCTTCAATTATATATTACACTGATGGGAATAATCTTCACAAGTTATAAAACGAGAGTTTTTCTTATAAAAAATTAAAAGATACTTATGCACGCCGGGATTTGAACCCGTGACCTCTGGTTCGCTAGTCGAGAGCCTTACCCCTCGACTGCAGAGGCCATCATACGATGTATGAATGTGATCAAAGCAAGGAGTGTGTGCAAGACAGAGTTGTGTGGCGGTCCATCCACACAACTATTTATTTATGTTATTTTTTAATACGAAAAAAATTTTGACGACAAAAATTTCATAATTTCAAGAATCTATAAACTTTTTTTTTTTACAAAAATTCGCTTAACTCGTTCACTTCCTAATTAATTTTTAAATAATACCAATACCCACTAAGCCACAAAGATAGCCTGTTGACATAATTATTGTGTTTTCAAGATTTACATTATTCACCAAGATACCTTTCAAATCTACCTCAGCCAATCTACATTCTACAACACCGCTTTGAAGACATTACGAGCACTGCGCCTACACTACACATAACAATTAAGTAAAAGTAATGAATTCACATTACACAAGAGACAATAATGAATAAGCCATCGATTCAGTGTTACATACGAATTGAATTATTTAAATCTTCGTTGTTGCTCTACTAAGCAATACAAAACCATGCGATTTTGATTTGAAAATTAGATAGCTTAGAAATATTTTAGATGTTAAATGTCTTTGAAATGATCGAGTATTTTTTTTTTGTATTTTTATAAGCCCAGAAAAATAAGGTATCATCCCTATAAAAACTGCTTTGAAGTTCAAAATCTTCTACTTACGAACCCCTTTTCGGTTGTGATTTTTTTTTTGAATAATGTAGGAAATTAAATTATTTTAAAAATGATCGTTAAACATTTAGATATTTATGCCTCAATTTTGTTGTTATGTCTTATTGTGATTTGAAACTCGATGAAACGGAAACCAGCGACACTAAAAAGAGACAAACACATACATCGGATTTAGTCTGCAAGAGAATGAAGTAGACTAATCGGTGTCATCTTTGTGCGGTGGTTCGAAGCCTATCGGCCTCTTCTTTGTGCGGTGCTTTGTAGAATAAAATGTAAATTAATTTTTAAACTTGGTAACAATATTATAATAAATAAATCCTACAATTATCCTTCTCTACTCTGCATTCGTCTTATTTTCTCGAAGTTTGGTTTTATGAAGGTTTCTATAATCAGTTTGTATGTCTCCATATTGAAATTCGGAGTTATGATTTTTTTAATGTGGGCCGAAAATATTCAAAACGTTCACCGAAAAATCTCGAGCAATCGGAGAAAAAATGTTTAAATCGCGCTGTCGCCCCAGTGGTTAATTGGGAATGCCAGCCTCACTGGCTTCAGACGGGAGTAGTTGGGACTCTTGGTATTTACATTAAATTAAATTAAATTAAATATTGAACTTGAGCTCGTGAATTTGCATATTGGTGTTGGATTTTTACCGACAGAGTGCAATCTCACAGAATCTATTGTAGTCTCTTCAAGCCATTCTTAAAACCAAATAGTTTTCATTGATTCGCCCAAATAAGAATGTCTCTAGGTTTGTACCTAGAACCTGGCCAATACAAAGCAAAACCAGACAAACTCAGACCAGCATAATTTGTAGTAACCCCCGCAAATTGTCCAACGAGTTGACTGTCGAACGTTACAAAACCATCACTAGGTAATTTCCATAATAACTCACGGAGTTGGTGTATTGGCCCATTCGAGAGTCTTGGGCCCGGGCCGGCCGGCCGGAGAGCGGGACGGGGCCCTCTCTGCACTGTCGTTGCTTGAAGCCGCGGTGGGACTAGATGGGACTAAACTCTAGACACGAGCGGAGACACTAGAAACGGCAACCAACTCACTGCTTAGCGAGGCCGCAATAAAAGCGGCTAACGAGAGCAATCTTTGCTCCAGTTGTAGACTTAGACAAATATTGCAATTTAGGCCCTCCATTCATGGAGATACTTACAAACTACGTGATTGTGACACGATCGTGTTATTGTGATGTGGTTGTGGTTATTTAGCAGCCACCTCTGGTCTGGAGCTCAAAAATACTTGAAAAATACCCTCGACTCTGTGCAGAAACGGGCGGTCCGTTTGATAGATTCTCCCACCTTAAAGAACGGATTTCAATCTTTAGAGCACTGGCGTCGGGTGGAAATGCTATCCATGTTCTACCGGTATTTCAATGGAAGATGCTCTAAAGAACTAGCGTCATTGATCCCTTCGGCACCGGTGCATAGTCGCGAGACACACCAAACGCGTGCCCAACATATGTACACGGTTGACCTTTGTCACATGAGAACGGGTCGTTTTTTCGACTCGTTCTTGAGTTCAACAGCTCGGCTATGGAACGATTTGCCGGCTTCTGTGTTTCCTCCCTCCTACAACATGGGTCTCTTCAAGACCAATGTTCATTCCTTCCTCTCCTCAAAAAGACCCTCCACACTGTTAAAGGTATGTGAAGCGCGGTGAATGAATATATTTTGTTTAGAGTTAGTGTTGCATTGAGGAATGTTTAATGCGTGGTTTTGTCTGGTTTGTCTACTTTTTAATGCTGGTTTCCGTACACGGAGCTACCCGAAATATACTGAACGTGATCATTTTTCACGTGAAGCCGTGGAGTTAACACGATTTCAAGCGATGTCAAATGACTTTTTTTCCAACATCAATCCATGACTTCTCCATTAAATCCTATTTTACGTATTCTGGTAAAGTAAAGTTATATAAACATGCATTTTTTCCACTTCCAGAACAAATCTAACATTACTTTCATGTTCCGACGCCATTCCTGTCAAACGTCAAATGAAAAGTAGCAGACACGAATGACGTAACGCATAGTGTGCTATCAGCACCGTCAGTAGCGTGAAACTGACTTCAAACCGAGAGCTGCCGTATAGCGCCGTGTACGAACACTAGCAAAATCGTACGGGGGTACTCTCGAGCGGCGCGCATGATACGCGCGTGAGGCTTTAGTAGCTTGTAAGTAGCGTCATGTACGGAGGCACTTATTGTTATTGAAGTGAAAACTTCTTTAGCACCATTGTGATTTGAAACTCGATGAAACGAAAAAGAGACAAACACATACATCTCTAGGATTTAGCTTGCAAGGGAATGAGAATAATTTGTCTCCTCTTTGTGCGGTGCTTCGTAGCCTCCCCACTCTTATCTCCTTTAGTTTTCTGAAGGTTTCACTTCTACCACACGTGCTTCTTTTTGTTCAGTTTTGATTTTAAATACGAACGAATGTTATATTGCTTATAATAAACTGTTGTTTGTGATCTTGATAGGTTTTGAAATTGCCACGATGATATTATAGCATGAAAAATCGCGGGATATTGCAATAAATTGCACGATTTGTGCAGCTTTAATGCTTTTAAAAATCTTGTGTATATTGTCAATTTTCTTTATAACATAATGATATTTTTGGTGTGACAAATCAACGAGACATCAGAAATTTACCTTTCAAATTTACACCGTTACTAAAATCGGTTCCATGCCAACTGAGAATAAAGTCAACTCAACACCTCTTTTAAAAGTCATTAAACGATTATGAAAAAAAATATATATTTAAAATAGCCCATAACATAACCTATTTAACAAATTTTTATATATTTTTTTATAACTTTTCTGAGGTGGTTCAGAGTTGGTTTCATTTTGAGTTGTCCGGTCACCATTAAATCATCTATCAAAAATTTTAACAAAAGAAATACAGAGAACAAAATAAAATTATTAATGAATTAATTCAAATAAAATAATGTTGCCACGTAGATAATTTGACGCTTGTCTGAATTACAATCAGTTCCAATTTTTAAAATGAAAACTACATTGAATAATTTCCGGCAGGTTTACGAATACGCAGGAATACTTCACATCACTCAGGCACCGATGTATCAATATCAGAAATAGGTAGATATGTAGATACAATTATAATCCATTTCTTTCACATGGTTTGAGACAAACTAAAAGAATTGTGTTATGGGCGTTACCGTGCCCCTGAAATTGATGAAAAGTATCCTTCTATTCTATTCTTCTTTGAGCAGATTAAGATTTTCATGGGCCTGTTTGGGGCCCAGGGGTCTGGGAGTCGAAATATTTTGGATAATTTGGTGACCCCGCTACAGCAAAAAGATCGCTTCCGGAGATTATAATTTATACATTTTTTACAATTGGGAAGGCGGGAATGGGTACCGCCGCCCAGGGAATCTTTATTGGATAACCAACACCTCTGCCGTAGGTGAACCCAAGTTTGGTTTGGTGATTTAGCAGGGGTGCCCGGGTTCATGGGGCGAGGTTTGTCTAGGTCTTGGAGGCGGATGACCAGGACACACTGAACCCCAGATTCCTACCCACCCCTTAAACTCTTCCTTCCCAGAACTCTCCTCTCCTCTTTTTCCTTAAAAAAACCCTCCACACAGCATCCCCAAAGATGACACAGGCCCTGATTTTCCTCAGGGCCTCCTGTGTGGAGTTCATATAAAAAAAAAAATTTGGTGAACCCACGTGATCTTTTTGGGATTATAAATTTATTCAAAAATTTTTGGAATCCGTAATTTTTTTTGGTTTTTCATTCATCCACAAGATTTTCGTTATTTTCATACATAATTTTTTATGCCAAAATATAATTTTGCCTTTCACGGGAAGCGAACCGACCACATTATTCAGGTCAACGAAATCATTATGTTTATACAGAAATATGTAAATATAAAACGTTTATTATTTTGATTTCGGTTAAAAAAGCAGCAATTGTAATTTTATGATATAACAAAACATATTTTAATATTATTTGTTTCATTATAAGGCGTGTTAAATTACTGCATTTTTTAATTCAATGTGTATTATATTAAATATAAATAACGGTCCACGTTCACCGTCAGAAACAACGGCTAATAATTTCGTAATGGTTTATTATTTATGAATTTGGAATTTGCAAAAATGTTTCTCCTTCGACATTGTGTGACCAAATGCTTTTAAAATAGATTATGGGCCAACACTCCCAAATGACCGTACCTCGGCGAATTGAATTCTCGATTCGATTCCGGAGGCACTGCAAATATTTGGTAATCATAACGTCATAATGTTCTTTGGAAGTGCCGACGACTGTTATTACAAGGAACGTTCTCCGCTATATATCGATTTTCGCTGATAATTTGTATGAATTCCTACGTGTAGAGCTGGGTACACACGGTCGAACCAATGAATCAATGCCTCGCGCCGAGCCAAATTTTTTGTCCGTTGGGATTTGCTAGTTCAAAATCCCTCTGAGCCACAAAGCCGTGACTCGGCTCGGCCGTATGTGGCAAATTCGCGAGCCAAACCTGAGCTGTGCTGTGTGTGTGTGCGATCCATGAGCCAAAATCCGTTCGTTATGAAATCATGCCTCAGGTCTTCAATTAAACCTTTGTTGAATGTTTATAAAAATAACTTTGTTATTTACCTTAATTCTTTCAGGAGAGAGATCGCATCTACTTAATCGACAATCGTCCTAAAAGCCATCCATAAAAATCTTCCTTCTCACACCTCTTTTATGAAAACAGAATTTTTTAAAAGACAGAAGATACTGGAATTTCGAATATCTTTAATCGTATTCTTATTGACATTTAATGAACATATGTTTCTTTCGAATTTTTATGGGATTGCCATTGTAAAAACAAGAAAAAAAGTAAATGCTTTAATTCATAAAACGCACACTAAATAATAAAATTAGTACAGGATTATGTAGATATTTAACATAAATAACATGCTTTTTCGTTAATAATTTTAACTTAAAAATAATATGATACTATCATTACAAATCAAAAAAGTTCTTCTCCGGGTGGACTTATTTTTAGATTTGTAACAATTTGATTTTAAATGCTACGATATGAAATGGTAAAGTTACGATTCAAATGAAATTTGTGTAACACTTAAAAAAATATATACCCCTTCTTGTTTTCTTTTTGGAAAATGTTATTTAACGAATTTTTATATTTATTATTCGTAAAATGTAACTACAAAAAAAATATTTCGATACAATTTTATGTTAATGCATTTATTCATTATTATTTATTCAGTCATACATTTTCGACTGAATAAGTAAAATTATGTGCTTATAAATAAATAAAATTCTATTATTATTATTTTTTAAGTACAATTTTTTAATACCTAAAACTCATTTTTTTTTTTAATATTTGCGATAAAATAACCTACTTAATGTACCCATAAACTAATTCGTTCTTGTTCGAATTGTTCAGTAGATGACAGATTCAACAGGCCTGGCTCGGCTCGGTCGTGTGTCCCCATATTTGGACCGTGTTCAAATGGCTCCGCCAGCGGCGTGTGTATCCAGCAAGGCGAGATCACATTATTTTGGTTTTAATTCAAATCTCTGGTGAAAAGGTCACGAAATGTTGCAAAGTGACCCCCTGTGTTATCTCGTTCGTGACGTATTTTTTCCGAAAGTTAACTATTTAAAGTATATTAAAAGATGCCAATCTAAACTTAAATATCACCAAGCTTATAAAACGATTAAATTTATTCAATTTTAATTTACAGGTAACATGAAAAGTTTTGAAGTGTTCTCCCGAGAAATCACTAACATATTTTGACCAAAGACCACAGATACTAACTTCTCGTGGCATTGTAATAATAAATTTACTCCAAAATCTGTTAGTTCTAGAATCTAAAATCTGTGAGAAATTGTCAATGCGAACTAAAAATAAATTAAAGTAAATATTCAATTTCCGAAAATCGTTAATTTATTCAAAGGAAGACTGGTTTTGAAAATTTGAGGAAAGAGGATTTGATCGCATTTAACATTAATTTAAACTATCAAGATCAATTCGAAAACAGGTAAAATGCAAAATCGTAAAACCTGTTCTGGCAATATTAGGGTATTCTGCAACCTGTTGGCCGCGGTCGCCCTGTGTTGGTTGCCCCGCGAATTTTTTTCTTATAACTCGATCAATTACCGTCCAAGTGTCTTGATCTTTATCTCTGCCATTAATAAGCTTACGACACAAGACGCGGAACTTGTAGAAAGCATATTTTAAATACTGTGTCATTGCCAATGCTATCAAGACCCAGCGTGCGACACTCCTGCGTCATTCGAACACCCCCTCCCCTCCAGACCCTTTCAACTCTACTCGTAACCCCTGATTCTTATTCAATTATCTGACAGAGGATAGAGTCCAACTAATTGGAACTAAAACTAAGTAACGATGAAACTCTGTACGAGCTCTCTTTCACCAATTTCTTTGAAAGAAAGAAGGGGAAGAGATGAAAATGGGTAAGAGAAAAGTTGGTCACAACCTATCTCGATATTTAGATTTTTTTTTACGTGAGCTCCACACAGGAGGCCCTGAGGAAAACAATTTCCCTCAGGGCATTTATCATTATTGGGGACGCTGTGTTGAGGGTTTTTTAGGGAAAAGGAGGAAAGGAGAGTTCTGGGAAGGAAAAGGGTTTAAGGGTCATCCGCCTCCAAGACCTAGACAAACCTCACCCCACGAACCCGGGCACCCCCGCTAAATCACCAAACGTAGCAAACCACTTGGGGTGACCTATGGGAGAGGTGTTGGTTATTCAATAAAGGTTCCCGGGGCGGCGGTACCCATTCCCGCCTCCCAAATCCTCCCAACTATAGTCATTTCTAGCTAAGTTCAATCGATTCTGGATTGTGGACTTTCACCAAGGCAATACTGAGAATATCTATAACTCTGGTTTCCTATTTATTAACAACCATTATAAATTGTGAGAGTTTTTCAAAAGTGCTAAAATTTTAAATTGTTCGCAAAAGATTAATTTAATAATAATATTGCGAAAAAAAGGTAAATTACCAAAATTGTAAACAGGTTATATGTTTGAAAGATGCAAGACCGAAAAATGTGTTGTAACGCGAAAAGTAAGAAATTGTTATGTTTTGGATTGGATTAAATTCAAAGGAAAAAAGCGACAGTGTTCTTACTATTATGAGAACAAAATCGCTTCATTATACTAGAAGGTCATATTTCCGTAACAAAATTTTATTCCTCTCATAGGAAAATCTCGCTGCTCTGAGTATTAATAGGTAATAAACCCTACTGAATTTCAAATTTTTTTGAAAAAATTTTTAAATGTTTAGAAAATTTCTAGAAAGCAATCTGATAATTAATAAATTATTGAATTTTTTACAAGTATAACTCTGTTTTGAACCTTTGAATGTTATCAATGTAATATATAATGAAGAAGACAATAACACTAATAATCTTAACGAAAATATGAAAGATAACAAGACTCAGAAAAGTAGAAAAAGATAATGGTCGCAACTGGGACTCGAACCCAGAATATCTCGTCTAACCGGGACGAACGCTTTTACCGATTCAGCCATTGCCACCGTCCATCAAACCGTCATAATTGTCAATCTCATCATCATCATCTTCGTCCCCTTATCATATTCGGGTCGGGGACCCATTGCATCGACAAGGCCCCTCCATACGTCCCTGTCTTGAGCTGACTGTTCGGCCTCCGTCCAAGGCAGTCCAATCCTCTCCTCACACAGTTTCTGGAGTTGCCTCGCCCAGCTGTGTCTGGGGCGGCTCACTGGACGTCTACCCTCTGGAATCGCAATTGTCAATCTCATTGTCAATCGCAATCTGGAATTGTCAATCTCATAATTAAAAATTTTAGAATCATTAACAATATTATCTTCTTCAAAATAGGCAAATTTACTTTGTGGCGTCATCATTAATTTAATGAAAAACAAATAACTTTGTGTAACACCACTATTTATTTAAATAGTGGTGTTACACGAAGTTATTTGTTTTTCATTAAATTAAAAAAATAAAAAAAATAAATATATTATCTTCGACTAATTTCTCAACTACCTTTTTCATTGGAAACAATCGTTCTAAGAAGTCAGATAAATATATCCGATTTTATTTATATGGAAAAATTAGTCGAAAAAATTAATAATTTTAACATTTGAAAATATGAGATTGATAACTATGACGGTCTGATGGAAGGTGGCAATGGCTGAATTCATATTTTCGTTTAGATTATTAGTGTTATCTACTTCTTCAATGATATTACAATGAGTTATTGGTTTAAAATACTCGTAAATATAAGTTAAAATTCAGCAAACTTCAATATTTAATGTTACGCCTACCCTTTTTACCCCGCGTGCACTCTTGCATATTATTACACATGTTATTATGTACGTGCATTAATATGCACTTACTCCGAGGCTGCGAGGGTATCAGTTGGCTGAAGTCACCCGTCCGCGTCGGTCGTGGGTACCTACCGCCATCACGTGTCATTGTTGCAACTAGCTGCGTGAATGTTGCGGGTTTCGCGAGTTTCACTACCTTCTTCATCTATCAAAATTAAATATCCAAATTTTATCACATCTCTCAAACGCAACATAACTTTGTGTAAGCCATGGATACATCGCCATCGGTCTTGAAGCAACAAGTCCTTGATTAAAAGGTAACTTTTTTTCTTCATAAGTCATCTTCAATATCAGGACTGAGACATTTGGATTCTCGCTTGTAGCTAGATTGCATCGGCAATCTTTTCCAGAAAGTTGGCAATATTTTCTTGAAAGTGTTAGATGTGTTCAACTGCAAGGAAAAAGAAAGCTGTTACAAGATACGTCAATATTGATGACCAATTTTAGCATAATACTATTCTTTTGCGTCGGTTTTTTGTATTTTAAATGGCATATAATCGTTCTACAAAATTACTATGTTTATAAAAAAAGTGCGCACAGTATAAATACTCGTAAATACACTTTTGTTAACCTTAGGGTGTCTTCAGATCTGCCGATTCTTAAATGTAGCAATTCAGATATATCAATCAAAATCCAAAAAGGAAAGTAATCTTCTAAACACCATGTAGGTAGGTATTACTTGTTGTCTTTTTTATTACCTTATTTTTCTTATCAACCCGTCAGGTCTATTTATTCGGTTTTCCAAACAACTCGTATAGGTCTCGTAGAAATCGAAGTGTCTCCCTTACTACCATGGTTAGGTTATTATGATCTAAATGGTTTTAGAAAGATAATATCCACACTTTATATACAAATCTAACAGTTAACCGCAAAATAATTTACATGTACACCTTTATTAGTCAAAAGTTTTCGACTGCAATTATGAATTTTTAATTAATTATTTTTACATGAAATCACAAAAAAATTAGTTGACAACAACGCTTTAAATACATTTGCGTAATAAATTATGTAAATGTTTTTAGTTTTTTCGTTATCATTAATTTTTGTTAGGAAAAATATAAGGTGAGCCATTTTAAAAATTTTTTACGTTGGCATGCAAAATTTATATTTAAAAAATTATTATGTTTATTTCAAATTATACAATTTGAAAGCAAAGGTATTTCATCAAATTTCCATTTTTTTTAGTTTTCGGATACATTCAGAAATAGTTTTATTTATATTTTATTGCAAAATGTTTGATCCTCTGACAAAATACGGTCAAGGCCTGAGGGGTCAAGACTAAGGGAGATATTTTTTTAATTATTTAATAGATAAAACGAAATATAGCGACACTAAAAAGAGACAAACACATTCATCTATAGGATTTAGCCTGCGAGAGAATGAGATAGTATAATCGTTCTCCTCTTTTTGCGGTGCTTCGTAGCCTCCCAACTCTTGTCTACTTTAAGGTTTCAGTTCTACCGCGTGTGAACTGCACACTCTTTTTTTTAGTTGCAATAACTTTTGTTATAATATTTTTGAAGTAAAACTTCTTTACGCATGCTTGACTTGGGGAGTAAGCTGGTGAATGCGTGACGAGAGCGTTACACACGTTAAGACACAGTGCAGGTCTATTGTCTGTATCACACTGTAGGAACAAGAGAGAGCAGTGCGCGCGCACATTTTCTTTCTTTCTTCCTCTTTTAGAAGTTTTACTTCAGTCGTGTGGTCGAAAGCAAATTCGTTATTTTTTTAGTTTGTACCCATCACTGTAATCGTAATGTAACATGTAACGCTGAGAAATAAGATAATACTAACAAAATATAACGAAAATATGAAAAAGAATAAGCCACGGAAAAATAAAAAAATATATGTAGTTAATAAAATAATAATATGCGAAATATTAGTGGAAAATAATATTGTTAATTCTGAATTTGAAATATGAGATCGATAAAAATGACTTAAAAATAAGAGACCCAAATGGTCGAGTTGTCGAGTTGGCTAAGGCGCTTGTCCTCATAAGACAAGAGATCCTGGGTTCGAGTCTCAGTAGCGACCGTTACTTTTTTTATTCTGTGTCTTGTTCTTTTTTATATCGTTATTGATTAGTATTTAATTTATTCTTTTTCATTATGTTTTGTTTTGCCTTTAGATAGACCTTCTTCAAGTGTTTTCAGTAATGATCAATTCTAATTTGTCAGTCAGATTCAACTGTACTGAAAAACTACCTACTCTGCTGATCTGCGTGCATACGTTTCTATTTTACAAAAATAAAATATCTTACAAGATAGATACCTACTTATAAAACATAAATAATCACCCAGTCTGTTGCAGAACATAATTTGCTGAACACGATATTTCGCATATTTTATTTTGTCGTTTTTCTTCCGTTCACCTGATATTATCACATCCTGGTTATATTGCAATAACATCCTGAACTAGTACATCCTGACTAAGCAAAATGTGGAATAGCTGGAGTGAAATAGGCCCGGTTTACCAGCCAGTCCGTATCCTCGCTGTATATGACATTCCTCGCTCAAATATAAGCATGCTAAATCTGCCGCTCAAGCCTTGATAACCCTTTTTTTTTTAAACATTAACGCCATTATGGGCTTTTACATACAAAATTACATTTTTATGATTTAGTGCATACTAGTGTGTTTAAATAACAAAGATAACATAAATAGGTTTTACACATGGTACATAGAAGTACAATACAATAAGAGAGATAGAATAATAAGGTTTTGAACATAAATTAAAAGATATGAAATGAAAAAGTACGAGAATGTACTTACAAAAAACTAATAAAAAAAAACCTTTAAACCTCAAAGCTCACTGAAATGACAAATCTGATATCTACGTAAACAATATTCAAAACCCCATCTTTATTTACGTAAAATACCTAATGCCTAATAGCCTAATTTTATAAGTGTGGATTATTACATATTCTATTCTATGTTAAAAAAAAAAAAAATTGTTGTTTTAAAATATGTTATAAAATATATTATATAAATATGTACAATCATATGGGACGTGTGGGATTGCACTATCCTCCCCACATCCTGGAATAAAACTTATTATTATTATTATATCTATTTATGAAGGGGATTTTAAAAGTTTTCAGCGATTAATTTCATCAATAGTGCACGACTTTGGCAAACAAATACTATTTAAAATTAGTTTCTTCATACAGAGCACCATGCCGATCAAAATGGGAAACTTTATCAAAAATCAACTCACCTAAAAAAGTCAACCCACCTAAAAATAGTTTAAGTTCATAAAATAAACTGTCGTGGTAAACATTTTCCAAAATCGCGTTCTCCCGATGAAAGTAGAATGCATAGATAAAGCGCTTACGTAGACATTAGTTTGATTTTTCAAAGACAAAGAAAAACATTCCTCTATTAAAATCATAGACTATCCTAATAATCGATATAGGATTGGGACCTGTATACGGAATATGTTCGAAGCCGCGTTAAACTCGACATTCCAACCAAACCGAGCTTAAATACAACTGATAAACCAGGCCATAGAAGTGCAACAGATGCGTTGAATTTCACCAGAACAATGAATTGCGTTGCCATCAAAATATCAACAATGCGGAGCACTTCATTGATGATGACATCATTGGCTTAATTGATTTTGTTAATTATTAATAATAATATGATATTCATTATCACTATGACGAGCCGGATGACTTCACTTGGTGAGCTTGGAATATTCTGGCTAAAATGTCAGGCGATAGTGATGCTAAGAGATGATATATTTTTTATAATGGCTTGTATGCTTCGACCAAGGGGTATACTAGGTCAATGCTTGTATGTATTTTTTTTACTTCTATGCTAAGATAGTTTCGGCAGTTTAATAAAGTTTTCGTAGGGAAGAACCCTCAAAATTAATGATGCCACCAAGTAAAATTAGCATTTTTCATTGTGTTAAATTAATTTTTTGAAGTGAAAACTTCTTTAGTACCGCCGTGAAGTAAAAACATATATCTACAGGATTTAGCCTGCGATAGAATGAGATAGTAAAATCGGTCTCCTCTTTGTGCGGTGCTTTGTAGCCTCCCCACTATTTTCTTTTATAGTTTTCTGAAGGTTTCACTTCTACCGCCTGTGAACTGCAAACTTGTATTAGTACACAAAAACTCCAGCGGGTTAATTGACAATTATTTACATTTTTCAGTTTAGTTTATGTATTTATATTATTAGTTTAAGGCGGCGCTTTCCCGCTCAAAAAGAAGAAGATGGAGAGATATATAGTTACGAATGTTGGATAGAACGCGTTAATATTTTCAATGATAAAATTGAAGCGAAAATTGTGAAAACACTTGAATATTTTTCGAACGTATTATTAGATATAATGTTCTGTAGCCGTATTTATTTAGATCTGGGAACTAAAGTCCATCGTTTGCGTAAATCTTGTGTTATGAGCAATGAGCGTGTACCACTACCTTGTTATATTCAGATTGAGACTTGACTTAGCTGACTCACAATAATTGTAAACCACAATATGGCACGAACAGACAATAATTGAATAACTGAATTGTAAACAATGCTTTAGATAAAACACGTATATATTTCTATTAGTTTTTGATAACTTAATGTATATTAATTTTTATTTTAGCCCCCATTTGAAAAAAAATAACTGAAATAAAATAAATGATAAATTGTGATCACAAAGATGCGAAAACGCAAAGCTTTTGTGAACTTTTGCACAGATTGATAACTTTACATTTAGAGATAAGCCCTCAAAACATGGAACCACATAGCTTTCTTTTGCAGGTTATGTATAAAAGTGAGATCAGTGTTAATAAGATTCATCGTTTTGTTTGTGAACATGATTGTGGCGTGTTCGGTCATAACAAGAACTCTTTCAGAACGCAGCAAATTGAGGCGAGACGTGCGGCAGAATTAGCCAGAACATAATCACTGATCAGTCATTTGGAATGGCCGTGAATATAGGTAGGCTCGGTACCACGAGGGCCTACTTGTCCTACTTATTTTAGTACTAATAGCCCACAGACATTCTTATTTGTTGGCAACAGGTTGTTCAAATAAATCATAATATACCTTCCTACACACTGTGTTGCAAAGTAGAATCGTGGGGCTTGGAAATAAGGCGATTAGAGCTGTAGGAGCCAAGCTCACATTGAATTGCTCGTGCACTACTATCATGAATGTTGATTAAATATGTATTTTGTACATCCCCAAGGCCTGTCTACGTCTAGGCACGCTTCTTCTTCTAGTGTATCCGCCTCTGAGGTCGCCTCTGTCCACGATCTGTCCCAATTAATCAACCATCCACTTTCACCTCGATCACAAGAGCATGTGATGTAAAGCCATAAAGATACGCGCCAGTTGTAAGCTGAGGCCGATATGTTATAGGTAACAGGCAGCTGGCCCTAAAAGGCTTCCTTCCCGAGAAGACCTGTAAGGTTCAACTTCGTAAAAAACTGCGGGTCTACGTTTTACAACGCGGTGTTAAATTTTATATTTATGACTAGGTGGTAAATGGTAAATGCCTTGTTAAATCGGGCAAAGACTCGCGGGTCCAGCGGCAATCTGAGGTAATGAATGTGAAATGTGAACCTATGCAGCAGCCTCGGTCTCCTATATACACGTCTCTACTACTGCAGCCCTGCTCGCTATGGGACATAACAGGATTGAGACCTCTTTTCGCTCTGCGGCTGACCCCGATAATTTCCCAGAACTTTAATGGCAGACTATTTCCTAATAGAGACCATTTCCTTTGTTTCACGAATATAACGTTGATTTGCATGAATCTGTGTTGAGCTTTATGATACCCATTTTATGATTTCTGCGAATGTGAAACATTTCGTTACACGTGCCGCTTTCTGAAACTGCTCACTTAAGCCGCCGCTATCCGAATTTAGACCGATTTCTTACATATCTCCGTTAAACATTTGAAGTTTTTAAGCTCTTAAAAAAATATATGATATTATTGAAGATAATATCTAGATACGTTCCACGCCGAAACGCAAATTATATGAAATACCCTCGATAGAAAAAATCGCAAAGTATGCTCCGAAATTTATTTAAAACAAGTCTATTTCTATTATTTTACAAGCTATACTTGTGAAAAAAATCACAATGTTTCTTTAAATGATACTTAAGATACCTTCCACGAGATTTTTGCTCTATTTTAAACGAGTCGTGTTTTATTAAGCATTTTCCCAATTTTCGCATCAATTTTGTCATTGAAAATATTGGCGCGCCCTGTCCAATATTCGTAATTACATATCTCTCCATCTTCTTCTTTTTAGGCCGAGAAGCGTCGCCTAACACGTTATCTGTATATATGAGTTAGTACGTTCTTTAAGGTATTTTAGGAACTGATAATCGTTTATAGGTCTATAATAAAACATACTGAAGCAATGCATAGCTGGTAGTTTTTCTAGTATAAAACAAATTCTCGTATCTTCTTCCTTTGTAAGCTCAAATCCTCATTCATGAAATAGTAAATCTTAAAAGCTTGGGCAAATTTAAAAAAAAATCTTTTAGCACAACTTCTTTCTTTTGTTTCTAAATATATATATTCCGTTCCAATTTCTTCCTTAAAGACAATTTTTTTTGTGTATGATATGTATTTTGTGAGAGTTGGCCACCGTCAGAGGTCTCTTGATTTTCAGATCCCACTTCTGAGCGGAATTTTATCACTTAGGCCAAAGCCCAAAGCAAAACCTGAAAAACGAGACACGAACCACGCACCTACACTGCATTCTCTCTGCGTCCACCAACACGTACCCGGCTATAATATTAAACAGCCGTGCCATTGTGTAACACTGATATACCTTCCGAAACAGGAACTGATCAAAAAGCCAAACGCTTTAATCTCAAAATGAACAAAAGAATCGGTCAAAATTAATGAAAGAATTATAAATAAGCAAATCCAATAACAGTTTAACGATTTGATTAACGATACGTGTTAATGGCAGCGATATAATGTAATTGATCGATTGCCATTATTATTGTTTGGTGTTGATTTATGTAACAAGTACGTGCCAGCGTGTGCATTTTTCATGTATCATGGCCACTAGGTTGGGCTGTCAATGCAAGGAGGTTATTTGTTGTTATTTTGCTGAGACTTTGTTCTCTCGGGGTTTGGGTGGGTAGTATGACTAGAGTTTAACCTCATTTTAATTTTCTGATTCAATAGTATAAAACCTCTTCTGTTTATTAGTTTGTTTTATTATTATTAATCCATTAATCATTACAGAGGTATAAATATATTTATTTACACGAACTTTGAAATTAGTTTTCTTTATGTTTCTCTTCTATTTCTTTATTTTTATTTTTTTTAATGTTACGTTGGATTACAGTAATAATAATAATAATAATAATTGGATAATTTGTAGAGCGCCGTTTTTGTGAAAAATCACCTCAAGGGCGCTGTAAAGTAATAACGTATAAACGCCTGTGTTGAGATGGCAATTTACAGAGTGGTTGTTATCTAGGTTTTTGTTTACATAATATTTTGAAAATACGTTTAAAAATAAAATCAATATTTTTTTTAAATTGTTCAAGTGCGAATGTAGAACATTAAGACAAACAAGAATAAGTTTGAAGTAATTAAATTTCAATTAGACAAAAAGTATGGTGATAAATGATAAGAAAAAAGGCAAGTGAAACTTAGTCAAATGTACATACAAGCAGTACGTAGTACACATATATGTATACACACAGTATTCATAAATGTAAATACGTTATGAAATACTCCTGAAAGTTATGTTTCTTAGAGGTAACCAATGATTTTACTTTTAAATGAACTTTTGGTTTTGCATGTTTCTAATATCAGGTAGAGAACATTTTCTATTCACATAGTATTTGATTATAAAATGAACTAATAGATAAACTTTAGCTTATTTTTGACCGATTTATAGCCGAGTGGTACTAGGCGTCGCGTTTGCTTCCAGTTTCAATCCCCTGCAAGCCTCAAGTCCACCATTAATGCACAAGCAACAAAACCTTTTGTTATGGGAGTAGAGGGAATTTAAGTATAGTCAAGTTATTTGTTATCCGGGATGTTAAAAGAATAAATGGTTAAGAATCTGGTTTTGTCAGTAAATAGTTTGAAGTAAATTAAAATAATTAAAAGTTTGCTGTAAACAATAATAGAAACTTGGCTGCAAAGTAAAATTTTGGCCATTGTACATGGTCAAAAGTAGAGTATAATAATTTTTACATTATCAATATTTGAAACACAATTTTTGACATACGTATCCAAATTCGTTAAAAAAAGCTTTTGACGGCCCAACCTACTCGTAAGTCGGCTTCGAGCGAAAATAATTCATTGTGTATTAATGTCTTTTCGCAGACGTGTTGCGCTGTTGTCCTTGTTGGACTTGTTGCTGAGTTGTCCTTGATGGACTTGTTGCGCCGCTGTCCTTGGTACTCGTTACGGGCATTTTGAGCACACCTCGCAGTCTGCACGACACCTCCCAAACGCTCATTGTTTTGATGGAACAATAAAATTTGGTAGTTTTGAACGTCCCGAAGTCACTTTATATACATAAAAAAACCTATAATCTTGAAGGAGGTACCTCCAAACAAAGCAGGTCACAAAACTAGCATGATTTCTGTTTATTTTATTTTTACGAGTGTATACAGAAGACGTTAGCCTAATAATATGAAACTGGTGGATAAAAACTCGCCCCCGTGGATTTTTTTGATGCGATTTTTCGATGAGCTTCGCTCAATTTAGTGACATTTTCTGATGGTACTATTTTGTGTGTACAACAGCGATTATTAGAATGTGTGCAAAATGTACTGATCACGTAGGTACCTATTCATTTTCCCATCCAAACAAATTGACGGCCGGCGTGGTCTACCGGCAAGGCTCTTAACACGCAATCGAATCCCGGCCTGGCAAATAAATTTTATTGAATTAATTTTGTGTTATTTCACAAATAAATAATTAAAAATAATGTAGGTTTAGTATATTTGTGGCACGTTCCAGAGTGGAATATATTCTGTGTATCGCTCTGGTGCAAGACTACCATTCAGAAACGTTGCTTAAAATGGCTTTAGTCGTGTTTGGTGATCAGATTTGAAAAGCCAGGTTACTTCCCCACCTTCCTTCTTCCCATGTACTTCCCTCCCCATTACCTTCAGCCTCACAACATACCCCAATTGGGGATGCCATAGTCTCACTGACTCCAGACGGGAGCAGTTGTGGGGTGTTCATATAAAAAAAAAATAACATATCCAGGAGCGACGGACATATAAATACTCCAACTGCGATGCAAGGCGATGGAGTCTGGCTGGAGAGGTCAAAAGGTCTCTCTCAACCAGCCTCTCTCCATCCGGTCCGCATCCGCGGCCAAGACCAGGACAAACCTCACCCCGTGAACCGGGCACCCCAGCTAAATCTCCAAATGTAGCGAAACACTTGGGATGACCCATGGCAGAGGTGTTGGATACCAAATATCCGCCTCTCAAATTGAAGTTTTTTGTTGCATTAGTGTTGTTGGTTCCACCAAAATGATGTACCGTTTTTATGCGTTTGTAAGTCGAGTATTACCAAAATATTAGTCTCTTATATCTTACCTGCATTAGATATTAACCCCTCAGGCTAATTTGTTTCTTTTACGGAACAACTCATACAGGTCTCATAGAAATCGTTGTGTCTCCCTTACTATCATGTTTAGAAATGTTATCTAAACGGTGTTAGAAAGAGAAAACTAACAAAATTAAAAATAGCACCAGATATTTAAAATAGACACCTTTTTAAAACCTAAGTTTAAAACCGCAATTTAAAAAATTAAAATAAACTTTGGGAATTTTTCATTAATTATTTTTACATGAAACATCAAAATAGTGATACGACGTAATTTTTATAACACATTTTACAAAAATTTTATACTTAAAACATGATATTATGTTCATTTCGAATTATAAAATTTGAAAGTGTATTTAATCACCCACGAAAAACTTTTCTTTGTTTTCGCAAGCATTCAGAAATATTCCATTTATTTGAATTTTATAGCAAATTTGGGAGGCGGGAATGGGTACCGCCGCCCCGGGAACCTTTATTGGATAATCAACACCTCTGCCATAGGTCACCCCAAGTGGTTCGCTACGTTTGGTGATTTAGAAGGGGTGCCCGGGTTCATGGGGTGAAGTTTGTCTAGGTCTTGGAGGCGGATGACCAGGACACACTGAACCCCAGATTTCTACCAACCCCTTAAACCCTTTTCCTTCCCAGAACTCTCCTTCCCTTCTTTTCCTTAAAAAAACCCTCCACACAGCATCCCCAAAGATGACATAGGCCCTGATTATTTTCCTCAGGGCCTCCTGTGTGGAGCTCATATAAAAATAAAAAATGCGGAAATATTTTTACTTCCCGACAAAATAGGCCCGAGGTCTGAGGGGTCAATCGATGGTTCAAAATGATATCACACTTCATTACAATTTAAAAAAATATCTCACTTTCCCGTAATTATTATCTGCTAACCGTCCCACTCCAATAAGTAGTTGCGAATCTATCAGTAACCAATTATTCTTGATATTAAATGTATATACACAATAATGTACACTTTCTCGTGATATGGTTGTCCATTGAAATATCACAACCTGAGAATAGCTCTATTGTCTTTCTTAAGATTTTCCCATAATAATTTTTTTGCAACCAGTTTCTATATGCCTTATACATTATAATATTACTAGCTGAAGCCCCTAGCTTTGCCCGGACTTCACGGAGAGAAAAACACATTTTGGATTCATTGTTGCTCGATATAAACGTTGATTTCTTTTTTGTATTTACCTACAAATGTGTAAAACATTTATGTTATAAAAAACATCACTTTCACTGAAGTAATTTTAAATTCACTAATTCGGTAAAAGTCAATTAAAAAATAATATGTCAGAAATAACCTCTATTTTTCCGATAACATAAAACCAAATTACCAACATGACATTATTATTGGATTAAAACCGATGAAAAATAACACAAATATTAGTAAACATATGAAATCCTACTAATATAATAGCGGAATGGTGATTAGACTAGAAATTTTGAACAAAATATGATTTCAAAATTATAATTTTACCGGGAAACTCAAGCGTGTAGATCATGCGTCCTTCTGCCAAAATGCAATGGTGCCAGTTCTATCGCATCATTAAATACGTATTTTATTAAATTATTATAATTCGAAATTGAAAATGTAATTTTTATTCGATGTGTAACCAAAACACCGTTTAACGGTTGGGAAGATTTTTTAATTATTTGTAAGACTGGAAGTGTGTAAAACAACAACAACGTACACAAAGAACAAGACAATAAAATTTGAGTCGAGTGATGTCAAGTTATAACAAGAGATTACAGAAATTTTGTAAAGTTCTGATATGGGCTCTGTCGCTAAACTTGCCCGGGATCTTACTAGTGGATGTCATAGAGTCGAAACATATTCGCATTAGAGGTTAGGAGAAGTTAGAGTTCTTTTTTTGTAAAGGAATGTGGAAAGTTTCACCTTTCTTAGTACCCCACGGCAATTGATATTGATTTGATTGGGATCAAGGCCTTTCAAGAGGGAAGATTCTGCACGGTATTTTATACTTTTTACAAGAAATTTGACAACTTTTTGTCACGAAGTTCATTGCCATAATGCCGTGATATCGATATTTAAATAATGTACACCGATGTTATTATGTTATTTAAATTAAATAACCATTTGGTCATATGTTACATAAAATGATTTAAACAATAAATTGAGTGCTGTTAAATTAATTGAAATTAAATTAATATTTTGTTTGTGTGTTGCAGAATAATATTCCGATGGCATTTGGCGCGGCGAAATATTTGCTGAGAAGGGGGCGCCATGTCCGAAGGGGACAATCAATCCCGCCATCCTCCCATCAGAGATGCCACCACACTTAAAAGTGAGTCTAACTAACCAGCCTAACGCCATTATCGTCCCACGACAAAACATCCACTAACAAAATATCCCCGACAAAATATCCTAACCTAACCTAACCCAACAAAACCTTTCGGCGCCAAATTTAAAGTTTAAATCGAAACTAAGTTCCTTGCTCTGTCTCTTTTGCATCGTCTCTTACATCGAGGTATATTTTGTCGCGGGATATTTTGTCGGGGGATATTTTGTCCGTATGATATTTTGTTCTTGGGATATTATGTCGAGGGATATTTTGTCGGGGGATGTTTTGTCCGTAGGGTATTTTCTCCTTGGGAGATTATGTCGAGAGATATTTTGTCGGAAGATATTTTGTCCTTGGGATATTATGTCGAGGGATATTTTGTCGGGGATGTTTTGTCCGTAGGGTATTTTCTCCTTGGGAGATTATGTCGAGAGATATTTTGTCGGAAGATATTTTGTCCTTGGGATATTATGTCGAGGGATATTTTGTCGGGGGATGTTTTGTCCGTAGGGTATTTTCTCCTTGGGAGATTATGTCGAGAGATATTTTGTCGGAAGATATTTTGACTTGGGATATTATGTCGAGGGATATTTTGTCGGGGATGTTTTGTCCGTAGGGTATTTTCTCCTTGGGAGATTATGTCGAGAGATATTTTGTCGGAAGATATTTTGTCCTTGGGATATTATGTCGAGGGATATTTTGTCGGGGGATCTTTTGTCCGTAGGGTATTTTCTCCTTGGGAGATTATGTCGAGAGATATTTTGTCGGAAGATATTTTGTCCTTGGGATATTATGTCGAGGGATATTTTGTCGGGGGATGTTTTGTCCGTAGGGTATTTTCTCCTTGGGAGATTACGTAGAGAGATATTTTGCCGGAAAACGTCGCTGATTTGATCGTCTGCCTAGCTAATGGGCGGTTTAAACCATTTCATACCGATCCGATATATATAGAAACTATATCATGAACAATATGAGAAGTCTTTGCTTTACACAGTTAATATTTTCATACATATGATTTGAATCACCAAATCGTCAAAAAATAACAACTTTGAACGAAACCACAGGTCAAATGAAAGAATCTATCATCTTCATAAAAAATACACACGAAATTTACTATACACAATCAGTATTAATCATGTCATATTTTCATTGTCATGGTCATTTTATCAACAAGATCTTTTTATCAATATTTTAAATGTAAAACAAAATAAACATGTAACATTTCCACTTTATACGGTGAGACAATGACATGCGTAATGCGTAATCGTATTATAAAAAGATGTCCGCTCGTGAAAAACGCCCATAAGTTCTTCTACTTTGAAGAAATATTTTTCGCTTTTTATCTTGATCTTCCAAAAAATAAGAGGAAATCAAATATTGTCAGGTTTTTCGTAACTTACAAATGTTTGTCTTTGAAGATGAAAAAAACCTACACGAAATATTCAAAATTAACTTTTAATTTAGTTTTAATTGCAATAACCTCACCGTAACAGCTTTTGAAAGTTATACCCATCAATGTAATATATCATTGAAGAAGAAGATAATACTAATAAATCTAAACGAAAATATGAAAAAGAACAAGACACAGATAAATAATAAAATAAGATATCCCAATGGTCCAGGTTAGTTCTGTTTGTTTCGGTAAGACAACAGATCCTGGGTTCGAGTCCCATTCGCGACCGTAATCTTTTTATTTTTCTTTAATTATTAGTATTATTTTCTTCCTCAATAAAATATCAATTGTGATGCCACTTCGTATGTGAAATTCTATGCGATGTTGTAAATACTAATAAGAATACCTAGGAGTTCCCGCAAGTAAGGCTTTACAATATCGTAAACCTTTAAAGTGCGGCCCACAAGTTCAATGCCATTGCATATTTACCACTTTCAGAACATTACTGCTAATTTCTCGATAGGTTGTAACTCATAAACATTGTGCAGTCCTCGACATACGATGCTTTGACTTACGGCTTTAAGTCATTCGCTGTTATTGATATTGCCTGCAACCTGCAACTCGGTCGTGCGGTATTCCCGACTTACGACCCGTCTGTTATCCCGTTTGTTAGCGCGAAACGGTTCAACTCGAGATGACCTCGTCAGTCCGAGAAAGCACGTCGACAGCGATTGCTTTTATTGAAATCTTAACAATTGTGAGCGCATTTAAATTATGGACACGTGAAGTGGATTGATAGAGTTTCGGGAGAATATTATGACGCGTACTTAAGTGGATGGAAAATTATTAGAGGGACATGTCAGGAGGTCATGGCGCGAAATAGCAGAACTACTTATTGAGTCAGGTCGTGTTTAGAGTCGTTATTAAAAAATAAGTTGTGTGAATGTGGGTGCTATGCTATAGTGTACTGCATATTTTAATACTGTTGTCCTGCTCCTAAAGGGATATGACTTTTAATTAGTTAGAAAGTAAAAAATAGTTAAAAATGAACGAGCATTCAATAGATTTTTTTAAGTAAAACTTCGTAAAAATCTGTAGCACGTTGTGATTTGATACTCGATGAATCTTGCCACTAAAAAGAGACAAATACATCTAAAGGATTTAGCCTGCGAGAGAATGAGATAGAATGAAACCATACCTACGAACAGTACCTACGAAACGCCTAGCTGTGCGCATTAGCTGCTTTGATTATCAGCTCACTTTTCAAGGCTCCTTTTGGTTGAGATTCTGTGGGTGAAGGTTTAATTTCTACCGCGTGTGAACTGCACTCTTTTTTAAATTTTTCATTAACTCCATTCAGGAGGCTTTGAGAAAAATAATTTCCTCCGGGTCCTTCGTCGTTTTTGGGGATGCTGTGTCGAATATAAAAAATTAATTGTTTATAACTTCCCACACTTAAGTAACCTATTATTGTTAATTTTGGCAATCACTGTGTTTTTACTTACGACAGCAGTATTACAATAGGAGGTCGATAGACAGGTAGGTTGGACGTATGGTTAGCAGCCAGATTGGCTGATTTCGATACCCACAGCTGTAACCGACATACTCCCTTTTCGATACAAGTTATCAGTTAACTGTCTGTAAATACTCTAAACCGTGGAATTGTTGTTTTATTTTGAAGTGAAAACTTCTTTAACACCGTTGTGATTTGAAACACGATAAAACGAAAAATAGCGACCCTAAAAAGGTACAAACACACGCATCTACAGGATTTAGCCTGCGAGAAAATGAGGTAGTATATAATTGGTCTCCTCCTTGTGCAGTGCTTCGTAGACTGTCGGTCTCCTCTTCGTGTGGTGCTTCGTAGCCTCTCCAATCTTGCCTACTTTAGTTTTCTGCAGGTTTCACTTTTATCGCGTTTGAATTGCAAACTCTATTTTTTTCTTTTGTACGCAGAAATAACCCTGTATAAAGATATTTTTTATTAACATAATATATGATTAATTATTATGGTTTTAAAATTGCATTCTCGTATTTACTCGTATCTTTGCGGTGCTTTTATGTTTATTATCATCATTAAATAAGATGCATTTCGCTATATTGCATCATTGTGGTATTCTACAATGCCAAGCATTCTTCACTCATTAGTTCATTAGATATTTCAATAAACTTCATTTACTGATATAGTTAATGATACGGCCGCAATAACTTATTCATAAACGTCTAAAGGAGCCTCGCAGAAAAATGAAAATACGAGGTAGTAAATATTATGACTATTCCTGGTAGGTACTGGTCCTATATATTATTCCGTTTAGTCAATTCTGTGGACATAAAATGAATGTGGAAAACCTTCGCCTCGTATTGGCTGGCACAAAGTGACCAATAACCATAAATAAAAGTGCACATTACTGGATTGTTTTCAATAGAAATCACAACAACAGAGTTGTTTCGCCCATTTGTGCGTGTGCGTGGGCTCAAGTCCACACTGCTGAGACTGCTGACAAATAAAGTTGTTGTTCAGTCGGGAGTCTGTCGTCTGGGCAAAAGGTAGAGCGCTTTAACCCTAGAAACATGATATTATTTTTACCCACGCTAAAGATAATGATACGTCTTAGAGACGTATTAAAATTAATGATACGTCTTCGAGACGTATGCAGGTTAAAAGTTTATATTTGACACGTGAGCACACTTATACACTTTAAAGGTATTGAATAATTAGTATAGTTTTGTAGTTTTATAAAATAATCATAAAAAAATATTTTGTAATTAAAAAAATAACAAAATTCTGTGAACCTCTTACAAATCAACTACAAAATATTGAGTCTTTTTTTATATGAAAAATAATGTTTTATTTTATATCTAAATCGTATTTTTTGTATGCTATGAAAGTAAATGCTAATCAGTCGTTTTACTTAAAAATATTTTTTTTTATTCACTAAATCACATTTACACCAACAAGTCCGAAAGTTACGCAAATGATAATCGTACGTCTTTCGGACGCATGGTGCATGCATTTTTCCGTAATTATTGTCATCACCCCGAGCCGCCCTTCGCAAGCTCTGCTCGACAACTGAGCTAACTGAGAAATAAATAAAATTAATAATAATAATAATACATAAATAAAATTAAATTGCGAAATAAAAAAGGCAGCTATTCTTGTGTATCAGTTACGTCGCAAAGACGTAGATTATCTTTCCAGGGTTAAAGTGTGCAAGTCACGAATTTAAAGTAAGAAGTAGGAACCTTCACAATACTAACATGTGAGGTGAGCTCCAGAGATTCCTTCTGTATTTATGAAAATTTGAATTTAGACCCAACGAACAAATTACCTACGGACAAAGACATGACTTGATTCATAAACATATATTTCTTGATTTCTTTCATTGAATTATTCTTATATTATGACAATATTCCATCTCAAAACGAGTACAATTAGTACTTTTTCGAAGGTTATTCATGCAATCAATTTTTTGCTCTATGGACATAGTTAGTGGCAACTGGACGGAGTTCGCGGAAAAGACCGCTCTGGAATACGGGACGGAAGGGCACTGTTCGGTATTAAACGGTCAACCATTTTTATTTAACGATGTAATCTTTTGATAAGTAATTTCGACGAATGGAGATTTGTGCTCGTGTTTATGATGGTAATACTTCTTTAGCACCGTTATTATTTGAATCTCGATGAAACGAAAACGACACTAAAAAGAGACAAACAAATACATCTATAAAATTTAGCTTGCGAGAGAATGACAGAATGAAATCTTACCGCATTGGCCTCTTTGGTTACGAGCTCACTTTTCAAGGCTCCTATTGGTTGAGACTGTGTGGAAGATGGTTTCACTTCTACCGCGTGTGAACCGCACTTGATTTTTTTTAAATTATCTTCCCATCAATGAACAAAGTCACACCTATTTTACATTGCCTCCACCCGAAGAAGGAATCTCTCTGCCATCGATTGTGCTAGCCCCGAATTCTTGGACCGACATTCTTTGATTTTTTCAAAGTTTGGCGCTCTTTATTTACAGAAAAGTCAGCCCGTGAGTTCACATTCCTAATAAAATTACTCCATCACACACGGCCATATCTAACTGTTATCATTATGAAGTAAATCGTAAATATTCCTTCTATCAATCTATGTAAAGGAAGCTTTACTTGATCCGCATACAATTAAAATTGTATCCAGTCAGGTTACTATCCACCACTAATCTAAAAATAAATTATGACATGTTAATATTATAAACCAAGCAATAATTATACTGTCGTAATGTGTCAAATAAAATTACGCATTGTCACATAATACATATATAAATCGCATGTTACCACAAATTGGCAAAAGGAAAGACAGAAAAAATGGTTACGTATAATATGAGCAAAAGCATGCTAGAAGTTTATAAATATTTTAGTCTTTTATCTCAAACACATTTTTGGAAATTTTACTGTACATAGGTACATCTATAATAATAATATTTGTCTTATTTATAAAGCGCCATTTTTATGAAAAACATCTCAAGGCCCCGCTTATATTATAAATGCGAATGTTTGTTTGTTACGCTTTCACGCAAAAACAATACAATGACTTTAAAAATACTTTCACCAATAGAAAACTAAATTATATGCGAGTACTATAAGGCTGTATATAATGGTAGGCTCTGGCGTTATGAAATTATAAATATTAATATATTATATTTATTACTCGTTTTCTGTCCCTAAGAAAAGCGAGTTATTTGCTAAGCAAAACAAATCGTTGCCGTGGAAATGATGTTGATATATTTGCGGGAAATTTTATAGGGAGAAACAATTTCTTTATTAAATGGCATAGAAAAGCATGCCGGGTACCAGCTAGTATACTATATTATGATAAAAGTGCGCTTTATGAATGTGCTGTTGGTTTGGCGTTGTCATGACATGTTTGGCGAGTTATTTTGTTGCTGACATTACATGTAAGCTAGCGTTCCTCATCTCAGCTAAAATGGTTTAGATGGATCTCGATGCTGGCTGTGTCGAATGCCAACTGACAAGCAAATCAAGAGTTCGGAATCGGATCATTTGGCACCGTCATTAGACGGTCTCGAGATGGACATCGAACAATGGCCGATGCGGCGGCTCATTTCGCCCAAGGCACCGGAACAACCGAGGTCCGCACAATGCAAGCAAGTACCGCACTGAACCCAATCTCGATTTTACGACCGGCGCTATAACATGGTATATGGGTCCGGGTTCGACTTTCATCGGACGCTTGGCCTCATAAGTAATACTCCAGCGCTCTCTGCTGTTGCTCGCTATTCGCTTCGACATGCAAATACTTTCTTCCGTCCATTCTTCCCGCGTGAGCGAGCCATCAAGGCCTGTGTGATCTCGGTCACTGAATGCCTCGACGCCGCACAAAGGGACCACCATTTTACATCTCGTTCCATCTACTCAGAACTCGCAATCGCAGAAATGCGTGGAAAATATAATTCCAATCAAAAGGCAGAAACGACTGTTGTACAGTATCACAATGGCCCGACTCGTTTCAGCATACAATAGCCGTGCCTTCATGCGCTGAAGGTGAACAATCAATGTCTAGAACATGATCGAACTTAATCCCGACGCGGAATTGCAACCACACGGCTCCGCACATCAGAAACTCATAAAGTCAGTTTCACGCTCTCCGCTCTTTTGTGGCTGCCTGACTGACTCTGGCAGCGACCAACCCTATTATCCCAAGCGCAAACACCTTATTTAATGTACTAATAGGAAAATAAATTATGTGTACGCCGATGTTCATGAAACTCCCCGCAGGCAGTGGGTGTCCACTTGGGTATAACTTATACGATGGATCCAAATATAATACAATCTTCAAGAATTAATCAATTATTTTCAAACGCACTATAGCACCTACAACATTATCTACCTGTCTACATTGTAATAGTTTATTTACAAGTGGGGCCAATTTAACAAAGTAATATATCAAATTGAAAGAAACCTTTTTGCATTCAGTCTCGTTGCTGAAGAGAGTAATCCCCACAACGCCCACCACAAACGCGACGATTCGTTGCAAGATTTCGCAATATTATTAGACCTTGAATTCTGAAATATGAACACGAATATTAAATTGTCAGATTTAGCTCCGGTCATGCGCAACGGAGCGCGGCAAGGGACGCTTTTTATGGCAGCTTCGGCTGCGGTTTGCAGAAAGGATTCTGGAGGAATTTCAGAGCTTTATTATTTATTATTGATTTAGGCAACCAAACGAACTGAACGAACGAAATGTTCCCATCAAAGTCTGCACCGCCGAAGAAACAGTTTTTATGGAGAGTTTGTTTGACGTTGGACGCGATCCGTTCAGGAAACATTGGCTGTAACAGGCGCGGGGAAAAAGTAACCAGACTAACTTCGTGAAATGATCCACGTAACTCAAATCATTTATGTAGTAATATTATTTGTCCCTTATTTATTGTTATTGACATCTTCAATTTATCTTTGAATAAATTTAAAATATTGTTATTGAGGCAGTTCAGTTATGTACAATAAAATGTTTTTTCTATGCTATATATGTAAAAGCCCCGAAAAAGGGCGTTTATTTATAAATAAATAAATAAACAAACTTCGGTTGCATATGCGTGCGTTAAAATTTGCTTTGACACTTAAATTCAATGCAAATTTGAGTGTTTTGAAAATTGGTAGGTACTCATTGTGTGAAGTATTTATACAAGCGATCAGTACCTACCTACAACATAATATTTTTATAGAAAATTATTTTTATAGTCATCCAATCAGTCAATTCAGACTATCTCGTAATTTTTCACTGGTCTGCGCTAGTTTGTTCTTAATTGTTGAGAATCAATCAAATGATTATTTTTATTCACCCAAAAGAGTTGGACTGCTGCAAATAACCTTTTGTTTTACAGAATGACCTTTCTTTCATCTGATTCCAATATTCCCAATCATCCTTGTTGGGGACTTACGGGAGATTCCCGCAAAGCGGAAAGAATGGGGAAAGTCAAGAAAAGCCGACTAACCCTAGTTTCTTCTTCACTTTTCTTAATTTCGCTAGTTCTTATCTGTTACAACACGGTCGAACAAGGTAATCACATGACACTCATAATATGTATTATTTTCGAACTGAATATTATGACATATGTTGGGCAGGGATAAAAATATTTGTAGTAGGAATTACAATTTTGGAAAAGGTACAAAGATGAATGCTAGGTACCAACAACTTTTTAAATACAACCCATGCAAAACTTAGTGTGTTGGGTTTTTTCACTATACAATAATTCAAATTATACGTCTTGTCGTGTGAACCAGATTTATATACCGAACTCAACAATATATTATTTAAAAATGTGGTGAAGAATGTATTTTTTGATCAAGCGATAACTTTTCAGTAAAAATTCTAAAATACGCCCATTTGTCCTACTTATGCAGGCTATAAGAATTTGGACTAACCCTCCAACACAGGAAATTGAATTAGGTATTATAGACTTAAATCAGTGATGTTTCAATGGTCTCTCGAATCTAACCAACATCCAATTAATTTGGTTTATATTTGAGAAACAAACCAGTCACCAGCGTTGCCTAAGTTATAAAACAACATAGAAAAGGGGGGGAGCTAATTGCTCATGAAATGTCACGTGACATAACTGGAATGTCCGGTAACGGTTACGACTTACGATGACTTATAAATTGCATCACTATTAATTATCACACCATCGGAGCATTTGAAAAAAGAATCTTAAAGTTCTGGGCGCTGGGCACCTACTGAATAGTGATGAGATCAGACCCTAGAGATGTGTCACAGCTGCGGTACCTACTCTCGGGTAAACCACAATCCAGCGAGAGCAGCATATTGTATACACCTACTTAAAGCCAGCACAAGAGTAAAAGTTCATTCTGGTTTCCAAGTTTGGATTATGCTCGAACAAGCCTTTTGTTTCTCAGCCTCATTTTGAAATGATGAGTTCGTGATGAATCTATTACATTTTTAGATTTACCATCGCGCTCACGTGCTCACCGATGTTATTTTTCACCATTTAGTCCGTCTCTATTCACACATACCGATTTTATCAAGATTTTAAATTTAGTCGACCGAAACGTTTAGAAAAATTGAGGTTCTTTTCTCACATTCCTGAAAATGGGGCGACATGTAGATTTTATCAAAGTTTTAAATGTGTAAAGTTAACTAGAATGTTAATAAAATGGAGGTTTTCATCTGATATTCATGTAAATAGATCTCCTTTACTCACTCATCGAACTTATCGAAGTTTTAAAAGTGTAAATATGGCTGTAATGTGAAGAAAAATAGAGGTCTTTTATCATATTCCATAAAAGTTCAGGTCTCTGTAGTCTGTTCACTTGTCGATTTAAATGTTTTAAATGCGAACATAAGACAGCGATCAGACATACATCACAATCCTAAAAATTGAGCGAATGCATTTCCCGTGCCAATGATTTCAAAGTTCGAAAAATATAAATTTCACTATAATGTTACAAAAAAATTGGTTGTCTGTAAAGTCGGTTTACGGACGATAGTTTTACGTGATGTCATATTATAACGATGGAGTGGAAGAGAGATAGATGCGTCACAAGCCGAACGCTTAGGCCGAACACTTGTTCCGCGCTCTCGCTTGCACGCTCGGCTCAGGCGGAACGTGACAATGAGTCATGCTTTTTCGCGAGTGCAGCCGGCGTTCATCGATTTGTCAAAAATGAGTTACTTCACATAAATTCCTGAAAATGGAACTTCTTAACTCATTTGCAGAAAAAAATCACGACTTGTGCCCCTTTTTCCTACAAAAAAATGTGGAGTGTGTAATCACTTGCAGATTTTAATCAAAATTAAAATCTGTAAGTCGATTGTAATATCAAGAAAAATTGAGCTTAAGTTAATCGGAACCGAGTTAAAATATTCAAAAATGTGTAAACAAGTTTTATAATTCTAAAATCGGAACAGATTTGTGGTCTCAGCTCTTCATGGCTTGGTCAATAATCGCCTGTCATGTTTACTCAGCGTCGGAATCGTCGAACCCAAACAAAGAAGATCAAAAATAGTTCGGCTCCAGTTCGCCGGCGCCACCGAACACAATATAGAAGTGCGATCCATTCCGATTTGAAATAAAACTGAAGTGCTTTCAACTTTTAGGCCTTAGGCAGGCAAATATTTCGAGATATTTATAAAAAAACTCCGATATTAGCAAATGTTTTTGACGTGATGACGTCTTATAAATCGATGAACGCCGGCTGCACTCACGAAAAAGCATGACTCATTGTCACGTTCCGCCTGAGCCGAGCGTGCAAGCAAGAGCGCGGAACAAGCGTTCGATCTAAGCGTTCGGCTTGTGACGCATCTATCTCTCTTCCACTCCATCGTTACTATATGACGTTATCGCGTAAAATTATCGTCCGTAAACCGACTTTACAGGCAACCAATTTTTTTGTTATTTTTGTTATTTGTTTTTGGGATTTTATGCCGTGTTGCGTTCCCTCCTTCTTTAGCCAAGGTTTTGGACAGCGTTACAGTGTCAATGTCTAATATCAGGGCAGATGAGTGTGTATGAGATGACAAATAAATAACAAAAATACATTTGGCCGTGAAATCCTTAAATCATACCTTAGAAAATGTTATTTTTTTTTACATTAACTCCACACAGAAGGCCCTGAGGAATATAATTTCCCTAAAGGCGTATATTATCTTTGAATCTTCAAAGGTTTATTATCTTTGAAGATGCTTTGTGAAGATATTATCTTTGAAGATGTGTGGAGGGTCTTTTTGAGGATTGAGGAGAGGAAGAAGTAAACACGGATCTTGAAGAGACCCATGTTCTGGGAAGAAGAAAATACTCGTTTTTAAGTTCCGCAGCCGAGTTGTCGAACTCAAGAACGAGTCGTAGAAGCGACCCAATCTCAAGTGACAAATATCAACCGTGTACATATATTGAGTACGCGTTTGGCGTGTTTCTCGACTACGCACCGGTGCCGAGTGGATCAATGACGCTAGTTCCTCAGAGCATATTCCATTGAAATACCGTATATAAGTAGAACAAGGACAGTATTCCCATCCAACGGCTGTGCTCTAAGGATTGCAATCCGTTTGTTAAGATGAGAGAATCAATCAAACGGACCGCTCGTTTCTGCGCAGTGTAGAGGTATTTTTTTTAGATATTTTGGGACTTCAAACCAGAGGTGGCTTCAAAATTCTACTTGCGGTTTGTACAGGGTTAACAGTTGTGTATTATTAAAGTATCTGCGGGCCCTGTACAGTACGCCTATATAGTTTTTGAGAGGCTAACTAACCCCATACCTGAATTGGTCATTTAGAGTTACACCAAGCTTATCAATGGAGGCCCTGTTCGGAAGATTGCTTCCGTTGAAGGAGACTAGATGTTCATTTCGACCCCTTTTGGACGTGATCGTACATGATTGTGTATTTGAAACGTTAAACGTTTGATCGCACTGGTGAAAGAGAACCAATCGGAATAGAATGCTTGAAATGGCTTTAACGGTGTTGAACAGATCTGAATAACCAATTACTTCCTAATCTTCTACACCTCCTTCCACTCCCTACACCTTTCAGCCACACAACATATCACAATTTGGAATTCAACCATTTGCTGACGCTAAAAACAGTTGACTCTTATGGATCGTACATCTATACTTTAATATTATAAATGCGAAACTGCGTGTATTTGTTAGTAACGCTTTCACGCATAAAACAATAAAACGATTTTAAAAATTCTCGCACCAATAGAAAGCTTAATTATGTGCAGTACTATAGGATGTATATGATGGTAAGCTCTGGCGTTATGCAATTATAAATATCAATACACTAATATTATAAATGCGAAACTGCGTGTGTTTGTTACGCTTTCACGTATAAAACAATAAAACGATTTTAAAAATTCTTTCATCAATAGAAAGCTAAATTATGTGCGAGTAATAAAGGCTGTATATAATGGTGTGCTCTACCGTCATGAAATTATAAATATTTATTTATCATATTTATTATACGTTTTCTGTTCCTAAGAAAACTGAGTTATTGCTAAGCAAAACAAATCGTTGCCGTGGAAACGTATCTTTATTAAATGGCATAGCAACGCATGCCGGGTACCAGCTAGTTAAATAATAAATACCAATCGACTTCAATGTCGCGGTCAGGCCAATGAATTTGTTTTTCTGCTCAAGAAAATTTTTCGGTATTTGAAAATGTTTGATCGATTTCAACAGCAAGGAAAAATTGTGTCTGCTTTGGGCACTCGGACACGCCTATAATCCACTTCTATGAGTTTATTTATTCAGTGGCCGGCGCTGAGAGGCATTCGCTCGCCGGCGAATCGGCTAGGAGAGAACCACGAGATTATGAAAGCCTTCTCAAACGGGTTATACTAATTCGGTCTTTTGACTTTGCTGTCCGAGGCGGACGTAAAAAATGTAAACCATCTATAACCTTTGTAAATGGACAAATGGTAAATGGTAGTTACTCGGTCTCTAAAGTTAAGTTCTTCTTTATTATTTATTTACAAAAGACAGCTGTACAAAGTACAGCCGTTGTGAGAGGAACATTTCAAATTTACAGATTAACAGCCTTACTAATAAACGGCATGAAATTGTTCAAGTACATTTGATAAACTCCCATGTATGTGAAAATCTTACTAATAGAACTGTACAATAGAAACTGATATAAAATAGTTAATGGAAAGATATATACATTGCTCATCCGGCCAAAAAGGATTGTTAATCTGTGGAATAAACTGTTAATAATCATAATTTCTTATCGAATTTCGGAATGTTTCTATGGTTTTCAAAATGACCTATATATATTTTATTTTTATTTTTGAAGATGTCGCAAGAACAAAAACCATTTTAGGAGCGAGATAAAATGTACTCTTTAATTTTGGTTTTTTTAAATGTATTTTTAATTTTATCTCATTCACACAAAACAAAATGAGGTTGATTTTAATTCCCAGAAACACATCAACGAAAAACTTAAATTTGATATTCATTGCTTGCACATCTTAAAACATTTACTTCTTGGACAAATGTTTATTAAAACGTGCATTAGGCATTTATGTTATAAAAAACATGAATGAAACACTTTCACGAAATTCTTATATAATTTAAACCAAAATTCATTTTATATATTTTGTGTCGTTGGTAAACCATACATTTTGATATAAAAATGAATGTCGTCGCTGGGGGCGTAATAAAATAATTCAATGTGAAAAAAGAATTACAGGAGTAAAATCCAATCTCGATTCAGGAAAATGAAGGTGAACCTCCAAATAACATTTATTTATAATATTACTGATTATTAATGTACACAATAAATAAAACTAAAGAAGTCTCCGTTTATTGTGTATTTGTTCAGTTTCCTGTAAAATTTAAAAAAAATCACATTCAAGGTATTACGCGCCCATGTACATTACAACGATGTAGTTTACGGCACGCCATTTGTGTATAATTATTTAACTAAAATAAATTGTAAATGTATTGAATTAGATCAATAAAATAGTTAATTGACCATTTTATGAACAAAAACATGAACTATGTAGATATTAGAAGAAAACATTTAATAGCCGTCACCTAATACTGCGCAACGCATTTGACGGTAAAAATAATCACAAACGCGCATGCGCGGATGCTATAGATTGCAGATGATGCCAAATGCGGCATTTCCGGATGTAAAAAACAGATTTAAAAGTTTGTTTCTATTAGTACCAAATCGAACCAAAAGAGCTTATGGAGTCTTTATTAAATGTGTAACTAAAATAACATTAAACGGTTGGGATGTGGATTTTTATTAGTAAGGCTGTTAGAGTAAATGAAATTGATTGAGAAAACTATATCTGTAATAAATGAGATTCCATCTTTTTCTAATGGTGTATAGGTACAGATCTAAGTATTATTGTGGGATTTTAAGTAGTTGTTAAAAAATATATTTTTTTTTAATTTCTGTAGCAAATTAGGACTAACTCGCCCTAAATGAAAAAGCACGCACGCAGGTCGTTTATTGGATAATTACTTGGCAAATATTTCCGAAGTTAACAACTTTTTTTTGTTTGTTTTGAAAACATTTTTTTGTATTGAATTAAAGTCTAGACTTTTTTTTAATTATGTCATTGCCAAGTAAAAACTTTACAAGAAGCAAAATAATGTCAAAAAATTTCTAAAAAAAACTAATACCGCCACATTGTTTAGGGTACCTACTGTAATTGTGATCCACTTGAATAAATTTAAAATTTTATTTAAAAAGGGCAAAAATCTATCGGGTAGCGTTCCTTCCTTGGGTCCGTTTACTTAAAAATATGCCTATTATTTTTGATGAATTGAAAGATCTTTGTATGCGGTAGCAATCGAATCCACAACCTCCCTTGATATGTCGAATATTAAATTTTTATTAAAAGAAGTTATCCAGCCATTCCCTGGCAAATATAGGCCTACATCCAAATGGCACAATTTTTTCAGTGATATCCAGGGCCTATCATTTAATTTTTTTTTACAGTGATTACGTCATCTCTGTTGTGATCTCCCTGGTGACCTTTTATCTTCTGGTCTCTAAGTAAGCTAAGCATGCAGAGCATTTTGATAGCATTTACTTTTTTATCTATTTTAACAAATTATTATTATCCCATTTTAATAAATTACGTCAATTTGGTTATCAGCAGTGACCTGGAGATATGTTCTTCTTGTGGTCCATTAGTGTTTCTTTTACCATCTTCTTCAACATGGAGTTTCGTTTTGCTATCGTATATTTTAAGTCATTTATTGATTTAAGCTGTATTATGAAAATTTATACCCAACCACCATCTGCACAGATAATATTATATGAATTAAATCACACAATTCCGAATTAATGTAGGGACAACATAAAAGTATATTTGTGGCCTTTTTGTATCGAATAATTAAAAGCGGTGTCATTTAACCTATCCATTCCAAAATGACTTGCCATTGTAGATATACTAGATCCTCCCTTTATTAATATTTTGCCAGGCTGTTATTGATAAAAATTGACAATTGAAGTAACTCAACCGAAGCCAAAAGTTCTGTACGCACTGCAATGCAATTTATCATGAAAAGCAATCGAAGCATTGCCTCGTTAACAATATGACTGAGTTCTGATATTATATTAGCTAGCCAAATACTTTTTGTATTTTTTTTCCTCCAGTCCCTTTTGCAATTCAGTTAATAATCTGGTAACCTCTATCCGACCCCTCCAGCCATTGCCCCGCCTTCGCCAGGTGATCCTTCGCACCTGCAGCCTTTCGCACTAACACTACCCACTGTATCTGACTAAAGATAATGATATTCAGGGTACGCAAGTTTCCCAGAGTTGAACGATAAACATGCTAAAATGTATGGTGTTGTGTGTTGATAGACGTGCTGTACGGGCCGGGCCACGAGAAGTTCCCTTCATGGCCCATCGAGGCGGCCGCGGAGGCGCCGCGCGCCACCCGCGCCCCTCCCACGGGCAGCAGCCAGCGCTCCAAGTCCTGGACTGACCACACCAGCTATCCCAAGGAGCGTCCCCTGGCCTTCAGCAGGCCCTACATGCGCCGGTCGCACCCCCAGCAGGTACCTAGCCAACCCACCAACCATCCAATCACACGAACCTAAACTAACTAGAACACACACTTACTTCTGAACTGACCATAATATCTTTTCTTCTGAACTTCAAACACCGAGATTTGTTACCACTCAACACAACCTAAAGGAGAACCTTACCAAAAGAGACTAGACAAAGACGCTTACCGAACCTAAGGTGATCTAATCAGAACACATTTTTATGAAGGAAATTAGAGAAAGACACGAATCCAACATAACCCAATCCGAGCAAGTTTTAACAAAGATGGCGGGAGAAAGACAAAAATCAAACCTAACTGGAGTACAAAATTTTACAGAGGAGACGAGAAAGTTAGGAACCATACCTAACCAGATCACAAATTTGAACCAAAAGAAAGACAGGAATCTAGCCAGATCAAACTTCAACAAAAGATATGAAAAAGGATAGGAACTAAACAAAACCTAATCAGAGCAGCCTTTAACAAAATAAGAAAAGATAAAGAAAAACAGGAATGCTAACGACAGCACACAATCGAAAAAATGAGGCAAGAAAAAGACAATAGCCTGTTATTACATATATGTAGATGCAGGAACCTATCCAAATCACTCTTGAACAAAACAGATTAAAGAAACTAATCAGAGTAGACTGAAGCAAAGGAAACCAGAGAAAGAAAGGATTTTGTCAATCAGCATCCACTCAGCAAAAGCTTTTGTCCTTGGGTCCACGTGACTTGTAAATTAGTTCAAAATTATCGTTTATTCAGTGAGTTTCCTGAAACTGCGTGCATATTGACTTACTCTCGCAAAATCACAAGTCACCGTCGTTCTAATTTTATTATTAAATGCATTTTCTTGTACATACACCGCGGAACAGAGCACAGAGAAGTGATGACTGCATTACTCGGTCTGCCAATTGCCACTTGTTCTCGTCCATTTCATTATTATTTATCTGCCTTTTACATAAGTTCAGAGGTAGCCATCGTACTTCCTCGTAAAGACTCAATGGAAATGTCAAATAAGCGACGTCTTTGTTATCTTATCAAGAAGTTATGTTTACTGTATATATTTACATTGTGCTCAGTAATGTGCGTTAGAGAGAACATGCTGTGGAATCTGTAGACCTTTTAACCATGAACATATTATTACTAATGTAAACCATTCAGTAGTAAAATACGTACATATTCATTCTTGTTACAAATTTTCTCTTATGTAATAAATCAAAACCAAAATTTCTTTTGGAATTTTAAGATTTGAAAGTAGGTAGCCTAATTAATTAATTATACATCAAACATTTTATGTTACATTCTTATTTAAAATAAGGAATTGCACAATTCGTCCGTACTATCTCTATGACAATTTTTTATTCTACGTCTGTATATGTAAAAACCAAAATGTGTTCGGGGATTAGTGAGATGTATATGTATTGCTATTTAGGCATAGGGAATGTTTGAAACTTTCAAAATACCTTCTTTAAACCCCGCGAAGGTTTCTGGATTGGCAACCACGTGGCAATACACCTGAAAAGTTTTTTAATCATCACAAAAATTCTTGCGAAACTGTCAAAAATTTGAGAATAACATTTTCAAAACAATAATTTTAAGTCAAAATTCAATTTTCAAAACTCTTTAAATTAATGAATTAATTTGAAGTACTTGCAAAAGAATCTGAATCTAATTAAGAATTATAGATATTTTAAATAGGTACCTATGTCAGATACCAAATTTGATTGATTGTTCTTATAATATTTGATTGTTCTTATAAAAATATAATTCTAAAAATGATAATTTGAATTTTGGTTGTCTGTAAAGTCGGTTTACGGACGATAATTTTACGGATAACGTCATAAAAAAACGTTGATGAAAAATTGCAATGATGCGTCATAAGCCGAACGCTTAGGCCGATCGTGCCTCTCTATCGCTTGTTCCGTCCTCTCGCTTGCACGCTCGGCTCAGATGGAACGTGACAATGAGTCATATTTTTTCGTGCATGCAGCCGGTTTTCATCGATTTAGAAGACGTTATCACGTCAAAAAATTGTAATAGGTGGCACACGAGCTGTTTGAAAACGGAATGTAATGGGACTGAATATATGGAAAGCGGACGGGGGGTTGGCGTGACGAGGGAGCGGGAGAGGGGAGTGAGAAGGCGGGGAAAGTGGAAGGGGAACTCGGGAGGGGAAGGGGACGCGGGAGGGGAGCGGGGACGCACACGAAAGAACATGCAGGGAGAAACAATTGCAACGCATGCCGGGAACCCGCTAGTTCTTTATAATAACTTTCTTCAGGCAGACAGGTAGGTAAACTGAAAAAAATGTGAATAAGAAATTCCAAATAATCACGACGATTTTACACAAAGTATTTTTTACTAATCTATTAAAATGGCCACCATCTCGAAACGCAACCGGAACCAACAAACAAATTTACAGACCATCTAAATGCAAAACGGTCGAGTTAAAACAAGATTTCGCTACACTCAATCTAATTAGATTACAATACACATAGCAATACCATCATATAAATTTAATACCGGACGTTTTCTGACTTACGTAACGAATGCAGTGCATTTTAATGCAAGTCGAATGATTTGTATTACGACAGTTTGTTGGAAAAATTATCGAGTACAGATAAGTCATTAGCTTACAATAGCAACAAGTTATTATCCAAGAAGAGACGTTAAAAACCCTGAATAAAGACGAAGAGACAAGAAGAAAAACAAAAAAAACCACGAAGAGCCAAGAAGAACCGAGAGATTCCAAGAAGGGGCAAGAATAGACGAGAAGAGCAGAGGAGAGACGGGATGATCCAAGGTGAGGCAAGAAGAGACAAGTACAGACGAGAAGACCCACGAAGAAGAATGAAGAGCCAAGAAGAGACATTGAGTGACGACAAATAGCAAGAAGAGCCAAGCAGAGCCGAGAAGAGATGAGAAGAATCAAGAAGAGATAAGAAGAAGTAAAAAGGGCCAAGGAGAGACAAAAAATCCCAGAAGAGACAAGAATAGTCACGAAGTGCCAAGAAGAGACGAAAATACCCAACAAGAAGTCAAGAAGAGACGAGAAGACCCAACAAGAAGTCAAGAAGAGACGAGAAGAGACAAACAAGAAATAAGAAGAGATAAGAAGAATCGAGAAGAGACGAGAAGATCCAAGAAGAAGCCATAAAGAAAGGATCAATAAAAATACAAAAAATCATATCGCTCATATATCATATCACCATTCCTTTATTCCTGCCTATCCTTAATTCTAACATTGGCTTCTAAGGTTGCAATGTATACCGGTCGATTAAACTCCAATCTCCTTCCCACCCTCAGAGCACGTGTTCCAGTCCTAACAAATCAGTGCCCCCTGGAGTACCGGTCTCACCGGGACAGGAGTGCTCCTGGCTGGGGTGGTACAATCGTATCGAATCGTATATCGTATCGTTTCCTTTTCTTAATTTGAAGATTGTGATATTTCAATAAACGACGCTGTATAAATTTGCGCTTCTCACACACGTCGGATGCTGTAAATTTCTCGTGTGCGAACGACACACATTTTTCTAGTTGGTTTTCTAACGCCTCGAACCTTAAAAAACGTATAAGTCATTTAACTATATGCGACACTCGATTTCACGCTGTATTTAGAGAAAATGTCCAAGAAATCTCACGAAATGGCCGCAATGATCATAAATATACGATGTTTCTTTCCGATCCGATGACAAGCTGTCAGCCTTCGCAAGATTAATGCGTTTCATGGGATATAAAGTCTGAGTGAGCACATAGAAACTTCCCTTGGTGCGTGTGGATTGTTGACTGCTAACAGGTAACAGTTAGATATATTGACATCAGATTTGAGTCGAACACAGATGCTTTACTTACATACAACTTGTAATAACAATTTCGGGTCAATGTTCTCCTCAGTTTCAAATTCTTAGATTTTATCGAAAGAGAAGCAACGAGAGTGTATGCGAAAGGTTTTACTGTGTGCTCATTTATTATACCATTTTCGCTGGAATTTTCTTTTTGAAGTGCAAACTTCTTAAGCACCGTTCGATTTGAAATTCGATGAAACGGAAACGATCGACACTAAAAAGAGACAAACACGTACGTCTACAGTATTTAGACTGCGAGAGAATGAGATGGAATGAAAATATACATGCAGTACCTACGAAGCGTAGCGCTCTGTCAAGCTGCGCTCATTGACCGATTTTTTTAAAGTCGAATAACAAGCCTACTCTTAGTACCGCTCTGGTGAAAGACCCTACATTCATTAAAACGTTGCCTGAAATGGCTCTTACTGTGTTTGGTGACCACATTTTAATACTTTCTCACCTCCTTCCCCTCCCAACTGTCTCACCACATAATCCAATTGGCTCTTACTGTGTTTGGTGACCACATCTTAATACTTTCCCACTTCCTTCCCCTCCCAACTGCCTCACCACATAATCCAATTGGCTCTGTGTTTGGTGACCACATTTTAATACTTTCCCACCTCCTTCCCCTCCCAACTGGCTCACCACATATTCCAATTGGCTCTTACTGTGTTTGGTGACCACATTTTAATACTTTCCCACCTCCTTCCCCTCCCAACTGCCTCACAACATAACCCGATTGGCTCTTACTGTGTTTGGTGACCACATCTTAATACTTTTCCACCTCCTTCCCCTCCCAACTGCCTCACAACATAACCCAATTGGCGATGCACAAAGATAAACAAGGGCCAATGTCAGTTTTTCAAATTTTTTGTAGAATTTGCTCTTGGCCTTCTCGAAATCGAAAAAGCCTTTCTGAAAATCTGTAGGTTCTTTTAGAATTCTTTAGATCTTGCAAAAAACCACGAAAAATTAGTATCGTCCCTTTTAGCAAGTCATAGATATGGTGGCCGACTAGAGTAATATACAGTTCAATATTAGTCCAGTCTTTAGCAGTCTTAATTTCACTTCCTACCTAGCCACTGCTTCATTCGGAATGCTTACTTTCTTGGAGATGAAACTGCCAAGCGTAATTCACTGTTTCCCATAGCCGTGCAAAGGCCATTAAAATCGGGCTAAATTATTGCTAATCATATTTTAGTTGATTACTCGCCCATTGTTCTACAGAGTTGGTAATACTACCTAATAAGAATATTATTGCTAGAAATCTGCTTTTAGTGTCTAACTCATTAAAATTCTGCCTACGGAGCATTGAATGCATAATAAAACCCTAGAAATATCTTCCGTTCAAATTTGAATGGAAACAAATGTGCCAATGACTTAGTACCTTTTGGTTATAGTCCATTTAGCATGCGGTCCGTCCTCTTACACTTTCCTGAAATTGTATATCGCCCTTCCATTTGAATTTCGTAATCGAGTGAAACACAATATAGGGCGAAATCAGGTATATAATTGAATCACGAAACTCGCCCACAACGCACTTCTTGTGTTATGCTATACTCTATTGTACGCAGGTTGATAATTATATTTAAAAATCTAATGCTACGTTTTGTAATTAAACTTAGACAATGCATACTAGAGCTATCAATCCCGGGAATTTTTTTCAGAACCGGGATTACGTGCTAACTTTTTCAATTCCGGGATCCCGGTGCTAGATTAGATATATCGACAGAAATAGAAACTGATGTATTATTTTTAGGTAACATACATTGTTGACTAAATTTCAATAATATAAAAAAACTGCATAAAAGAAAAAAAAATACAAATAGAAAAAAAAATCATTATTCAATCACAATTAAAATGCGACCTTAATAAGATTAAAGTATTCAAGGTTTCGTTATTCGTGATCATCTTAATTTAGTAGCTATTTTTCTACATCCCGAAATATCCGCAAACCGGTAGGTGACTGATTTTAAATCCTCACAGAATTTTTTTCAGATTTACCACCTGCTGCGTTTTGAATTCCAAATTTTCCACCTCCATTTTAATAATATTTCATATATCTGTGACTTTTCTTATTATTAAGGGATTTTATATTGGAATTATATTGGAATTATATTGGAATTAATTCCCTGATCAAAAGCTCTGTCGAGCTTTTTGTAGAGAAAAATTTAAATTGACTTCCTTTACAATTTCATCTGACTGAGAAATTGCGACACCTTTACTTCGACGGATTTCGGCACATCGCAACATTGAGATGTTGTAGTTTTGTTTAATCGCCCAAACACACAAGACTAGATGAAATTGAATTTTATTAGGGCTTCAATAAAACTTTCCTTATTTCTAAGAAACAGCGCAATAAATATAACCAATATTTTTTTTTTCATTAGAACATTATTCAATTAATAATTCAAAATAATATTTTGGAATAAACGATGTTTCCAATATAAAAATGTATTCCCACGGTTGAAACAAAGTCATGAAACCGTCAAAAATCCCGCTATCCCGGGAATAAGACAAGCACAGCCCCGGGATTACGGTGTCGACAAAGGTTCTCGAGATCCCGGGATTGAAAGCTCTAATGCACACTGACAACGTTGCGTTTCTTGTAAAATCTGATGTAATAAGTATAAAACAAACGCTAGTGGAATATTCTGTATCGGTCATAATTCGTTCGCACTCGGAAAGCTCAGAAAAACCGGTCGTACATAATTGTGTTAAGGCCGTGCCTGCACGCCATAAGAAAACTTAATTTTTTTAACTGCGGGGAGAAATTCGGTAGCGTTTTACACCACACCTACAAATTAATATAAAGATTGATTGATACATACATACAAAAATGCATAAGTAATAAAGAAGCAAAAAAATGGTAGGGAATCCGAAATAAAGTTTCCTTTTTTTATATAACTTGGGGCTACTCTAAATTCTAGGGCTACATTGAAATAAGATAATAATGGATCATTTCTATACTACCTAGTTATTTACTTTTATATGGATTTTGGATTTGTTTTACTCTGCAACAAGTCACATCAAGTGGTTCGTCACGTTTGGTGATTTAGCAGGGATGCCCGGGTTACGGGGTAAGGTTTGTCCGGGTATTGGCAGCAGATGCATCTGCCCACCAACTGCTTGGAAGGCCAGTTCGGGAGTGGCTGGTTGAGGGAGACCCTTTGATCTTTTCAGCAGGATTTTCTCCGAACATCCCCTTGTAGCGCAGTGGGAGAGCTGGATTCATTCGTAGGTTACTCCTGGACATACTGACCCCCATATCCTTCCCATCCCTCATTATTTTTCCATCCCAGAACTTCCTCCTTCCTTTTCTAAAAAGTCTTTCCACACAGCATCTCGGAAGATGGCGACAACCTAACAAGGTCAATGAAATTATTTATGTGTTCAAGAATGAATTTTCATATTTGAATATTGTGATAATTTAAACAGAAGCAAGGAAAATTGAGTTCACTTTGGACACACACTTTGTATATTGTGACTACATTTGTTCTATCTCTTCAGTGTAAACAGATCAAAATTTTACAGGGATCATCTCTGGATCCCTACCCTCTGGATCTGCCCTCGAATTTCCGTGTATTTCAAAATAACGTGTATTTTTGGAATTTGACCTAAATTATCTCCTCTGTGAAAAGAAAACTATTCAAGGCACCTTAAAAAAACAACGATTTTCGTAAATATTTTAATGGAAGCTTTTAAAACTGACCTTTAGCGTGTGTTTTTGTCTACTGGCCGTCGGGCCCGGGTTTGATTAGGAGTCATTATTGTGTTATTATGCGGATAATGATAATAAACATTCCGTGCAACGCCGGAAATCATATCGTGCAGCCTTCGACCAAGAGCGTTGATCTCGAGCTGTCCGTCGGAAAACATCTTGACAAATGATGTCACTACTCATAGCATTAATTTTTGCATTAAAGCGATTTGAGTCTTTTTTGTCAAACGACCTTGAAGAGCATAAAATGACTCGGTAATATATGACGCAACTTCTTTGAGATGATGGGTAAAGGAAAAGAGTGAAGATGGATGCTATTTGTTACTGGGATTATTAATATTATTTTTTATTCACAGGCTTATTATTATTTTTAAGCTTAACTTATGAGTACATCGTTAGTGGGTACTTATATTTTAACTATGTTTGGGCATTGTTTAGGATATTTTTTTATAATTGAAATGAAACTTCTTTAGCACCGTTGTGATTTGATACCCGATTAAACGGAAACGAGCGACACTAAAAAGAAACAAGCACCTACATCTATAGGATTTAGCCAGCGAGAAAACGAGATAGACTAATCGATTTCCTCTTTGTGCGGTGCTTCGAAGTCTATCGGCCTGCTCTTTGTGCGATGCTTCATAGAAGAAAATGTAAAATAATTTTGAACTTGGTAACAATATTATAACAAATAAACCTTACAATTATTCTACTCCTGATACTGTGCATTCGTCTCATTCTCTAGAAGTTTAGTTTTCTGAAGGCCTTCTACCCTGTGTAAACTACACACATGTTTTTTAAATATTTTTTCTATTGCAAATGGTGATAGGCTATGCCTGCTTTACTTGAACTTCTGTGTGCAGAAGAGGCGCAGATTATAACAAAAATACAAATAAGAACACAATTTCAAGTTTAAAATAAATTACTATCAGCATCGTACGATTGGAAATGCATACTCATAGGTTTATATGCATACTCAGGAAATGCATACTCAGTTTATAACGTAAGCAGTTAACAAAAATACAAATTACAACTCAATGTTACGTTTAAAATAAAAGACAATCAGCGTTGTACCATTTTGATTTAATCAGAAATATTTATTCGAAACGCATACTTATAAAGACCGTCTATTTATATACTTCTTAATTATATGAACGGCCAATAGAAGTGCGTTGCATACCTTTTTTGAAAACTGTCTAAAATTTATTTGGTCAAAAGTTGTTTTAGGAAAAGGAAGTTTTAGGATTAGTAAGAGATTATGCCCTTTGTTTCTAGTATCATGCAGTTTGGCTATTGTCAATAGTAGTTCTGTGTTTGAAGATTCTGGTATGTTTTTGACATACAGTTGCCGAATGTCCAATACACAGATTTCCCTAAAGATTTCATCCAAATTCGAAATCAGAATCTTGTTCATCGTCGAGGGCAAATAATTATTGTAAGTAATTAATGCCGGTGTACATTCTTGCCACTGAAAACCAACATGTTATCTTGTAATATCTTTAGCAATTGGTTAGTTGCGGTTGACACCATTATATGCCACAAAATAATACCCTGTTATTAAGGATCCGATAAGGTGCGATTGCACCGAAACCAGATTGTTGACATTTTACGTGCGTTGCAAATACACCTCCTGTTATTAGCTTTTAACACTATATGTCCCCACTGCTCTAAATCGAATTTTTTCAAGCAGAAAGCAGGGTCTTATTAGGTCGTAAATCTTACTTCCGTGCTTCCTCAAATTGGTTTACGTAAAATATATTTTATAAAAGCAATAGACCATTATTCTATTTCGTAGAGCACCATTTGTTTTATTTTATTTAAAGGTAATCTAATTTTAAAATGTTATTTTTTTATTTGAGTATCGCACAAGAGTTACAACTTCTCTCAACCGTCAGTCTCAGTGACACTACAGCATCCCCATTAAGCCGCCGCTATCCGAATTTCTACCGATTTCTTGCATATCTCCCTTGAACATTTGAAGTTTTTAAGTTCTTATTTTTGAAGATAATATCTATACATTCGCCACGCCGAAACGCAAATTATATGAAATTCCCTCGATAGAAAAAAATCGCAAGGTATGCCACGAAAATTTTTATTTTAAAGCCTGTCTCTATTATTTAACAAGTTATATATATGAAAAAATTCACAGTGTTTCTTTGAACGTTGTTTTAGACAACCCCCATGAGATATTTGCCCTGTTCTAAACGAGTCGTGTTTTATTAAACATTTTCTTAATTTTCGCGTCACTTTTATCATTTGAAATATTAGCACCCTCTCTCCAACATTCGTCATTACATACCTCTCCATATTCTTCTTTTCGTGCTCGGATACGGGGCTTTAATTTATAAAGTTAACATATAGGGTAATAATAATTAATTATGTTTTATGAATTGTTTCCAGCTGAAGACTGTGCTTGAGCGCTGCGAAAAGAACTCTCCCGAAACGTTTGATTACTACGCCAGGATGGAGCGACTAGACCAGAACGGCCTGCCCTCCCCGCCCGAGCGAGACTCCCCTCACAAGGGCCTGGAGGAGTACGACCTGCTGCTGGAGAACCAGTCGCTGCTGCGCTATTCCTACGGCATGCTGACCAAGGAGAAGGCCTCGCCGCTGACCCTGGCCGACCTCGAGGAGTACACCAGGAACTGCGAGGAGATCAACATTCAGCACCAGAAGCAGCCCTCGTACGCGCAGTCCGAGGGATACCACAGCTATGTTTCCAGCACTGATTCCACTTCCACGCCATTTTTAGACAGGTTGGAAATCACTATTATTATTTTAGAAAGCAATCACTTTGTGCCTGGCCATATTTAATCAAAATAAAACACTTGTTTTATGTAAAACCACGAGTTTTAGTCAATTTATTTACAGACCGGTTTCGCTTTGCTCAAGCAACATAAAGGTACAAATTAATATTAAGTTTAGTATTATTTCGTATCCTGATATCCTTGAGCGAAAAGCGAAACCGGTCGGTAAATAAATTAACTAAAATTCGTGGTTTTACATAAAACAAGTGTTTTATTTTTACTCTTATTATTTTTTTTATTTATTTGACAGAAACAAAACAGCAGGTATGTCAGTAACAGTGATGAAGCAATATTTTACATATTAAATATTTCTTAGTGGGTATGGTACACGCCAAACTTTGCCCTCCCTGACGTTGATACAGAAATCGTCGGAATAGACGAGCTTAAGCTGCCCCCGCCCACGCCTTTCTCTGTCGCTACGATGTTTTACGCATCTTTCTCTCTCGCTTACGGTCATTGTAAAGTCAGTAAAGTGACTGTACCTGCGCAAAAATGGATAGTATTAAGTTCAGGTTTGTCAGGTAAGTTTAGCGCTTAATGTACCCACATAAATTTTTCAATTTTGAGAGGGCTTTCACACGTGCAGTACAATTTCAAGATGATAGAGATAATTTTGAAACATAAAGAAGAAATAACAAAAAATAAAATTACTTTAGATAAAAAAAATACGCACAAGAAAGACAAATACAAGAAATAAAATTTAAAAAAAAAATGCAGCAGTGTTGGAATACATATTTTACGTGATCCACAACATTCGCCAAGTCAACAAATATGCCAATATCACCTAAGTTTTTAGTTTTCCTGTAGTGTGAAAATGTTGTATTGGAGAGTGAGCAATGTTGCGCTTGTGTATGCTTCAATAAAATAATGTAATGTAATGACTTATTTGTGTTAGGTACATTGAGTAATTACGGGTGACGTGTGTAGTCGTGTGAGAAATGTGGATATTCGATAAGTATGCAGACTGACGTAAGCGTAATGAGTAAGATTGGGAAGGGACGTTTAGAAGGTTTGGGCATGTAGAGCGAATGAACACAGAAAGGTTTGTAATGAGAATATATAAAGCAGTGTAAACAATGGAAGAGGTCGGGGAAGACGAGAAGGGTGACACGATCAAGTGAATCAAATACTTGAGTCCGGCCATGTCAAGAAGCAGAATAACAGAAGGGTGTGTATTTATTGAGACAATGTATTTATTTGGCGCTCCGCCTCTCCGCCTACCCCCGCGATGGTTAGTTAGTTAGTTAGTGTGTAGTTGAGTAGTGAATAGGTGTAAGTGTGTTTGTAGGTACGAGAAGTAGTGGTCTATAAATATAAGTGAAAATCAATAGGTATTCGCTTTGAATAGTATATTATTTACACGATTCTACTTTTAAATGTGGGCAATGAATTTTGAACACAGCATTATATTTCATGTCTCATTTTTATCCGCTCTCTTTTGATCTTCTTCTTCGTGAACCCTTTGGCGCCCAATTTGGGCAGTGTCAAATGTCTCTCAAAAATCCTTTTTGGCTCTCATCACTGAGATTCGATCATCTTGCAGATGAGATAGGGTCCTTTGATTTTGGTTAATGCTCACCTCATCCTCCAAGGTCTTTGTATTTGTGATTGTAATTTTATCTTGGCCGGTTAAGTGGAACGTTTGGCGGCCCTTTTCATACAAATCTTAAATTTGGATTTGAGATCAAAATACCCAACCAAACTGAAAAATAATTTTTGTAATCAAAAGATACATCAAATATGTAGTACGGATGTGAGCTACTTTATTTAGTTTGCTTTAAATTTTAAGATATAGGCCATTAAAGATTTTAGTGTTTCATGATTTTAGAGGCAACTTGGGCAATTATTTGTGAGTAAATAAAAAAATAATGTTACTGTATTTATCATGAAAATACAATGTAATAAAGTTAATTAAGTAAATTTTAAATACAAATTACCCATTTACGGCGGAACAAAAATTTGTCGTTTATACATTAAAATTACTACCCAAAAAATGCATTTTTAATGATGTTTTATTTTTTATTTTATTTTTTGTTATATTTTTAATAGTAGAATTATTTTTTTAACGCTTTTCATTTACTCACAAATAATTGCCCAAGTTGCCTCTAAAATCATGAAATACTAAAATCATCAATGGCCCATATCTTATAATTTAAAGTAAAATGAAATAAAGTAGCTCACATCTGTACTAGATATTTGTTATACCTTTTGATTACAAAAATAATTTTTCAGTTTGGTTTTGTATTTTCATCGCAAATCCAAATTTAAGAATTGTATGAAATTGGCTGAAATGGGCCGCGCATACGTACCTCTTAATTTTACATTATATTGGTTTTCAATTTTATTTAATCATTGAAAAAAAATTTAATAATAATATTGTCATTATTTCAAGTGAACAGAGTGAGTGCAATACTCTGTCTGCCATATAAAAGTACATATCTATAAAAATACATTACATGAAATTGAATACGAATAGATAAAATAAAATAAAATAGTAAACATATTAGGATTTGAATTGCGGTGGCTTGGGGAAAATTCTCATCTATGGTTTAGGGCCGCGCCCTGCCAGTGTGGCGCATCAAAGCAGTGAACATGGGTTCTCGCATCCTTCCTCTGCGAACTTCTGCGAGGCGCTGCATCGTAAAAGGAGGCCGAAAAGCATCCTATAAGCGTGGGTATATTGTACTCGGAGTGTGTTCATGCCTTGTGTGTACCTTGTCCGTTGTTCGCTGGTGTAAAAGCTCATGCAGTATGTCTATGCAGTATGCCTCTTCAACGGAAGACTGCACTTGTTGAATTTCCTGGCGAGCATGTTGGCTCGCATGGTCAGGCTCCGCTTTGGCGTCCTATGTCATTTTTATCATCTAGGTCTAGGTTTATCATCCGTGATCTAATAGACATAATACATAAATATTATTAACAAATCTCAATGAAAACTGAAATAGAAAAAGATTCACCAAATAAAAAGTAATGTCGTGAATAGTAATTGAACCCAGATCCTCTGTCGTACCGGGACAATACTTCTTAAATTAAGCTTCTGAATGCTAGCTATATTCAATAAATTGAACATTCATTCTAGACTTGTAGAAAATGATGTTATGAATTTGTTTTCAGATTGCGGAGAGATATTGATACGAGCGTCCTCCGAGGCAATTCCTGGGACCATGACAGTGTTGTGACCACCAGTTCTGGAAGTGCTTCCTCCTCGGAAACCCTCAAATGGCATGGTAAGAAATAACCAGAAACCATTTACTTGTTCATTGTTTCATCAGCCGGTCCTGAGCTATTCGGCGCCTGGCGCTAGTAAAACCCTCAAGAGTGCTGTGCTTGGCTCCGTGGCGCCTTGGCTCCTTGGTTCCTTGGCGCCTTGGCAAGTCAGCCGCAAATGCGCCTGCACAGACTATAAAGGGTCCGGGGTTAAGGTGCACTTAGGACTTCATTATAAATTCCATCGATTGAAGGTAGTTTTCAGGTAAAGATTGTGAATTTTTTTAAAAAACAACCGCGTTTTGAAAAGGCTTATTTATCTTTTTTACTTCCATCACGATGTAGAATTTAGTGCACTTTTACCTCGTATATCCTGTACCTACGTTACACAACATGGAAGATTGGATTGTGGACGCGATATCGACGGCCTCCGTGGTCGAGAGGTAAGACTCTTGACTCGCAATCCGAAGGCGCCAGGATCGAATCTCGGCGAGTGCAAATAAATTTAATTTAATTTGTGTTATTTCGCATTTAATTAATTTAAAATCATATATAGTTTATTTGCGGCACGTTCCAGAGTGGAAGATACTCTCAGTATCGTCCTGGTGCTAATTATAATAACCACCATTCAGCATTGAAACGTTGCTTGAAATGGCTTTTGCCGTGTTTGGTGATCAGATTTGAATAGTCAAGTACTTCCCCACCTTCCTCTCCCATTTACTTCCCCTCCGCACAACTTTAGCCTCACAACATACCCCAATTGGGGATACCATAGTCTCACTGGCTCCAGACGGGAATGTGAGACTATGGCATTTCCAATTATCAAAAATACTGAAAATCACTTTTTTATATAATTTCGGAAAAAAATATGTCGGCATCACCAGCCTCTTGTAAGCTATTCACATAAAAAAAATTTTTAAAAGTTATTTAAGCTAGGAGTGAAAATTAGTAAATCATATAAAGCTAACGCATTTCATTATTAGAAATGTTACTCCATTATCTATTTCTTCATCGGTCGGTACAATGTCTCATAGAGTTAGTTTAGAGATCCATTTACCTTCACATCATTACCAAGTTAATTAGGTTTACTGGATCGCAAATTATTACAGACTAGATAAACTTTCCCTATGGAAAGCATAGCAAGTTAACATACACAATAACTTAATAGTTGATTTGCATAATGACACGTCAATATCAGATAGTGTAAATGACGCTAAACTAATAATTTATTGGTGTTTGTCTCAATTGACTGTGCAAACCCTGTTTAATACTGACTAGCTCACGCTATTCATTTCCATGAAGTGTTTTATTATAAAGACAAGAATGCACGCTGTTAATTTGTTTGATTTCAGAATTAATTAAGATATGAAATTCATAGAAATCTTAATCCAGACAACAGGCTATTACTATTCTAATAGACTTCATTGGATCTGATTTGATCTATTTTCAGAATAAAACACAGTTAAAGTTTTAGTGAATCAGCGAAAAATGCAGAAATTAAAATAGTTTAATTTGTAAACAACAATTCTTTCAGTCAGACAAAATAAATTTTAAAAACTCATAAAGTGGTAGTTTATTAAACGTGTTTTAATATTTATCCAACCTTTTATGCATGGTTAACGGTTGTGTATCAGTTGTGTAAAAATTAAAAAATACAAGTGTGCTTTAGACCACACGATTGAAGTAACTCTTCTATGAGAAGAAGAGAGAAAGAAAAAGTGCGCGCGCACTGCTCTCTCTTGCTCCTACAGTGTGATACAGACAATAGGCCTGCACTGTGTCTTAGATATACGAAACGTAACTGGCTATGAGAGAAAGAGAGAGAGAAAATGTGTGCTCGCACCTCTCTCTCTTGTCCCTACAGTAAACGTAACTCTCTCTATTTCTATCTTCACTAACTTATATCTCCCTCTCAACTTCCGTTCGCCCCGCCCGATAACTCTTTTCGTAACGATCTCGTCACGCCTTCACCAGCTTACTCCCCAAGTCTAGCGTGCGTAAAGAAGTTTTACTTTAAAAAGTTTATTAGTAAAGTCATATCAAAGTTATGAGGCACAAATACAATTAAAAGCTCACTTGAAGTTAAATATATACAAATATGTAATGCCTTCTTTTTATTGTTTTTTTTACAATATCATTTTCCAAGAAAATTTAATTTTTCAGATCAGACTTCATATTAATCCTTATATTTGATGTATTACAATAACGTCTTCTGCTAAAATCTCAAATGCGTCCAACCTGATTGAATTTGGGAGCCAGCTCTGGGTTGGAACCCCACAAGACATGATAAACCTATTTGATTCTGTGCAAAGGAGGGCAGTCCATATTATTAACAATCCGTTGTTAATAGACCAATTACCATCTCTAATTTTTATCCTTTCCAGCGTCGATATAATGAACACGGGCTCGAAAATTCCTTCACTCAACAAACATATTGTACGATAGATTTATCCAAATATTTTACTCCCAACTAGAATCAAACCCGAAACCCTTAATCTCCTTTTAAATTATAATTTTGGTCTCAGGTGACTTTTTCAATAACTTTTTTTTTTCTTCAAAATCAAACAAAAAAATTCTGGTGTCACACAACATACTAATCACCCAACCTTTTGCATCGCCCCCAATTTGCCAACAATTACAATTTTTTTTATGTTTTTGTAGGAAAAAAAACATCAGAAATATTATCGGAGACCAAAATTTCATTAACATTTTTTACTCCAAATAAGGTCAGGAATCACTGGTTAAAGTAAGTCAAGGACGTCCCTTAACACCCTGTATATATGTACTAACAAAAAAGGCCTCATAGTAGCAATAGGCAGCCCGCTCACTGGGTAAGGGGAGAAATGCTCCCTCTCATTGTTTAAAATTTTTACATCACGGTGAAAAATGTATTTTTCCATTGGAATTGCAGGTTCCCTGAGCGATGTGTCCGTTGCGAGCAGCTCCATGAACCTTGGCCGGCAGCAGCTGATTGCACACTCGGCCCGAGTTCAGACGCCGCAGCGACATAACTCGGAGAGCGTACTTTACATCGAGCAGAACCGTGGGGACGTGCCGCAGAATCCCGGTCACTACTCCTCCAGCTGCTCCGCATCGCAGTCGGCCGAGCCCCAGTCGCCCAGCTCTCTGTAACTAACACACATATTAAATAACCATATCACAATACTTTTTAAGGATTCCATCGAGTCTTTTATTACAATCTTGTATGTTCCAGAAACAAATATTTTTAATAACCAAACAATCCTTCCCAAAACTCAAAACGTCTCATTTTATTTAACTCTACTTGCTATTGGGCATTTAAAAATATAAGGAACGTGTTCAACCAACTTAAGTAATTCGAATTTCTTCTTTCTTTCAGTAGCTACTCCCCGCCCTCTCCACAGAGATCAGTCGCCGAGCGAGTTCACCAGTATGAGAAGCAAGCGACAAAATACACCTATTTAGATCCCGACAAGAAGACTAAAGTGTCTGATCCTGCTCTTAAGGCCATTCAAAAGAAGGCGCTCCTCCTTTTCTACGAGAGACACCAACAAGGGCAACAAAAGAACTTTTGGAGGTCGGAACCACAACTCTCTTTCAAGTCACAAACTCGGGGAAAGTCAAAATACAACGAGCCAATGGACCAGAAGTTACGCAGTCATCCTCACCCACAACACAGCAAAGAAAACAGTCAAATTGATCAGGAGGCATCTTATAACCAGCCTCCCCCCGACCACCAGCAACCAATGTCGCCGTGTTTGGACTGTGAACCTGTCAGTTTGTCGAGAAAAAGTTCCACGTCCAATGAACCGGTCATGTCCTACCTGATGAAGCCTAAGGAGTCTGCGCACCCCAGGAATGAAGCGGCTTACAAATTGACTGAAAACAGGTCTCCATCTAATTTAGGTTATTTTAAGAAGAGTGAACACAAGCACAACCTTGTCAAGTCACCAACAAGCAATACTATGAATAAATTATTAAAAAGCAATAGTGAAATGATTAACAATGATTCATGCAATCCGTTGACAAATGGTTCTTCCGATTCTTTTGTTAGGAATTCTAGTCCTGGATTTTGCAAGGTCAATGAAAGCAACAACTTTACTAATCTTAATTCCTATCCAAATGTGAACACTCCGATGTCGACATCTCCACTAATTAACTGTGAAAATCAAAATTCCGATTTACAAGGACCGATCATAGTCGGGAACTCTATATCGGTAGACGATTGGGTCCCAGAAAGACCGCCGAAGAACCAAGAGCTGTTGAGATCAGCCTTCCCAGACTTGTACAGAGACAAGAACAGACACCATAGCCCCGAGCTGCCCCTACCCTCGCCCCCTCTGCCCACGCGGGACGATGAAGTGTTGAGTGCCAGTGATGAGCCGTTTCCCCCTCCCCCCCTAGAAATTATTGACGAATGGAAATATCGCCAACAAGTGTTAGACACCCCTCCCCCAAGTGAAGTGCAAAACTATAATCAAAACATTTCTTCTGAATTTCAGAAGATTACTCATAAGAACCTTAGGGACCCTATGTTCCTCGATTCCAAACCCGAGAATCAAATTAGACTCATGAACTTTATGAGATCACCAGTGCCCCCTACTAAACCCAAGCCCCTCAAGAGGGAATATCCGAGCAGTAATTCATCCCCCAAGATCAACGTCGCATCAAGAAGAAACAGTTTTGCCAATGCCCACGATATCTCCAGAGACAGTCCAATGATTCATGCCAACATCAGGGCTTCGGTGCGAGAGAAGTCCCATGGGCCGGCTCTGGTTCAAAAACCGGGCATATCGGCTCAGCGGCAGTTGTATAGATCTATAACAGTTGACCAATCTGTTGTAGCTCCTAAAAAACCTATAAATCCATTTTTGAGATCAACATCCATGAAGTTCGATGGAGAATATAAAAATGACCACAAAACATCTAACTTTATGCCTGAAAAATCCATGCAAGCAGACAAATCAAATAATATGCAATACCATTATGCGCAAAAGTTGATGTTAAATGGAAAAGGATCGTTGGCCACCAGTGAAAAGGTCAACAAAATCTCTGGTCAGTATAGAGCTGAGCCGTTGAGAGCGACATTTAAACCTTCCTTGCCAGAATTACACCCAAACAAAGTGCATCAAAACGATCACATGAGCCAAGAATACAGTGATGTCAGCATTGTTTGGAAACCGACCATGGAACCAAAGAGACATTCTCTGCCAACAAAATATCCCGAGTGTGGCAAGTCGTCTCCCGCTTCAAAGAGGATGGACGGGTCAAACAGTTCATTTGATTCTTCGGACTCGATGAATAGTTCCTTTTCGTTTTGCAAGTCTGACATAGAAAACATAAGTGCCAAGACGGCGGACGTCCGATCTACCAACTTGGATGGGTCTTACAAGCAGCCCGAGCGCCACTGGTCCGGAGTGTCTCCACATGGTGCCATGGCCCCGATGAAGGCTGCGAATTGGATTCAGCCTGACAAAAACAATATCAGGTTAGTGTTTTAATATAATTTCCTTAATTATTTGCAAAACAAATCAACTATAAAATACTGCTTATTTCTGAAAAGAGGTCCAAAATTTTCAGAATTACTGCCATCTATTGAAATTTCGTTAAAACTTTTGTGATGAAACTTTTGCTCTACGATGAATCTTAATAAAAATTTTAATGAAATTCACAGATGTCACTGATACACGTTATATCCGTTGCGCGCGGCGGCGCCAAAACGCCTTTTACTGAAGATTTCTTCTTGTTTTTCAATGTTTTTCTAAATGAAATTAAATAATAATAACTCATCTCATTATATCGATCACGGAGATTTGAAGTGCTGTAAAGGACAAAATGTTAATTTTATAGGAGTGCGAAAAGAGAGTTCGTTTCAAAAACAATCATGTCTCCGTCTCCCTTTTTTGTACACCTTTAATTTATCATGAATGTTTAAAAATAACATGAATACTTTTTTCAGAATACTTAAAATTTTTGAATTAATAGTATTTAATTCATTTTTAATTTTTCAAAAAAAATACATCTGTGCAGTTCACACGCGATAGAAGTGAAACCTTTAGAAAAGTAGACAAGAGAAGCAACAAAGCACAAAGAGGTGTCGAATAACAAAAACACAAAACATGTAAAACCACAACCATATATATACAAGCATAAAACATAATATAACCAAAGTATAACCACATTTTAATCTTGCTTTATGAACTTCGTGATCCATGTTTTGGATTAACATTGACCTAGGGTTATCAAATTACGATGGTTCGGTAGGTAGCTGCGGTGGTTGGAACTTATCTTCACTGTGATTCGAAAGACTGAAATATAACAATATGTTATCGTCAATAACGATCAGAACAATATAATTGAGCTAACAAAGTTTATAATGCAAATTAGAATTGCCTGGTGCCTCCCGGATACATAAATAAACCAACGTAACATGGATAAGGGTTACGTTAATTAATCGGAGCTTTACTGTAGGTACTTCACCATATTAACCAGAATAACCAAACCCAACCGGAAATATGTTATTTTTAAATCAAATTCTAGACATATCGACTTTTTTCTAAAAGACATAATATAAATTGATTTCGAAAGATTGTTATTTTTTCCAGTAAAATTATGTTTTAAATTTTGAAAAAATTTGTTAATTTTTATCATACATCGTTGGTCATCGAAAAATTTGTTAAATTTAAACAAACATAATGTTGTATTATACGAACACATTTCGAGTCATATATTAAAATAAATCAACAAATTATCTAGGAAAGCTAATTTTCAGAATTTTTATTTTAGATCAAATAAAATTCAAAAAAAAAAAAATCGTTTACGTGGTTGAAAATACTTCAGTTTGTCTATTTTTTTTACAGTCTTATAAACTAATGCATTTTAGATTTTTTGACTCTTTTATTTTGCTTAGACATTTTTAATAATTTATAAATACTTGTGATCAAAAAATAATTACAAATAAAACATTATTTTAATGTTTTTCTCATCAAGCGTTTGTGTATTATTATTGCTAACTTAAATGTAAGGTACATATTAAAGCAAATTTAAAATAAATTCGATATTGAGTTATAAATATATGAGAATAATCAATTTTTCTCATCGGAATCGCCCTGTACAGTTGCAAGGGTACGGTCGCAAGATCACTTCTTCCACGAAATTTGAATTCTCGGGCGCTAATATTGCAATTATTATAGAATACACATCAAAAGCACACGCAAAGCATTAGAAGGTTCTACCAAATAAATTTTAACACTCAGTAGAACGCATTAATGACCCAAAATCGTAATGGTTCCATTTAGATAACTTGAAATCTTGGAAATTAAAAAATTATCAATAAACGTTTTTTTTTCAATAACTCAAACTATCAAATTTGTTCCCTTTGTAAATTACGCCCTGTTACCCCCTCTCCCCCTTTCCATTCCTGCCCATACATTGAAATCTTTAAGCCTATTATTTTAATAAGTTTTAAGTAAACCCTCAGAAAGTAGATAAGCATTCCTTACGAACACGTTGGTTTTTTAAACAATAAAAGTGATTAAAACTTGTATTTATTAATTTTAAATAAACGAGGATAAAATATAACATGAAAACATAGTTCTACTAATTTCATAACAGGTTTCACTTTTTCACAGGAGAGTCACTTTGTACCCCACAAAATTTTTTATTTGTATTCGCCATTGGTTTATTCCATTACTTGATATTTTCATAACGACTTGGCTTGTAAGAGCATATACCCCGAGGGTCCCGTGATTAGTAAAATTGAGATAACGGCGCAGTGCTTTTTCTCGCTCCTGCCGACTTCCCCTCACTGGCGCCAGCTACCGCCTTTTCTATCATTCAACAATTGACAGTTTCCAACGGAACACTTCTATAATATCATTCTGCCATTATTACACCTGGGACTTTGGTCTCCGGTGTCTTTTAAAAAAAAATTTTGACGTGATAATGTCTTATAAATCGATGAACGCCGGCTGCATGCACGAAAAAGCATGACTCATTGTCACGTTCCGCCTGAGCCAAGCGTGCAAGAGAGAGGGCAGAACAAGCGATAGAGAGGCACGATCGGCCTAAGCGTTCGGCTTATGACGCATAAATGCAATTTTTCATCAATGTTTTCGACGTTTTCACGTAAAATTATCGTCCGTAAACGACTTTACAGACAACCAGTTTTTTTTCATAATCAAACAACGAAAAAATTTCTTCCAAATATCGTCATTCAGCCGAGAGACCGCACAACCCCTCACCCCACCCCTAACTGTCCTACATCTAGTGATTTTTTAAGTTTTTAGTTGACAGAAAATAATTTATACATCTTGTTAATTTAACATCGATTCTATTGACAAATTATGACACTGCTCAGCTAAGCATTCAGGATTTCTCCCGGAATGCAGCTGGTTTTCAGCGGTGTCTCTAATATAAGGCGCATATTGTAATCTATACTGTCTTTACTAATTTTATAAATGCGAAACTGTGTTTGTTTATTACGCTTTCACGCATAAAACAATAAAACGATTTTTAAAATTCTTTCACCAATAGAAAGCTAAATTATATGCGAAGACTTAAGTCTGTATATGATGGTAAGCTCTGGCGTTACGAAATTATAAATATTAATGTATTATATTTTTAATTCGTTTTCTGTCGCTAACAAAAGCCATTTATTGCTAACATCAGAAAGCAAATCGATGCCGTGGAAACGATGTTGATATATTTTTTGTTTCAAGCGTCGTAGTTAATAGATATATCTATCTATGTAAATAAAAACGAATCTTCGAAATGTTGGTGCCTACGCGCGTAACTTCCGAACGATTGAACCAAATTGGATAATTCTTTTTTTTACTGCTGGTGAGCTCTGGCATTATGACATTTAGGTGGCACGCGAGCTTTTTGTACTGACGACGAAATGTATGCGACTGAATGTACCGAGAATGAATGTATGGAATGTGGGAGGGGGGAGGGGGGGATAATTGATAAGTGCAAGCGCAACAGTAAATTACCCCTAAGACCACGCGAGCGAAGCCGCGGGCAAAAAAGCTAGTAAATAATAAAAATGAAATGGAAATAATATTAAAATCAAACCATATAAATCAAAATTCAAATTAAGCAAATAATATTAAAATTCAAAATCCATACTAATATTATAAATGCGAAACTGCTCGAGTTTGTTTATGACCTTTTCACGCATAACACAATATAAAGACTTTAATAATTCTTTCACCAATATAAAGCTAAATTATATGCGCAGGCTACAGGTTGTATATGATGGTAAGCTCTGGCGTTATGAAATTATAAATATTAATATATTATATTTGTTATACGTTTTCTGTCGCTAACAAAAGCGAGTTTTTGCTAACGTCAGAAAAAAATCTTTTCCATGGAAACAATGTTGATATATTTTTGGGCTCTATGCTGGTAGGTACTCAGTCTACTGGTCAGCTACTACTGCAGAAAATTCAAATATTAGAATTCGTTTTTTTTTTGGACAAGCTTGGAATAAATGTCAGATGAGAGTTCCTATATTAAAAATATAATTCGTAACGATTATAAAGACTGAATGATAAATAGAGTATTTTTTTATTATATTAACGAACTTCCAAATATTTAAATAAAAAAAAACATCCGAAATGTTTGCAAGCGCATAAATTCCAAACGAATGAACAAAATTGGATAAGTAATTCTTTTTTTCTTTGAGCTATAGCATTATGAAATTTAGGTGGTAGGCGAGATGTTTGAAAACTGAATGAAAGGGAATGAATATATGGAATGCGGGAGGGGATGGGGGTGGGGTGGGGGGGAGATAATTGATAAGTGCAAGCGCTACAGTAATTTCCCGTAATACTATGCGAGCGAAGCCGCGGGGAAAAGCTAGTAAATAATATAATCACAAACATAGGTATTCCTTTCATTGTAAATTCTACTTTTTTTGTATTTCTTGGGCATTCATTAACTATGTAACAATTTCTAGATATTTTGTTTTTGAAGAGTTTTATTTTCCAATGTACATTTGTTACTTAAATTTTAAATTTTCTGCGACCGGTTACGACACAACCGTGTCATTCACTAGCAGAATTAAAACTAACTTAAAAATTAAATGCAAGTACCAAAATGAGTTAGATTAATTGGGTGGGGGTAGTGGGAGGGATGATTTTGGGGGAGGGGAAAAGCGGTGGGAGGAGTCCTCTTATTATCTGCTTCATTGACAAATATTATATCATAATAAGGTTTACAAGCTTCAAAAAGTGAATCCTTATAAAATGAATATTTTATATCATTAATAAATGTTAAGAATATTGTAAGCGAAAAATTGGTGAAAGTTTTTGTCCGTTCTTGCGAGGGCCATCAACAACTTTCCCAGAGATACTAATATTTATCATTATGCAACGAAAATAAGAAATTAAAATCAATAATTATAATTATTACCAGTAAGGCCATCGGAAATAAAAATGTTAAGCGGTTTTTTGCGACTTTTTTTACAATTCACTTCAACGCAATATGTCGGTATTAACAACGTAGGTACTAACAAGGTACCTTGAGACGTCTTAAAAACATAATACTGGTTCATAAGTGATTATGCAGTGGAAGTTAATGACTCTCATTTCTCCAACTCCAAAAATATCTAGTAATCAAAAGATGTCTTGAAAAATACAGTTTCGTGCGCATATGAAGTTTCTCCCATTAGTAAAATATTATTTACAAGGTTTTAAAGAAATAAAAAAGATTATTGCGTAAAATTTTATGTTATATTGTAGGTACTGATTGTACTTCAATGTGTAAAATCAATGGTGCCATCGTCGATAAAATGGATAAAGTCAGAATTTTCATCTGGAGCCAGTGAAACTATTGGGATATATTATGAGGCTGAAGGTAGTGGGAAGGGGAAGGATATGGAAAAGAGGAAGGTGGGGAAGTGCCTGGCTATTCAGATCTGGTCACACAACACAGCTTAAACCATTTAAAAGCAAATATACTATACATTACATATTTCAAAAATATTTACTGTGAAATAACACAAATTAATTAAATAAAATTTATTTTTCCGCACCTGGATTTGAATCCGTAACCTTCAGATTGCTCTCAACCATGGAGGCCGTCAGATATTAATATTAACCTTCATTAGAATAGCTCTTAAGCCCTCTCTCCGAATTTCTGTCGATTTATAACAATTTATAACACATATTTATTGATCACTTGTTTTAAAATTTCTTAAAAAATACACGTTACTTTTGAAGATAATATTTATACATTTGTAACTTATTAAAACACACATTTTGTTCTGTTATTTAACATGTTATGTTATGGGTATGAAAAAATTTACAGTGTGTGTAAAGGCAAAAATAAATAAAGTAGTTCACATCCGTACTAGATATACCCTTTGATTACAAATTTTTTTTTATTTTTTTATTTTTTTTTTGATCTCAAATCCAAAATTAAGATTTGTATGAAACGGGCCGAGTCGATCCATTTAATTATTATCGTTTTTAATATTAGTGCACTACCTCTAACATTCGTATTTACATATCTCTTCTCCTTCTTCTTTTTGAATGCTTACTACTACCGGGCCTTAAATGCGATTAAAATAACTTCTTATTACCACAAAATCCCAATTTTGGGACTGGAAGATTCGAAATGTAGTTTGTGTATTAAATTTATGTCTTCCGAGAAGGTGGTACTACGTACAGTAGTTTTAAGATTAGCCGTTGTTCGATGTTCCTTGTTCGTTGTTCGCGGTTCACAGTGGAAGTCAAATAATAATGTATCGCCACGGCTTAACCAAACCGCACAGCATCCACCGTCGCGCCAACTTCACCGGCGCAACTTTCTGTAACTTTGGCTTCATGAATAATAATAACACATGATGGTGCAGTTGGAAGTTTGAACTTTTATGAGAAGCAAAGCTTTGCGAAGTCCGCCCCGCCTCTTTGGGACACGAAGGTTCTGTTCTGTTGTTACGTTCAAATTCAAATTCAATTAAAAAAAACATTTATTGCACAAAAATACAAGTAGGTACAAAAGGTGTAGCTTATAGATACATTCTATTTCTTCCAGCTAAAAATACAAACAATATACGATACATAAATTATAAAACCAAACAATTACTTGTTACATTATATTTTTATTTTATTTATTAGTTTTATTTTAGTAAATTGTACATTTAAGTTTACAATTTTCTAATTGATTATATCATATCATATTTCAAACTATATTTTTTCTTGTTTTATGTATCTCCTACAATACATTTTGAACTTTCCAATTGGTGCGGCCTTTAAAGTTTCTGGTAGAGTGTTGTATAACTTCATCCCTTTGTATAGTAAACTGTTATTCGTTTTGCCCTTTTTTGTAGTCTGATTTCCTTGCAAGTCCTTGTGTTGTGTCTGTGAATGTCCTTGTATATAATTTTGTTTGAGAAGTATATGAGAAAATAAGAACTAAAAATTAAAAAAAAAACAGAGTTAATTTACATATGGTATTCATTAAGAGTATAATGACATTTGTTTAGAAGAAATGTTTTTAGTGATGATTTGAATTTGAGTGTATCTTGTATTTGTTTAATGTTTTGTGGAAGGTTGTTATACACTTTAATGGCCATGTAATATGATCCTTTTTGGAACATTGTTTTGTTTGCTTTTGGTCTTAATAAGTTTTCTGTGAACCTTGTAGCGTAATTAAGTGTTGAATTTTTTTGTGGGAACTTGACCGGAGATGATCGCACTAACATGCACATCTGTGACTGTCAGAATTTTCAGATTTTTAAACAAAGATCTTCGATGTTACCAATTGCATCACTTTCTAATACCTATTTGTACACGGCGACAATTAAAAAAATGCCGATTTTGAGTTAGTGATGAATACAGGACATTTCCTTGCACCTTGTCCGTCACTCCTGAAGCTGAACTCCAGATTCCTCCCCACCCCTCATACCTTTTTCCTATCCAGAACTTCCTCTGCCTCCTTTCTTTACAAATACCTCCCACACAGCATCCTCAAAGATGACATAGGCCCTGACTGAAACTATTTTCCTGTTTGGAATTATTGCAAAAAAAAAATACGAGTGCATTTCATACACGGTAGAAGCAAAACTTTACCAAAATAATCTCAAGCCTTGTAAAGTGAGGTCAAAATCAAAGCAGCCAATGAGCGCAGACCTAAGACCTAGGACCTAACGTCATTTCCGTTTTATATCTCAACCAATAGGAGCCTTTAAAAGTGACATCATAATCAAATCTGCGTAATTTCCGTTTCATCCAAATTCCGAATCGCTAACGCTGCTAAAGAAGTTTCACTTCAAAAAGTTAATCTGCGTAATAAATATCGATCTTATCCAGTCGGGTTGGGTCGGTTCTCACATCCACTTCCTCGGTAGGACGGTTAATCCTCGGTCAAACCAAATTTTTTATTATTCTTTATTCAAGGAACCAATCGGTTAATTAATATTTAAATACTACAGGTAAGCAGGTATTTGCTAAAAGTAAAACTATTTAAAACGTATTATGTCATCGGATATGTAATTATATTCACTACGTACAAGTAGAGGTTTGAAAAAAAGCGAACTTCACCATTTACATGAGATTTTTTCGTATTTTGAAACAAGAAAGTTTATTACTTCAAATACCTTTTGAAAGAAAGTTTTTATTAGACACTAGCTGGTACCCGGCATGCGTTGCAATGCCATTCAAAGAAATAAATTGTTTCTCCCTGCTTGTCCTTTCCCGTGCGCCCTCGTTCACCTCTCGAGTTCCCTTCCCCTCCCTTGTTTTGCTTTCACCTTCGTCACCCCTCCCGCGAACCCCACCTCCCCCATTCTCCTCCTCCTCCTGCCTTTCCTCCCTGCCGCTAAAATATATGAAATACACACATTTTCATTTATAAAAATTTCAGAATGCCAGAGCTTTTTATATATAGCCTAAAACCCTCGCGGGCGTACGCACAACAAATCACCAAAGTTTCATCGCAATCAGATGAACAGTATGGCAGCACATAAAATACGAACAAACAAACAAATATTGATTTTTATATATAAGATTATATACATTTATTTATTCATTGTTTTAACAATCTTGAATGCTCATAAAATCGATCACATGTAACAACTGCAGATTTTGCCAAATAAGCGTGAAAAATGTAGGTCCCTATGTACCTAAAAATAGATACTTTTAAAATTTAGAGCATCAGATAAAAATAAATTTTTTGAAATGAGAACTTCTTTAACACCGTTGTGATTTGAAACTCGATGAAAAGAAATATAGCAACGCTAAAAATAGACAAATAAATACTTCTTTAGGATTTATCCTGCGAGAGAATGAAATAGTATAATCGTTCTCCTCTTTGTGAGGTGCTTCATAGTCTCCCCACTCTTATCAACTTAAATTTTTTGACTTCTACTGCGTGTGAATTGCACACTCTGTTTTTTATTATTTTTAACATCTCACAAAAGTGTGTGTAAAGGACAGGAGAACTATATCGGCACCCGAATGGGCAGCGTTGTGAGGCGGGTTATGGGAGAAGCTCTACGAAATCTGAAGATTATATGAAGAAGGAAAAAAGTTTGTAAGTAATTAAAAAAAACTAAGTACATAGGCACTTACGCGAAAATGACGTAGCGGACACTCGCGTGAAGAAGTTAGAGATTCCTTATGTCATCGTAAGCACGCGAATAACTCTTGTTAGCTTTGAAGATACTTATGTCTAAATTAACACTTTTTTAGTTGAATTTGTTAACAAGTTGAATGTCCGAAGGCAAAGCACAGCCTTGTGAATGCTGATCACTTTGGAATATATTTAGTAACTAAAACTTTGAACAAAGTGAGAATGCAAAATTAGACTTCACGATAATCTAATGATTCATACTATGCAAGACTTCCATTTGACTTTTTGACGTGATAACGTCTTATAAATCGATGAAAGCCGGCTGCACTGATGAAAAAGCATGACTCATTGTCACGTTCCGCCTGAGCCAAGCGTGCAAGCGAGGGCGCGGTACAATTCTTTGGCTTGTGACGCATCTATCTCTCTTCCACTCCATCGTTATTATATGACGTTATCACGTAAAATTATCGTCAGTAAACCAACTTTAAAGACAACCACTTTTTTTTTTAAATTTCTTTTTTCAAATTGGGAGGCGGTTATGGGTACCGCCGCCCCGGAAATCATTTATTGGATAACCAACACCCCTGCCGTAGGTCACCCCAAGTGATTTGGTTACAGACGCGCCGTTGTTCATTTGGTTAGGTTTGTCTAGGTCTTGGCGGCGATGCGTGTGGCAACTACTACGTGGCGGACCAGTTCGGGAGAGACTGATTGAAGGAGACCTAATGTGGACCTCTCCAGCCGGACTCTTTCGAACCATCGCATCGCCTTGCCTGTATTAGGTGGGACAGATTCGTACGTCTGTCCTTCCTTGACCCATTGACCCCCAGATTTCTACTCATTCCTCATATCTTTTCCTTCCCAGAACTTCCCCTCCTTCCCTTTCCTTAAAAGACCCTCCATACAGCATTCCCAAAGAAGACCTGATGATGACGTTGTGTGTTGATTTGCTAAAGTGGAAGGAAACGAGAAAAGAGTGTAAGGAAACGAGAAAGGGGAAGTTTGGGAAGTACCTGACTACCTTTTAAGTTCCGCTCACTAAACGTTTAGTTTCTGAATAAGGATGCACAACATGAGTGAAGGGCGAGGGTACCTACCTCTCAATACGATACAACTGATAATACAATACAACTGATAACTAACCATTTACCATACATTAATGGTTGTTTATATGTTGTGTAAAATTTAAAACACGTTTATTAGTAAGGCCCACAATACACATGAATATATTTTGACCGGTCAATGGTTGGGTTGGCTCTGCGCGTGTTTCGTGGCTAATAAAGAACGTCGTGAGTTTCATTCCTCGGCTGGCTAAGTCCTCCATCACGACCTCGAGCAACGTTTCTACTTAACGTGATGGTAGTAGGAGATTTTCAAATATTGTCTGGTTATTCGAAACCCGGGAATGTTAATCTTTTTTATTCGTAGGATTCGAACCCTCTATCTCTCTGGCCGCTGAAACTTGTCAGCTACCTTGCCCGCTGCGCTATGGAAGGCACGCGCCGAGGTGCGAAATTACCGCATTATATTAAAACCGAGTATTTGTGTAAAACTGAGTTGTGACGCATTTCCGTTTCACCAGAACTTCAAGTCACTAACGGCGCTAAAGAAGTTTCACTTCAAAAAATATAAGTGAGAACAGTAATTTAGTAATTAAAGTAGGAAATTACCTGCCTCACTAGGCGAACCTGTATTGAGGCAGAATATTTAGCTAATTATTAAATACGTTTTGTCTATGGTTTACTGTAAAATACATCAATACACAAGTTCCCTTTTCCATTGGTTCCAATATTGATCTAATTCGGAGGTCGGAATGCCGAAACGATACCGTTATATGTTACATGATGGAGGAAATGTACAGACAATTATCCGACAGGGTATTAGGTCACATATGAATAATTCATATCGGAATCCCTGCCTTCAAGTTCCAGGTAAATATTTTCTGATGGAAAGAATTCTTCATTAAGGCACTACTAAGCAACGCAAAATCGCGTGATTTTGGTTTAAAAATTAGATCGCTTAGAAAGATTTTAAATGTTTTAAATATATACTACTATTGGAACACTAACAATTAAATAATCGAGTATTGTTGAAGCAAAAACTTCTTTAGCACCGTTGTGTTTTGATATTCGATGAAACAAAAAAGAGACACTAAAAAGAGACAAACACATATATCTATAGAATTTAGCCTGCGAGAGAATGAAGAATAATCGGTCTCCTCTTTGTGCGGTGCTTCGTAGCCTCCCCATTCTTCTAATTTAGTTTTCTGAAGGTTTCATTTCTACCGCATGTGTACTGCACACCTATTTTTTTAAATCCAGTTAGTGATATGATATTCGGGTGAAACGGAAGTGCGTCACTAAAATTTATTACTTGATGGGTCCTCGGTTCTTATATAATGCGCTAAATTCGCGCCTCGGCCCGAATTTCCCGTAGCGCAACGGCTAAGGCGTCTGACAAATCCAAGCAAGAGAGACAGACATCCAGCAAACGGAGTTCGAATCCTACGAAATCCAAAAAACATTTTAATTTTTCTGAAATTAATATCCAATCTTCAAACCACTTTAAATAAACAGGTAAAAGAAAATAAAGCGACATCTAGCGACTTTCTAGTTTCACTTCCACCGCATGTGAATCGCGCACTCTAATTTTTTATTATCTTTTGAATTTTGAAAAAATTTGGATTTCAAAATTCAAATTTTCAAATTTCAAAATCCCTTTCAGAATCGAAAAGTATATTTAAATGACTTTAGACTTGGCAACTTTGTACTTTGACCAGACCTGAATAGTAAGGTACTTCCCAACCTTCCTCTTCCCCATCTCATTCCCCTTTTCAGTCCTTTCAGCTTCTCAACATACCCCAATTCGTGTCATTGTTTTAAGAAAGTCGGGAGCAGTCGGTAGTCTTGTGGGTATTCAAGCAAAAAATAAAGAATTTCCGTGTTTTAAGAAACCAGAAGTAATGCGAAATTGAACTTTATTCGTACACAAATACAAGGATATCTACCTACAGTTGAATCCAGTCTTTCATGGATTATTCAACCCTCTTGAATAGCATCATAATGAGCGAAGATTACATAAATGAACTGGACGGTTAATATTTAATTATTGGCCAATCCCCCTGAGCATACTTCTTACGTCTTACGTTAGCAAAGTGGGGGGGTGCTGGGTGGCATGAATTAGACGCTGGATGCTTTATGGACCAAGACGGGGATGGCACTGAGAGCCCAACGTATGGATTAACTAATCAAATATTCATCAACATATATTTCTGGACTTTTATGCGTGTATCCTTCCTCAGGAGGGTTTTTATGGGATAAAATCATTCGACCGATGAATTATTTCTTTGCAGCGAAAATGAGCGAACGAATTTGATGTTAATTGATTAAACATTTTTTTGAGCAGTTGGTTGTTAGCAGTTTTCCAACTGCCATTAACCATCTGGAGCTGGTGAGATTATGGCATCCCTAAATGGAGCTTTTTTTACATTAACTCCACACAATTCCAATTCTTTGGAGATGCTGTGTGGAGGGTCTTTTCAGGAAAGGAAAGAGAGGAAGTACTAGGAAGGAAAGGGGCATGAGGGGTGGGTAGGAATCTGGGGGTCAGTGTGTCCAGAAGTGATGGATATATGAATCTATCCCTCCCACTATGGTGCAAGGCGATGTTCCTGTTGGAGTAGTCAAAATGTTTTGAGAGAGACTGAAGGTAATAGAGAAAGATAGGGTAGTATCTAGCTATACAGAGCTAGTCACCAAACACGGCTAAAACCATTTCAAACAATGTTTTCATTCTGAATGGTGGTCTTTTTCAGATTTCCATGCTAGACCAGAATTAATCAAATTAAATTTGGTTGAACCCGCGACGTCCGGATTCGTATACGAGGATCGTAAAAATTCAATCACGGAGGCCTTTACGGGACTGACTTTGGGTGCGTTGCATGTCTGAAAGGAGTGGAAATGAAATGAAATACCCACCTGGCTATTCAGATCTGATTGGAAATCTTCGAACCGGCGACCTCCCTTACCGTTATGCTACGAACGTCTTCAGACGGTTGTGAATAAAACAGGTCCTTACCACGACAGAATTACGTGGCTATCTGCGTAACCCTGCGGAGAAAAAATAATTGATGATTATTATCATGGTTATGATAATATTTTTGAATCGTATGCCATTTCTAGCGCATATATTTTTAATGCTTGTTTAGTTTAAATCCTAAAAAGGCACGTATGGAATAGCGACATGTCAAATTTAATGCTGATATTGCTTTATTAGCTTCGTCCAGACAGTCCACACAACGCACAACTTTCAACGACCAAATAAATAATTAAGCTGTCAAAAGGACAAAATAAGTTGTATAAAATCTTTTGTGACCATCATGAAATATTCAGATATTTTCATTAATGTTCTGCTATTGCTAGACGCTTGTTTAGTTTTGACGTACTAATGCGGCTATACGTCTAATTCTACAAAATCACGTAAGTAGGTACTTACTATAGATTTTTACGTAGATGATATCTACTAATCAACACGTAGGAATGCGTTTCATCATGACAATATAAGATATTTTTTTGAACTTTTTTGTGGTCCAAATATTTCCATTTTTTAATCAGGTTTACCTAACGACATTATTAATTACACACTCGGGAGCGTCGCTAGTGTTCATTGTGTAGATTTAATAAAGTCTATGGATTTAAGTAAGCGTTCCTTGGTAACTGTTTTGGCCGCCTGTAGATATAAGTTTGTCAAGCTGTAAGTACCATTCTTGTCTTAAATACAGTAGTAATGAATGATGTTAATTAAATAGTGTACGATACATCGCTGCTTGAAATGGCTCTAACCGTGTTTAGTGAATAGCTTCCCGATCGTCCTCTTTCACATCTGCATCCTCTTCCCACTCCCTTCTGCCTAACACCATAATGTCCTTCTATTGAGAATGCCAAAGTGTTACTGGCTAGTTATTGGGCGTTTCACTAGGGTGATTTTAAGAGTATTTACAAGTGATTCTAAAAGCAAACGTCGAAAGTCTAAAGCTTGTAGATTATCTGATAAATAACCGCTCAGTGGTATCACGTCTAGTTTCCGACGAGGCGTCGTGAGTTCAGTTCCTCGGCTGGCTCAAGTTCAAGTCCTCCATTACGACATGAGCAACATTTTTTGCTTTTCCGCTTTTGATGGTGGTAGGAGATTTTCAAATATTGTCAGTTTGTCTTTATTAAAAAATATATGTTTAAAAAAACTGACGTTAATGTTAAGTTATTCGATTTAGTTAGATTGTTATCTATTGTCCCTGTTCAACGAGGCTTTTTTAAATTAGTTTCCGCCAATCACTTATCAGCAACAGAAATGACACAGAAGCGAAAGATGCGGGTGTACCAACAAAAGAAACTGTCGACATTATAATGTTATCTGTAAATTATTTCGAACCATAATTAACTATTGTTTTCTTCAATTTTTTTATTTATTTATTCATCTTTATGTAAACATTATATGGGTGATTTGCCAGTTTCATTGATCCAACCGAAAGGTGCCAGTTTTCGTTGAACGAAAACCATTTTTGAAAGCAAGATTACAATAACTATAAAATAAAAATTATTAAAAGAAATCACAATCGTACCACTTATAAAGTGGTTTCAATTTTTTTTCGATGTTTGTTCAATTTTGGTTGATGATTCAATCCGATTTATATTTAACGTAATAATTTCTGTTCTGTCTAATGGCTAGTGGAAGTTTATTGTTTAGCATTGTTGCAAAGCACCTAAAATTTCGGTTCTAGGACAACTCAACAATGTTGCATTTCAAACCCCCTTTGGAAAGTCATGAAAAATGAAACGAAATTTATTTTTTTGAAAAATAGCCCATAACCCAACCTAACTGAACTTGTAGAAAACATTATAAAATAATTATAATTTTATGACTTTTCAAAAGAGTGTTGAAGTTTTATGTCTTGAGTTGTTTGGTCACCAAAATTTCTCTGGTAAAATCATAAAACCTTTCTAGGCGCTTTCTCAATACGAGGTGATGACCACATCCCGACTACCGGTAAACGTCACTGAGAAACAGCCTTTTATATTGCTATATTTTTTGAAGTCAAACTTCTTTAGCCCTGTTAGTGATTTGAAATTTAAATGAAACGGAAATGCGTCACTTAAATGTATTTTATGAACGGAGGCTCGAATCCTACGAAATCCAAAAAAATAAACAATTTTATTTTTGTGAATAAATAAATATCCAATCTTCAAACCACTTAAAAAAAAACAGGCAAAAGAAAAGAAAGCGACATCTAGCGACTTTCTAATTTCACTTCTACCGCGTGTGAATTATACACTATAATTTTTTGATCCACGAATGGCGACCAGATCTGAATACCTACCTCTTTCCCATCTCCCTCCCATCCCAACTCACTTCAGGCTAATAACTGGGGTTGCCGTAGTCACACTCACTCGGGATAGTTGGGAGCAGTTAGGGACTCTTGGGTGGTATCTTTACCATAAAAAAACAATGTACTAACAATAAATAATTGGTATTCAAATCAAAGTTTGATCAATTATTTAAATAGGTACTTATTTCTTGAAATTTACTTTCCAAGCATTAAGTGCGTGGTTCCATTGCACTCACGTTTGGAATGTGTTCTGAAAATATTTTAACAACCCGGTCTCTGAACGCGGAATTTAGTGAGAGAAACACTATCTTTCTTACACACGTGTATATATTATGTTAAGCATTCTTCCTTGCAGTGCTTACTAATTAACTAGGCATTATGAATGGATTTTCTTTACCCGACGCGCTAAGGTGCTTTTCGCTCCCCGTAACTATTAGCTGGTGCTTATCTTTTCCTAATTGGATATTTCCAGGGAATACTCGGTTCTGTTCTGTTTGTATCGAGATATATTAACTTTTATACATATATTTAGCTATTTATTTAAACGCCGTAAGATGGCTTTTACATTAAAGTGATACATGAGATTATAAGTAAACAGTTGTTCACAGGAGGATATCAGTATTATATTATGAAGAAAATAAGAATGTATGAATACACAAATATAATATCGCTGAAGTGATACAGTTGTTATAAGAAGTACAATGAGATAACATTGAAAAGAAATACAAATAAATATGTGCTCGTGAAATAGTTAAATAATTGCTAGGTGTACATAAGACCTGACATAAAGCAAAGTTTGATGTATGTATGACGCTAGTATTTAGGTTTAGGATATAATTATTTAATGTGTGCTACAATAAAAAAAATGATGTATCTACTCTTAAGGAACAAAATATTGTAAGATGTTATAATAACAGAGAACATTTTATTTAAATATTATAAAAATACTAGCAGACCCGGCCACACGTTTCTGTGGCTAACGAAACACAACGCCATTACCCAACCTATATAACCAACGCCATTTGTTAATTTGCATATACATCAAATCCACACCGCCCGCATGCCAGCCCCCTGCCTGCAGTCTGAATTAAATCTTTGAATTTCTTGGCTTTTCTCTTCTATAATATGCATGTATTATACATATAAACCTTCCTCTTTAATCATTCTATCTGTTGGTGAAAATCGCATGAAAACCCTTTGGGTAGTTTAAAAGATCTAAGCGTACAGACAGCGGGAGCGACTTCATTTTATACTATGTAAAGATATAAAAAAGGTGATTTGTTAGCAAGTAGAATCTAGTAAAATTGTCAACATCATGTAAAACGTATATACGCATTTATAGATATTTTAACGAGGTATATAAATATGTATTTTTCACCGTAGATGGATACAAGATCCAATTGTCTGGAGCCAGTAGGACTATGGCATCCCCAATAATAGTGTTAGACTGAAGGGTGTGGGAAGGGGAAGGAGATGGGGAGAAAGAAGTTTGGAAGTACCCAATTACAGTCAAATTTCTTCACCCTCATTATATTATACCTTATTTGGGGACACTCTGGGCAGCTGGAACTCGTGTGCAGTATTCTAGACTCCCATGACCTACAACCCATCTAATAAGACAAGGTTTATTATGTTATTATCGAATGAAGCGAATGATAAATTGATGGTGTGACTTTATCAAAAACACTAATTTTCCTGCGTAACGCTGGTTTAATGAACTCTATAACTCGTATTTGCTTTGAATTTAGGTGTTATTTTAAAAAACGATAATGTACGTACCTGTAATTTAATATTTCTATTATTGATTCTGACACTTCTTAGTAGAATTCCATTATAATAATATATTAAAAAAAATCTTAAACTTTTTTCCACTTAATTTATTTGTGACCGTAATCAGTTTCGTCATGTTAAGGCGGCGCTTCCCGGCTCAAAAAGAAGAAGATGGAGAGATATGTAATTACGAATGTTGGACAGAGCGCGCTTATATTTTAAGTGATAAAAATGAAGCGAAAATTGCGAAAATGCTTAATAAAACATGATTCGTTTAAAATAGAGCAAAAATCTCGTGGAAGGTATCTTAAGTATCAAAGAAAGATTGTGAATTTTTTCACTAAATAATAGAAATAGACTTGTTTTTAATAATTTTCGGAGCATACTTGGCGATTTTTTTCTGTCGAGGGAATTTCATATAATTTGCGTTTCGGCGTGGAACGTATACAAAAATAACATATATTTATTTAAGAGCTTAAAAACTTCAAATGTTTAAGGGAGATATGTAAGAAATCGGTCGAAATTCGGATAGCGGCGGCTTAAAGCCATCTCTCTTTTGCACTATTAAACTATCATATTATAAATTTATCGAACTCATTTGTATAACTTTTTATGATAATTCAACTCATGTATTTTTATTTTTCCATGTGTACTACTTATCGCTCTTTTAATTTAGATATATTCTTTAAAACTTGCTTTAGAACAAACTATTTATATTTAAGTTCATAATTACGTGTTACATAGTTTATATTTATTATGTTTTATACTATACACTTATTATTATACTCCTGAATAACTTATGTGTCTATAATAACGTGTACACGTAAAAGCCTTCAAGGCGTGAATAAATAAATAAATAAATAATTTAATATTTTCAATTGATCGTGATTTTTCTCGGGTACGCGGTAGTATGCAATAACAAGTAAAACAAGCTCTTGTGTTGTTTTACAAAGTATATACGTTTGGTTCGCTATATTTATTAGGTGAATTATTTAATCTTTGACGGTTCCCCAAAACAATATTCCGTATTCAATTACCTTTGAATGATCTGATAAAACAACTTGTAGAGAGCGGACAACATATGTGAGGTAGTCCTGTTAACCGCAAATGGGCCTGGCATCTGCGTATGAAATAATTTTCACAACCACAAAACACCGTCCTGAATTTAAAGTTGTAGGCTGTTTGATGTTTAAAATTCCACGTCCCGAATCCCGTAGCGAGTCAAGTGAGGTCACCGGAGGCTCGCTTGAACAACAAAGCACGCGCTATTTATTCAGGTTTACAAGTACAATAAAGGATAAACATTATCTATGTTTAACGAGAATTGTGACCAGCAAGCAGGGAGGCGGGTGTGGCTACCCCCGCCCCGGGAACCATTAATTGGACAACCAACCTCTGCTGTAGGTCACTCCAAGTGATTCGCTACGTTTGGTAGGTAGTTTTAGCAATTTTTAGATTGCTACCCTTTATAAATCTAAATCCCTCCCGAAATCCTTTTCCTTCACAGAACTCTCCTCTTCTTCCTTAAAAAAAACACTCCTCACAGCGTCCCCAAAGATGACATAGGCTCTGAGGGAAAATATTTTCCTCAGGGCCTCTTGTGTGAGGCTCACGTAAAAAAAAAACATCGCTTTGCACCGCGGTTGGAGGGATGTATTCGTAAGTCCGTCACCCCTGTACACACTGAAGCCCGGATTCCTACCATTCCTTCATACCTTTTTCTTTCCAAGAACTTCCTCCCCTTTCTTTCCTAAATTGACCCTCCACACAGCTTCCCCAAAGATAACCCTGATGGGAATTATTTTCCTCAAGGCTTCCTGTGTGGAGCAAATGTAAAACATAAATAAAAAGCAACAGGGAGGGGTCGCTGCTGCCGAATTTGCCGCATGCGCCATGAATGCTCTAACTGCTCTACATGCATCATGTACAGGGGCCATCAGCCAGAACGCTGATAGTAGGGAGCTCGTCATCTTGCATATGTAATGACATGCCACTCCACTCTCGATGCGTTAGTCGGGCAGAGGTTTGTTAATATATTCACGTACATTTTACATTCAGTTGTCGTTTAATGGCGTCGCGGTGTTAACGTGTTTTCCACCGTGCCACAGTCCAGAGCCCGAACGAGTCCGCACCGTGCACTACAGTCTAGCAAGGCCTGCAGTCCGCAGTACCTCAATCGATAATTGAAATTTGTGTCTCAGTGAGTCCGTGAACTAAGCAGTCAACTCTGCGGTAATTGGGAGAAAGTAATCGCTGTGTCTATGTGTGGTGCTTCTACAGTCAGCCACCGATCATGGGCCCGCTAGATCGTCTCTGAACCTTCGCGCGTCACGCAAACAGTTTTAGAATCCATCAAATAATGTAACGGATGAATGCTTTTCAAATCCGTCAAGTGAATCCGCCAGTGATATAATAACAGTTGAGTGATCTCACCACATGAAGATGGTTTTCGGGAGCAAACAGAAGTTTAGTCTCAAACGGTAATCAACTTGTTCTGACTTTACCTTTGCTCTTCTATGATGTTGAATTAATTGACATGTATATCTAGAAGGTACTTATCGTTCTTGGACAAGTCAATTATGATGTATTTAATTCACAGCTTGTTTCTTTCAGCCTTCACCGCAATGATATCATTCTTAATCAGCAAAATGTTTACAGACGATTGTACCTACGTCAATATTATTTATCCAAGAGTAAATATGATGATTCATGGCTTTTCAAGTGTAAACTTTTTTAGCGCCGTTGTGATTTGAAACTCGATGAAACGAAAAATAGCGACACTAAAAAAAAGCAAATACATGTATCTATAAGATTTAGCCTGCGAGATATTGATATAGTAAAATCGGTCTCCTCTTTGTGCGGTGCTACATGGCCTATCGCTTTCCTCTTAGTGCGGTGCTTCGCAACCTCGTCACTCTTGTGTACTTAAGTTTCTGAGGGTTTCACTTCTACCGATATGTAACTCGATGAAACGGAAACGACACCAAAAAGAGACAAACACATAAATCTATAGAATTTATCACTGGAGAACTAGTCTCAACATTTCGATTTTTTTAATCTTCACCTACTATTTCGACAAATGCAGATATGAAAAACTTTGGGAGCTGGGTCTGCGGTTCGACACATTTTAAACGACTTTTAACTGTTGATTTTATTCCCCTACCGACCGCAATTATTCTAATTTAACTACAAAAAATTTAACTTATGACTCGATTAAACGAAAGCTCAAATAGATTATTCAAAATGAGATCAGTTTCCCGCTTGTACTACGAGTTTTGAGACACCATGATTGTCAACGCTGCTTATCAACTATAAGAAAGTGGAATATTTCGAATTAGAAAAATTAATGGAACGTTGTGACAAAAATGACATCATAATATTTATTTTCAAAATTATAAACAACCTTCCTTTATATTATAATTATAAAAATCTTCCCTTTAAACCACGGTCAAAAACAATATCAATCATCGTTTAATAAGAAATCCGAAACTTTTCGTATTCCTTTCCAAAGAATCCAGCTAAACCTTTTCCCTACCTCTTGTGCGAATGTGTTCCCTACCTCTTGTGGACTATATTTTAACATCCAGCACAAGACATCGGACAAAATATTTAGCAATAACCGGCAGAACTTCTCTAAATTTCTGAAATCTACTAAATTTCTCGAATTTCTTGATTTGTTTGAAACTTTCTTGTTGTTATTGTATATCTTGTTTTACATACCTTTTTGTTTTTACTTATTTACCACCGTTGTGATTTGAAACTCGATGAAACGGAAACGAGCGACTCTAAAAAGAGACACACACATACATCTATAGGATTTAGCCTCCTAGAGAATGAGATAGAAACAAAATATTTATTTATTTCACGGGTACTCGATTCCAATATAATACGATAAATCCACGGTCTCAAACCTCCTTTGATCTAGCGGTATAAAATGCGTGACAAAACTCAGCGGCCAGACATTTCAAGGCCCAAGGATCGAATCCCACTAAATCCACAAAAAAAAATTGTTTTTATTTTTGTGAAATGAATATCCATTATTCAAACCATTTAAAAATTAACAGGAGTGTGAATTGCACCCACTGATTTTTTTGTCATTACTCTTTGTCTATTGTTTACATTATTATAAATAAAATATTTGCGATCTTTAAAATGTCACGTTTAAAAACGTTCAAAGCAACAATTCTTGCAAAAATTCACTCATTTGCATAAAATAAGTCAAAAACAGAAAGATTTTCTATACAGCACAATGTTGACGTGCTTATTCGGACTCGGGCACCGCTCAGTTGTCTTGCAAGTCTTGGACTTTCTCTAAACTAAGAAACTCGTTTCATCGCTTCTCCTTGGGGAGAAGAAGTCATCGATTAGTTTATTTTGCGAGAGTGCAATAAATTACTTTTGTAGTTAAATCGTCAGAAGCAGATGGACCAGCGAGGTGGAAGGAAGATCGGGATGAACTCAAAGTTCTCCTTTTCCATCCAGAAAATAAATTAATATAAATTAATTTCTTTCCGTTTTACTATGCAAAGTATACTGAAAATTCTTTTAGAACTGCAGATTAATCAATCGAAGTGAGTTGTGGGCTTGTCGGGATGCTGACGCTGATTTTATAATATAGTCTACACTTCGCACAAGAGGTAAGTAGAAGGTTAGGTGGATTGGAAAGGAATATGAAAAGTTTCGGATTTCTTATTAAACGATGATTGATATTGTTTTTGACTGTGGTTTAAAGGGAAGATGGTTGTTTATAATTTTGAAAATAAATATTATGATGTGAATGTTTGTCACTACGTTCCATTAATTTTTCTAATTTGAAATATTCCAGTTTCTCAGGTGAAATTTATCAAATATTTTCAAAAAGCGTATTTATTAGGTAGAATGTCTTAGGTCTAACCTACATGTTTTTATTATGTACTAGCGAGTTCTCGACATGCGTTGCAATGCAACTTTATAGATAAATTGTTTCTCAATGCGTGTCCTTTCCCACTCGTCCCGTTCCCCTCGTGCGTTCCACGATTCCACTGCGTTCCCCTTCCTACTCCCGCGTTCCAAACATTCATTTCCGGCACATTCAATTTTCAAACACCTATTAAAAAAAATGTATTCAAATTTAATAATGCCAGAGCTCACTGAGACGTTTGCGGGCGTGCGCACAACAACTCACCAAAGATTTATCGCAATCGGATGGAATAGTGTAGGAAATAATTTCATAACGCCAGAGCCCACCACTATATATAGAAACCGCCGCGGGCGTGCGCACAACAATTCATCAAATTTTCATCACAATGGATGAATGGTCTAGGGACCACATAAGGGACAAGCAAAGAAACCGTATTTTTTGTATATTAAGATATGCTTCCTTCAGCTTAGTACCCATTATCTGTAAAAAACGAACAAAAGTTTTAGAACATTTTTATATATTTCTTCCTTACATGATTTTAAAATAGCACTTTACGTACTATTTGCGTGTAGCTCTAAATCCGAACGCGACGTACATTTCACATTTAACTGGTCGGCCAGATTTACAAATGCATTATGTATGGATAGCGAACTCGACTTAATTATGAATCCCATTGAAACCAGCGGCGTTGGCAGCTCGGCGCAAGTCCACTAATCTAGTGCCGACCCACACCGAAACCACCTCAACTTAGGCCAGGACACTGAATCTAGGTGGCCTGCTATTTGTATATATATTTATATAAATATTGTTATTCTTTTTTTATGTGAATACCGTGCAATAATCCAAACTGTTTCCCACCATCTGAAGCCAGTGGGACTATGGTATCCCCAATTGGGGTAGGCTGAAGGGAAGAGAAAGATAAGGAAAAGAGGATGGTGGGGAATTTCATGGCTATTTTTTAAGTGAACCTTCTTTACGACAGTTGTGATTTAAAACTCAATGAGACAACACTAAAAAGAGACAAACACATACATCTATACGCATGGATTCTCAACCTTTTTTGCCCACCGCCAGCTTTGAGAACATTTTTATTTCTAGCGCCCCCTAACCCGTCACGACGAAGGGGGCGTAATGGGATACCATCATGGGGTTACATTTGCCACAACAGATTGGTTAGAGAGGGCGTAATGGGATAGGCAAAATATTTTTGTGAATGGGTGGCCCCTAATGGGGTGGGGTGGGATGGGTTTCTCTGGGTCTCCTACCGCCCCTCTGAAAGTCTGAAACGCCCCCCAATTTTTTCTTGGTTTTCTACCGCCCCCCTGAAGGTCTGAAACGCCCCGAAGGGGGTGTAATCGCCCACGTTGAGATCCTAGATTTAGGATTTAGCGAGAGAATGAGATAGAATGGAACCTTACTCCATTGGCCGCTTTGATTATGAGCTCACTTTTCAAGGCTCCTATTGGTTGAGATTGTGTGAGTGAAGGTTTCACTTCTACCGCATGTGAACTGCACTCGATTTCTTTTAATTTTTATTAGAAGTAAATTAAAAGTAATATGTACAATAATAATATGTTACATAACATTTATTAACTGTTTTAAATACTCAGTTAGTAGAGAAATAATCTCGTGTCTAACTAGGGAGCTAGTCTATTTACTTAAACATATTTTAGCTTTTCCGATCTGGTCACTTGGTGGTGTTTTACTGAGAGTATGTGTTGTAAGCAATTCCACCTTATATAACTAGTTCAGAATGGCTTATTATTATTATCTGTGATTAAATAATTATATAATAAGATCTAAATAGCAGGCCAACTTGATTCAGTGTCCTGGCCTGGTTTGAGGCGGTTTGATACACTCCCCCTCGACACTTGCCACTTAATGCCAACATTTGCTATTTGCCTAATAATTAACACTACTTCCCATTCAATCACGGTTGACTCGCAACACTGACGCAATCTCAATTATTATAGTCGCATTATCATTTTATAATCTGGTTGATACTATTCTTGATGACATTCTTAGCTGATTTGGACAGAGTTGATAGATTGAAAGGAGTAGTGTTAGGAGAATATTTTAGGGGAAATCCTTATTCTACCGGTATTTCGATTGAAGATTCTAAGAGGATCTAGCATCGTTGATCCCTTCAGCATATAGTCGGTTACACGCCAAACGCTCGCGCAACATTTGTACACGATTGTCATTTATCTCATGAGATGGGGCTCATTTATACGACTCATTCTTGAGTTCAATAGCTCGGTTGCAGGCCTCTCTGTTTCCATACTCCTTGTCTTACCAAAAAGACCCTCCACACAGCATCCCTAAAGATGACATGAGCCCTGAGAGAAATTATTATTCTCAGGACCTCCAGTGTGTTAATCATCATAAATACAAATTTCGGGTATGCGTGTGTCCTGCGTTCTCTGGTTCAATGAACTTAAATTAATTAATTGTAAAAAGCGGTAAATGCGCCTATGTTTGTCCTTTGCACTCAACCTCCACTTGTTAAAATCAGATCACTTACAATCGAACTTCCGATAAATGTGCGGAAAAAATATTCAAAGAATATGAATACTACAATCCAAAACAAAGCAAGCTAAAAACTTAATATTGGGCCGCAAAAAATCTTCAATTGGATCACAAGCTGCCTATGGACCTGCTTTATGCCTAGCCTACCCCGTTGGGGAAATGGCATGATGGTTAGTTAGATTAGGTTAGGTTAGGTTAGACCTCATCGGGCTTTCTACACAGCCTACAGCTGGTCTGTAAGTTTAGATTGGTACCCAGCCTACCCACGCGCCTAAGTTAGATGGTTTTATCAGATTATTTCCCGCTTGTTTCTTCGGCCCACCTTGTTTCATAAAGTTAAATTTACTCAGTATTGCCAGAGTATTCCCGGATTTAATCCCGAACGCAAAACTTTCCAATAATGCGACATTTTAATATTACGTAAATGTACCTACAATGGTAGGATAAGTAAGTTTTAATTCCCAATATTATATTATCGTTTCTTCAAACAGATGATGCCCTTTTTATGTAAATACCGCACGATCGTCCCGACTGCTCCTGTCTGGAGCTAGTGACACTATGGCTTCCCCAATTGGGTTATGTTGTGAGGCTGAAGGTAGTGGGAAGGACTACCTGGCTATTTAATTCTGAATTATGATCGTACACCATCATAAAGCATCTTCCACCATGGAACGTGCCGCAAATATACTATATATTATTTTTAATTAATTAATTGTGATCAAATAAAATTATTGTGCGGGCAGGGATTTGAATCCGCGACCTTCGGATCGATAGTCGAGAGTCTTACTCCTCAACCACGGAGGTCATCATCCTCGTCATGAGAAGAGAGTTTCAATTACTTGCGCGATGTGTTTTGGTCGATTGATAAAATAATATTTTTTTGGATTTCTGGTGTATTACCGTATTACTAATTTGTTGTGGTTTAGACATACTATGGATAATATCGAGGGCTTAGAGCCAGAACAACGTTACAAGAAAATTCAAACTTTACATGGTTATTGTAATGAAATGATCAAAATACGATAAAAACAATGTGTATGATTGGAATAAATATAACAGCCCTTGAAGCTCTATTACGGTGAAATCGTTAATTTTACAAAATCGGATCGATAGGCGCACCTTTCGAAGATTTTATATCGATGTCCTAGCACGCTTTCATCGTTGAAGGGCGAACTGATATTGACAGCGAATAAATAAGAAATGTATGCTGACAACACTGAAAGTGTTTTCTATGAATTGAAACTAGAAAATGTCAAACGCCAAGCAATTATGTAAAAATATAAATAAAATGCTGATGTCAAATTGCAATTCTAACCTAAATATTTATTTGCAGACCGCATTTACTTTTTGAAACCACATGGAAGTTAATTAGTTAATGAGGTCTTTATTCATATTTCAACTTTTTTCGTTTCTCAAAGATCGAACGGAATAAATTGATTCCGTCTTATATGCATTGTTTGAGTCTATGACCGGGTATACGACCTCTTTCATTTCTAAGAATTTCGTTAGGTCAAAACGTTCATGAAATAAGCCAGTAATTTTGCACATCGAACGACTAATTTAAAAACATGTGTATCTTGATAGTTAACCAAAACTCGCTTGCGCTAAAATTTATCGATTCGTTCGGAATATTTGTTAACAATCATAGACCGTGCTCGCAAATATTGATAACTGACCATAGTCGACGGATTTGGTCAAAGGGTTTTATCGATCGAACATGTTAGACTTCTGGGAAAAACAAAATAAACAAGTTTTTTTTTTCGTTTTTTGTTTTTGGGGTGTTATGCCGTGTTGTGCTACCTCCTTCTTTAGCCAACGTTTTGGACAGCGTTACAGTATCAATAATCAGGGCAGATGTGTAATCGTGTATTTGTGTAATTTGAATAATTGTGTAATCACAACTACACATCTGCCCTGACGATACTGTAACTCTGTCCGAAACGTTGGCTAAAGAAGGAGGTAGTGCAATACGGCGTAACACCCCAAAAAGAGAAACAAAATAAATAAGATTTCTATCAAAATTTACATCTCCTGTAAAATTTGATTTTTTTGTAGCGTCATTCCGGCTCCAAGCTCTCAATATATACCTTCATGCGGTTTTGTGAATAATGGTATAATTTCAAAGAAATTCCTAAAAAACACATTATTCAGGAATGGAAAGATTCCTGGAAATTTTGTCATAATTGTTTTAGCGAAATTGTATTTTAAGCAAGGTTTTATTTATTTCTTCAAACTTTGCAAATTCACTTTGTGGCGTCATTATTAATTTAATGAAAACAAATAACTTTGTGTACACCACTATTTAATTAACAATATCGACATGTTTCAAAAACTGTGTTTTCTTCGTCAGGATAATAAGTTAATAAAAAATAACAAAAGACAAACAAGAATAGACAAATAAAGGTTTAAAAATTTTACACACTAACACAACGGGTATACAATTAAATAATTTAGAAATTAGGAAAAGTGTTAATAGTAAATTAAATATTATAAATAACCTAAATTTTTTTAAAAATAGCCATATTTTAAATTTATTTTCGTATTAATACTTATATTTATAATAATTTATTTTGTTATTTAGACTTCCTGTTTTGTTTTAAAAGATTTTTTTATTATGTAAATGTTATTTTTTACTCATCCTAAAATAATTTTTATATTTTATTTTATACAATTGTTTTTGATGATATTTTCAGTAATTTAATCACCTCTCCTTTCTAATAATTTGTCTTTGTTCTTTATTGTCTATAATTTTTTGTCTTTTGTTATTTTTTATTAACTTATTATCCTGACGAAGAAAACATAGTTTTTGAAACATGTCGATATTGTTAATTAAATAGTGGTGTACACAAAGTTATTTGTTTTCATTAAAAAAAGAAGGTTTTATTTTTTTATTTTTAGCTAGTGAGACAAACCTCATTCCCTCACATCATAGATTCTTACCTGATTAACAATGTGATAACTAAACCATTAACATTGGTAACCAACCTATTGTTATTTACGTGTAAATAATGCTTGCCGGTTAGTGGGTAAATTTAGTGCTGTGAGCCACATAATATCACGCAATGATTATTCCATTTTAATCTTCAGATAGATGCTAATTAATTAATGGTACCAAACGAGGCGTGAATAGCCGCAGTGTAATTCTCATTATAACAATCGTCAGCTAGTCTGTTTGGTATTCTCCACTGAATAGAAAAGCCGATAGAATTTTTCCGGAAAAGCATAATTTTACACTTCTGTTGACATTGATTTAAAAATATATCTGTCAATTGATCAGAGAAACAATTTCGTAGTCATTCATTAATTAATTGGGGCATAACTCGAGGTATTAAAGTCAAATAATGTTATATACAAATAAACGTATTTAAAAATAATTCTGAGTTTTAATGTCAAACAACGATATAGCAGTAGATAACGTTGTTTTTATTTTTAGACCTATAATTATTGGTATGCTTTTGTAGATAGCGGTGCTTGATTTCAAGACATTGAATTATTGGTATGCTTTTAAAGTGAAACTTCTTAAGCACCGTTGTGATTTAAAAATCGATGAAACGGAAACGAGTGACACTAAAAAGTGACAAACACATACATCTACAGGATTTAGCCTGCGAGGGAAGGAGAAGGAGATAGAATAAAACCTTACCTACGTACAGTGCCTACGAAGCGTCGCGATCTGTCGTGCGTTGGCCGCTTTGATTATGAGCTCACTTTTTAAGGCTCCTTTTGTGTGGGTGAAGGTTTCACTTCTACCGCACGTGAACTGCACTCGATTTTTTTATACGTTATTTGACTTTAAGACCTAGAATTATTGATATATATTTTTCTGTAGATGGCGTTGTCTGTCTGAAAGATCTAGAACTATTTGTAAGTTTTTTGTTTGATTGCAAGACTTAGAATTATGTGAACTTTTTTTTAGATAACGCTGTTTGATAAGTTAATAGTGTGTCGTGGGTCATGGTACCCAATACATTTTCCTTATTTCTGTTGAAAACTATCTTCATTTTTCGTATAAATATCTTAAAATATTTTTGAGAAGAAAAATAATTTCACTGTCCTTTTGGGCGCTTGGAGTCGAAAGTCTAATGGAAATTGATTATATCAGTATGTTCTTAAATCGGTAAAATATAACTTCTAGGGATTGTCTAATCAGTGGTTTCCAACTTCCAACTGCACGTTTTGACTTTGCTAATAAATAACACTGCCCGGCTGGAGATTATGTCAATGACAATAACGCAATTAAAAATGATTGTGCCTTTAATTGAATGCAGAAGAATAAATCACACAGTAAAAAGGAGTTACTGTCAGTTACCGTGCAGTTACTAGGTGCCTGCCTATAACCGGATTATGACTGAGAAAAACTTAGAATGTAGACTCTCAAGTTATGAATACCGTTTAATAATATTTACCTTGGTCCGTTATTGGCTCAGAGTCGTAAATAATAAACACTTCTGGAACAACGGATACAACAGTAAGTTATAATTTACCGCCGATTTACTTTTAAGAGCTTTGTCGTTGGTAACCCAACTCTCAGGTTGGCAGCAATGCCAACACGGCTAACTTACAAACATTCATGTTGGAAAATTATTTATTTATTTACACTTTGGGAGGCGGGTACGGAGGTACAGATTCGTGCGTCACTTGTGACCCCAGTTTTATACCCACCCTGATGCCTTTTTCCTTCCCAGAATGTCCTCTTCTTCCATTCCTAAAAATATTTCCCCAAATGACATAGTCAAAGTTGTCTGTCTAAGGATACACACGCCTTGTTTGATTCTAATTCATGCATCCTTTCATACATACTCTTCTTTTATTCTGAATCATGACATGACACGATTCAAGCATTAGATTCACTTGATCAAAACTAAGAGTCCATTTCTCAACCTCGGTTACAACGCTCACTTTTTGTAACACGGTCGATACCTAAATAAATAAATAATATTTATGCAAGTGCATTATTTTTCCATCTAATATTTTTCAAATAACCAACCGGTCCGAACATGCCCTGGCGCGGTTCCGAGTTCGAGGTTTTCCATTACCTTTTTTATTTGCCCTCCAATGGCCTGCCCTGACTTTTCAGATTTAAGTGGTTTTCGACATTAACAAGTTTAGTTTCGTAATTTTATTCCCCAGAACATTCTTTTAAAAACTTTTTGCACACAAGCTTTTGAGTTTAACTCTTTCAAGTTGGTCTTCTAAATTTATTTTAAAACAGTTTTGGAATTTACGATTCGATACGTTTGTCAACAACTGGTTGAAGGAAACTTAAATCTTAACACATGATACTCTAAGTATCGCAGCGGTGAAATTTAGTGCAATTGGAAATCACCATTTTAGTGCAATTGGAAAGAAAATTTAAAGAATTCGAACGTCTCTGTCATTTTTTTAAAAGTGGTGCCAACCAAGATTCGTTTCATCTCTAGGACTTAGAAGACATATCACCATATACCCTTCAAGTTGCACGACAAACCAAAAAAAAAATTCTAATAATCCGAAAGCTAGTTTAATAAATAAACAAAAAAATATAATTCGCTCGCCACTCTTAGATATATATTTAAGCCAAGCTTAAATATTAGAGGCCGTAGAAATACTTAATTATACTAGAAAAATAAACCCGTGAGTCATCATTTGGGAATAACTCACTTAACGACATTCACTTAAATTTAAACATTTCGTTAATTGAGGAAACTTTAGAAGGATAATAGCTATTATAAAAGTGTTTTTTTTTCACTGTTCTGATTTGTCCGGTTACCCATTTCCATTGCAACCGCATTCACAGAACCAATTATATTGGCTTCTCCATACCTCTTTGTGAATGTGCACTGTCTATGCAAATCATGCAGATCATGCAGCCCGCCATCACACAGGAAATTACGCTCAGTTGAGAGGATAATAAAAGTAAATTTTAGCAATAAAGTATTCATAATAAATTGAAAACTCATGAGTTCACATTCTCAATAATTGAGTATTGGATTTGATGTCTACTTTTAGTTTTTTTTTTTTTTTTTTGAATTCATCCTTTTAAAATACATTTTCAATTATGTGCGATTTACGACCATGATAGATCATCGTTGAATCGTAGAAATTTTGAAACTAAGATGGTCTAAAATTGTACAATTTAATTTTTTTAATAAGAAAACTGTATTTTCCCTTCACGTACTTATTATATAATAGATAGTCCAGAGCGTATCTACAAATTTGAATTTGTAAAAAAATAAAAACAGTTTAATGTTGTCAAAATGGACTTAAGAGATTTATTAATTAAACTTGTCAATTATTATTCCCATAGAACGATTTAAGTTTGCCGCAAATGGCGCAAACAGTGGGAACCAAATTTTTGCTTCTAAATTAGGTGGTTTATTGATTTTAATTATTGTAATCTGGATTTAACGGTCCTGTCCTCTGGCTTAGGGAAGTCGATGTAAAGACGTCATCGTCGTAAGTTAGTTAAGCGGCGGTGAGAAGAAAGTTAGTCAGTGATACTAATAGTCGATCGGCCAATCATTCATGAACATCACGTTCTTCCGTGCGATTCCTCTGTGTAGGCTGTTTATCACATATTATTCAAATTGTCGACAGCGCGCCCATTGGGACCGGCGTTATGCAGCTGCTTGGCCATTAACGATTCTGAACAATGCCGTAGTCCAAAATAACCCACACTGAAGTAACAAATCCATAGAAGTGTTATCTAAACAGCTTTGAAAGAAAAAAACAGCCCCCTAGCATAAGCATATCGATATATCCTTTCGGCAATTTCGGTAAATTGTCAACGTTACCGAACACGATTCTAAATGGCCATTGAATAAACAACCATTCACGTCGACCTTCGACAAAATTAAGCAGGTGGACTGTTTGTTGGCCATCTGCAGTCGTGCCCCCAGTTGTTAAAATACAGACGTTGTCGACAATATTTTTGACGTGATAACGTCTTATAAATCGATGAACGCCGGCAGCACTCACGAAAAAGCATGACTCATTGTCCGTTCCGCCTGAGCCGAGCGTGCAAGCGAGAGCGCAGAACAAGCGTTCGGCCTGAGCGTTCGGCTTGTGACGCATCTATCTCTCTTCCACTCCATCGTTATTACATGACGTTATCACGTAAAATTATCGTCCGTAAACCGACTTTACAGATAATCAAATTATTTACGCATTGTTTATTATAATAACAAGGAAATTAAAAATCGACTGCACGGAACAAAGCGACGCGGAGTCTAGAGACGACTTATCGACGCACTATCAGCCCTTCTGCAGATGGCATAAGAAAGATATTCGCAGTTGGGTAGCGCCTCTTTTTATGCACTGGAAAAAAAATTCGGCGTCCGGCTTGTGACGCATCTATCTCTATTCCACTCCATCGTTATTATATGACGTTTTCACGTAAAATTATCGTCCGTAACTTTACAGTCAACCAAATTTTTTGATTAATTTATTTTGAAGTAAGATAGAATTTACCTTATTTAATTTGTTTTTAAATTTGGAATACTTTAGAAGTAAGATTTAATTTATTTTCGGGCACGTACACAGGCTCACAACACACTTCTATCGCTTTGTTACTTCGGTGCTTTAACACGACATTAGGCTTTTGTTATTAAACTGCGTTCGGATTTCCAGTTGCGGAAACGTCTCAAACAACTACACGATTCGTTTTGTTTGAACTAAATACGAGTTCAGCATAATATTTCATCGTTTTTCATTGATTTGGATTTCGTATTGTGTGGTGTATGAGAAAGTCGGCCAGTGGAAAGCGCGCGTGGACAACTGTAATGTGGGCGCTGCATCGCTGATGCGCAGTCGGGTGAACTGTGCGCACGTCATTGCGCAGGTGCCACACTCATCTTCCATATCATAAAATAAATATATTTTATAGAGAATTACACTTAGGGGTAGTGGAAGACACTACGAAGTCTGGCGTTACTTTCAAACCAACTGATTGATCATCACGTCAATTATTCGAAGGTATGTAACTAACCACATCGTTGCCTAGGGATACCTATACTCCATGCTTCATCCTTATCAATACCAAGTTTCTTAGATAGGTACTCTTAATATTGATTGATGCCATGTCTAGCTTAGATGCCTCAGACATCTTTTCCGTGAGTTTGCACTTCACACATTCTCTATTGACACTATGACATGATAAAAAACACAGCAAATAATTATTTCGTACCTACATCTAATCTGATGTTAACTAACCCCAGATAGGAGAGTATACTAAAAGAAGAAAAACTCTAGTGTACGTAGGATCTTCTGTATCATCATTCAACAGTTTTCAGACTCACGACATCGCGGGTCCCACGACCGTACTTTTTGATCGCGTATGAAATTCTTCGTGATTACGCGTGAGCAAACCGCTTGCATACCAATCTGCCCGGATCTGCGCCAGTAGCTCATATGATATCTGTCAGCCAACAAGTGCCGCCGGGTTTATCCGTAAATAATAGTTAAACCATTTCACGTAGTCGAAATTGTTTTCTTTCATTTCGCCAAATCCCGACCAGTCTGCTCAAATTGATTTCACTGCAGGCGGCTTTGTGCCCTTTCATTTCAACATCAAACAAAGCTTTTTGCTGGCCTTCCTTTTCCATTCGATTACTCTACTCAATTAGCTTTTGATCGACGATGTACAACCAAAACTGAATTATTCATAAAAAGAGACAAATCATTTTTTGCAGAACTTTGTTAATTGAATCTTCGCTGTGTGTTTCTGATAAAAGTCACTCGCTCATATTACATAAGTTGACTAAAGTTTAGAAGATTATTTTCTTTTCCAGTGTACTAGTAGTTCTATGAACAGTAGACCTCGCGTATAAAAAGGTACATTTCTAATTTTCTCTTATTTAATAAATCAAAACAAAAATTGCCTCAAAAATTTATCGATATTCACAGTAAGATTTGTGCGACAGTATCTAAATACCTGCCTTTTAGTTCTATCGGATGAATCCATCCCTCCCGCTGCGGTGCAAGGCGAAGGGTCGGGAAGGGTCTAGGCTAGGTAAACAAACGCATTAGCCGCCAAGACCTAGACAAACCTCACCCCATGAACCCGGGTGTTAAGTCACCAAACGCCGTTGTTATTTGAAACTCGATGAAACGAAAAATCGACACTAAAAAGGGTCAAACACATACATCTATAGGATTTGGCCTGCGAGAATCGTTCTCTTCTTTGTGCGGTGCTTCGTGGCCTCCCCACTCTAGTCTTCTTTAGTTTTCTGAAAGTTTTGTTTTTACCGCGTGTGAACTCTACACAATTTTTTTTTTAACAAAAGAGGTAAGTTGTCGGGTAGATAGTACGAATACTTAAGATTTGTAGAGTCACCTGGTCTAACCCTACCACCCTGATCTGATCTTGTTAAGCTAAGAATTTGCTTCCCAACACCCTTCTGATAAAATTCACTACATTCACACAATAACACGTTTCCAAGTACGAAGACGGAAGACATATCGATTAACACTCGATTCACAACAAGTATGGAAAAACGCAAAAGAAATACACGAAAATCATCGTTTGACTATCCTAACAAAACTTCTGTTAAAAATCTGAATCCACTTACATCGGAATATCTTATCTTCACCATCTTGTTTTAATGTGATTACTGCACAAGAGTTCCGATAGACCAGTTTCAGTGGGTCTATGGTAGATTCAAAAGTGTTGGTACCTAGCGTTCATCCTTGTCCCTTCATCCTTGTTCCTTCATCCTTGTTCCTTCATCCTTCATCCGTTCATCCTTCATCCTTCATCCTTTTTCCGAAATTGTAATTCCTACCCATAAACACTTTTTTTCCCTACCTACCTTATGCCGACTAAATACAATCAAGTGTCATCAACTTCCTGACAACGCGTATTGTAAGTGTTGATTACGGAGCCCTTCTTCGACCGTGTCAAAACAGATGAGAACCATCATGAGGTCGCGAGTTTAGTGGCGAATGTGATGAACCAGCGGAATTTAGACAAGCGAAGGAAGAAAACAGGCAGAATCGGCAATCCTTCATTATCCCCATTCGCTTTAAGGGTATCTCTTTTAAGTTTCCAACAAATATTGTGAGGGTAGAGAGAGAAGAAATTCGACTTTTTTTTTACATGAGCTCCACACAGGAGGCCTGTGCCTCATGTCATCTTTGTCATCTTTGGGGATGCTGTGTGGAGTTTTTTTTAAGGAAAGGAAGGAGAGAAGAGTTCTAGGAAAGAAAAGGGTTTAAGGGGCGGGTAGCAATCTGGGGTTCAGTGTGTCTTGGTCATCCGCCTTCAGACCTAGACAAACCTTCTCCATGAACCCGGGCACCCCTGCTAAATCACCAAACGTAGCGAACCACTTGGGGTGACCTATGGCAGAGGTGTTGGTTACCCAATAAAGGTTCCCGGGGCGGCGGTACCCATTCCCGCCTCCCAAATTGTACTACACCATTACTACTACATCCTTTACGACTACAGCCATTTCATCATTGAATGGTGGCCAAATAACTATTACAAAATCGCTGTAGAACTATACGAAATAACATTTCCGCTAAAATTCTAGATAGGGTTCAGGAATATCTTCAGATGCAAACATTTCAAATAACACCAAAATAAAATTTTTGAAAATGCAATTTATTACCAACTGAAACAAGATTTTCAAATACTTAAAATGTTCCCCCTTCGAATACGTATTATTTCCTCAGTTCACAGCCCATCAATGCAATTACCCTTTCTCCGAGGTCGGGGTCTTTTTACGGGGAACCCATTTAAATTCCCGCTTTTGCCATCATTCCCTTTGTTCAAAAAACAATTTCGCATTTCATCTCAAAAATCTTTCTGAATTCACCATAAAGTGTTTATTTTGGTTTGTCTGTTAAAAGGAAAAACAATTTCTCAAGTTCGTTCGCGAAATTATAATGTAAGCGAATTGTATAAATCGGGAAACTTATTGGAAAGCAAACCTTCAATAATAATGTAATGATTGAATTACTCCTATTCTTGGAATTGTTTTACTCAATGATATTACACGGTGTGCAAAAACAATTAATAGAATTCAATAGAAATTATTTGTTTCGAAGTGATACGACCTACAATTTATTCGCTGCACGTAAAGCCTCGAAGACATTGAGCGAGTTTACAAGCTACTATCTGGGAAATTCAATATCTGTTAGTAAACTCACTCAGTGTTATCGTATTGCTTGCTAACTAGCAGATTGTGGACAATCTACGAAAAAAGTTGAAAGGCGGTCAACTTTACTCGCTACTCGCTTAAGATGGCGGCCTACCAACAGCTGATTTCGTAACTGTCAGAACTAGTTCGCGCGGGAGCCATATTTCTCGCTACTGGCTAACTGCGAGATCAAGTTTTTTACAAAACGTTGAACGATTCGGTTCGCGGGAGTCATTATTTTAGCTGCTATTGTCGCTACTGAGGAGTAGACATTTCTATACACACAACAGTTTGTGTGTCATCATGACAATCTCACTCGCCGATTCACCTGCTTTTAAACTTACCGTCTAGTAGCTTGTAAACTCGCTGAATGTAATCGAGGCTTAAGACAGTGATGGATACTCAGTATCGCCCTATTGAAAGACCACCGATCAGAATCAAAATATTGCTCTAAATGACTTTAGCCGTATTTTTAATTTATATGTATAGCCAAATACTTTTTATAGAGAAAGCCACAAGCCAAAATTGTGTACGTTCTTAGTGTGCCTTATATCGCCACGAAAATAGTTAATAGTCATCAAAATTGCTTGGCAAACGGAGTTTGCAAACGCATGATAAAAGTAGTTTTTATTTATTTTGTGAATAAATTTATAAAAAAATAACAATATGTTATTGAAAATAATCCGTTAATAATAATACTCAGACATAATATATTTTTTTGAAGTTGTTGATTGTCTTGTTCATACATTTCTAATGAAAAAAATAATTTTTTGGTGGTTTATGCTTATATTTTTTTAATAAAGTAATTAACAACTTAATTTTAATTCCACTCAAGCGAAATGGTAGGAAAATCTTCCATGTATCCAAAACATTTTTTTAGGTATTCATATAAAAACCAAAACCATTCGTAATAATAATTAGACTAAAATAGTGATTTCATGATAAGCTTTGCCTTTTTTATTACCACTCCCAATCATCTTTATCCAATGAGATCACTGCATCCCTAAGTGGGATACGATGTGAGGCTGAATTTTATGAAGGAAAGGGATGGTGACGGGGAATAAAGTTGGGAATGCACCTGGCTGTTCAGATCTGGTCACCAAACACGACTAAACCATTTCAAATAACGTTTCAATTCTGAATGGTGGTCTCACACCAGGGTGAAATTTAGAGTATATAACTCTGTAATGTGCCACAAATGTACTATTAATTATTTTACATGCATAAATTGTGAAATAACACAACATTCTCAAATATTTGCGCACGCCTGGAGATGAACCCGCGACCTTCGCATTGCTAGTCGAGAGCCTTACCCCTCGAAAACCTAAATCCGTCGAACCTTAACCTTTATCTCGTCAACGTTCCTCATTCGGGGCTGCCGCTGACCCACTCACCCCCGCGAGTTGAGGTTCTCATGCATTATTCACATAAACTTAAAAAAACCTGCTTCGTGTAAAATAATATTTTTCTCTTATTCTGATATAAAAGTAAGATATTTTCGTAAACGGTTTTGTATCTATTCTTGTTTTTATTTAATTTTAATTTATTCGCAATTTTTATTTTCTGAAAAAAAATAATTTTTTAAAGATCAAAGTTCGCTGAAGAAATTGCCATCGACAGTTGGTTGACCCGCTAGTCGTCTGATTGGGCAATTCAGATGCCCCGATCACTCTTTATTTGACAAACAACTCTGAATTTTAATCGACCAGAAGTGTGAAATTATGTTAAAATGAAAAGAAAAATGTCATAAATTTTATTTACTGAGCGATTTCGCATTTTTCGATTTTGAATCAGAGAGAGCAGCCGGATTAAAACTGGTTTTCTCGAACTTGGGACCAATGACTGACATTTTATCATAAGCATTTTCTAAAAAAACATCCATAAATTAAGTTAATATTGACTGAAGTGAAACCAGTACGATTTGCTAGAATACGTTGATGTTTTAAAAATAAACATCTTCACCACAACTCTAGAATTAATATGTTTATGATTAAATGTGTGGTGTTCTTCGCGAGAAGTGAAGAGGTATTTTTCAAGTTTTTTTTAACTTGACCATGAATGTCAAAACACTGTCTCGTCACCGCTGTAATACATTAAAAATGATATAAATTCTATTGTATATATTGTTTTTATCGAACATCGAACCGATAATACGGACTTAATGTATTTTTAACCACTCCGGTCTATCGTCTTTGTGCAAGTTTTTTGTCTTAAACGAACTGTCAGATTTATAAAAAAAATATGTTATTTCCGGTGATAAAATATGCTTTCAAATTGTATTATTACAAATAAATATTAAAAATTAGGATGCAAACATAAAAAAATTGTATAAATGACTCATGTGATGATTTTTGTGAAAAAATTACTAAAATCACATTCAACGTAAAAAGGAACACTTATTTTATTAGACAAATGTATAATAAACGATTTTATCACCTCATTTTCTTACCATTTCATACAAAAATATTTAATAAAATATTAACTAGGTCTAACGGCGCGTATGCATTTTGGCAGGTGAAAACTGTTTCTACAAAATAAGTATTTTTTTATTTATTTTTGTGGACAACTTTCAATAGAAATGTGAAGCGTGGTTTATTAAAGATATTCGCCTTTGTGTTTTAAGGTTGTCACTAAAACAAAACGGAGTTATACCCATTTCTGTGGGAACACACGCATTAGCTTGAAAACTAGCTTATTGTACTTTACTACTATTGATATATTGTCTTGAAAACAAGGTTAGGGGTCGGAGTGGTTATATGGTTTAAGTTTCTCCGGTTGTGATTGTGATTAAGATTTCCACGGCCAATAGTTTTTAAATTTTGGTATAGTGATCGGTGTTTTTTTTACATCAACTCCAGACTGAAGGCCCTGATAAAAATAATTTCCCTCAAGGTCCATGCCATATTTTCCTATGTCTATGTTTGAACATACCTCTGTTGTGGAAGTTAAAAACAGAGGCTGGCAAATAGTTTGACAGCCGACTATTGAAATCAAGAACGGGTCGATGTCATGTGGGAACGCGCTTTTGGCGTATTTCCCGACTAAGGGATCAATTATTCTCGTGTTGGGTTTAATTCTACCTCTAGGACAGATAAACCGTTTGTTGGTCCGTCTGCCGGAATTTTTTTTCTCACTTCGGGTAAAATTGCTTAAACTAATATCGATATTTTTCCCGGAACAGATAATCGATTTCATCCCAATTTCTAGGCATACTTTGTCGACTGTATTATAAAATAATATAAATATAATTTCTTAAAATAAATATAATTTCTTAAAATGCCTTTTTTCAATTTTAACCTTGGAACTAAATAACTTTTTTATAAAATCATTTGGGTAGGAACATTTCATGCCATATTATTTATTGTACTAACTATCGATGTTTAAACTATCGAACCACTTCTATTATATTATGAATAAGAAAAAAATGTTGACGTGTTTCGAGAGCCAAAAATAACATGGTGATCAAAGTTACCTTTCGGAGTGGGGAACTTTGAATAACCTACCATTTTTATAAGCTTTTCAAAAAAACACGTGTTCGAGTATTTAAGAACATGGTTGAATAAATATATCCATTCACGTTGTTAAATTTTACAATGTAAATTAAACGAAACTATTTTTATAATTGTTGTGGAATTTATAAAAGGTATTAACATTTTTCTGTCTGAAAATATCTAAAAAATAGCTTCATAATTCAACCATCAACATGTCTAAATTTAACTAGAAACCAACTAATTTGACAATAATTTGAAGCGTCATTGAATTCACGTTGCCCGAAAACAAATCATTATAAAGCGAATAATTTCTATCTATAATAAATCTAGGTGGTTGCGAGAATTATGCAGATATCCGAGATGATCAAAGACGCCCCTCGATTTAAAATTCGCCTCATATTATGGTTAATAAAAAGGGTGCATGATCACAGCATTGGTTGACTGTTTCAAATAAAATCCTTGACACTATTCTCTGATAGAGCCGAGAGTGGTGAAGAACTCCGTTCTCCACAAAGCAACAAAGCTAGCGATGCTTTGAGCGAGCTTGCTTTGCAAAAAAAACTCCTCCACCAGAAAACGATTTATTGTGATAGGCATTAACTACCCACTTAATTTGTAACATTATCTCCTGTGCTTTGTAACTGTCCTTTTTCACAAAGAGAGTCACAAGTGCCCGGAGCTAGTGGGACAATCGCAACCCCAACTTTAACAATGTTGGAAGGTTGATGGAATTTGGGAAGACGAAGGTTTAGGATGTACCAAGTTATTTAGATTTGGTCTCATGGCTGAAGTCATTTCAAGCAACGATTTTGAATTGTGGTATCTCATTGAGAGTATCTACCACCCTGGACGTGGTATTTTAATTAGAATGATGTTATAGTAATGAGAATAGAAAGGAATAAAAATATTGAGTCTTGCGAAATACATAGGTATCGGATATAATTGGAGGAGATGTTAGGTGTTTGTATATAAAGAAAGCAAGGTAAAAGGAAAAAAACTTGGAATTTAGCATAAAGGAAAAGGGAAATGTTCAATATCTATACATCTACAATCTCAATTCGATCAACGTTTTGAACAAGATAACTACTATAACTGTTGCCAAATACCTACACGTGCGAACTTTTTCTTACATTCACTAATTTAATATCGTAAGTACACGTATAAACCTGCATCATGTTGGCAAGCTGTCTCCGCCAAGTACCTACGCAAACATATTACGCCATGCATTTTAGAACATATGTGTGTATGCTCATGCCGGTGATTGAGTGAGTGTCATGAGTTTTTGTCTACGTCAATATATCACGTGTTGATTTCAGTATTACGCAGGTCAACCATTAAGCCAGAATTGTAAGGCAAACACCAAAATTGTGTCGTTTTTGATCCCAAACTGACATTCTCTGACCACATATCGCAGCACACTCAGTTTTGATACAAACTTCTTGGGTTCATCATCAGGTCATGCAAACAATTTAAAAACCAAGAAGTTAAGCTAGCGTTGATGGGAAGCAAGCTGGAGTACGCGAGCGATGTTTGGGCACCACACTACCGAAAGTACATTGATTTGTTGGAGAAAACTAGAAGAAATTTCTCAGGTATGTCTGTATGTGGACGCATGGAACATTTCCAAGGTTCATGCACCATGTTAACTTCCTTGAGGTGAGCCTGAAAACTAGGCGGAAAGATAGTATAGCTATTATATCTTGAACAATTTTATCGAGAGCCCATTCCTCTTGGGATACTATTTATATATATACTACAGTCGCTGTCGATACCTTGACATGTTCAAAGTAGCGAACAGCAGAACGGATGTCCTGGCAAAGCACAGCATGACAAGGGGAGTGGTGTTGTTAAATGAACTGGCAAACCATTTGAATTTAATTGACTGTTGTCTAAATGCTTTAAAACTATTATTGAAGAGTCACCTGTTTAAATGCTGATATGGCAAATAAATTGCAATGTAATTGGAATAATATTCTGTTGCTCAATAATAATAAAATATTTGATTTGGTAGCATTTATTAGCTATTTAGAAACATTAATCACTGTTATTGACAAAATTGTCGATTATCTGCATCATTGTTGTCAAACTGTTTTCATCGATCGTCGACCCACAATTTGAACTTTAAATCCCTCTAGCCCTGCGATTTCAGCTATGTATTGTCTTTCACATTCCGTCAAAATGGTTAATTTTTGATTCCTATTTCGAGTTGCGCCGCCGAAATAACCGCCAGTAAATTCAATAACGCCGCCCTACAGATGTGTGAGAACTTTCTTTGGGTTTGTGTCGATCCGGTTCGACGGACCAACACTGAACAGATAATCTCAGAAAGTGTCATTTGTACTGATTTTAAAGAGATTTCATTACGTAAGCATTTTTGTAAGAAGAAAGAAGTAGAAAGAAGTGCCAGAAATAAACTCAATTTTCGGCGGTGAAATCGATCAAATATATTCAAATATTCAAATAATTATTTAATTCTTTCTTAAACTTTTAGATCTGTAACAGAATTTCAATGACCTCACAGGAAAATAATTTCCCTGAGGGTCTATGTGGTTTATTTAGGAAAAGGAAGGTGAGGAAGTTCTGAGAAGGAAATAGGTATGAATCTGGGGGTCACCGTGTCCAGGAGTGTAGGACGTATGAATCCATCTCCTCCAATCCATCCCGATCTCCTCAAAAGTCTCTCTAGATCCGGCCCGCCACGCAGTAGGTGGTCAGACGCATCGGCCGCCCAAGACCTGGACAAACCTCTTCCCATAAATTCGGGCACCCCTGCTAAGTCACCAAACTACTGGGGGTAATTTATGGCAGAGGTGTTGATTATTCAATAAATGGTTCCCGGGGCAGCGGACCCATAGCCGCTTTCCAAAATAAAATACCTCTCTGGATCTGATGTAAATTGGCGACATCAGTTTTCTTTTGAATCGGTTTGGATGATACATACATCTGTTCACTGCTCACTAGACACTTCTATTCGTGTATTTCTTCAGTGGGCCACCCGCTGCTGTGCAACCTGCATTCCTCTAGCTCTCGAATAATGATATAAGTTTCTAAAAAAGCACTTTTGCACCGTGGAGCCGTCGAGAATGCCGAGTGCCGCGCTGCTCCAAAACCACCTCAACCAAGGCCAGAACACTGAATTAAATTGGCCTGCTATTTATAAAAGATCTTCCTACACAATCACATTATTCAAGTCATTATACCTTACAGACATAACAACTTCATTAAAGCACGTATATTTCTTATGTGTGAATGTCGACATATAAATAATAACAGGCCAAGTTAATTCGGTGTCCAGGCCTGGGTTGAGATGGTTTTTCCTCTTGCCGGGCGCCGGGGCGTGGAGGTCAGGCGTGCCGCCTCACTGGACATTTCATTAAAACTACACACAGTCAAAAGCCAGTGTTCGTGTACAGTGCTTAGTTCTCAACGTTCAGTGTTGAGTTGTTGCTGGAGTTCGCTAAAAACATTAAGAGAAAGTCGATGATCTCATTTGCCTGCCTGGAATTCAATACATAATACCTACAATATTAATTAGCAAGCACATATAACTTATCGTTATTTAGTTAGGCTTAGCCGCAGAACTTCCTCGGGCGACCCCGACGATTTCTGCCAATCACTTCCGCGTCTTATATTCTCCATGCATCTCTATTCGCTCTATCTAAGTTACCCTTTCTTCACGTTTTTCATTACGCTTACCTACATCAGCATTGCAATTTTACCTAAACCGCACATTACTTGATGGCCTCCGTGGTCGAGAAGTAAGGCTCTCGACTAGCAAACGGTTTTAATCTAATAATTTTTATTTTTTTAATTTGTGTTATTTCATAATTAATTAATTAAAAAAAAAGAGTGGTAGAAGTGAAACCTTCACAAAACTAAAGGAGACAAAAGGAGACTACAAAGCACCGCAGAAAAGGAGACCGATAGGCTACGCTGCACCGCACAAAGAGGAGACCATTATACTATCTCATTCTCTCACACGCTAAATCCTATAGATGTGTATGTGTTTGTCTCTTTTTAGTGTCGTTTTTTCGTTTCTTTGAGTTTCAAATCGCAACGTGCTAAAGAAGTTTTCACTTCAAAAATATATACATACAGTATATTTGTGGCACGTTCCGAAATAGAAGATTCTCTCAGTATTGCCCTGGTGTAAGACCACCATTCAGAATTGAAACGTTGCTTCAAATAGCTTTATCGGTGTTTGGTGACCAGATCTGAACAGCTAGATACTCCCCCACTTTCCTCTTCCCCATCTCCTTCCTCTTCTCACTATCTTCAGCCTCATAACATACTTCCAATTGGGGATGCTAAATGCTATAATCCCACTTGCTTGTAATGGGAGCACCTGCACATTCTGTCAAGATCTCAATTCTACTGCATTCATTTAATTCTACTTTCAATCTTCTTCTGACAGTTCCATGCCTCACTTCCAATCATCAGAGTTCAATCAACACTACATTTTGGACTGCTGACTTCGCTTCTTTGAATAATTTTTATCGGCGCTAATCGCGTTCATTTCTGCATTAATAGAGTAACTTTAATATCCCCTTTATTTCGAGCCCAAATCACTCTTGCGCAACAAAACTTATTTTAAGAACAGAATAAATTTATATCATGAAATCTTTTCCTGTCACTTGCCATTTTATGTTGTCATATTTAAACAGGTGGTAAGAGCGTCGTTGTTTAATATTCAGTAATGCAAAAATTGAACGTTACACGATTTTGAAAAGAGTTTTGAACAATATTTAACGAAGGATAAGTTACTTTCGCAACTCATTAAAATGTCGCGAGAATATTGTAGTATTTGTGAAGCTGAAAGTTTTCTTCGAAAGTATTTGTTTCAGAATATTTTAGACACGATCAGAAATTAATCTTTCGTATGGACACTGCTAGTAAACCAGAACATTTTGGTACTTACCTGATTTTTAAATTGTTTCTACGATCAGTTCATAACAAACCGAAGTCTCAAGTTCAATGAACAGGAAATATAATTTATTTTGATTTGTCATGCGTTAGAAATATTAACACTGAAATATTAACAATTCAAGATTATCGAGGAGAATGTTTAGAAAAAGATAAATGACCAAGATTCTATATAAAATTTTTGCAGCAAGCAGTCGCTTTGTGATATGAAATGTTTAATTAAATGAAGCAATTACGTTGTTTATGACAACGATTTTTTTTTAATACCGACCGGTTTCGCTTAACACAAGCATCATCAGGGTATAAATTAAACTGCTCAACAAATACATTGTGTGAGCAATCCCTATATTAGGGATATTTCCCATAAACTCATAAAAGCCCCACTCGGGGTTATAAACAAAGTAATTGTTTATTTCATTTAAGTTAATTCTTGTATTAATAATTAGTATATTAAGATAATACTTTATGTAGGAAATATTTACCATACTTTTACATAATTTTTTTTTCGCAAGGACTTTTGTTCCCAATGAATCTTCCTTATGTTGCTGACACACTTGCGCTGTACTCTCGTGGTTCGGCCTGTTTCAGCACATCGATCGCATACAAGAGGTCTAACCTGGTTGATTGAAAATACCCTATATCTATATCAATACGATATTGACCAAATCCAACATATGTGGCTAGTTATCAATATTTACAATCACGGCCAACAATTCGGTAATATCGGTTCGGCGGTCAATGGTGAAACCGTACTCGGAACATCGATATAAAATCATCGAAAGTTACGCCTATCGATCCAATATTGTAAATTTCTCGATTTTACCGTGCTAGTTCCCGCCAATTCTAAAAAATTAAATATAATTGAAACCCGATAAGACAGAGAGATACTCAAGAACCTCCCTTAATCAATTTCCACGGGACGGACGTAATAATATTATTTGTTTCTTTATGTTATTAGTGTTTACGGTATTACCAAACGGAAAAGCAATCTGTTTGCTCAAAAGGATGAACTAATCCCCTTAGGTTCGCGAGTACTTCAGTAATCAGTGGCGGGTACATTTCTTCGACGTTTTCTTGCGCGACCACTGCCTTCAGAGTAGATAGTCATTAAAGAGATACATCTGTAGAAGTGTTTTGTGGGAGTTTCTTTGTGCCCGAAGTAAAGTAAATTTTTTCTTCCCTTTTGTCAATCATTTTTTCATCTTTTTTTATTTGAAATCGCACAAGGCCCAACTGATCTTAACTATCCGTCGCCATAGATGGATACGGATATCCATCCCCAAGTGGAGAAGTTAAGGAGATGGGGAAATTGAGAATGTAGTAAAACGAAGGTTGGGAATTCAGATCTGGTACCAAAAACTGTTTAATTCATAAAACTAACAATAGGTAGGTAGAGAGGACCGCCAAGCAACTCGGTTTTGGCACACACTCCTTGACTCGTTCACATTCGTCAGTCAGTCAGCCAGAGGAAGGTACAGACCAGTTCCATGCCTCACAGCTAAACATCAGGGTAGGTACTATTGTCCAACGTCTTTGGGCATTTTTTGTTTAAGTAACATTACGATTATGAATAATGGTCTTTCACCAGGCCTATGTGAAATATATCTTCTACTCTCTTGAAATGCTATGTCATACCTGAAAACCGTAGCCTTCGTAAAACTTTAACCTTAGACGTCACGTAGGGAGGTTCTAAAAAATAGTAAATTATTCTTTAAATAACCTTAAAACTATTTTAGTTTGTATATATTATAAAATAAATATGTGTTTATTGAAAGCGGAGACTGGTTAGGTACAGTTTCCGTGAGCACTTAGGCCGTAGGCCCATTATGTATCTCCTATTTTACTTCAATCCTTTAACAGTAACCCGGTCCCTTTTATAAAGTTCACCAAGGTTGTCATTGAATTTGGCTGAGTTCTAGATTCACAATCATTGCAGGTATCTGGTCTAGTCCCCAACAGAGCAGAACGTTGCACCATAGGTGAATTGGGGTCTCTTCGTTATCTTCACATTTCCTGCGTGTATCGGTGTTTTCCACTCCCGAAAATTGCATGTGTCTGCTTAGAAGGCAGTATCCCGTTAGTGGTCCCACCAGTTCCCTCAGTGAGATTCTATCTTTATCGACGAGTCAGTCGCCTGGTTCGTCTAGTGATCCGTTTAGGAGTTCTTTAAATTGCTTCATTCCGGGTGCCTTCTCTCATTTCTTCCAATGCTGGAATTTGACGCCAATGGTAATTTGTACACTTATTAAAGAATGTAAAAATAAGTAATCTTGTAATCGTTAGAATAAGCAAAATAATAATGGTTTTCATTGACTTTATTTGGCTGTATTAAGAATCGAAATGTCTTATGCAAATTGACCACAACCGTTTTCTTCTAGGGATAATATATTCAGTGCGGATAGTTACTTGATACTTCAGACTGAGTTCGTGTTTGTGAGTAATTGCTACTTATGTTATGATATCACCTCCCTGTCCACGACAACGCGACAAAAACTATCAAGATCCTGCATCAGGTGTGTAAAATTGGTTGCCCGCGGACCACCTGCGTCCTCCTTACAAAAACGAAACCCATAACCTGACCTGTATGAAAAGGAGAGTAAATTGATTACCCACCATAAGCATCGAATTCGGTTTGTCAAAATCTGCATGCGTCCTAACCACTGGACTATAGGGCCCCTATTTTTTCATCAAATATATACTTACCACTTTATCCAAATAAAACTTTAAAAAATATTAAACTTTTACTTTTACATCCAGACGTAAACCTTTATTAAGTGAACACCGAATAGTAATCGTCAAAACTTAACGATTTTTTTTCATTTCGTTCAGTGTTCAAAATTTACCTAATTATTTTGTGATAATATCTTGATTTAGAAAAGGTTGCTTACAACTGTCCTAAAGCACTTAACGGCTAAGCATTGTGTTAGAACGACAAAGAATTTATGTGGAAATCAAGGTTAACTTTAGCATTCAATCGGCGACACCATCAGGAGCACCGCGACACCGCTCTCCTTTTTCACCGATTTAATGCGAACACCGAATTAAAACGTTTTCCCACCTTACCATCCGAGAATTTATTCGAGGAAATTAAAGTTGATGAAGCGTTCATTCTCTTCAATTCTCCAGACACCAAACATACTATAAAGTTGTATATTTATTCATTTTTAAGTAAAGGTGAGAGGAAGAGGAATATAGGATTAGTAGAGCGGATGCTCCTGATTCATTCTGTATTCTTGCAGTAATTTATAATCGTAAGCATTATTTTTGTTCGATAGTTCTGAAAAATTGTTAAGATAATCGATGCTATGAAGTTGTGTGTTACACTCTGCACGTATACGGGGATTTGGGGATATGAGTTAAGTAATGTACATAGGTACTTACATACAAGGCTCTAAAGTTTTTTTATTTTATTTCACGTATATAAAAATCGAATTCGAACTAAATTACTGTACCTTCTGTATAAATGATAACTTTGTTCTCTATTTTTCCTAGATTTATCTCAGTTAGACTATTTATGTAGATGAGGAATAGTATGGGTTCCAAGACTATGCCTTGTGGTACTCCACATCTAAAATCAACTTTGTACTGCTTTATTTATTTATTTTTAACATTTGTGATCTGTTTTCTGTGTAACTGACAAAATATTTTAGCTGTTAACCGTTTATGCCGATATTTTAAAGTTTTTGGGGTACCTAGTAAGTTATGCGATTGGCTGTCGAATACTTTTGCTGGGTATAGGAACACCCCTATCATTTTCGATCCCCCATCTACGCTTTTCGCTACGAAGATGGTTAATTCCGATAAATTAACTTATCCACTGAAGTTTCGCAATGCCAGAATAAAAAAATATCTTTTACAGTTGGTGATTGTTTCTGTTAACCGTTTTTTTTTAGCTATTCATGACGCTACTTCTCACTAAGCATAAAACGCTGCACACCTTTGCTCACACTTCTCGAAATTCTCTCTTTCATACTTATGTTAAATCAACCCTCAATTTGATTCAATTATCCTAAAGCGTTCTCGACTTCTTTCATTATACACTTTTACATTGGCCTTGCATTATATGTTTTCTCCTGGTTCATAATAGGCACGTTGTTTAAATACAAATTTGATTAAGGGATCTCTTTTCTGTTGCCATCAGTGCCATTCTTCGGGAATATCGTCATAATTCCAACGCCGACTTTTAAATTCGCTTCTACTTTAAATTTTTCACCGGTAACTATTTAATTCATTCCATCAATAATTGAATTGTATTGAATCCATTATCAAAATCATAAATAGAGAATTTCCAACAAAACCCGTTTAAAAACCAATTTATAAGCAAAGCTCCATAATAGATTGCGGGAAAATAACTCCCGTCGGAAAATCGGTATAACATTTTTATTAATTTTCGGGAGTCAAAGCAGATTGAGTTGGTTGGGGGATTTTCCCAACGAATATTTCGAAACGGCGCGTACCGGCAAACGCAGTTATATATAGTATGAAATGTTTATGTACCTACTGTGTAGGCGGTGGGTTGTGCCGAGAGAGGACGGAGTATGGAGATATGCAAATATTGCAAATATTGTTTATGCAGCGGGAGGATGAACTCGCAGGCCTTCTCAAAGAAGCGCGGTGAACTGCTTAGAGTTAAGTTTGAAATACACAAAGTGTGTGAGTATCAAAATGGGAGTAGGTGTGTCGTACCGGGTGTATTGTGTCATACTAGGAGTATTTCACTCGCGGTATATATCACACGATAAGTGTCACAATGGGAGTATGTCACACTCGGAGTGGAGTATATCACACTCGGAGAATGTCACACTGGGACTATTTCAAAGTCGGAAGAATGTCTTTCACCTCACCATATCCTCCAATTAGGGATGCCATAGTCTTTCTGGCTCGACTGGCAGACAGTCGGCAGTAGTTGCAGTACTCACATAAAAAGGCTCACTTGAAGAATATACCACTGGGGGCGTGTCACATTGGGAATAGTCTGTAATACGGGAACATTACTGAGAATGTGACGCACAAGGAGAAAGTCACACTATGATTTGGTTGTTTCAAAAAATTTTAACAATTCATCAAATATTTTAAGTTAATTTTCACGTTCTGTGAAAGTTCTATTCAATTTTAAGTATTATTTCAATTTTAGAAGCAACTGGCCTTTCATCAATTTATATTTTTAAAGAAAGTTAACAATAACAATGTGCGTGCCGCTAAAACTCAGTCCCGGTACGATCAAAGGAGTTATACGGTGTGGTAGCCCTCTTTCCCCCTTCCATGAAGAAAGTTTTCGTTTTAACCTGAAAAGCGTACTTTTGAAGACATAAGTTTCGCCCTTTAAACATTTCTATAACAGTCCAGAACATTCGAGAGCATTTGAGAGCATTCCACAACATTCCAGAACATTATTGAATATCTGTAACGTTCGGAAACATCCCAAAACATCCCAGATCATTGTGGAACATTCTAGAACACTTTCGAAAGTTGTGGAACAATGTAGACCATTCAAAACCTTTTTTGTATGGGCGGGACTGCCCATTGGAAGGGATATATAAAGCAAGATCCGTTGTGGGTTCCGAGCGTCAGTTCAATCTCATATTACCTCCCTGAGCGAAGCCGGGTACCCCAGCTAGTGATACAATAGCAGAACGAATAGATCAGAAGTGAAAACTTCAAATATTTGATAAATTGTTCAATTTTTTTTATACAACCCGTCCTAAGTGTTGTAGTCGTTTGTCGTATGCCACACTGGGAATCACCGTTGCCGCTTGGAGTTATCTAAGCCTGGATTATTCGCTGCGGGAAAAATATATGGTTTTGCATGTACAATGCAAAAGTTTTCCCGAGCCTGTCCGGAAACCTTACCTAGATATGCGGCCCGCATTGCCACAATTTTCATTCCACTCAGTGATTGCAAGTGCAAGCGAGGCTGGAGGAGGGTTGTTCACAGTAATTTATTGTTATTACCTTTACATACTTTAGAGAACTAGTTATACACATTATATTTCCACTCCAGGTTTCAAATCCGCGATCTATGGCTCTAGAACCAAGAGGATTACCTAACAAGCATGTCTCCTTTATTTTTAATAAAGTAAAACAAATCTTTGATATCGTGTTTAATATTTTGGAATATTAGGCCGAGTGACGCTTGCACATTCTTTAGCAAATGTTTCAGACAGTTACAATTTCCATCATCAGGGCAGATTGCCGAGCACTTAATGAAATCGGTCATTACTTTGGATTAGTGCCTTAGGTGCTGTAATGGCCCAAAACGCATCACGATATGTACATTTAAAAAATAAAAAAATAAAAAATAAAATATATATATATATATATATATATATATATATATATATATTTTAGCTCCACACAGGAGGCGCTGAGAAAATATTTCCCCTCAGGGCCTACGTATGTCATCTTTGGGAATGCTGTGTGGAGGGACTTTTAGGAAAAGGAAGGAGGGAGGTTCTGGGAAGGAAAAAAGGTATGAGGGGTGGGTATCTGGGGTTAGTGTGTCCATGAGTGACGGAAGTATGAATCTACCCTATCACTGCGGTGCAAGGCGATGTGCTCGATCGGTGGAAAGATCTCCCTTAACCGGTCTCTCCCAATCCGGCTTGTCACGCAGTTGGTGGGCAGACGCATTTGTTGCCAAGACCCGGACAAACCTCACTCCGTAAACCCGGGCACCCCTGCTAAGTCACCAAACGTAGCGAATCAGTCAGGGGTGACCTACGGCAGAGGTGTTGGTAATCCAATAAATAGTTCCCGCCTCCCAAATTTTCTAAAAATAAAGACATTCTTCACCACAATCTACACATCTTCCCTGATGGTGGACTCCGTAACATTGTCCAGAACGTCCGAGGTAGCGCAACACGTTGTAATATCCCAAAAATAATCTTGACAATATTTTGGCCGTAAAAATCTCAAGTCATATCCTCCAAATCACTAATAATTCTCAATGGCCATAATCTGAAATCAAAATGGTACAGAGGAGTACATATTTGTACTGTATTTGTGCATCAGTTCACTTTATGAAGTGGAGTGACATCAATCTGTTTTCGCTGCCCTTTTAGGCTAATTAATTTGTCACGTTTTGTAACCATAAGCGTTAGTTGTTGAGGGCTTATGGATTAATTGAATTCGCACCGTGTTGTGTTTCCGCCGGCGCGGCGGCTGATAATACTCAATGCCAGCTGAACGTTTATCGATTCGAGCCTGAAACCCACAGGAATTAAACTAACAAAGGAAGCTTTAAAAAGTTTGAACACGTGACGATGATTGAATTAAAATGCACAATGGATCATGACGTAGATTTATGTATATAATATTGAAGTGAAAACTTCTTTAGCACCGTTGTGATTTAAAACTCGGGAAACGAAAAAAGCTGCACTAAAAAGCGATAAACACACACATCGAATCGACCGGTCAGTGGTTGAGTGGGCATCGCGTTTGGGTCCCACCTGGGCTTCGCGTGTTTGATTCCTCGACTGGCTAAGTCCTCCATCACGACTCAAGCAACATTTCCGGCTTACTGTGGTGGTAGTAGGAGATTTTCAAACATTGTTGAGTTATTCGTAACCACAGAATGTTTGTCTTTCTTTTTAAGAAAAAAAATATATATATATATATCGGTCTCCTCTTTGTGCGGTGCTACTTAGTCTCCCCACTCTCGTCTACTTTAGCTTTCTGAACGTTTCACTTCTACCGCGCACATTCTGATATTTTTGTTTTTGTGTAGCACTGAATATGCAAACCGATTAAATAGTGTATGTTTAGTGTAAATTTTTATGCGATAAAAAACATTGAAATTCCAAAAAAAATATTTTTTAATTCTACCATCACATAAAATCACCTCCTGAAGTTTGTGCACTTTACCCCCGGACACCCTATAATATATATGTTAAATAACTTTTTTTAAAGTCGATAGAAGTGTGTCTTGGGTATTTCCAGCGTGCCCGAAATAAGCTCGTTTTCGACTTACTTTTGTTGAAATTGTTGAACGAAAAAAAAGTTTTAATTTTATCTTGAGCAAAACCAAATGTATTTGTTCTTTTCGGGGCCTATTAGTCAAAAGGTCTTTTTTTAAATTGGCGACTTCGTTATTTAATATTCCTTCAAATTATTTCTTTCCTTTTTTCCACTGGAAAGTTTTTAGACAACGGACACAGTGTGTCAAATTGAATTATTTAATAATAGCCCGGGAGAGCTATTTCAAAGTGTTATCTCTATCAAAGTGGATTATTGATAGAAACAACACTTCAGTCTCCATGGTTTGGAATTGAATACTTACAGTGGAAACTAAGCAAGCAAGCCAGCAGCACTAGACTTCTATTATAGTCGATGAATATTATAATGTTCGTCCAAGCAATATAAAATGTGGTTATAGTGTTTCCAATAATTGGATGGGTGTGAACAATGTAAATGCTTAATACATAATCAGTTAAGAAATTTGGTATTTCGTAGTCAGGTACTAAACAACCTAACTTAATAAATTATCTTTCTATTTAGAAATGTTTTTCTTTAATGTGATAGATGGAGAAAATCCTATCAGATGGGAGTTAAGTTTGACAATGGCATCCCAATTTAGAGAATTACTGTTGAAATCGAGGCATTTGGGAAGAAGAAATGGAAGAGAAAGATTGGAATGTATTTTTCTTTCAGATCTGGTATCTATCGTTCTTCTTCTTCTATCATGCCTAATCTTTCGGAGATTAGATATCATCAGGGCAATATTTACCCTATGACTATATGCAGCCTAAAACAACTCATCAGCACGTTGCTTTAGAAGCCAATAAATTTTGAGCTTGATGAAGGCCTGAATCTTCTTTGGATTATTAATGTATAATCATTGAAGAAGAAAATAACACTTTTAATCTAAATGAAAATATGAAAGAGAACAAGACACAGAAAAATATAAAAAGACAATGGTCGCAACTGGGACTCGAACCCAGACCTCTCGTCTAACCGGGACGTGCGCGTTAACCAATTTCGCTATTGCCACCTTCTGTCAAACCGTCAAATTTGTCAATCTCATATTTCAAATATGTAAAATCAACAATATTATCTTCAACTAGTTCTTTTTTCAATATTGTGTCTAGTTCTCTTTCATATTTTCATTTAGATTATAAGTGTTATCTTCTTCTTCAATGATATATTACGTTTATGGGAATAACCTTCAAAAGTTATAAAAAGAGAGTTTTTCTTATAAAAAATTGAATTGTATAATCGTTTACAAATAATCGTTTATAATCGTTTACCCTTTCTTTCTGTTTTCTCTTTCTCTGCAGAATATTATATTTGACACTACTATGTTTTATATTTCATTTTGATTATTATTATTTCTGTTATCACCACATCCGTCTAGTAAAATCTTGATTAAAAATTGATTACTCATGCTGTGACCATTTCTAATTGGAGTGTTAATATGTGTTGGAGTGTTATGTTGGAGTGTTAATGTAATATAGCAACGGCAATTCAATTATTGTAATAATTGTTAACACTCTGTAAATGTTTCAAACAATAAATAAAGTCCTTTAAATGTGATCAAATCGCAGTTTTAACAATTTGAAAGATAATTTGAGAGACGTGAGCGATTCTAAAAGTAGATACTGTCTTCCACTGTTTACCTAGTATTTCTGAAATAATCCACGGATTAAATTACAGATAATAAATAGATTTCCAATCCACCATCCAATATTATCCTCTATTTTCTCCCCTAGCACGAGCCATTCTATAAACAACGTTCCTGTGAGCTTTTCTAAGAAATGCAACGTCAATTTATCGCTTTATTGCAGCTGACCATAGCCAAGCAATAACGTCTTGTTTGATAAACGCTCATAGTTCATTTTTAAGTGTCCTGGGTGCTTTATGGCCGCTCTGCGAGACACATTCCGTATAATATCACCTTCTTTGTTTCACCAGTACATAGCTTTTGCTATTGAATAGCACAATGAATGTGATTATAGCGTATTTCAATAGTATAAAAGAATCCTTTATGAATACCGCGATATGGCGATGTGGGTTACAGTTCAGTTGCGTACAGCTACAACATATTATTACAATACACAACGATTAGAGACCGGCGCGGCGTGGTGTTGCTTAGTAATTTATTACAAAATTTTATCAATCAAGGAATACCCCAAGGTTGCTAGTTAATACCTATTTTATTAAGAATTCACATCATCGTAACTAACTAATCAACTAACCAACCATCATGCCGTTTCCCGCAGGGGTAGGCAGAGAAGACGGACCGCCAAACAACTTGGTCTTGGCACACACTCTTTGCCTCACTCATATTCACACATCGTCTCGTACACATTCTTCTATTATTCTGACTTTTGACATGGCCAGACTCAAGGATCTGATTCACTTGATCGTGCCATGTCTTCCTCGGGCGTCCCCGACTTCTTCTACCATTCACATTTGCGTCATATATTCTTCTTACACTATTTTCTTCGTTCTTTCGCTCTACATGTCCAAACCTTCTGTGGATCCCTTTATTAATTTAACTCATTATGCCTTGCATTCTTCGCGGATCTTCACATTTCTCACATGATCACACACGGTTTTACCTTACATACGTCTCAGGAATCTCATTTCAACAGATTCAGTTAACTTTCATCCTTCCTCTGCCAGTTCCATGCCTCACTGCCAAACATCGGGAAGGTACGCTAGCACTCCATTGTGGACTGCAAGCTTCGCTTCTTTTGACAGTCTTTTTTTATTAGCGCCAATGGCATTCAGTCCTCAATTAATGGATTACCTGCATTTACCCTCATTGTATACATTTGAAAAAATATTGTACTTATCTGCAATCTACAATGTTTTAACAATTTTGTTATAAATTTGCTTTAGTTCCTCATGTAACGTTAACATCGTAACGGTAGCTATTTTTCAAAGTTAGTCAACTTAATTTGTTTCTTCAAATTGTATTTTTTGTAGCGTATTATTAATATGTATCTATAAAAATGCGACATGTTTGCAGCACATTATTTTTCTATAAGCCAATAAATTCACAACGATGGCGATGCCATCAGCTTGTAAATTCGACGTGTTTGAAACTCGTTAGCGAGTTCAAAAGAATTTCTTTGTTGGGATGATGTCAACGAAGCGGCTTTGAAAAACGCGAATGAGAATAATATTATCGGATGTTCTTTGAGGGTTTTAACATTTTTTCAGTTTTCAATTTCAAACGATTTTTAATATGCTCACTATCGAAAAGCAATACACTTGTTTATCATCTATAAATTTGTTGATCGCCAGATGAGAATTAATGGCATTATAAGTCGCAACTCTAATTAGTGAATTTAATGATCTCATTAAGTGGATAGTCAATTAATCACGAACGGATCAAAATTTTCACCGCAATCAAAGCGAATTATATCAAATTGATCCCTAGTATTATTCACCCTCGTTCACATTTCTATCTCCGTATTAAGTATGATTTAAATATAAATGCTTTGTTATAATAAAATGATGCAATCGAGTCCAGCGTAATTTTATAATTTGAAACAAGACTTTACTTTGTGAGTGATATTATATTTTTGTTATTATGCCAAAAGAGCTGAAATTTTTTTTGATCGCTTAAAAAGTTGGTAAAATATTTTGTTTCGGACGCAAATCGAATTCAACCAAACTAACGATGAATTGTTGTGGTTTAATTGTACAGTAACAAGTAATTTATTAAAGATATTATCCAAGTCCAAGGTGGACATTTTTAATTGCGAACTTATCAAATAAAGGGGTCCATAAAAGAGTTTTTCTCTGATGTTTCGGATATAATGTTATGTTTCTTTTGTTGACATTTCTGTTATGATTTGATTGGTATGTATAGTCTACTCAAATAAGAGTAGAAAATATTAAAAATGGAACTACGAAATTTGTAGGCTGGCAACACCAATTTACTTGTCAAGTATTATTTTAAAGTGCAATGACACTGAATGCGTAGAACACAGTAAACCACATTTAAAAAAAAATTGTTCTTAAAAAAAAGAAAAAAAAAATTAAGAAGCACTGTTGGTAAGGTACCTACTTAATGACATAAATTTGATGAAATGGTGCTTTACAAAGTGATTTGCTTTACTTTCATTTAACATAAATTTGAATTTAACATTAGACAGGAAATGAGAATTACTAATGGTGAGTTTAGGTACACTACCTATGTTTTCTACACTTATTTGATAAACTGTACAACCTGTCTTCTTACGTTCAATGTATTAATAATTTTTCGTTTTGTATAATTTTTGGCTTCTTATTCCTTTCTTATCAAATTAATTTTCTTAATCCTTATTATGCTGTCTCTAGAGTAATATCACAATGAGAAAATCTATAATTGATTTTTTTTTAGCTAGGTATGTAATATTTAAGTACAAAGTGAAAAAATGTGTAGTGTCGATTTTCCATAAAATGAATAAATAAAAAATCGTGTGCAGTCCACACGCGATAGAATTGAAATCTTCACGCACACAATATCAACCAACAGGAGCCTTGAAAACTGAGCTCATGATCGTCGGTGGCTGAATTGGCATCGCGTTTGGATAGCATCCAGGCGTCGTGAGTTCAATTCCTCGGCTGGCTAAGTCCTCCATCACGATATAACCAACGTTTTCTCCATAAGCCTTGATTACATTGAGCGAGTTTACAAGCTACTAGCCGGCGAATTCACTATCTGCTAGTAAACTTGTTCGGTGTAAAATATGCTAGTTAGCTAGTATACATGATTACACTCAGCGAGTTTACTAGCAGATAGTGAATTCGCCGGCTTGTAGCTTGTAAACTCGCTCAATGAAATCGAGGCTTTACTGCGGTGGTAATAGGAAAGTTTCAAATATGCTCAGTTATTAGACAAATAAGTTATTATACAGACAAGGAAGGCAATCCGTGAAATGAAGTCAGTCCTCGCACTGAAAGTAATCTTAGATCTTTTAAATTTTAAACCAAACTATGAATTGTAATCCAAAGTGGTGTTGCGGGGTGCTTTATGGGGTCGTCAGATGCAGATGGTGGCAGATAAAATGGACGGCTACAGAACTATTATGCTACCAACTCGTGTTATTCAATTAAAGATAATATTGTAATCTTCATGTTCCGAAATTTCCGTATTAAAACTTCATTCATTGCGACGATATATCACCCACATACGATGTAATGTTTCTCTGTTTTTATTGCCGGATTTCCATACACAAAAGCCGTAACAATATGCATGGGCGATTCTATTCCCAGCGAGGTTATTCAATATTATTTCAAGTGCACAGCTCTACGGTGAGCTTAAACTTGAAATTCGGTTATTGCAAAGCGCTAATTATATTAGACAACAAATATATTCTGAAGTCAAATGGCGAGAGGTCAAAGGCGAAAGTTACTAGAAATGATGCACGGCTTATTAATAACTGTGTATGTTCAAATGTTAATAATATTTTTTTCACATTTATGATTACTTTTCAGGGTCATGAAAAGTTAAACCGAATGAATTACGTTATTAAATGTTTGCTTTCCTGAAGTAAGCTCAATTTTCAATTTCCTACTTCGATTGAGCCTGAGTCTAGATCGAGATCAAGTCGTAGAAACAGCCTGTTCTCGTGCGAAAAATTTCAACTATGCACAAATGTTGAGCGAGCGTTTGGCGTGTTGCCCGACTGTGCACCAGTGCCGATGGATTCAATGACGCTAGTTCCTCGTCGTATCTTCCATTGAAAGGATAAGAATGATTAAAAATTTTCGAATGTCGAAATTCTTTATCGAACATTTTCATCGGCCTGCCTGTGATATTGTTGTTGGCTTGTCAGTGTGTCCGAAGTTCCGAAGAAACCAGAATTTTCCCTTACTCCTTGTGAAATTAATCCAACGAAAGTTAGTAATGTTTTAAAAATTGTTATTATTTAACCGTGTGGAAATCCAAAATTGATTTTATTTTAGAGTGGGGAAATCCCCAATTGGAGTGTGTTGTGAGGCTGAAGGCAGTGGGGAGGAGAAGGAGATGGGAAGAGGAAGGTGAGGAAATACCTGGATATTCATATTAGATCACAAAACACGGCTAAAGCCACTTCAAGCAATGTTTCAATTCTGAATGGTGGTCTTACACCAGGGTGATACTAAGGGTATATTCCACTCTGAAAACCGCAAATATACAATGCATTATTTAAAATAATTAATTTTGAAATAACACAAAAAATAAAATTTATTTTTGCACGCCGAGACTCAATCCCGCGATCTTCGGATTGCGAGTCAAGAGCCACCCCTAGTCTACGAAGTCCAATTCTTGAACAAACACAAATTTCATTGGTTTGTCTTATTTTTAAGAATTCTCGGTGATGTTGGTCCTCTCACGTATTTTGAAATATCCATTTGCTTCAGGATCCTTTGTTTTGCACACAGTAGGTGTAGCATGTGTTTCCTCCCTCCTACAACATGGGTCTCTTCAAGACCAATGTTCATTTCTTCCTCTCCTCAAAAAGACCCTCCACACAGCATCCCAGATGACATAGGCCCTGAGAGAAATTATTTTCCTCAGGGCCTCCTATGTGGAGTTAATGTAAAAAAAAAAATTCCGCTTTTCAATAAAATCCAAATAAATGGAAAATTTCTGATCGCATCCGAAAACTAAAAGCTGACGAGCTAAAAGCTTTTTAAATGTGGTGATATACGCCTTCAAATTGAATAATTCTAAGAAAATATACATTTTTTCAAAGCAAACACAAAAAAAAATTGTCAATGGGCACCTACGTTTTTTCTAACAAAAATTACTGGTAAAAAAAAAAAAATTACGTTTATTTTTTTAATCAAATGTCTTATAAATGTTACCGTCAACTCATTTTTTGTTGTCAAAATATTTTTTGTAAAAATAATTAATAAAAAATTTCCAAATTTTCATAATCTTTTTTCAATTTGCTTAAATCGAACTACGCGTACACGTACTCTCCCATTAAAGCAGTTTTTCTGTAAAAGGACATCAAAGTAAGCAAGGATAACAAAATCGATAAATGCGGTTTGGTAAAACCCTTCATGCCATATTTTTTAGGAACGTCACTTGAATCAGTGGTTTTGTATGGAATAGTCGAAAAAAAACCTCAGTAATGGCTACTAGCTGACTCAAGAGATACGGGAACTAGGTCGAAAATTGTTATATTATAGAAAAAAAACAATTTTTTTACGGGTTGATGTTTTCAATTTTGTAATTTAAAAATAAAGTGATGAAATAAACAATTTATTTAAATGACAAGAGACGAGTATTCAACTTCTTCAAACATTTCCTTGGCTTTCTTATATTTTTCCTCGGTATTATTCTCATTATACGTTGTAGTGTAATCATTATTGCTTTCCCTGTTTTCCAAAACGCACATAGACGTAGTTTGAAAAAAAACTAATAATAATACAGACATTTTGTTATGTATTTCACAGAATTTAAAATATTACAGTTCGAAGATTACGAAGTGATGTTTTGAGTCATTTTTTGTGCCGAATCTTAACTCTTAACTCTATTAGGACTGCTTGCTGGATCTCTAAGGGTTCCTCTACCGATCAATGTGGACACAAAGATATCTCACAGTTGATCCTGGGTATTGAGCCTTTAGGACTGCTTGCTGGATCTCTGTCTTCTCAAGGCCGTGCGGTCGTTTAAATATGCCGGCTGGATGAAATTAGGTGGCTGGGAGTGGGGATAAACCTACCCAAATGTTTTCCTTTTAAATAAAATTTTTATCAATGAGAAATGAACACAGTTCACTGTGTTCATTTCTCATCGTGTCAACAATCCGCAACAGACCTGACCCTCACGAGATAAAATAAACGCAAGGTCGTCAAGTTTGCTGGCACAACTGTTCACTTCTCACCGTGCCTAGATATTGGCGCTATTTCGCACCTGACCCTCGGTCCCCGCACGTGTGATGAAGAAACGCCAGGTCGCCGAAAGCCTCCAGTGTCGGTAGTTCGCCGGTACAACTGCCGAGGAAAGCGCTGAGCCGTTGGGCGACAGTTAGTACCCGCGCTCGGCTACCTAACCAACTTTCTTCGCGAGATGAATTACAGTGACTTCCTCTCTCTCCTCGGCTCGTACTGCGGCGTTTCTCGGCATAATTGTGCCCAACCAGTTTGACCGCAACATGTTGTTGTTCGCTTTCGATTATTAAAGGCGATAGATTAAGTGAGTGATTACATGATTCAGAGACACTGCACTCGAGTGCGTGTACTATTACAGGTGTCCGCCAAACGCACAATACACAGGTTTCAAAATAACTGTCATAGCACTTCCCCTGCTCGGGCACGCTCTCCTTAGCTTCATTCACCTTAATACGTACATTTTCTCGTCTCGTACATATTCGTATTTATATCCTTCTGTCATTTTCACTCTTGTCATGACACAATTATTTGATTCGCTCAAACGAATCATTCCTTTTTCGGGTGTCACAATTTCGTACATTTTCGTATTTATACCCTTCTGTCATTTTCACTTTTCTTTCGTATTTATACCATTCTGTATTTTCACTTTTGTCATGACGAAATTATTTGATTCGCTCAATTGTGTCATGCTTTTTTCGGGTGTTACAATTTCGTACATTTTCGTATTTATACCCTTCTGTCATTTTCACTCTTCTTTCGTATTTATACCATTCTGTATTTTCACTTTTGTCATGACGAAATTATTTGATTCGCTCAATTGTGTCATGCTTTTTTCGAGTGTCACAATTTCGTACATTTTCGTATTTATACCCTTCTGTCATTTTCACTCTTGTCATTACACAATTATTTGATTCGGTCAATTGTGTCAAGCCTTTTTCGGGTGTCACAAATTCGTAAATTTTTGTATTTATAGCCTTCTGTTATTTTCACTCTTTTTTCGTATTTATACCCTTCTGTCATTTTCACTCTTGTCAAGGAACAATTTTTTGATTCGCTCAATTGTGTCATGCCTTTTTCGGGCGTCACAATTTTTTCTACCAATCAATTACGTTCTATATTTATGTATTTTTTTGCGTGTACTACACAAGTATCCGGATCTAGTGAAACTATGACATCCCCAATTGGGATACGTTGTGAGGCTGAAGAGAATGACGAAATGAAATATAAATAGAAAGAGAAGGATTGGGAAGTATATGGTTATCCAGATCTGCCACAAAACACTGCTAAATGAACTAAAAGCAACTACTCGCTTCATTCGCATTCATATATCATCTCAAATAAACCTACCATTCAGTTATTATGCTTCTTGACATGACCTTCTTCAAGTGTTTGATTCAATCCATAGGGTCATGTGTTCTTCGGGCATCGCCGGTTTCAACCACCAATCACTTATATTATCATTACATCCGTTGTAAAAGAAAGTTGTACGTATTATACGTGTATTTTTGTCGTAACCACTGGAGCGACCACAAATAAATAAATTTGCCTCGATTGCTTGAGATTTCCAAAAGATAATTTTTTTAATTTTTCGCTAACATTAAAAAAAATCATACCTTCGAATTTCAACATAGAGCCATAAAAACTTATTATAGTTATATATAGCCAATAAATTAATCTGAATTTTACCGTTTATCTCATATTCGTAGGATTTATAAAAAAATACAAAAAATCTAAAGTTTATAACTGCGCAAAACATGCGTGTTTGTTACTTTGAAACTCCGTGAGAGGTACTTATTCGATTCAACATAGAATATTTTCGATTTCTGTATGTTGTCTGTGGTATTCTTAATAATGAAAGGTGCATTTCTAAGGAAAAATGACTTAATTATAACCGTAAACAGCTGATCAGAAATTCTGCGTGAAAAAAATATTTTAAAAATTTATTTTTAACATCGTTCTAAAATAGTCTACGAAGTTCGGATTTGCGACATCTACGGTCATAATAGATAAAGAATTTCAATAGCTTCGTTTTAAAATAAATGGCTGGCCATGGAAATGTTTTAAATAATTACAAGAAATGTTTTACAAATGGTAGTAAAATGTGGTCGAATTTTGGACCGCTATCAATCGCAGAAAAATAAAAGTAGTCCATTGTTCGACCAAAATCGCTTCAGTGGATGTTTCAAAAAACATCCAAAAGATTATTTATCTAAGCCTAAAAGTAGTTCGTTCTTTACAGTCACGTTTCCACTGTAATATGACTACATGACATTCATGTTCACTTCCAAGTATCACTACTAACCACCCCTGAAATCAGCATCCAATTTACTTTACAGTGGTAGAACTTGAGTCCTTCAAAGGCAGTTCGCTGGAATATGCTACCTGCTACGTTAAATCAGAGCAGGTTTAGGAAATGTTACAGTTGGTGGTGGAAATTCGTTCCCAATTAGCAAATCCTGACTCGAAGCCGTAGCTTTGCTACTTGAATTCCGCCAGATTGGCATCAAAACTAGTACAGCAGCCACTAAATAGGCACTAATAACATTTTACAAACAAGTTCCGTGGAAACATTTTTATCAAAAATACATATTTGAATGCCGCTTTTTAACAATGCTTTTAAAACATATTGCTATGATAAACTCATATCTAACAAGAAATATAAGGAAAACTAAATAAATAAGATTTTAAAATGTTGGTAATTTGAAAATTATATTTACAAGCATATTAGGGTAGAAATAGGGTAATATAAAATATACTCGATTTGATTTATTTAATGTTCAAGTTTTCTTGAAATGTATTCTCAAAATACCCAATCGTCCACTCATGTGTAGTACCTACGCGACAAACTAAATGCCGACCTGAACTTAATACCATCAATTCTCGCGAAGGTAGTCACTTTACTGACTTAACAATGATCGTAAGCAAAAGAGAAAGATGCGTAAAACGTGGATAGAGAAAGGCGTGGACAGGAAGGCATGTCCTTTTTCGGACCTTAAACTCGCCTATTGCGACGATTTCTGTATCAACGTCAGGTCGGCATCAAAGTATGGCTCTTACTTAAACAAAATTTTGAAATGAAAACTTCTTTCGCACCGTTGTGATTTTAAATTGACGAAACGGAAGCGAGCGACACTAAAAAGTGACAAACACATACGTCTATAGAATTTATCCTGCAAGAGGATGAGATGGCAATAAAATATTTATTTATTCACGGGTACTCGTTTTAATACAGAACGATACATCCACGGTCCCTCGCAAGTCTCCTTGGTCCGGTGATATAGCGGACCAAGGACCGAATCCTTCTAAATAAATAAAAAAATGTTTTTATTTTTGTTAAATCAATATCCAATCTTCCACCACTCCAAAATGAACAGGCAAAAAAAAACACCAAAGAAAGCGACATCTAGCCACTCCGAAGATGAAAACGTACATATAGGAAAAGATGCACTGGAATTCCAATTCCAAAAAATTCCTTCATATTGATAAAATAAAGTGCTTCGTAACCTCCCAACTCTTGTCTACTTAAGTTTTCTGAAGGTTTCACTTCTACCGCGTGTGAATTGCACACTCTGATTTTCTTCTTTTCTTTCTCCTTGTAATAGGTATTTTGTGTTTATGTTTACGTATATGGTGATTCCCCCTCGAATGTGCAAATTTTTATCCTCCATGCGAGCTATTAGGCAATAATCAGTGATATTGATCATTATGAGTCATGTTCTATGAGAAGCAATAAATAAATAGGTGCATTTTCTTTTACTTACCTAATTTAAAAAACAAACATTATTTCGGTTCTCCCGCAAAGCTCCAAAATGGAATTTTATAATTACTAATTAAAGCAACGTTATAGTGTGTATGTGGAGTGTATTGAGCAAGTGTATATGTTGGTTTTAGTTGTATCCCAGTTATAATAATTAATTGGTGCTCGCGCCGTGGTGCACCCGGACGCCCGCGGCCGGGGGGCTTCGATAATTAAAATTCAATTTAATACTGCTCCAGGAATCTACGAGCAGGAGTTACGATCTAGTTTCGAGTAAAGATCGGCCGTTGTAGCGAGAACTGGAAAACTACCTTTACGTCGGAATTCTTTTGGAGCGTTGCCATCGTAATTTGTTATGAACTCTGAAATAAGTTTTTGCAGATTTCTTTTGATTTTGGATGAGCATTTTTGACTCTACAAAGGTTTATGATTTGATTCAATTTTCGGATTATCACTAATAAAAAATGTCTTTATTATGTTGGCAACATTGAACTTCGGTATGTTTTGCTTCACGCACAGCGAAATTACGGTTTTGACGTGTGATATTTTACGCGCGATTTTACATAATTTCTATTCTAATGACCAATTCACTATTACATCAGAATAATTCAATATAATTACTAGTATTTTTACCATTTTCGTCAATTTTATTCCATTAAATAATGTCTTTTTGTTAATTTAGTTTTGTTGACAGTTAAATGTAGGTTATTTCTGAACCATTATATTTTAATTGACTTTTCCACGTGGGTTCAATAAAACTTCCATGAAAGTAATGCTATTTATCAACATAAGGCTTTGTACGTGTGTAAATAAATACAAAATCAAGAAATCAACTTTTAAATTGTACAAAAATGAATCGCTTTGGGAGCTACTTGATTTTGCATTTGCACTTCAAAACTATGGGAACTGCGGACATGGTGCTTAAATTTGCTTTTATTGTTTGGTTTAGCCTGACTTATCAAGAATCGACATGCGGAGTCTATTCCTAATTCTAATTCTATTCTTAGTCTATTCTAATTCCATGGGGAAAAAGAAATTTTGATTTTTTTCTTAGAACTTGAAATGTGTCGGATATTTAAGATTCTGCTTGTAATAAGCTTATCACAAGGAGGATACACAAAACCATTGGACTTCAGACACGTGTTAAATCTCTAATAATATCATCGTTCGGCGCGCAAAACCGCATAAAGGACATGAAATAAATTGTTCAGGAAAGACAAAAAACATTCATACACGGTTTTAAACATTGTCCAAAAAACAAATGTTTTTGTACAAATTTTTGCTTTTGTACAAATTTTTGTTCTTGTACAAATTTTTGTTTTTGTACAAATTTTTGTTTTCGTACAAATTTTCAGCATTCTATAGACTGACAATGAACAGACCGGAGAAATTGAATACGTTTCAAAGTACATTGAAGTATCGCTTTAGGGAAAAAAAATTCACATTCGCGGTATTGCTGACTACATCATTCAGATATTTTTATTAATTCTTAGTTTATACTCAATTTGCTATCATTAAAATCAGTTCCCCCAACTCATTTACTCTGCACGCTTCCGTGGTGCACGTGTTCTTAATCCGACGTCATTTTATCAAGTGGTTTATTTAGCATGCCTAGAAAAACCGGTCGATCCTTACCAACCGATATGGGTTTTCAACCACCTAGTTCCTAGACATACCACCAGAGGGAGCAGAAGGCTGCCTATATATTATCCCTTTTACCTACAAACTCAATGCACATATATTATTTTGTCTGCATGTAATCCGTTTTCGAGGATAAGGCTCTTGACTCGCAATCCGAAGGTCGCGCGATCGAATCCACAATTAATTAATTTACAATAATATATAGTAAATTTGCGGCAGAATAAAAGAAGAGCATTTATGAGACGATGTATGAATGTGAACGAGGTAAGGAGTGTGTGCCAAGATCGAGTTGTTTGGCGGTCCGACCTCTCTGCCTACCCTTGCGAGTAAACGGCGTGATGGTTAGTTAGTTAGTTACCTTTGCGGCACATTCCAGAGTGGAAGATACTCTCTGCATCGCCTTGGTGTAAGACCACAAATCAGAATTGAAACGCTGTTTGAAATGTCTTTAGCCGTGTTTGATGATCTGAACAGCCAGGTACTTCCCCACCTTCCTCTTCCCCATCTTCTTTCACTCCCTACATCTCTTTTTACTCCACATAACATACGGCAATTGGGGATGCTATATATATACGCATTTTCGCATATCCTCGTCGCCACCATTTATCAGCTAGCAAGTATTTAACTTGTTTTAATATTTATGTATGGATACAGATGACTCAACAAAAGTCATGCAACAAATAAGAGAATACAGAATAGCAAAAATTCGGTTGTTTGTAAAGTCGGTTTACGGACGATAATTTTACGTGATAACGTCATAAGAAAACTTTCACGTAGAATTTCACAGTCACAAGCCGAACGCTTACGCCGATCGTGCCTCTCTATCGCTAGTTCCGCAATCTCGCTTGCACGCTCGGCTCAGGCGGAACGTGACAACGTGACAATTAGTCATACTTTTACGTAGTGCTGCCGGCGTTCATCGATTTATAAGACGTCATCACGTCAAAAAATGATTATAGTGTGCCTTCCTCAATTTAAATAACCATAACTTAGTACCTAGCCTACCAACTTTGGTATATTAATTTTTTAATTAAGTTAATACAGAAAATTATCATATTAATTTTCCTTACCATTGAATTTCTGAAATTAAGTTACCGTATCTCGGCTCATGCATTAATTACTTTCACATCTGAGTAGCAGATACCTCACGACACGAGTTCTAAATAATATTACGTAATAACTACATGCCTCAGAAACGTTTTTAAAGAATATAAGGCACCTATGTATTGTTATCAAGTCCCTCCTAAGGCTCTAGCATGGTGAAATCGATAACTTATCGGATAGATAGGTGTAGCTTCCGAAGGTTTTATATCGATATTGCCAGGGAATAAATAAGAAATCGATATACCTGGCAACACTGAAGGTATTTTCTACGAATTACGAATTAAATTGGCAAAGTTGAATTGAAATACTAATCGAAATATTCATTGGAAGTCTGCATTTACTTTTTAACCCTAAACTGGAGTTATTTAGTTAATGAGGTCTTTATTCATATTTCAACCGTTTTCTTTTTTCAATGATCGAGCAAAATAAATTGATTGCGTCTTAGATGCATTATTTAGGTCGCATATACGACTTCTTTGATTTTTAAGAGCTTCGGTAGTTTAAGATGAAGTTACGTGAAATCCTATTTAGATACTATTTAGATTCATCTTTACGACGAATCGGTTTACAGTATGAACATAAAAAAGCTACGGATAAATTGAAGCTTTTACTAGATTTTCTATGAATTGGAATTGCAATAAAATCATTTTTTACATAAAAAAATATATAAGCGTAAACCATTAAAAAAATTTTTTTCACGATCTAACTACGAATTAATATAAGAAAAAACTTTTAAAAAATACCCCTTTATGGCTAAGACTATTTTTGAGGTTTTGTATGTCCTAAAATTTTTTATTCTTATAACACAAAATAAATTAAAAAAAAACACACATTTTCGCTTACTTGCCTCGTGCAAATACGACGCGCGAATTTAAATTTTGTAGCCATGAGAATCGAAATATTTCTAGCGTTTAAATTCCTCTTAAAACTTTCATTGTAAGCCAGTAATTTTGCATAACGAACGACATTATTCAAAAATAAGTGTATTTTGATAGGTAACCGAAACTTATCCAATACTATGGAGGCCGCGCTAAAATTTATCTTTAAACATCTGTTAATATCAATATCATATTGATAAAGGGTTTTATCATGCTATGGGCCCTGACGCTATTTCCACCACCCTAGCCAAAAACAGCAATTAAACCATCCCCCCATAACCCATCACCACCCTCGTATATCATTACCCCAACAAAAACCAATTAAAGAGATATTGTACAAGTGTGTCATATGTCACCATAATTAACAATGATCAATTAATTCATTAATACAAAATAAGCAAAATTCTGTAATTATTTGTAAATGCAAAACCTACTAAGTGGTCACCCAAGTGGTTCGCTGCGTTTGGTGACTTAGCAGGAGTACCCGGGTTCATTGGGAGAGGTTTGTCTAAGTCTTGACGGCGGATGCTTTTGTTCGCCTACTGGTTGGCTGGCCGGATCGGAAGAGACCGGTTGAGGGAGACCTTTTGCCTTCACCATTGCCTTGCACCGCAGTGAGTTGATGGATTCATACATTCGACACTCTTGAACACTTTGATTCACAGATTACAACCTAACCCTCATACCTTATTCCTCCCTAGAACCTCATATCGAAAGTTGCTTGAAATGGCTTACATTCACAATATGCCCCAATTAGTTCACAAACTGTTGGACGTTATCTGAACGTAAATATTTATTACTTGTAGGACGTTCATATGTATTCACTAAAAATCAAAGCATTGTAAATATCTGTAGGTTGTTTAAGAGTTAAGATTGGTTGACCATATTGGCCTATAGAAGAAGATATATAATTACTGGTGGAATAGGTGAAATCTGCCTTCGCAAATTGTTGGTGAACTCAGATGAAAAATCAGCATAAATCTTTTTTATTTGTGTTTATTTTATATTTATTTTGTATTTATAATAATTAATAATATATAAAGTTGCAAGCTGTGACTCGGGATAATGGAAAGCGACTTTGGCGTCATCGCAAGTTCCTTCCGCAGAACTCAATGCGACACCCGATCGAGATTGTAAACAGTAATAATCTGCCTCTGGGAGTTTTATCGGAACATAACATCAGCCATAAATATTTGTAAACCAGTTTGTTTTTCTGTTTTTATTTTTAAATTCAATATGTAATATGTTGTGAGTCATGGTGACAGTAAATAATGTTGCACGTTGCACATATCACACGGAAGAGATAAACCGATGTTTTAGATGTGTCTGTGTACTGGAAGTAGTCAATTTTTCTACTCCATTTTAAAATAACAAAATCATCTCTTGAACAGTTAATCATTTTCATTGGTTTATCAGTTTTATGTCAAATCTTTCATTCCAAACCTTTCAGAGTATCGAATGAATATTACATTTTAGTTTTATTTTCATCAAATCATCACCTCGGGTGGACAAGGTTCAACAATTTTTGAAGTGAAACTTCTATAGTACGGCTCTGATTTGGATTTCGGATGAAACGGAAATGACGATTAGTGCACCTGCGACTCATCAACTGCGCTCATCGGCCGCTTTGATAATGATGTCACTTTTAAAGTATTGGTTGAGATTGTTTTGGTAAAGTTTCTCTTTACCGCGTGTAAGCTGCACTCGATTTTTTTTAAATCACCTTTGTATGCAAAACCATTATTTTGCTCCTTTCTATGACTGAAATAATGTTCAGAGCGTCTGTGTTGTATTTTCATAGATACATGACGAAGTTCAAGCATCAAGTTTTTAAAGCTTTCATTTATTTTACAAGGTTCTATCATATCTTTGAAGATTTTGCAAATACCATTTTGTTTGCATCTGAGAGTTGATCGTTTTTACGGGGCGCAGTATAGTTGGTTACTTTTGTTGGATAGGGTTCTAACTTCGTCATACCATGTTCTGAAGTGTCAAAGCTTGCAAAGACGAATTTTCACAACCTATTTAAAAATTTATGATTTTTAGGTTCAATATTATGTAAAATACTTTAATTTTATATATTTTAAAGGAAAACATTTAATTAGACCCGATCTTGGAAAGGCATACCCTATCTGGTTTCAAATTAGGTATTTCTTTCTGCACGATTAGGTATGTTCTGAAATGGGTAATATCAAAGAAAAAATTCGTTCATTTTTGAAGGTGTGCAGTAATGTTGCTTAAAAATATCGGCGACACCAGGAAGCACCCACCTAGTAATAACTGCCGATAGCCCATCTCCTTATATTTCAATATCTTTGGGTAGTATACGTCATATTTAAATATTTTCCCTTAAAATCTGTTGCACTAAAATACTTCACACAGGATTCGAAAATCAGATTCTGATTCTGAAAATCAGAAATCGGTAAATTGGTTATGAGATATCGTCTTTGCAAACTTCGAAACCTGATGTATATATCCCAGAACAAGGTAAGGTTAAATTAAAATCCCGCCTAACCAATGTGACAAAATGCAAATAGTTTTCGAACAATTTATTTATTTATTTATTTACTGACAAATAGTTCATTAAAAATATAACAATAACACGAATAAAAAAAAGAGATGACAATGAAAGGAAAGTATCTACGTATAAATGAAGATCATTGACAAAGTATAATATAAAAGAACATATTTATAGAAGACAACTACAAGTCAAAGCTTGAAGATGGATTAAAAAACAATGAAAAAAAAAACAAATAATGTGTGTAGTGAAAATGGCGTGATAATAATTAATTCAAACCGGTTGTTTTGTCACATTAACGTAAATTTTCTCGCAAAATCGATTTCGCAATTTTACAAATTCGCCATTCCGCAACGCGTAGTAGAAAGGTAGGTATTATAAAACCTTCCGCTGAGTGACAGCTTCTTCTCTCTAGAAAGTGGCGAGAAATATGAAACTTACGTAAATAATAATAATAATAAGTTCCGAGAGACCTACCTACTCAGACTGGCGCTGTATTAATAATTTAATTAAATCATGTTTCCGTGGAAATGTCAAAGATTATTGAGACATTTCATCCCTTTATTACATTTCCCTGGACGTGTGAAGTTATTTATGTCACGATGTTGAATGGCCGGTTTGATGGAAAAGTTTTTTTTTTATGTGAATACCTCACAAGAGTCTTCAGCTGCTCCCGTCTGGAGCCAGCGAGAATATGGCATCGCCAATTGGGGTATGTTATGAGTGTGATGGTAGAGGGGAGGGAAAGGAGATGGAAAGAGGAAGGTGAGGAAGTATCTGGCTATTCAAATTTGGTTACCAAACACGGCTAAAGCCATTTTAAGCAACGTTTCAATTCTGAATGGTGGTATTACACCAGGGCATTACTGAGAGTATCTTTCACTCTGGAACGTGCTGCAAATATACTACAAATTATTTTAAATGAATTAATTGTGAAACAACGCAAATCAATCAAATAAAAAGTATTTGCCCACGCCGGGATTTGATCCCGCGACCTTCGGATTGCGAGTCAAGAGCCTTGCCCCTAGACCTTGCCGGTCGTCAAATAAGCCGTCGATAAGTATCGCTTCCGACTCCAATAAATTTAACATCTATCAGATTTGAAATTTACAGCTGAATTATATGTGTTGCACATTGCATATCGCATAATTTGAAGTAATAGATTGTACCCGATAATTTACGTATCTAGATAAAATTACAATTAAATTAACTTGAAAAAGTATCTACTATTTAATCATCGAAGACAATATTAGCGACTCTTAATTGACAATTTGAAACAGAAAAATCAGAAAAAGATACTGTAGCATCTAGGAACTGAACCCAGGAGCCTAGCCTTTCTGGAGCTCTGCTCTAAAATTCAGCTATCCCCTTTCAACCCTATCCCTTCGGTCATATTTAACTATGTCATACTTCGACTAAGAATCGACTATTGACTTCATTTTCTTAACGCAAATTTGTATTGGCTGCTATCTTTATGAATGAATCTTCCCTAAAAAAATGCAATCAAGCAGTGTCTTAGATAAATAAACCCATTTTTAATTTTTCTGCGACATCTATTGACTTTTTTGCAAGTCTAAGAAGAATTTTATTTTTCAAAACTTAATATTTAAAACCTCATTAAACAGTTTAAATTAGATTCTACTAATTTGATGAATTAAAATGTGATACATGTAAACAATCTGCTATGCAAATTCGTCCCATTCGTTCCGACACACAGACCCCAAGATTCCTACCTTTTTTTCCTTTCCAGAACTTTATCTCTCTCTTTTCCTTATATTATTTTTTTCCCAAACGGCGTCCCCAAAGAAGACATAGTTGCTGAGAGAAAATATTTTCCTTAGGGCCTCCTGTGTAGGGTTAAAGTAAAAAAAACCTAAATTATGTCAAAAGGGAAGCAGATGCGTTCATGATGAAAGAGAAAGGGGCCTTTTTGGCCCGGAGCTCTGTATGCCAATATTTCAAAAAGTCAAAATATGGAGCTGTTATTAGTTTCGAAATATTATTATATTTTTATGATTTATCATTTTTTTAGTGCTGTAAACAATGTGACAAATTCTAACCGACTAGTGTTGATTGATCTCCAATTTAAGCGCCAAAAATAGCGACGATTTCACGGCTGTTCGACTTTCTTTACGGTTTTTTTAAGTCTTACCGGTTTTCAACAGTTCATCTAATATTGCGTAACATTATTTCAAAAGACAGAACTTGGTAAGACGACTACAAATGAAGCTTTAAAAACGTAATACATTTAGTTCTCAACATAAAATCATCCTATAGGTAATCATAAATTGTCATTATTGGTATTTACGAATAGGTATATAGCATTGGTATACAAAATGCGCCTCAGCGTATCAAACTATACAGAATGACAACACATCTTAGAGGCGAAAAAACCATGGAGACCCAATTCATAAAATTCCGTTCTAACGCAAATGGTGAAGTTAAACATCAGTTTTGATTTATGCAATAAAAAACATTGCCAAAGTGGATGTTTTGTGGAGTTCATAATATTTAAATGTTTTCCGAGCACACTTCAAAAAATTTCATTTCTCGAAGCATTTTTCATAGGCTTTGTTTTTTCTTTTTTTATTAAAGCAAAAATCTTGATGTTCTATTCGCCGTTAGTTTTTAATAAAAGCATCTATACTAATATTATAAATGCGAAAATACGTGTGTTTGTTTGTTACGCTTTCACGCATAAACCAATAAACTGATTTAAAAAATTCTTTCACCAATAGAAAGCTACATTATGTGCGAGTAATATAGGCTGAATATAATGGAAGCTCTTGCGTTATGAAATTATAAATATAAATATATTATATTTATTATACGTTTTCTGTCGCTAACAAAAGCGAGTTATTGCTAACACAGAAAACAAATCGTTGCCGTGGAAATGATGTTGAAATATTTGTTTCAGGCGTCGTAGTTATATCTATTCATATAAATAAAAACGAATCTCCGAAATGTTTGTACGCGCATAAATTACGAACGATTGCACCAAATTGGATAATTCTTTTTTTTAATACTGGTGAGCTCTGGCATTATGAAATTTAGATGGCACGCGAGCTGTTCAAAAACTGAATGTACCGGGAATGAATGTATGGAATGCGGGAGGGGAGAGGAGGATAATTGATAAATGCAAGCGCTGCAGTAATTTCCCCCTAATACCATGCGAGCGAAGCCGCGGGTAAAAGCTAGTATATAATATTTCTGTGTGATCACATTTTCAAACTACATATAAATGATTTTACATTACTTCGCATTGCATGCAGTGAGAAGAGCGCGTTACGTATCTGCTATAGTAATTTTTTTCAGTACGGTAAAACCAACATCGGAAAGGAAATCGCCATTCGTGTGCATAAATCACTCGGGCATTTGAATGCTGCCGTTCAAATCGAACTCGTCCACCTCGTTTCAGTATAATAATGTTATTTTATTTTAATATTCCCCGTCTCTCTTTCAGTGCTATAACTAGAGAGGGCGGGTCGCATTCCCTCCTCACTGGAAAGGAAAGAGCCGATATTATCTTACATTGATATATCTATTGCAAGGATGCGCATTTAACACAGTTCACGGAACCGGTGCAATGGGTGGGAAGGGGGAGGCGGTAACCCTCTCACCCCCTCCCCCGGGGCTAGTGGCAACCATTGTTGCCATTTAGACAGAATAACGGAATATTATGTGTATTCCGCATATGTGTCGGATGTAGTGTCTCCTTTTGTACCGCTTGTGATTATATATTTCGCAGAGTAAACCTTCACGCGTAGCTGCATCCTCTAATCCTTCAAGTACACTGCTAATTCAAGACAATCATTAAAGCGGAAATATACTGGTATAAGTTCTTAAAAGTGTGTGTTTTACACGGACAGATCGATTCATAATGGCTTAATTAGAATACAAGGGCTCCCGATACTTTGGCCTTTATTATCGGAACTCCCTTAAGTGGAACGTATTGATTAATATGAGCAAAGGAAAATAAATGCACAAACTATGTTATGGTATAAAAATAGACACGGGAAATTGTATTCAGACATTTCTTATTTTCCGTTGTCGGAAGCAAAAGCGCGGGTTCTATTCTTATAAACCTGCCCCGGAGCTAATCAACCGTCTAAAGATAGCAGCTGAAGTTATAAGATAAGTAATGGACGATATCTAGAGGTATACGGTGGAAGTGGGCGTACAACTTCCGTGGACGGGCGGTTCGGATCCTCGACTTCGGATCAAGAGGTCGCGGGTTTGAAACCCAGCGTGCACAAACAATTTTGATTTATTTTTCATATTGTGTTATTTCACATGTAATAAACACGTACCTAGTCTGTCTAATGTTTCAAAATCAAAATTTCATATTGTCAAGCAAAATATATCTTCAAATGGCTTTATCCGTGTGTAGTAGAAAGACTTGAATAGCCTTAAAATAATTTAAAAAATAATTTTCAACTATCATTAATAGCATTTTTTTGCTTTTCCCACTTCAGAAACACAACACTCTACCTAAGACTACAAGTTAACTAAATTCGTATTGCCCCGTTGAAAGGCCACCATCCAGAATCAAAGGAACGCTTGAAATGGTTCTTTATTTATTTTTTATTGATGATGTGTTTATATAGAATTAACAGCAAAATTTCCATTTAAATATACGTTTTTTTTTAAAATACATTTTTATATTTGAATTTCTTTTTTGTTCGTTTGAGACTTTTTTTTAATATTAACTCCACCCAGGAGGCAAATAATTTTCCTCAGGGCCTGTGTCATGTGAAATGCTCTGTGGAGGGTAATTTTGAGGAAAGGAAAGAATGAAATTTGTTCTTGAAGATACCCATGTTGTAGGAAGGATGAAACACAGAGGCCGGCAAATCGTTCCATGACTGAATCCAGGAAGTGGAAATTGAAACACACACTTCCAGACATTCGGTCTAGCTGAAACTTGGCAGATAGACTCTTTATTGATGACAATTCAGTCTTTATTGGTGACAATCAGGCACAAACACACTTAAACAGATATTATATTAAAGCTTGCCGTTTAAGATCCGCTACTGAAGCAACAAAACGCGAAGCGACTCGAGCCTATGAACGGATTGCTGCCATCTGTAAGGCAGTTCTATAGGCCGGAGATATAATAATATATATGTCTCGACTGAGAATGTTGGCGATAGCTATCCACAACACACAAATGAAGGCTTTGCGCAATAATAGAGTTATCGAACCATCATCATCACTCCGAAGAAATGTGCAACAACTTGCGAATGAATATTCGAAGCATACCCTAGAGGATTTTATTGACATTTGATGAGTTTTCATATCTTCTCCCTGTGATAGATCACATCTAATTACTGATTTAGCAAAATTTTCAAATTTACCTTCTCTAATCCTGGGAAGGGAAACAAAAGGGACTATTATTTAGAATATGATGACTTAAATTCATCGCAAAACGTAGAACTTGAACAACTTCAGTGTGAAAATGACTCCTTAAGTATTCATATAAATTGTGAAAACAAATAATGGAAAGCGTTAAAGTTAAATAAAATAAAGTCCAGTCTTTTAAAATATTTGATGTCTCAATTTAGTATTTGATCAAAATCGAGGTTCAACCTTTCTTAAAGTTTTCAATGTTGAAAGTCTTCAAAAAACATTTTTGCACACATTTTTAAAAAATGTTAAAAAATATCATGATACATGTCGTAAAAACCTATAATTCTCATCATCGGAGGTTGTCCATCATCAGACAATCTTTGCTCGTATTCTTTATAGGTAACCCTGAATCCATTTCATTATTTTATCGTCTCTTCTTGATGTAGCAATTTATCGTTTGTCACAAAAAAATCGAGTGCAGTTTGCACGCGGTAGAAGAGAAACCTTCACCCACACAAACTCAACCAATATAAGCCTTGAAAAATGAGCTCATAATCAAAGCGGCCAATTCACGCAGCTTGGTTTCATTCTCTCGCAGGCTTAATCCTGTAGTTGTATATTATCTCTTTTGAGTGTTTCATCGGGTATCAAATCACAAAGGTGCTAAAGAAGTTTTCACTTAAAAAAAAATGGTGTGCAGTTCACACGCGGTAGAAGTGAAACCTTCAGAAAACTAAAGACAAGAGTGGTGAGAATACGAAGAGAAAATCGATTCGTCTGTCTGATTTTCTCACAGGCTTAATTCTACAGATGTATGTGTTTGTCTCTTTTTAGAGTGTCGTTCGTTTCATAGAGTATCAAATTACAACGGTGCTAAAGAAGTTTTAACTTCAAAAACTATTATTCTCCCTTGCAGTGCCCTCTCTTATCATTAGAGGTTGTCCATCATCAGACAATCTTCGCTCGTTTACTTTATATGAAACACTGTATCCATTCCATTATTAAAACGTCTTTTCTTGATGAAGCAATATACCGTCTGTCACAAAAATAATTTCCACCATTCTGGCAAGTCTCCACCTACACCTAGTGCCCATGGGTAAGCCCCGGGTGGTGGCATATCCACAATTCACAACGCTAACTTTATTTTCCCCCTAAATCACCCTTTGTCGCTTTTGCCGGCTCGCTGCATAAATACACCGCACTAGCTTTAAAGTTTAATGAACCGGCCGGTATCGACCCATCTTCCGCGGGACCCGCTCGGCTGCTCTCAGGTCGCTACTTCAGATACCTCTTGCCTTTTCCGATCTCGACTTCCTCCGCCATCCGCATTAATGATCATTGATACGATGTTAACTTGTTGCGGCATTAGTGATTGAAACTTTAGCCAGTTTCCATTACAATATATACTGTAGTTTTTACAATTATCACGTGCTTTCCGCCATATTTTCTTTACTGCAATAATGTATGTTTTCAGACAAAACAGCGTGAATTCTAATTAAACTCGTGACCGGACAGTTCAAGATGAATTCAACTCAACACCTCCTTTGGAAATTCATTTAAAGTGATGACAAAAATGTATAAAAAATTGGTTAAATAGGTTACGTTACATTAGGTTATAAAAATATCATATGACTTTTTGACGTGATAACGCCTTATAAATCGATGAACGCCGGCTGCACTCACGAAAAAGCATGACGAGAGCGCGGAACAAGCGTTCGGCCTAAGCGTTCAGCTTGTGAAGCAGCTATTTCTCTTCCACTCCATCGTTATTATATGACGTTATCACGTAAAATTATCGTCCGTAAACCGACTTTACAGACAACCAATTTTTTTTTAATGATTTTATTAATGACTTATCGAAGAGGTGTTGAGTTGATTTGATTCTGGGTTGGCATGGAACCAAATAAAATGTATGTTTGTTTTATTGCATCTTTATACGCAGTTAGTTACCTTATTTTACAATAAATTAATCGACAAATATGTTACAAGGTATAACCTAACCTAACCTAAACCGATCCAAGAATGACTGTAGTTCAGGCTTACAGAACAGGATCGCGATGAATTTCGATGTGTGACGTGATTGAGTCAGTGCCATCGAACAATGACAGTTTGCAAATGGCGGCTATCGTTGTTGTTACTCGTTGTTATAGCTGAATAAACAAAGTGATTAGACTATTTTAAATAGAGAAGTTTTCTTACTATTTTACTACTCGACCTTAAAAAGTGCTTAAAAAGACCTTAAAAAATATACATGGACAAAAGATGGCGAATATTGTTTGAAAAAGTGAACCGCTCTGCCAAGGGTATTTCTTAGGAAATTTCGAATATATATTTTTGCTCGCAGCAATGAGCGTGCTCGCAGATTGTAAAGATGGAGACTATAAAGTAAGTCGGGGAGCAGAGCCCGAGAGAATAATAAATGTATTCTCAGTTCCCAGGACATCGGAAACGAGCTAATGACGATCGATAACAAACAATGTCTGGGCATTGTAGCGTGCTCGCTTTGTCGCGCGCCATTCCTGATCCTGGTTCCTGCAGCCCAAGACGCTCACTGAGATGAACTACCCCGACCAATGAACGCATAATCCCAAGAAGAAGAATCTCTAATTCCTAAGCTCCAGACAGGTCACTGAAATCGTACAGCTGTTGTACTGAAGTAAAAAAAATTGCTAATTTCGGGCACACGTACTCGCCCACAACACACTTCTACCATCCAGCGGTCTAAGTCTAAATACTTACATATATGTCTTCGAAAATCATCTCTTAACTTTGCATGATTGTAGGATACATGACTTGCTTGAAAAGTCGTCGACGGGCAAAAATAGAAACATCCTTCTTTAAAATAATAATAAATGTCACAATAAAAGCCAAAAAATCACAACATTAAAGACGGCGACTCGACAGTTGATCCCCCGACAATTGGCAAAATAATAATTATTATAAAATTATAATTTTTTGTTTCACTTGCTAATTTTAATCCCGAAATCGATTTCAAAAATACATTTAATAATAAGATGTACAAACAGTTTATAGACAAGTAGTTTTATTCTTGATGCATTTGATTGAAAATATGTTGTATTCTTTTATTATTCGGCGGTATATCCTCTCCGCACATCCCTTCGGCGACGTTTAGTTGTATTTTGCATAAGCAGGAACACCGTATTGAAGTGGTAACTTCTTTAGCACCGTTGTGATTTGAAACTCGATGAAACGAAAAAGCGATGTTAAAAAGAAACAAACACATACATCTACAGGATTTGGCTTGCGAGAGAATGAGATAGAATTATTGATCTCCTCTTTGTGCAGTGCTTTTTAGCCTCCCCACTCTTCTCTACTTTGGTTTTCTGAAGGTTTCATTTCTACCGCGCGTGAACTGCACTCTTGTAATTTTTTTTCTCGAACCGACTGCATTTTGTTTGTAAGTATTTTGAGGGACCAGCGGCCTGGGGATCAAGTGTCATGGAATCATTAAAAACAAATCAAAAATCATTTTTTGAGTTAATGATGCCGAAAAATTTCAAAACCTAACATCGTACAGAAAATTCCTTACAAAAAAAGTAAATTGTTAAAAAAAGGTCTTTCTTTTAGCCAATTCTCGTGGGTAGTATGAATAAACAGATAAATAATAATATAAAGTAGTTTGTGATACAAGCAGAGCCAAGGATCATCCAGGATAAATATAATTTGTGGCTTAAAGTGCACGGCGCGCCCAAGCGGCCCTGACTTATGGCCCTTTGACTCGCGTACTCGGCTTATTAAAGCGCCTGAAAACAGTATACAAAAGGAAACTCGAGTGTTGGCCCATAGATCCGGATTATTTCTAAAAGCATTTTTTTTATTGAATAAAGTAAAGTACTGGTGGCAAATTCATTACATCGGCAAATAGTGCCCTTTTATCGCTTTGACGTTTGATCGTTCAATATTAAAAAATATATTAATTTCGTAGAGTTCGCCAATCACATCTTACTAAAGTATATTTTTATTACCAGAGTAAAAATCATTAGACAATACATTTTTATGCTAATATTAGCGCAGACCCGTGAAAAATTACTGGAATCTGAAAAAAAATAAAAAATTGTTAAAAAGTAAAAAAAAGATATTTACATTAAAGACATATAACACTTAAAACTTTAGAAACAAAATTGCCACGACCAAAAATCGAACCGTAATCACCTACGTGGAAGACTACTAAGCTGACCATTAGACCAACTATTGTAAAAACGGCGGTGTAAATTAATTATTTTGTGTTAGGTTTTGTAGGCAATTATCCTGCATTTTTAATGTTACATACACCACTACCGAATTTAAAAAAAAATTAATTAGCGAGAAATCGTCTGAAAAGAAACAAAAACTGACACCTACAATAAATGAAAAATAATATAATGTGATCAGTCTACTGATCCAAAAAGTTTGGGCTCACCCATCCTAAGTTCAAATTCCCAACTAACGACCATTAGGATGGGCGTACGCTGAGACATCGGTCGCGCAGCATGTTCAGCGCAGTTGTGGAATGTATGAGAAACGTGCACGTCTCAGCGTATGTCGCTCCATACACTTCCATACAACACAAAAACCAAAACTATCTTGCGCTGAACATGCTGCGCGACCGACGTCTCAGCGTACGCCCATCCTTAGGATGGGCATACGCTGCGCATGCCGCGCAGAGCAGAGCAGAAATGTCGCCGCAGGACAGACTACTAAAAAATCAGTGAATATGCTGCGACGCAGGCAACAGCACTGTAGTGCCGGTCGTTAGTGAGAATGTCGATTTCGGAGTCCGATGCTGACTTTGACATTAATAATTTACTATAAATTCATAGTCTTGAAGCGCAAATACCTAAAAGGCGAATATGGGAATAAGGATTTATGGGAAATACTTCCCGCAGCAGAGCAGACGCGTTTCTACGCGGCATGTGCCTGACACGCAGCGTTTGTCATTTCTTACAAAATCTGACCTGCTCTGCTCTCATCTGCTCTGCGCGACCTGAGTTTCAGCACATGCCCAGCCTTAATCTCTCAGCACAGATGAACAGATTGCGGAGCAAGCACTGAGCACAAGGTAAGGTAGGGTAGTAGGAAATATTGTTGGCAGTCTGTCTGCTGTATCCGGTGGCAATGTTGGAGACCGGCCACAGGGGTAAAAGCAGTCACCCGCTCCGACTCTCAGCGCCTTTTTTCGATTCTGGCTACCGGCTCCGGCTGCCGGAAAAGCCGTATCTGGACATTATACTTCTTAGTTGTCAGTTCTAATGAATGGAATGAATGCAGACATAATATTGCAATCCACAGCAATCGTGGACAACTAACGATCCGGAAGTCGGGTTCAAATCCCGACGTGCTTACGTAAATTTTATTTGATTGATAACATATACATATATACTTGAACGCTGCTTGAACGGATATAATATTATAACTTATTGTATATTTTCTACCAACGATTATTGAAGAGGGTAAAATCAAAACGACAAATAATAAGTTCATTTTCTTTCCTTGTTCACGATGTTAGTATGTCGTAGGAAGAAATCAACTAATTTTTATGACAGTTGTTCATTCAAGTACATACACACAATGACATCGCTTTGTTCTCGTAATAGAAAAAGATCAACTGAAGGCGACTGCATCTTTAGCTCAACTTGCGGACTTTTTTTATTTATCAAAGAAAATGCATTGAGGTTTTTTTGTTTGAAATCACGTAAATATTCCTATTTTTTTCAATATTTAGTAGCACGTCATGATAAGAATGAACTATGGATATTTATATATGAATACGCCGAGAGTTCATCAATAGTTCAATAATTCACCTTGCATGTATAAAGTATAAAATATTGCAATGTTTCATCGGGTTTTTTACGGTTACTAACCAAAAAACGTATATTTAAAAGTGATTCTTTTATTGACACACGTCGCTTAGAATAAAATCAACCAATTTTGTGAAATTCCCATATATTTCCCAGTAGACTGGATGCCTCTAAGTCGAACTGTATAAATAAAGGTCAAGTCCCTCTCCAGGACCTTTCCTCGGAACACGTAAAATGGATTACAAGTTATCGTAACATCTTATTGTTTGTCCTTCTACTTGAACGTCCAAAAATAAAAATTGTGTTCCTGCTTATGGCTGAATCATGCGCTTCAATCGGTTGAACGTTCACTCGAGCGAATGTTCATCTTCGTTTCATTTCGTGTTTAGGCGGCGCTATTGGAATGAATGTTCTCTCGTCCATTTCCATTCCCGCTACATTCCTTCTGTCGTCGAGTAAAGTTGACTAAAAAGAAGCAAAGAAAACGCCGACGGTAGTGGACCCGGCCATGAATTTTATGGTGAAATGTGTTGTGGGCTTCGGATGCATTGATTTTAACGCAATTTTGCTGACACAATTAAACAATGAAAACAGTGTCATTTCGTTTTACAAACTTTTTATTACGTAGTTTCATTTTACTTTTTCATTGGGAAAATTTACTAACTGATTAATAAGCCTACATATATTTTTAAAAAATTATAAAAAATATTTTAAAAACCATTAATTCACCTCACGCATAAATAACCCTTGAGGCCTCAAACAATATTCCGTCAGTTGATCAGAATGTTTCCGCTTCGAAATAAAATACAAATAAATGGAATATTTGTGAACTAATACTAAAATATATCAGAATACTAAAATCTGTTTTTGAAAGATGATGAAATACGCTTTGTTATTTTATTGTTAGAAATAGCCACGTAATTTTTAAAATTTTTAAAACCTTTGAATGCAAACTTTAAAAAGTTTTGAAAATGGCTCACCTTACTTTTATCTAACTAAAATTACTGGTAAGGAAAAAAAACACACACACACACACATTTTATTAGAAAAATTAATCATAAATGTTGTCATTGCCTTACCTTTTTGTCGTTTTATGTAAAAAATAATTCATAAAAAATCACAAAGTTTCTTATTTTTTTTTTAATTTGCGGTCTGATTTGGTTCCATAAAGGTACACTTTTAATTATTTTGTGGTTTACTTTTAAATTTAAATATACAGCGTGTACATCTCTTTTCAACGCCGTTAGATCATATTTCTCACAAGGGAGACAACGATTTCGATGAAATCTATATGAGTTGTTCGAAAAAGCGAACAAATTAGCCGAACATATTTTGACGTTCTGCGTGTGACCTCTTGGTACCGGACGCGAGACAAACTGAACGAGCGTCCATTCCATGTGCAGATGTTTCACTTAGCTTTCATTCCGCGCGCGAGTGAAATATACCGAATGCCAATATCCAACATTGTTGAATTGGTTCACTCGGCACTTTTGTTTCATTTGAAAGACAGAAATAAACGAAGAATGAAGCAAAGCAAAAAGTGAATTAAAAAAAATTAGCCGAAGATAATATTGTCAACTCTAAAATTTGAAGTATGAGATTGACAAATATGATGGTTTGATAGGTGGTGGCGGGAAAACGAGAGCGTCTGATTCCACCATTATTCTCGTATTTCTCTGAAAGGTTATTTCGCCGTAATCGGAATGCCGTCTTGTGATGTCAATTTGGGACCGAAAGGAAACTACATGCCTTATTATAATAATTTATATTGGGGTTGCGTATAAATGCTTATTATTTCTTTGAAAATTATTTTTTTGTGTATAGATGTTTTACTCACTCGCTTCAAATAAAAATTTATAGTTAAAAGATATTACGATATAGTTGTTAACATTAAATAAGGTACTATAATTTTTGATAAAAACAATACGTATGTAGCTAAGCAAGTATGTATTTTTTTCTTTTTAAATTAAATAGCATCTGATTACAAAATGATTTGAATTTTTTTTGTTCATTTTCATGGTTGGAACTTGTTAGGTCGTACTTAAATTTAATCCAAGCCGTGTGGAAAATATCCACATTTCCTTCGAGGCAGCTAATTATCTTAATAAATCTACCCATGAGAATCAGTATTTGTAAGTTAGTTCTGCACCTGGGTTGAATCAGACGCCCATGTTGACGGCCGTATAACTCGTAATATTTGCTTACTTATTCGTGCGGGGAGGTTTAAGAGTCCCCCAGCGCCACATATCGCCACTCCTATGCAGCGCTGATTGCCTCTGACCTTTCGGCTACTCCCGTCCGTACTAAGTCCCGCCGCACATCACGCATTCCCCAAGAGCCAAAGGGAACCAAAGCCGGGCTTTAAATTCCATTACAGTACAAGCGGTGTACTGTGGCATCCAACTCGCAGACCCCTCCACCCCCCTCGCTAAATGCCTATATTTTACTACCAGATTACATAGGTATAAAAACATCCTCTTATTTCCGTTTAAAATCGACGCAAAATGCTCGCGCATTATCACACGCAAGCACGTGAGATTTTTTGTAGTGCACTTGAGCGAATATCGCTCACAGGTGCATAACTGCTCGTGCATAGAGAGCTTCGTGCCACATCATCATAACCCACTGAAGATATAAATTGATAGAAATGCGATCTACATATTAAAATTCAGTTTTTATTTATTTATTTATCCACTGCAGCGACCATGTGAAATAAATAAATTTGCCTCGATTGCTCGAGATTTCTAGAAGATCATTTTTTTTAATTTTTCGCCAACATTAAAAAAATCTTATCTTCGAATTTTGACATGGAGACACAAAAACTTATTATAGTGCTTTATAGCCAATAAATTGACCTGTATTTTACCGTTTATCTCATATTTGTAGGATTTATAAAAAAAATCGTTAAGTTTATAACCGCGCGAATCCTGCGTGTTTCTTACTTTGAAACTACGTGAGAGGTACTTATTCGAGTCAACATAGAATATTTTCGATTTCTGTATGTTATCTGTGGTATACTTGATAATAAAAGGTGCATATATATGGAAAAAAAAGACTTAATTTTAACCTTAAACAGCTGATCAGAAATTCTGCGTGCAAAAATAATTTAAATATTTATTTTTGACATCGTTCTAAAATAGTCTACGAAGTTCGGATTTGCGACATCTATGGGCATAATAGATAAAGTAATTCAATAGCTTCGTTTTAAAATAAATGGCTGCCCATGGAAATGTTTTAAATAATTACAATAAATGTTTTACGAATGGTAGGAAAATGTGGTCCAATTTTGGACCGCTATCAATTGCAGAAAAATAAAAGTGGTCCATTTTTCGACTATAATCGCTCCAGTGGTTTTATTTATTTACGCCTTGACGGCTTTCACATGTAACATTGGTAAGTTGTACAGGAGCATAATAACAAGTAAATAGTACAAAAAATAAAAAGTATACAACAAATAGATAATAAAGTATTTACAGCAGTGTTTAGTGAATTTGTTACTGTTAACAATTTGATATTTAAGGATTGTTGCATAATATCTGGATACTGCATAGTTTTTATAAAAAAATATGTCAACAGAGCAAGTTGACCTTTTTTCATTTTTTTTTTCATTCCCCACACGATGTAATCGCTGAAGACAAGAGTTGAACATAAAATGAGTGTAAGAAGCAACTATATTAAATGGAGCATGGTCTAGTGTTGTAATTATTGGGTACTTGACAATTTATCATATTCACTAGTTCAGGGCTATCCAAATATCCGTTAATGATTTTAAATTATAATAACACCACAGATTTTTCTTCGCTATGATAATTCACTTAGTTTAAGTAATTGCTTTAAATGATTATATTTTAAAATTTCTATTGGAATGTGCAATTTATAATTTATACGCCTTAAAAATCTATGTTGTACTTTTTCAATTTTATGTGAATGTATTAGTAAGACTTTGAGATAAAATGTAATTTAATTGTAAAAAAAACTGAAAATCTACACAAAAAACTAGTTTATTTTTCGATGTTTGATCAAATTTCACGGAAAGTAAGATAAAATTAAGTTTAATTTGGGCATGCGGACACGCCAACAGCATATTTCTTTCTGTGGTTTATCTCTTCAGCGTCGAACAATAATTCAAAAACTAATATCACGTCATTAAAGTTTACGTCAAAGGAACTTTTGCATTCGGGAGCTGCGCCAGTAAAAGCCGAAATATAATTACTCTAGTTTCAACACGGTGATTGGATGGAAATGATTTAACAATCTCAACTAGAGCTTGATTGCTAGTCGCTAGTAGTGCGCTACACCATTCGTACCTACAGACATACTTTCATAATAATTATTCAAATAGTTGTCAATCAGGTGTCACCTGATTTTAACGAGTAAATATTACTATTCCGGTTTTCATACTTTTAATAAGTACTAAAAAAACGTGTAAACGTCTTGTAAATCGTTTTACATAAATTATACGCAATTGATTTGAGCGTAGTGAAATAGAGATACTAAGGTTCGGATCGACTGGAACTGCGAGTTATATCCGTGAACGACCATATCATTAGTGACTGACTGTTCCACCGAATTGGAGGATACGAAAACATGCTTTTTCTGCTTTCACAGAAAGTTTTTGATGTTAAGATTTTGGGTGTAAAATTTACCAAGAAAGTGCTGATTAATAAATAAATAATTAACAATCTGTAGGATATTTAACGTCTCAAATGCCGCTGTATCAGTACGGATCAATAAAAATAATCATTTCTTTGAGCTATTTTTGGGAAACTATTTATGGTTGTAATTTGTAATAACTAAATATATAAAAAAAAAGTTATAATAAATTTATTATTACATCCTACATATTTAGTTATACAATTATTAAATAGCTACATGCAATTGTAATTATGTAAATATAAAAATGTTATGTTACTATTTAGGGGCCATCCATAAATTACGTCACACCTTAAGGGGGGGAGGGGAATAGAGAAGTGTAACACTGTGTGACAAGGAGTACGGGGGGTCATCGGCTCTGCGACGTCACTTGTAAAAATCTAAATTATTAAATCGCAAAACGTTTATGTTATGTTATGTGACGTCACACTAGGGGGTGGGGGTCTCACAAATGTGACGATGTGTGACAGGGATGAGGGGAGGGTAAAAAAATTAGTAGTTTATGGATGGCTCCTTACGGTAGATTATAAACAATTTAATCATTTTTTTTATAAATGTGTACATGAAAACATATCTGGTAAGACGGTACAATTTATTTACGGCAAACGAACGGCAAAATTTTAGCGTCGGCACGCCAAGAGTTAAATCGTTAAAACTAATGTTGTCATTTTACATAGGATCTGTCGACTCCTAGGCCCCAGAATGCTAATAAAATGATTATCTGTTTACGACAGATTCTTAGAAACAAGCTCTTAACAAATTTCTTTCATGTTTTCTGTTATTTTTTAAATTTATGTTAAATAAATTTTAGCAGCCTACTTTTATTAATGAAATCCTTTTTTTTGTTTCCAGGCGTCACAATGCCGGGCTATCGATGGGCATCGAGCACGACCGCGGCTCACCCGACGTCAACATCGGCAGCTACAAGCGCATCACGGGCTCTCTGGACAAGCCATTCCCCTGCGCGCCCCCCTGTGCTCCAGAGCCCGAGCCGCCTGCCCCGCAAAAGCCCAGGGAGGAGCGCAAACCCAGCGTCGAGGAGCCCCCTACACCTGTCCCGCCGAGCCCCGTGGGGGGACACAGCTCTAGTGAAGACTCCATTAGCCTGGAAACCTCCAGTTTCACAGAAGAAGTATCGCCCAGCGTGGAAACAGTTGAAAGAGAGTTCACTTTGCAAATATCAGTAGAACCCAATATCTCTATCGACTCGGAAGTATCGTGCTCCGACTTGGACCACAATATAAAGAAGTCATCTCACTCGGTTCAGAGTGTGAAGTTGCAGAAACTCAGACCTCGACCCTTTTTACCTGAAGAGACTCTTTGGGAGACTATGCGCTGCGGTCTTGTTCCACGAGTACCGCCCGACAGCGCTCTGCTGAATCTCCTCTGTATGTATCCTTCATTTCCTAACTTTCCTAGTTTAGAGCGACCCTACATATATTTTGCTGATTCATCAATAAAATTGAACCATGTTTGACTAGTTGTTATACCAATTTAACTGCTAATGGAGTATGCCGTTTGCTCTTTGACGATATTTTATTAAGAATAAGGAGAAAGTTTTAAATTGTCGAGCTCATCAAAAAAATGCTTTTAAAAAACTGAAATGCAGTCAACACTCATTAGGTTTTGAAGGTTTTGATCACTTCAGCTTGTATTACGCTATTACTCAATTATTGTGTGGGTTACCCCACATTATGAATGCAACTAATTATTTATGTAATTAACTACAAAAGGCTTGTAGCGTGGGCCTAACCCTATGGATATTTTACAGCATAAAATGGAATCAACGTGTTTTGCATTAACTTTGACATCCAACAGACATAACTATAGCCTGTATTCAGATGCAGCGAATAATTTATCGCCTTCGTACACCCTGTTTATCATGATTGAACTCATAATTTATGTAGTGGACCATAACCAGACTGCAGCGTTACCAACGAAACAAATTAAATTTTATTCAAAGGTTCTATGGCGATTGCTATTTATTTATGTTAAAATTGCGCTGTGGCCTCGACTGCGATGTACCGAAGTGAATTGCAGCTCGACTGCAACCACTGCGGTATCCGGAGTTGCAGTGAACAGACAATCCCTAGAATTTGGACCACCACTCTGTCGGTTTATCTTTTCAGTGGATTTGACTAACAACTTGAAATAAATATGTAACTCACTCTGTTCAGTTATATCTTCTTAGTGAAGATGGCGAAATGTTTACTTATTAACCGAATCCACTGAGATTCGTTCTGGAACTTGCGAATTAGCAGTCACTAATTAGTTAAAGTGCTTTTCCACACTTTGTACAACTTATCTCATTTCCCGTCACGAGAAGCGACTGCATACAACCTGTAAAAACTGCGACAGATATTATTATTTTATGTGCGGGCAATGTCCCAGAAATACATTTAAAAACTATATCAATATTTGCTTTAATTTCATTGCTTTTTTGCTGTTTGTATTTATTTGTATGTGTGCGATTTATCCATATGTTTCCTCTGCCGATAATGTTTTGCTTTATTTTCTTGTATGATGTAGCAACTTCATGTTCTTTTCAGCCCAATATGACGAGCACAATAACACCATTGAATCCATTACCAATATATTTGAGCTCGACATTGATGAGACGCCGGAAAAGAAGCAATCCACCATCGAATTAGACCTGAAGGAACTGAACATGTAAGTACACGATGAAATTATAGAAAGCGCCAAACTGCAATGTCGACCTGACGTTGATACAGAAATCGTCGCAAAAGGCGAGTTTAAGATCCGAAAAACAGCACTCCTCACCGCCCACGCCTTTCTCTGTCGCATGCTTGTTTTGTGCATCTTTCCCTTTCGCTTACGGTCTTTGTAAAGTCTACCTACTAAACTGTACCTGCACGAGAACGGATTAAGTTGAGGCAGGCATTTCAGTTTGGTGCGTGCTATACAATAAATATTAAGTAAGTCGGGAAATTCGAAGCATATATTATGATAGACTTGTGAAAACTTCAGTAAAATCTGAGCGGGAAGACGGACGTCATGGTAGAATTTCAGTCGGCGAACAATCATAACTTTCAGACGCGCAAACGATTTCGTAAGATCAACTTGCTTTTCTGCTATTCCCGAATACAAATCTGATGCGATCACTAACATTCAGTTTGATGAAGCTCCTACTGTTGAATAATCGGTGGATTAGAATGGTAGTGAACTCAATTTATTAGTTAAACAATTTACCAATTAACAACATTCAAACAATGCGAAGTAAAAAAATATTTTGTTGCAACCGTGACTCGGGAGGGACGTACTAACCAACTGAGTTATAAAGTCAACAAAGCCGTATACGGTGTAATATTTAAATTAATTTTTGAATTTGGTAGTAAGAATAAACATCTTTTATGTAAATTAGAGCTTAAGCCAAAAATAGTTATGAGAAGTGACAGGAAAAAGAAAGAGGAAAATAAGTGTAGGAGATGCTCTCCATACATTATAAAGGTTCCGGGTCATTTCAAGAGTCAGAATTATGTAAAAGTATGTAATGTACGAGACGATTTATTATTTAAGCAATTTACAACTCAATTTATTATTTAAACATTTACCAATTAACAACATTCAAACAATGCGAAGTAGAAAAAAATATTTTGTTGCAACCGTGACTCGGGAGGGACGTACTAACCAACTGAGTTATAAAGTCAACAAAGCCGTATACGGTGTAATATTTAAATTAATTTTTGAATTTGGTAGTAAGAATAAACATCTTTTATGTAAATTAGAGCTTAAGCCAAAAATAGTTATGAGAAGTGACAGGAAAAAGAAAGAGGAAAATAAGTGTAGGAGATGCTCTCCATACATTATAAAGGTTCCGGGTCATTTCAAGAGTCAGAATTATGTAAAAGTATGTAATGTACGAGACGATTTATTATTTAAGCAATTTACAACTCAATTTATTATTTAAACATTTACCAATTAACAACATTCAAACAATGCGAAGTAGAAAAAAATATTTTGTTGCAACCGTGACTCGGGAGGGACGTACTAACCAACTGAGTTATAAAGTCAACAAAGCCGTATACGGTGTAATATTTAAATTAATTTTTGAATTTGGTAGTAAGAATAAACAAACATCTTTTATGTAAATTAGAGCTTAAGCCAAAAATAGTTATGAGAAGTGACAGGAAAAAGAAAGAGGAAAATAAGTGTAGGAGATGCTCTCCATACATTATAAAGGTTCCGGGTCATTTCAAGAGTCAGAATTATGTAAAAGTATGTAATGTACGAGACGATTTATTATTTAAGCAATTTACAACTCAATTTATTATTTAAACATTTACCAATTAACAACATTCAAACAATGCGAAGTAGAAAAAAATATTTTGTTGCAACCGTGACTCGGGAGGGACGTACTAACCAACTGAGTTATAAAGTAAACAAAGTCATTTATACAGTGTATTATTTAAAATACTTATTGAATTTGGTAGTAAGAATAAACATCTTTTATTTAAATTAAAGGTTAAGCCAAAAATAGTTATGAAAAGTGAGAGAGAAAAGGAAGAGGAATATAGGATAAGGATAGGAGATGCTCTCAATACATTATAAAGGTACCGGGTTATTTCAAGAGTAAGAAATATATAAATGAGACGTATGAGGCGATGCATGAATGTTAATGAAGCAAGGAGTGGGTGCCAAGAAAATGGTGTGGCATTCCATCCTCTCTGCTTGCCCTGCAAAGAAACGGAATGGTGGTTAGTTAGTTTAGTTAATGTTAGATGATTTTCGGAAATCCGTTTAAAAACACAACTCTATTTAAGCTTAACGCTAATAGTTTCGGACACACTCATGATCTCTTCAGGGCAGTTGCAACAAATATACATAAACGTAGTGTCGAACATATCAAACGAATGAAATAAATACTCGTATTATAATGCTCTGCCGGTAACCAAAAAACTACACCAATGAATAATTCTAAATAGTTTTTAAGGGCCACGTTGTGTTTTATATATCACACAGGAGGCCCCGAGGAAAATAATTTTCTTCAGGACCTATATTATCTTTGGAAATGCTGTGTGAAGGGTTTTTTAAAGGGGAGAAAGAAGAGGAAATTCTAGCAAGGAAATAGGTATGTGGAGTGGGTAGGAATCTGGGGGTCAGTGTGTCCAGGAGTGACGGACATCCATCCATTCCTTCAACTACGGTGCAACGCGATGAGGTGGTTTATGAGGCGATGGTATTTTTATGAGGCGAAGGGATTCTGGCTGGAGAGGTCAAAAGACCTCCTCAACCAGTCTCTCAATCCGCCACGCAGCAGATGGGAAGTCACATCGGCCGCCAAGACCTTGACAAAACTCACCCCATCACCCTTGCTAAGGCACCAAACTATTTGGGCTAAGGTAGCAATCCATTTGGGATGACCTATGGCAGAGGTGTTGGTTATCCAATAAATAGCTCACGGGGCGGCGGTATGTATACCCGCTTCCCAAAATGGAAGATTAGTAACCTACTTAAGTAAAAATTCAATAATACCTATGTGAATTGTAATTAGTAATTTGTAAACTCAACTACCAAGTGTGGTAACTTAGCATGGCTGCCTAGATTCGTGGGGTGAGTTTTGTCTAGGTCTTGGCGGCGAATTCTTTTGCCCATCTACTGGTTGCGGGCCGGATCAGGAGAGACTGGTTGAAAGAGACCTAACTTAGACTCTCCAGCCGGACTCTCTCAATCCATCGCCTTGCACCGCAGTTGGAGGGATGGATTCATACGTCATCATTCCTGGACACGTTGACCTCCATATTCCTAACCTTTTTACTTCTCAAAACTTCAAATCCATCTTTTATCTAAAAAGATCCTGCACACAAAATCCCCAAAGATGACATACCGCCTTTCTACGAAAAGTAGAGATGCAACGGTAAGCATAACTCTCATCGATAAAGAATTCGCCACAAAAATAAAAATTCAGTACATTTTTTTATCATTGTCAATGTCGTGAAAACAGAGATTTTTAATAAATTAATTGGTACAACTTGTATATAAATTTTAATACCATTTGTTGATTAAATCAAATATGAATCCGACAACAGTGTTCCGCTAACTGCACCACTGATCGGTGATTTATTATTTAAATACACCTGTTGCATATTCCAACTGACAGCTTTGGACCCCGTCACATTCTACCAAATTGTCTCTTATTTTCACACTCAGTCCGAGCAATGTCACTACCAATAATTAAAGTACGATTACAATCATCTAAAATAAACCCGTTACAAAATGCTGGATATCATTTAAAATCGCTTGGTTTAGAGACTTTGCAGGGTGCCCGAGTTCGTGGGGTGAGGTTTGTCTAATTGTCTAGGTCTTTTCAATTGAATTCAATTCAATTTATTTAATTTAAAAACATAACAAAATTAAATTTTCAAATCGTTTTTAAAGTAGTGAAAATGTTAAGATTCAAGCACATTGAAGCAATTTAAACAATTTAAAAAATTTTAACAATTTAAACATCAATGAAGCACAATCAGACTAACTCTCTCGTGGTTTACCTAACGCATTGCACCGCTGTGGGAGGAATGGATTCATTTGTTGGTCACTCCTGGACACACAGACCCCAGATTTCTACCCACCCCTCATACCTTTTTTCCTTCCCAGAACTTCCTCTCCTTCCTTTCCTTAAAAAAGACTCGCCCCACAGCATCCCCAAAGATGACATGAAATGTTTAATACTTAATCGCTTGTTTGTATTCTTGACAAATGAGTTCCAATTTTGAAAATGTCAATGAAATAATTTTCTGTTAAAATAAAATATTATGTTAGTATGTAAATTATTAATTCATCCCTTGTGTGAATTCTTGACGCAATCAGTTCCGATTTTTCAATTTAATGCAAATCAGAGTACCCCAATCGGTATCTTCTCGGTGCGTTGCTTCGTGGTTTCTCCACTCTTGTCTGCTTTAGTTTTCTGAAGGTTTCTTCTTCTACCTTCTAAGCACTTCTACCGCGTGTGAATTGCACATTCTGATTTTTGGAAGTAAAACTTCTTTATGCACGCTTGACTTGGGGAGTAAGCTGAATGCGTGACGAGAGCGTTACGAAAGGTGTGGTCGGGCGAAGCAAACGGAAGTTGAGAGGGAGATAGAAAGATGGAGAGAGTTACGTTTCATATATTACTGTAGGGGCAAGAGAGAGAGGTGCGAACACAAATTTTCTTTCTCTCTTTCTCTTATAGCCAGTTACGTTTCGTATATCTAAGACACAGTGCAGGCCTATCGTCTGTATCACACTGTAGGAGCAAGAGAGAGCAGTGCGCGCGCAGTTTTACGTCAGTCGTGTGGTTTAAAGCACACTCATTTTTTTTAAAGCGTATCCATCGATTTCGAAAGTTAACCGATAAACTTAATTTTGTTAGAAAAAATTGTTTGTTATAATTTTATTATTAAAGTGATTTATCAAATAAAGTCACGTCCAGTAAATGTGCTATTTTAAAATATATTACATTAAAAGCAGAGTATTCGCGGGTGGGCTAAAGCGGGATGTTAACAAATTATGCCAATTAATTATGGTGGCCATTTTCGCGAAGGGTTAAGCCACGTGCCACCAAATATGTTTTAATTGATCTAATATTAGATACCACTGTTATTTTAACGTTATACTGTTGAAGGCAGAAATTTATAATAATATTATGGTATTAATTCACTGAATAGATAAAAATCACTAGAAATGTAATACATGTAGATTTGAATTAAAAACCGGAAAATAACTTAGTATCTTTTGGTTTTTCTTACACTGCATGAAATCGGACCTATATCGCCATTCTATTTTTCATCGAAATGAATATTTCATTATTATGAATGATTTTGCATTGATCTTCTGTATTTCAAATTTAAGCAAAGAATGGTCAGACTTTTAGGTCACGAAACAAGCCCCACATCACATTTATGTGTTCTTCTTAATTCTATGAGAAAATCTTTTATTTTGATTTTGGGTGGCGGGTATGGGTACCGCCGCCCCGGAACCATTTATTGGACAACCCACGAACCTGCCATAGGTCATCAAAAATGGTGCGCTATGTTTGGTACTCCGGTTCATAGGCTGCGGTTGTGTGACTGCTCACCTGCTGTGTGGCGAGCCGGACCAAGAGAGACTGGATGGGGAGGTATTTTGATCTCTCCAGCCGGAATCCCGCGACTCATCTGCACCGCAGTTGAATGGATGGATTCATACGTCCGTCACTCCTGAACACTGACCCCCGTATTCCAACTTCCCCCCCCCCAAATCTATTTCCTTCCCAGAACTTCCTTTTCTTCCTTCCTTTAAAAAACCCTCCACTCCAAACCCTCCAGCATCCCCTCAGATGACATAGACTCTGAGGGAATTTATTTTCCTCAGGAACTCTTGTGCGGAGCTAATATAAACAAACCACATTTTGTTGTTAAAATAGGCCAATTTTATAAAAGATGTGATAAAAACAACGGTGACCGGACAACTCGAAATGAAACCAACTAAGAACCATCTCAGATAAGTCATTTAGAGTGATAAAAAAATATATATTAAAAATTGATTAAATAGGTTATGTTAGGTTAGGGTTATCGACTTATTTAAAAAAAATTCATAGCTTTTAATGACTTTTCAAGGAGGTGTTGAGTTGACTTTATTTTCTCAGTTGACATGGAACCAAAAATAACAAAGCATTGTTTTTGTATATTACGTATAATCACTAAATATATCTCTGTTCTAAATAAATATTATGTGTATCCACTGAACATAAATAATCGCATGTGTACATTTACCGATTCGAAATAAACTTGATTCTTCGCTAATGTACACAAGACCTATCTGCTCATTGGCCCCAAATAATCAGCAAAATTTATTACCGCTGAAGAAATTGATATGAGCGTAAAGGAAAAATTGAGCTTAATTTTGGCACATGGACACGCCCAAAATAAACTTCTATCATCTCTTCAGTGGTAATTTAGAACGCAGAGTGAAATTCACACGCGGTGGATTGAAACCTTCTGAAAACTAAACTGGGGTGGCTACGAAGCACCGCACAAAGAGGAGACCTACAGGTTACGAAGCACCGCTTAAAGAGGAGACCGTATATACTATCTCATTCTCTCGCAAGCTAAATCCTATACATGCATGTGTTTGTCTCTTGTTAGTTCCGTTATTTTTCATTTCATCAAGTTTCATATCAGAACGGTGCCATAGAAGTTTTCACTTCAAAAACATTTGGTCTTTGCTCAAACCGAATACTTTTTGGTTAGTTTTTTCTATATAATCCTAAAAAAACATATAGTACCCACATCATATCACACATAAAAAAATTCTTTGAAGTCAAAAATCTCCTATTTAGGAACGTTTTCAAATTTACCTTTGCTGGAACATGTGGCAAATTGCGGTTTTTAGACTCTCGGGAAAAAAACTTGTGTTTTGAAAATGTTTTTTGCTTAAATAGAAACAGGCGGCCTGTGTTAAGCGTGAATTTTCACACTTTTTGCCTCCTGTTTAGTGAGTGCGAGATTTCATTCGAATTTAACGAATTGGATTCCTTTAAATTAGAAAATTCCTTGCGTAATTCTGTTGTAGCGAACCCGCCCGCAAAACCACTTCCTAATAACGCCATTCATTTTCCCGTGGCAGGAATTTCCCTCAAACAAGGCATTATCAGAAGCCACAAGTTGTATTTGCGTGGAAGTTGTCAACCGTCCAAGGTAACGAACAAACGAGAGACTTTAATGTAAAGAAAAGGTACTCGTGGAACTGGCTCGCTCAGCGGTGACCTTTCGGTGCGGATACAGTCGATACTCAGGGCTAGTTATTTCACAGAATTCTTTTTAATATTTTCATCAAATGGTCATCTGTTGTGTTGTTTTTTTTATTTACTTGAATGGCCTACGTTAAGCGTTCAGCATTCCATCAAATAATAATAAGCTGACAAGCTTAACAACATGATTGTTGTTCTTTTCTGCTGATCTTATTTCTTCAAAAGCTTAAACGGATTTCTTCGAGGATTATTGAACTGTCAAATTAACAAAATGGCGCTGAATGGCTGTTAAGAGGAATATAAACCCTAGAAATATTTCGATTCTCACGCTTCCAAATTTTAAAATCGAGTGTCTTATTTGCACGGGGCAAGTAAGCGCCAAAGTGGTTTTGATTTATTTTGTGCATAATTTTATAAGAATGAAAAGTAACGTAATTTAAGGATTCATAAAATATTCCATCGTAATTATTTAATAACGATATTGCATATTTCAATCGATGTCTCGAATGTGTCGTCTATATAATACCATTGAATGTGACCATATAGATATCTATGCAAACAATCTCACATATTTCATAAAACAAATTATCACTCCTGACACTTCATGACACTTCATGACCTGACATTTCATGACCTGACAATCATGACACTTCGTGGAGAACAGTTATGTGGTTGCTTTATTGTCATAAACTTTCTTTCTTTCTTTTATCTCGTTCTCTGCAGGTTAAGTATTATATTTGACACTGCTATGTTTTATATTTCATTTTGATTATCATTATTTCTGTTATCACTACAAGCATTTCCATCTAGTAACAATTAAACATTGATTACTCATGCTGTGAACATTTCTAATTGGAGTGTTAACATCTATGTACATCCCAACGGCAATTCTATTATTGTAATAATTGTTAACACTATGTAAATGTTTCAAACAATAAATTTAATAAATTGCTTCATAGGTAAGTCATAAATTTTTTTTTTTTATAGTTTACGCTTATATTTTTTGTTACGTAAATAATAATTTTATTGTGATTCTAATCCATACAAAAGGTAGTAAAAGCTTCCATTTATCCGTAGCATATTTTTTTATATTCATAATGTAAACCGATTCGTAGTAAGGATTAATCGAAATAGTGATTTCACGTTCAGCTTTATCATAAATAACCCGTCCATATTGTAAGTAAGGCTGCAGTTTGCGAAGGCGGCGAGGGAATAAGTGGCAATAGTAAATAATCCGCTTAGAAAATGGACACTTGGCATAATCTTGATGTTATGTTACTGCGAAGGTTGCGAAACACGTTCAGTACAAGGATTTAGATATAATCTTTTAAACTAGATAACGATATAATCGATTTTCACTTTGTTAAGGCATTATTTATTTTATTAAAAAGACAAATAACTTTGTTTACACCTGGTTACGCAGGTTCGATAAAGTTCCGTTCATTTGCAAGTGCGATTAAACAACTATTTTGAATTGTCTAAATGCATGGTAAGGAAAGGAAAGGTGAGGTCCTCAAACCTGTGGACAAAAATGTTTGCTAATACCATGGTGCTACGTGTCGGCTGATCACACTTTGATCCAAAGCTGAAACGACGAGGATTGACATTAAACGGATTTTACGGTCATCAAATGTGGCGAGAAACACATCAACCTAAGAAATCTTCACCTCTGGTAGTGCGGAATATTTTTTACAATTGCTGTAATAAAATGCACCAATTTTGAGGCAGCTTAACCATCAAAATTCTAAAAGAGCTTTAAAGGCCCACGTTAATAAAACATACCATAGGAAAATCGTCTCTATCGATTTGGGAGGTGGCTACGGGTACCGCCGCCCCTGGAACCACTTATTGGATAACCAACACCTTTATATGTCACCCCAAATGGTTTGCTACGTTTGGTGACTTAGCAGGGGTGCCCGGGTTCATCGCGTGAGGTGTGTTCAGTTCCTGGCGGCATACTACCAGCCTGACTCTCTCGACCCATCGGCGTGCACCGCAGTGGGAGGGATGGATTCATACATTTCTGGACACATTGACCTCCAGATTCCTATCCACCCTCACACCATTTTCCTTCCAAGAACTTCCTCTCCTTTCTTTCCTTAAAAAGACATTCCACACAGAATGCCTAAAGATGAAATAGACCCTGAGGAATTTTATTTTCCTTAGGGTCTCCCAAAAGTGAAAGAAGTCACGGTTGTATATATTTGTGCACACCGATAGTATTGAAAGTTTCAATAAAGTTTTTGGAACTAGTTTGGAACACCCGCCCACAGTCCCCCTTTACCCTGAAAATTCCCAAAGATACAGGGTGCTTAGCGATGCTTATCACTTACGTTCAAATTTAGACTCCGATTCAATTCCACAATGTTATTTTCATGATTTTTTTTGTTTCCATCTTTAGCTACCTAACAAAAACAATAACTATTAAATAAAATTACTATTTGATCGCAATACATCTTAACGTCCGACAAGAAAGGGATTACCTATCATTATACAGATACGGTGTTTATAACAAAGTATTTGAAAAGATCGTCAATAATAATCTGATGGAATACCTGGAAACCAACAACCTACTATCACCGCGGCAATTTGGATTCAGAAACCATAAAAGCACCAACGATGCCGTAGCCAACAGAGACCATATCTCTGGCCACCTAGACAAGGGCTCGAAATGTTTATCGGTATTTCTCGACCTATGCAAAGCATTTGATACAATTTCACACATCAAATTAGAACGCAAAATGTTCAATATAGGTATTAGGAATAAAGAATTAGGCCTCCTCTCCAGCTTTTTATCTGACAGATCCCAATGCGTTAAACTCAGATCAACAAAGAGTCAATTTTTGCCTATTAGTTACGGGGTCCCACAAGGCAGTGTCATAGGTCCAACGCTCTTCCTAATATACATTAACGAGTTGTGTAACCTAGACATCGATGCCACTATTGTCAGTTTCGCCGATGACATTGACATGATTTAAAAACAGTGTACTTCTCACTATGCCAATCTCACATCGAATACGGAATTTTAGCTTGGGGTAGTGCTTATTCCAGTGCCCTCGACCCCATCATTAAAGCACAAAAACTTATCATAAAAATTATTCTTAAACTGCCTCTTACTACCAGCACTGATACGATCTTCAATACTTTCAACGTTATGGACATTAAACAACTCTACGCAAGATCCAGTTTAGTTAATTTACACAAAAACAACAAAACATCATACAAAACAACACAAACAATGCACAATACCCGAGCCAAAAACAAAGAACTTCTCCAAACTCCTTTTTCCAAAACTACCTTTGGACAAAGACACTTCAAATACATAGCTTGCAAACTATACAATACACTACCAGCTACAATCAGACATACTGAATCCTTGACAAAATTCAAACAAGACGTAAAGAAATGGATTGTAAGTATTGGACGCCACACTACTGCAAACATCTGTAAAGTAAATCATAAATAGACAGTAAACAATTTGCATACGACCTAATCCATGTAAAATAATTTAAAAATAGAATCATGTCAAATTAATTAACCAATCCCATAAATAGATTTGACAGGATTTACTATTCACTGTACATCATCTCTTCCTACATTTACATAACTCCCTTTAAAGTATTCACCCACACTTCCAATCACCTTTCCATTTTTATAGCATTTTTATAGTATTCAATTGAATTTATATGTAACTTAAAATATTTCTGTAATTTTAAATATGTACCTCTAAGCCTGTCTCAACACAGGTAAATCCTAGTGAGATAGGCATCAATTAAACCCTATGTAAAACCCTATGTTTATAGATTAATAAAATAAAAAAAAATAATTATTTATTGGTATTTATAGATAAAATTATATATATGGTATTATTCACGTGTTTCGGGAAGACTCCATGCACTTGCCCGTCCCACAATTTACTTGCTCTATTAACGTCAATAGTTTAGTAAAACTTCCGAGAAGAAAATAGCATTTGATTAATTAGTAACCGCTCGTGTTCTAACTCCAACACGGGTTTGAACACTCCCGCTGAATCCGGGGTTCCGCAAACAATAATATTTACCTGCCTTCACACAGTCTACGTGTCTACGATGGAGTCGTAGGAACGGAGAACGTGAGTACCCCGAGTGCTCTTTAAAATGGAAACATTCAAATCAAACAGCTTTAAAATGGATTTGAAATGAATGTATACACCTATACAGAATCTAGCTAAACCCAGAACGTACTGTTTGTAGGTAATGGTGACCCGAGAATTGATCCGCCGACAATTGTAAAATTATAATTTTTTCTGCGTTATTTAGCAATTTCAATAGTAAAATCGACTTAAATGCATCAAGGAAAAATCTGCTCATCTATAAACTGTGCGCATAGGTACAAAAAATCGACACTGTATAAATTCGTTTAATATTCATAATTAGTTAGTATACGAATATTAAACGAATTTATACATTGTCGATTTTTTGTACCAATGCGCACAGTTTATAGATGAGCAGATTTTTCTTTGATGCATTTGAATGGAAAAATGTTTTTTACCTTGTTATTAGGCAGTACTTCCTCTGCACATCCCTTCGCGGTCATTTAGTTATATTTTGGGTAATTAGATGTACCGTATTTTCCCTAAACCGACTGCATATTGTCGGGAAACATTGTGATTTTTTTTCATACCTGCTAAATAACAAAGGATTTTTTTCTGATAAAGGAGTTTTATATAATTATTTTTGAAGTAAAACTTCTTTAGCACCGTTGTGATTTGAAACTCGATGAAACGGAAACGAGCGACACTAGAAAGAGAGAATTTAGACTGCGAGAGAATGAGAAAGCAATAAAATGGTATGTTTTTACAAAAAAAAAAAAAAAAGCAATAAAATGTTTATTTTAACCACGAGTACTAGGTTCAAATATAATACGATAAATTCATGTTGGTGTAGTGGTATAAAGCGCCTGTGACAAATCTTTGCAGACATTCAGCCGCAAAGCAAGTTTTGAATACCGGGATTGCTACGTATGTAGCAAGATTTATATACCTGAATTGCTATGAATGTAGAAACATTTAAATAACAATGAAATGTTTTGCTGCATCGTACCAATTAGTGAATCTTTGTGATTGCTACTAGTTAGACTATTCTCCTGTCACCGCCCGAGAGGAAATCGTTAGTAGGATTTCTTATCTCCGCTTTCTCGCAGAGCCGAGACGCCCCGGAGTAACTTCCAAAAGCCTCCCTAATTGCAACTTATGGCTTCACCCTGTCCTTACAATTATGAAAGATTAAGTCGCAACGCCTTATTTTTACTCAACTTGGTATAAAATATAAATCAATTTCACGTTTTCAATGGGAGCTTTTATCTCATCCTTTATTTTATATGAAAATTTATTTTTCTCCCGTTATTTTAAAGCTAAAATAATAATATCCTGTTGTCGTATGAATATACATTTTTCGCGAGTTTTGATGAAATCGGAATGATTAAACTGTCTAATCCAGTTGTTTCAAAACTTTTCATTGATCTATTTTAAATTCCTTTAATTATTTTAAGATAGGGAGCATCGCTGTAGGAGACTTTTTTTATGGCCTCCATGCTTAAATTGATGCATGTTCTAGTAAGGTTACACCAATAATTTATTTTTGAACGTTGGGCGCCTTTGCAGTTTATTGATGGTTAATATATTGTTTTATTCAAATTGTACATTTATTCATTTAATTTATATAATTTATTTTATTTATTTGATTAATTTTTATTTTGTTTTTTTTTTTAAATTTATTTCTTTATTTATTTAATTTTTTTATTTATTTTTATTTATATATATATTACAATACGAAACATTACAAAATGATGCTTTGTCTGTCCAACTGGGAAGGATTCCCGTTTCAGGAGAGCCAAATTGCATATTTAGTTCATAATATTCTTAACAAATGAAAGGTTCCATTGAAGATAACACAAGAATGAGATTCTGTCAACATTTACAATTTTGTAATTAAAAATATAGTATTCAAAAATATAACCTTTAACTAAAATGTTTAAATATTTACTAAGTATTAGAAATTACATATTTATAAACTTATATATGACAATGAATTCCCAATGTATTTATGACTAATTAATTGTTATAAAGAAATATAATTTTATTTCTTAAGTAAAGGAATTTACTTAAGAACCAGAATATATGACATGTGCATTCCCAATGTAATTCTGACCATTTAATTGATCTAGAGAATATCTCAGTTTAACCAAATTTGTTTTAGGCAAATTTGAAAAGGCAACATTGAAAACTTAAATTATTAAATTTGTTACATAATTTTATTTATTGACTACCGGTTTCGAAATATCCGTTATAATTCTAGAGTTCTTAAAACTAATTTAAAAATCATGATAATACGGAAATGAATAGATATTAATAGATGAGGATAGTGAAAGTGCTGATTTTGGGGGGGGGAGAGGGAAAGAGGAGTCAAAATAACGATGAAAAATGGTCAACTAAGGTGGTGTTTAACTAGTCTGGCGGCCTGAAATAATAATTTTGAAGAGCAAAAATTCGTGACGGGATAGGCTGCGAATGCTTTATGTTTCACTGCCAAGAAACCAACACAGCTGCAGATTCGTAGAAATTGTAAAATAATGTAATTTACGTGAAGATAAACGTAAATCTTTAAAATATGCAATCGCTTCCTAAAATCGTTTCGCGAACCACAAATTGAAAAGCTTCTACGGTGATTGCGAGAATCACATTATATCGTAAAGTGCATTTGACAACTTTCGGGCGGTAAAAGCTTAGATCAGTAAAATGCTGAGTTAGTGGGGAGTTTATTGCGTACATCCATTGAGCTATGCATTTACTGATCGTAAATTGGTGATTCGATTGAAGTGCTAACTTAGCTGTGCTATAAATGGTTTATTTTGTGGAGATGTTGACAGAAACGAAATCTTTAACTGAATAGAATTAAACTAGGTTAAAGAGTAATTAAATAATGTATTTAATATTTTAGTATTAATGCAGAATGGGTGGTATTGTGGTATGCTTCCGGTTTAAGGCCCATTAACCAGCGGCCGAGAATACAAATTTGATCGACAGATGGTCTTGCGTTCGTACCCTTATAACTGTAATGGGCTGTTCCGACGATAAAGATTGTGTATTCTCGTATCAGCTTTTTTAACTAAGAACTGAATTTCGATTTTATTTCATTCAAAATTTGCTTCAATACATGCCTAAAAGTTAGCAATAAAAATGTTCAAAAGCGTGATAAAATCATTAAAATTATTTACCTTTTGTAATTAGTTTTTGATCGTAAGTATTTATAATTTTTCAATAACGTCTAAGCAAAATAAGTGTCCAAAAAAAATCTCAAATACATTAGTTTGTAAGACTGTAAAATAAATAGACAAATTGAAGTATTTTTTTAATGATTTTATTTGAACTGTAATTAAAATTTTGAAACACACAACAGCTCTCCAAGATAATTTTTTGATTTATCTTACTCTTTGATTATATGATTTGAAATGTGTGTTATAGAATACAACATTTTGTTTGAAAATTTAACAAATCTGCCAACGACCAACGTTATATATAATTTAAAAAAATATATATATTTTCCAATAATTTAAAACATAACTTTACCAAATAAAATAACAATCTTTCAAAAGAAATTAATATTTTTTCATAAAAAGGGTCGATATGTCTAGAATATTCCCTTTAAATAATAATGAATTGAAGTGGCAGAATGAGTAGTTAAGTTATTATTGGGTGTTATCGAGTAGTCCTAATTCTAGGGTAGCGAAGTGTGTATGATTATCGATTACTGGATTATCCAACCCACTCACAAATAATATTCTGCATTAGGCTCTTCGTTGGCAAATAAATTAATTAGGTGGTAACCCAAAAGTTGGAATTAACTACACACGCACTGAGAATGTTAGTTGGTTACTATGGCAGATGTAATTAGTTAAATAAGCAATAATTTGTCAGTGACCTTATTTTATTTCTAAAATTCTATATGCATTAGCTGAAAAAAAATGCACACATGCTTGCAAAACACGAACAAAAACAAATACCAAGATTGGGCAAAAGGTACATTGAAGTACGTTTCTTAAGCTCCAAAATCATATATTTATAACATGTATATTTTTTAACGCAGTCATCGTTAAGGCTAACGCATTTCTCCCAACAGGTAACAAGTTTTTTTCATTACGTAACTGAAAAATTCTTGCGACATTTCTCGAATCCAAGACTTGACAGCTGCCTCCACTTGATCGACGAAGGTGCAATGATGTGTCCCTTGAAGTGTCTCTTGAATCGAGGAAAAATTAAAAATCGCAAGGCGAAAGATCGGGGGAGTGAGGAGGGTGTGGAATCGGTTCAAACTTCAGGTTTTGCAGAAGCTCTAATCGACGCTGTATGTTCTCCTCTGAAACGGCGTGGTACCCAAAGTTCAGATTTTACTGTATTCTATCGTTCAACAATGAAGCCGGCACGTTCTTTGGATATTCCAAAAAGGTTTGGGATGCGCTTTTGAGTGATTCGCCGGTCATTTTGAATCAAATCGTGGACGAGTTTGGATTATTTATCGTCTGTATCAATGATCAACGCTTCATCAACAAATTATTGCTTTTTCAGGCTCAAAATCATGAAATTTTATTACTTATCGATTTACAGTAGACCTATCAACAGCATCGTTATCATAAACATCCTTTAAGATGAATCTCAGTAGGAGTCACTTTTTCAGTAGTTAAAAAATCGATAACAGTGCGGTGTTTATCTTGCGTTGACATTACACTAAAACACGTCTCCATACTTCCTCTTCTCAAAACACACTGGAAGAATTCAACGATCTCAAACTTGCGTGTACGTATATAGGAGGAATGTCACTTCCATATTCCACCTGGCGCGCTTCTGAAGGTCATTTTGTTAGCGCTGTGCAAGCTTGTGTGCATTACTTTTCTGTTTACCTCAGTATTTAACTTATTATTGCATGTTTACTGGGTTGCGAAAACCAGGAAAATTTCCATAAAAAATATGTTTTTACTACAACAAAAAAGATAAAATAAAAGCATAAAATTAGTAGTAAAATTGAGAGAGAAAAAACGAAATAAAAATATTTACGTAGATAAGACAAAATTAAACTGTTTAAAAAATACAAAGATACATCATAAAATAAAGGAAAAAAATAGTAAAAATATTACCACTATGAAATAAAGTTAAACAAACTAATGAGATGGAAAATGAGAAAAATAGAGTGAAGATACGGTAGGGGTAGTTCGTATTTACAGAAAGATCTTCCTCGTTCGTAGGTGTTTATTACGATTCTAAAATATATAATTATGGAATCACAACGTTAGTAAGCATCAGTTCTTTGGACATTGGGACTGTTGTGTTCTATTTTTGAAGTGAAACTTCTTTAGCCCCGTTAGTGATTTGAAATTTGGATAAAACGAAAATGCGTCATTTAAATATATTATTGGACGGGTCGTCGATTCTAATATAATGCGGTAAATTCGCGCCTCGCCGCGAGCGTCCCATAGCACTGCGTCAATCTCAGCGGCCAGAGAAATCCAGCGAACGGAGGCTTGAATCCTACGAAATCCAAAAAAAAAATGTTTATTTTTGTAAATCATTATCCAATCTTCAAACCACTTTAAAATAAACATGCAAAAGAAAATAAAGCGACATATAGCGACTTTCTAGTTTCACTTCTACCGGGTGTGAATTACACACTGTATTTTTTTTTATCGAGGGAAGCCAAAACGTTGAGTTGTTAAATTTTAAATATATTTAATGAAAAACACACTTTGCAAACCACAACATTATTGATTTTTTCGCTCAGTTCAAGCATCGTCAGGGCTTACATATTATTATGTTCAATATTTATATTATAAACTAATTATAATTGACGAAGCGGTGTCCTATTTTGATTCGACCACTTTACATTTTTTCTGTAAATTTGTCAGGTCAATCTTGCCAAGATGTTAGCCGTGTTTGATAGTACCTTTTTATGCCAGAAAAAATATATATTACATTGGAAAATAGTACATTGACAGAGAGAGACATAATTTTATTCGATATAACTACGCTTAGTAGAACATAGCAGTCTTTGTGAAAATTCTCAGTAGATCATTATCATGACATCTAGTGCTTCAGAATTTCCTGAGAATATTTTTATATTTTTTTCTTAATGTAAGAATATCGTAATAATACATCGTGTACTTTAATTTCCAGAAATGACGAACACGGATCTATTAGTGATTCGACAAACAGCGAGCAAAGAAAGGACCAACATACACAAGAGACGTCGCCAGATCGGAATATCAAAGATGAAAACAGTATCAAGGTAATTATGTTTATTATTGTCATATGTATTCACGAATATTATGTTTATTATTGTACAACTGTGTTCACGAATACTGATTAAAATACGAAATTGCAATTCATAGACAAACTCCGGCACTATAAGTACCTAATTAATTGTGATATAGTGAAATGGAAACTAATAAGTGGAAGATATTCCCATTATCGCCCTGGTATGAGAAATATAACTCAGAATTGAAACGTTGTTTGAAATTGGTTTAGCCTTGTTTGGTAACCAGATCTGAATAGCCAGGTGTTTCCCCAACTCCCTTCCTTTCCAACACCTTCAGCCTCACAACATCCCCAATTGCGTGATGACATAGTTCACTTGCTCTAGACGGGAACATAGGGAGGGAATCTTGAGAGGTATTCACATAAAAAAAAACTTCTTTAGTACTGTTATGATTTGAAACTCGATGAAACGAAAAATAGCGATACTAAAATGAGACAAACACACACACCTATAGGATTTAGCCTGCGATAGAATGAGATAGCCTATCCGTCTTCTCTTTGTACGGCGCTTCGTAGCCTTCCCACTCTTGTCTACTTTAGTTTTCTGAAGGTTTGACTTCTACCGCGTACCGCGGTATTTTAATTAAAGCTAATTTGTTTTTAACACTACGCTTTGCGTGTCCTACGCTTCTCAGAAAGCACAACTGTATCGAAAAAAAAATGTGTGTACAATACACAATACACACTAAATATTACCTACATATTTTAAATTTTATCCAAGTTCCAAAATAAAGTTATTATGTAATTTAGAAATAGTTCATAATCAAATCTGTTTGACACGATCAGCATTTAGGTTATAACTAGGAGGCGGAGTGCGGAGGCAAAACGAAAATTCCAGAGCCGCTAATTATTCAAGGCAAAACAATTAAACTATCGTTATTTGACCGGTCTAATTTGTTTTATGGGGCCAACAGATTTAGCTATGAAAGATCGTTTGGTTTCGGCCTATTTCAGCATATCGCTCCCCATACATTCCCAATTTTTTTGCCTCCGCCAGCCGCCTATTACTTATTATAACTCAATTGGCATTATTATTATTTTTTTTATCACTTATTCCAGATCTCGGGGATTATGTCTATTGGTAACTAGAGTAACCCATTTTCACAGCATTTTCGTATAATATCTACTAGGTCACCCCCTGCTATTCCCTACCGCTACTATGTCTCCTTTGCAATCCTTCTCTTTGCTTCTCCCTCGTCCCCCATCCCTCCGTCAACGTATCCTTCCATTGCGCCCTCGTTTCCTTCCGCATCCTCCTCCCCTCTCGCATCCCCATCCACTATTTTACGCTTATACTCTATTCCCAATTACTAATAATTCTTCTTCTTGAGTCCTATCTAGTCCATCCTAGAAAGTTACACTGTTGAAGATATTCCGTTAAATATAATAGGTGATATTTCATATTTATAATTTCAGCAAAATACCATCGCTAGAACGGAAGAAAGAATAAAACTTTCCGCCCGGGAATTTATTTACAAAATGCTCTACAATTCTGTTGACAGCCATTACCATTGAGAAAAATACATTTTCACCATCCCATGCGGAAAACGCGTTCAAACAAACTGCAGAGAAACTCGAGAACAAAGCACAGGGGAAGGAAAGACGCGTGACACGCGTTTACACTGTTGACAGTCGATGAAAAATATTAGATTTCTTTGAAACCTCGCCGTTACATGCACATTGTAGTCGGCTTTTAGTTATTCAACTTGTTTTGAACAGGGACCATTTGAAAAATATTTATTGAATGAGCGCTTTTTTATTACTGTGACTAGGGAATGCAAATCTCGCGAGATTGGGGCTCAAGCGAGATCTCGCGAGTTTATGAATAACAATACTGCGAGATCTCGCCAATTTCGAGATCTCGCGAGATAAGCAGTTTTGTGTGTTTTAATTTTGCAAATAATCACTACATTTGAATAAATTAGGAAAAAATAATAAAAATTATAAGTATTATAAGATAAACATTTATTTTCACGATTTTTTCTACAGACTTTTATGCATCAAACATTGTTTGACGTATTTGTCTATAATCTTTTAATAAACTTCTAAGTAGTAAACTTTGACGTACGTATCTATCAAATAACAAATGAAAGAAACAACCAGTCTTCTCTTCTAATATCAAACAAAAATCTTATAGTAATAAAACAGTGTCATAACAATACATAACAAAAATGTCATATAATAATAAGTGTCAGTCCGCGCTTCGAATAAGAGCTGTTTTTATGCTCGAGTGCAATCTCGTTAAACTCGCGAGATCTCGCCCTTTTTTCGTCCGAGATCAATCTCGCTAAAAAAGGCCGAGATCTCGCGAGAACGAGATTGCATTCCCTAGCTGTGACAATCCACGATTACGGTACCGCGACGGCACAAAAAAGGCAATCAACATACGTTCCTAATCACAATAATGCTGCAGTCGTTTTAAAAGATTAGATACACATTGTACGTAGGTCTGTTTCTTCCAGAGGAAAAAATTAAGCAATTTCTTGCATATTTATTTATTTATTTACGCCTATTTAGGCTTTTAAATATATATAACAATATTTACGAAATTATATGCTAATAATTATAGGCTAGAAATTATATATAATTATTATACTCTTTTAAAAAAATCAGCAAAAAGGTCAGCGATACTTTGAGTATATATATCATATCTCTCACACACTGTGACATCACCGTAGACCCCTGCAATACTATTAGCCGTGACAATAATTTTAAAGGATCGAGGGGGTGTTTCACCATCCTCCTCATAGCTTATCCATACATATAACGAATATTAAAAAATAAACAAATAAATACTCGCAACCGTTAAAAAACACGGCTAACTTATCCTATATATAGCCATTATTCATAAGTACCGATTAGTAAACTCAGACTTTTTGAATAAATAAATCCTATATAATTAATCTAAAATTAACGTTACCGTATGAATAAACTATGAGGAGGATGGTGAAATACGCCCTCGAATATAGTTACGAGTACAAGGCTATTGAAGTGTGAGTGAATTTAAAAAATTCAAAAACGTCGAACGTCAATGCGCTGATAATTTTGCTTTTGTTCTTAAACATGTAATGCTGCAGCTCTTTCTTACACACTTATCTCGTACTCTCGATAGATTGGGCTAAATACTATAGCTGTATGTGTTTGTCTCTTTTTAGTGTCGCTCGTTTCCATTTCATCGAGTTTCAAATCATAACGGTGCTAAAGAAGTTTTCACTTCATAAAAGCAATAATTTAGTAAACACCACTTCTCATTTCTATATATACTTAACACCGACGGGGTTTCAGTACAATACTCGACTAAAATCTAAAATCTACAAGTTTAGTAACATGTTCTTTTAAATTTATTTATTTCTTTTCTTGTACATACACTTTACAAATAATTACATAGTTTACATAGTTTACATAGATAATAGGTTTAGTAATAAGAAAAAAAATGTTAAATATTCGTAACTGTATGTAAATAAGTTAGTCGTAGTGTTTTGTGAACACCTCACTAGGCGAACCTGTGCTGAGGTGTTCCCATGTTTGGGATTACGTGCTATTCTGTCGACCTAAGTAGAAACACTGTATCCTCCTTGATATTGTCAAGAAGGGCACTGTGGGTCGACCCATGGCGGCAGAATCCTACATATAAATTAAAAGATTAGTTTCGGTGGGGATCTATATATACAGTTGTTCTTAGAATCTAGATTATGAGTAAGACAAATAATTGTCTTGATAAACTATATAAATATATTATGCTTTAACAGTTGCTTGAGAAAAATGGGTTGGACTCCAGTGGAGGGATAGGGATAAAGGTAGGTGGAGGGTTAGGAAGAGAATGCTCTTTGGGAACAACCTTCATTTCGAACTTCGTTTCAGGTTTATTGAGTTGTTGATTACTTTGCTATTAATGTCTTTGGCTTTCCGCAATAGTTGTGTTGTCTAATTCCTTTTCTATTTTTATGTAGTAATGTAAAGCCTGTGTTTTATTGAAAGTGTGGTCATTGGAGGTTATCCACCACTTACCCGCCTTGGTATAAGTAACTGATGATTACTCCTTCAAGGCTCTCGCAAGGACTCTAATTTTTTTCGAAAGAATGAAGCTACATTTAGTTTTGAACGAATCTAGACCTCCAATGTCCCTGCATACAGTGTTAGTAAGCAGTATGCAAGTGCTTACATGATAAACTTGATACAATGGTGTTAGTAAAACATATATAAAGGCATGGAAAGATGATTAAAAAAAAAACAAGATGAAGGACGCTCGCGGGGGATTGAATCTTGCGTATGCTGCAAGCACCTGCAAGAAAGGGAAGATACAAACATGTTTTAGATACAAATAAATAGCTCTGCAGTCTGAAAGGGTTCCCTCTCTCGTCGTATGGCAGTACCAGCAAGAATGTTTGTGGCGGTCGGTCAAACATTCTTGCTGGTACTGCCATACGACGAGAGAGGGAACCCTTTCAGACTGCAGAGCTATTTATTTGTATCTAAAACATGTTTGTATCTTCCCTTTCTTGCAGGTGCTTGCAGCATACGCAATTATTCAAATATTCTATGTTTCACATACCCTTAGTCCCATTTTTACACGATGGATGCGTTCTGAAATAAAATGACAATATGTTATGTAAAATTTTTAAAATAATTAATTATCTTTTACCAGATACATTTTCTATTAAGTATCGTCCTGGTTCATCTTTTTCAATTCAGAATCAAAACTTTCTAGTTCTATCAAGATTTTACTCAAGTTCTGTTAAACAATTGACTCCTTTTTTACATGAACTCCACGTAGAAGGCCCTGAGGAAAATAATTTACCTCGGGGCCTAAGTCATATTTGGGGATGCTGTGTGGAGGGTTTTTTTTAAGGAAAAGGAGGAGAGGAGAGTTTTGGGAAGGAAAAGGGTTTAAGAGGTGGGTAGGAATCTGGGGTTCAGGGTGTCCTGCTAATCCGTCTCCAAGACCTAGACATACCTTACCACATGAACCCGGGCACCCCTGCTAAATCACCAAAAGTAGTGTAACGTAGTCACTTACTAGTGACCTATGGCAGAGGTGTTGGTTATCGAATAAAGGTTCCCGGGGCGGCGGTACCCATTCCCGACTCTCAAATTGTATCGCTATGGAATAATATCATTGATTAGAACTTTAGCAGAACTTGAAAACATAGCTTTTTTTGTAGAGTGTTACTTACTACTTCTTTTTCATTGTGCGAAAATCCTTTCATCCATCTTCAGCCCTGTTAATGGGGGGAGAAGCCACCTGCACATCTATTTAACCGAAGGCGAAGTTTAAAACGTTTCAGTTAAAAGTTGGGAGCCAAACTACTTCCGGGAAACAATGAAGATTTACCGAGGCGCCTGTTCGCGGCCAGGCCACCGTTAACTGGCGTATCCACTGAATAGAGAATCCCTAGAACCGATTAAGAAAAACAGATGTCACCTTTATTGCTTTAAGATCTTTAAAATCCCAGGCCTCAGACATGAAACAAATTATTGTTAATGCGGTTAAATTTGACTTTGGCGTAGCTTGTACTATTGTATACATACCATATGTATGAAACTGGGTGTAGCATTTATAGAGTTTTGAAAAAAACGATCCTCAACCGCATTAGACTACGATTTCACTTGAAGTAGGTAAAATTTTAGCGTACCTTCAACCCCACTACACCGTCACTTCATTTGGATAGGGTTCTAACTGACATTTTTTCAAAAATGAAGTTTGAATGCCAAAGCATTTTTTTTTGCTCGTTTCTATACTCAAAAAAAATTTCAGAACTATCCGTGTTGTATTTTCATAGATATATGTGTAACAAAATTCTAACATCGAGCATTTTCAATAATAATTCATTTTACAAGGTTCTAACATCACTCTCTACTTTATTTGTATCTAAAGTTGATCTTAAATACGAGGCGCATTATGGTTTGTCACTTCATTTGAATAGGGTTCTAACTACGCCTTACTATTTTCTAAGGTTTTTAAGTTTCCAAAAACGAACTTTCTTAATCCATTTAGCAATTTAAGGTAAAGTATTTTAGATCATCATATTTAAATGGAAAATATTTAAATAAGACGTGGCTCTAGCTTGGAATAGCATTAGCAAAATGTAATTAGAACCTTGTGCAATAAATTGTTATGCTCTAGCTGGTTGCACGGGGTTCTATTTGCATGTTTAGATGTGTTCTAAAAGGGTAAGTATTCGTCCTATTTAAATACTTTCCTTTAAAATATGTTCAATTAAAATAACTTGCACAAGATTCAACCTTCAAATCGGAAATTGGTAAATAGATTATGAGAAATCACCTTTGCAAACTTTGACACCCCATATCTCAGAACAAGGTGAAGCGAAGTTAGAACCTTATCCAAATGAAGTGACGATACGACAAAACTGGTGTCGCCAACTTCGCGCAAATCCTTTCAGCTGCTATGCCCCAAAGAGACCACTGAATTTTCTTATCTGTTCCAAAATTATTTCGATATTTCAAAAAATTTGATCAATGAAAAACAATACAATCTTACTAGCAGCACAAAAACACACACCAATGGCACACTTCTATTGCTTTTTTCTCTTCAGTGGAAGTGGGCTGTGAGTAAGTACCTACGTAACTCACTCTTTATTCACTGAAGGATGTTCTGTATTCAATTCAATGTATTTTAAATATAAATTCATCTTCGTAAATTAGTTTTCTAAAGTTTATTATTATCCTAGTATTTATTGTACCGGTGAAACACTATTATTCAGAATTGAATCTTAAATATGCTTCAGTCGTTTATGGTGATCAGATCTGAATAGCTAGGTAATTTTCAACCATCGTCTTCTCATCTCGTTTCTCTACTTTCTTCGTTTATTCTCCAGCTTACCTCAAATCGGGGGTGCCTCACTGGTTCCGGGAAGTTAGGATTTACGTGCAGTTATCACAAAAAAGTGTGTAAAACAAAATAGTCATTAAAAAATACCGCCTGTTTCAATATTTTCATACGAAAACCAATAAGAAATCCCTCTATTGTGATTCAGAAGAAGCCGGGTTGTCTTATTTAAGTGTAAAAATGTGCTTGAGTGGCCAACAAAAGTGGATGATACTCTTAGTTCCACCCTGGTGCAAGATAACCATTAGAAAAATTTTAAAAATACTTGAAGTTACTTTATCCGTGTTTTGTGTTTGTGTGTACTTTTCAATCTTCCTCTTTTCTACCTCCTTAACAACATACCCAAATGGGGATGTCCTAGTACTGGCCGGGGCCAGTGAGAGCAGTTGAGACTCTTGAGCGATTAAATACACAATATTTCAAAATATTCGGCTGATTCTACGGGTTTATTTGAACAACGGTTTTATTTTTGAAGTGAAACTTCTTTAGCCCCGTTGTGATTTAAAATTCAGATGAAACGGAAAAGACGCATTGCAGTACCTGCGAACCATCAAACTGCGCTCGTTGGCCGATTTGATTATGACCTCCCTTTTCACGGCTCCTGTTGGTTGAGATATGAAACGGAAATGACGCATTGCAGTACCTACGAAGAGTCAAACTGCGCTCAATGGCTGCTTTGATTATGATCTCCCTTTTCATGGCTCCTATTGGTTGAGTTATGTATCGGAAATGACGCAGTACAGTATCTACGAAGCGTCAAACTGCGCTCATTGGCCGCAAGAGTCCCAATAGACTAGTGGGATATGTTGTGAGACTAAAGGTAGTGGGGAGTGAAAGAAGACGTAAAAGAGGATGGTGGGGAAGTATGTGGCTATTCAGATCTGGTCACCAAAAACGGAAAATGCCATTTCAATCAACGCTTCAATTCTGAACGGTGATCTTACACCAGGGCGATACTGAATCTTCCATTCTGGAACGTATCGCAAATATACCTCATATTATTGTGTGAAAAAACATAATTCTAAACTTACAATTCAGTTACTATTCGAAAGCCTTATCCCTAGACTACGTCATTAAGTAAAACGAGCTTACCTTCATTTAGAACAAACCCCAATTACCCCATCGTCTAATCGTGTAGAATAATACAGTTCCCGTAGCTTTTCAGACACGTTGTCACATAAAACAAAATAAGGAATTCTTTTTGTCCTTTGGAATGTTACGTCATGATAAAAATTGCGAAGTCATACATTATTTTGTTGATCTCTCTCAAATTAAGGAATACTTAATGAACGAGTTTTTAAAAAATTTATTTCGCCAAAAAGGTTAAATAATTTCCATCAGAGCACGTAGAGTGGTGCCGTGAAAATCCAGCATTTTTTGTATTACGAGAAAAATACAACAAAGAATTGCTAATGTTTTAATTAAAATGTTATGCTAATTTGTACTCCAATTATTCAAATATTGAAACAGAACGGGGCCAGATTAATGTGAAAAAGAGAGCTTTGCGAAATATGAGAAATTTGTCTGAAACGTGATTAAATCCACAAAAAATAACAAGGCTGCGGATTCTTTCTGAAAGGCTTTTTCTCCAAAATAATTTCTAATTTTTATTTCTAAACAAGAGTTCCAACTACGTACATGTAGCCTATTTTATTAAAGAATTTTTGATAGGCTGAAGGAAGTTGGAAGAGGAAGTCTATCAGAAAAAAGTAGGTTTGAAGGTACCTACCTACCTGGCTCTTCTGTCCACTAGACGCAGCTAAGGTGTTGGCATTAGGGATAGATGAATGATCGAATGAACCATCAACTTTTATCTGCCCTGCCTCTGGTGACTTGACGCTTTTATCCTTAGGGTCTTTGGGCTTCCACCCCATTTTCTCGGTTACTTTTCTTCTAGACACTACCGGAAAACTGGCTTGGGTTTCGTGCACGGTCATTCTGAAGCCCACTGCCCAAAGGACCGGCCATTTGTTATTTCTAATGACTGCTAAAACTGTGCTGTCTCCGGATAGATGGTCCGGCTGGAGAAGTCTAGGTTAGGTCTCCCTCAACCAATCTCTCCGTTTTCAAACGAATTCGCCGCCAAGACCTAGACAAACCTCACTCCGGATGCTCCTGCTAAGTAAGGTTAGGACTCCCTCAACCAGTCTCTCCGTATTCAGCCTGCTACGCAGTAGATGTGCAAACGAATTCGCCGCCAAGACCTAGACAAACCTCACACCGGATGCCCCTGCTAAGTTAGGTTAGGACTCCCTCAACCAGTTTTTAAACAGCTAACTACTTGCGGTGACCTGTGGCAGGGGTGTTGGTTATCCAATAAATGGTTTCCGGGGCGCTTACGAGCGCTAAAGTAAACAAATTACTACTTTTGAAGTATAAAATTTACCAAAGGCAGACCGTTCCTGGGAAATTTTGTTATTTTAAAAATCTCCCGGAGTTAGTATCTTGCTTAATTTGCGTCCATGTAAATATCATATTTAATAAACCCACGTAAAGTGAAATATTTGGTTTTTAAATCCCTGTAGCTTCTACCCTGGAACTTCCATCTCCTCCTTATTTCCCGGGCATAATACACATTATTCTCACGGGCGCACCCTTTTTGCATTATCAAATAATTAGTAATTTTTTAGATGTGGTTATATTTTTGTGACAATATTCTGTCTCCTCCGTAAATTTCTATAGCACAATGTGTTTAAATTTCAGAAGTGCCTGCTTGGTGTGATAAGCGCGCTTACGAGCGAGGCAGCGCGGCTCGAGCAAGCGGGCGCGGTGAACGAGGCCGTGGGCGTGCAGGCGCTCGCCACAGCAGCCAAGGGAGCGCGACTGGCACGTCACGCCGCAGACGTGGGCCGCGTCACGGCGCTCATCGCCGGGCTCGCCACGCGCCTGGCCAGCGCCACGCAACCACTCAAGCACGCCGTGCACACGCCGGAACGAAGGGTAAGCTACCAATTCTATTATGTGGATTCCATTGCATTCCGTGGCAAAACAGTTGAATTCCGTTGATTTCTATTGAATTTCATTGAAGTCCTTTGAATTTCAATTTTCCTTATTCCGCTGCATTCCATCGCAAAGTTTTGCATTCCAACGCAAAGTTTTGGATTCCAACGCATAGTTTTGCATTCGATCGCAAAGTTTTGCATTCCATCACAAAGTTTTGCATTCCATTGCAAATTTTTGCATTCCATTGCAAATATTGGCATTCCATTGCATTATATAAAATTCCATCACATTCCGTTGTTTTGAAGTTAAAATTATTACCTTCGATATTTTGATGTTTTAGATTGCTATGTTTATCAACTATTCAAATGTCGACCCCTGACGCGAGACAAGGAATAGAAAAACTAAATTAGACTGAATGCTATAGAATTGAGATCCCTGAGGAGTGTGTAAGGAAATACGATGTACGACAGTATTACGAATAAAGCGGATACGGAAAGTTCGCAAGGCTGATAAAAACATCTTGATCATAAAATGCGTCGGATTGTCTCGACAAATGTCAACTTGTGTTATATTAGTGGTAGAAAATCTTAGGGCTCGTTGTTTCACAGAAATTCAAATGTAACATTGTCATCAATTGACCGTTCAGCGCCATTTTGTTTTTTAATTTAATTTGAAATGTCCCCGTTAAACGCCGAATCTTGGTGTGTTTCGGTTATCTATCAATTGTAATAAGTTCACAAGTTTAAGAGCGCGTTCACACACAGCTATAAAAGATGTAGCTTGGCCTATTTCCCGTTGAGTTAGAATCAGCATATAACGGGAACCTTCTGACTGAAAAAAAAATTGTGCAACACATATGTGCAGTTCACACGCGGTAGAAGCGAAACCTTCAGAAAACTGTAGACAAGAGTGGGAGGCTACGAAGCACCGCACAAAGATGAGACTGATTATTCTCTGATTAGACTCATTCTCTCACAGGTCGAATTCTATAGATGTACGTGTTTGTCTCTTTTTGGTGTCACTTGTTCATCGAGTTTCAAATCACAATGATGCAAAGGAAGTTTTCAATTCAAAAAATGTCGCTGAATAACCGTTTTATGACAATTTAACATTTGTATTTCTATGAAACAACCCGTCCTGGGAATCAGAATTGTGCTTAAAATGGTTTCCACCTTGTTTAATGACCAGGTTTACAGAGCCCGTTCTCTCCTACCATCCTCTTTCTCATCTCCTTTCCTTCCTTGATGCCTTCAGTTTCCTAACAGTCAAATTGGGAACGCCACTATGCCATAGTCCCACCAGCTATAACTCTTTTGTAGAATATACTATTAAAATTTTTGAGTGAAACTTTTTTGCACCCTTTTGATTTGAAATTCGAATGAAACGGAAATGACGCATTACAGTATCTACAAAGCGTCAAACTGCGCTCATTGGCCGCTTTGATTATGACCTCATTTTTCTAGGATCCTATTAGTTGTGAAGGTGTAGGCGAAGGTTTCACTTCAACCGTGATTTTTTTTTAAAATTATATTTGAACCGCATTCCAAATTGCGAAAATATTGTGATATACGTTAGCATTTTACTTCGCATACAACCTTTCAAATGGCAGCGAAAAAAGCGTCTCTATTTTTATTTACGAGACAATATTTAGGAAGTCCGCACCGCTTTCGATCGCGGCGTAGATTTACGGCATCCGGTCGGGGGCGACTTTTCATTCCTTGCAAGAAAATAAACTGAATAATATACCTCCGCGGGTTCTGCTCTCCGGATACTGAATATAACTTCCGTCTCGAGAAAAGCAAATCGAATTACGTTTATTGCCCGGAATCTGTCACAAAAACGGGTGGCTAAATATTACCTCCGTTTCACATAGCCCAAAATCTACTGCACGAATTTTCTTCGCTAATGAAAGCGCGTTTTACTTGGATTTGTGGAAATATTATTATTTAAAATAAAAACACATAAATTTGTTTAAACCACTTTATTTTTTGATTCCATGACAGCTGATCCCCGGCATACTTATACTAAATATGTAGTACGTTAAGGAAAAATACGGTTTACTTACTTACACAAAATATGGTTCCCGAAGAGGTGTATAAAGTATGTATTTACATAAAAACAGACACACTCCACACCACACAACGCAGGATATCATACACTGATATCACTGAAGGCCATTCATTCAGTTTCATGTTGATTGCCGGTCGAATCTTCCTGGTTATGGTTTTTCATGGTTTCCTTATTCCCGAAGGCGAATGCGGAAGAACTCCAAATAAAGGACATGACCGCCTCCCTCCCACTCCCAACATAACACAAACAGCGGGACTGACATGACTGGCTGCTGGTCCTGGCGATGAAGATTGATTTTGATGCTTGACAAAACATGCAATTTTAGTACGGTTTTATAGATAACAATTTTTCCCTACCGATGAAATACAAGATCTCTAAGTCTGTAATAGCCAGGTAATATTTTAAATAATTACTATAATATTATCCATTATATTACACACATCGTACACGAGTGTACGATGTGTGTAAACGATCCATGATCTTCCGAATAACTTGCTCGGATGGATGATTATGTCGACAGTAAAATTTACGTTGGGCACGATAAGTTTGGCGAACCGAACCATGATTTTCAAGATATATTTGCACAATTTGCAATCGCCCGTTCTATTCATAGTGAAATGGCAAAACGTACTAACTACAAATCAACTGTCAACTGTCAAATTGACAGTCTGTAGAAACAATGGTGTCAGTTTTAAAACCAAACCTCTAAAAAAAACACTCTTTATAAATTTAAATGATTCACCTCTTCAAGGCAAATAAGAATATAAAAAAATAAAATAAAAAAGTATAAAACATATTTTCTTTTCAATGCATTATTCACATATTTTCATTTATAAATCAAATTATCGTTTTAATGCCTTATGTTTATTATTAAGGGTATTTTTGGGATCCATTTTAGGTTTGAAATTGGTAAGTAATGCACAAAAAATTATAATTTTATAATTCATCAACTGTCAAAAGAAACTGAAACAAAGAACTGTCGGATCACCTATTTTTTACATAATCTACCTATTTCAGAAGAAACCTTCCGTCATCAGGAGAATATTAAACTTAGGATACAAAATACTGAAAGATATTCAATAAATATTTTATTTATATAATAAACTAGCTTTTCCCCGCGGCTTCGCTCGCATGGTATTACGGGAAATTATCTACCCCCCCCCCCCCCCACCCCACCCCATCCCCTCCCGCATTCCATATATTCATTCCCTTACATTCAGTTTTCAAACATCTCGCCTACCACCTAAATTTCATAATGCTATAGCTCAAAGAAAAAAAGAATTACTTATCCAATTTAGTTCATTCGTTCAAAATTTATGCGCTTACAAACATTTCGGATGTTTATTTTTATTTAAATATTTGGAAGTTCGTTAATATAATAAAAAAAATACTCTATTTATCATTCAGTCTTTATAATCGTTACGAATTATATTTTTAATATAGGAACTCTCATCTGACATTTATTCCAAGCTTGTCCAAAAAAAAACGAATTCTAATATTTGAATTTTCTGCAGTAGTAGCTGACCAGTAGACTGAGTACCTCCCAGCATAGAGCCCAAAAATATATAAACATTGTTTCTATGGAAAAGATTTTTTCTGACGTTAGCAAAAACTCGCTTTTGTTAGCGACAGAAAACGTATAACAAATATAATATATTAATATTTATAATTTCATAACGCCAGAGCTTACCATCATATACAACCTGTAGTCTGCGCATATAATTTAGCTTTATATTGGTGAAAGAATTATTAAAGGCTTTATATTGTGTTATGCGTGAAAAGGTCATAAACAAACTCGAGCAGTTTCGCATTTATAATATTAGTATGGATTTAAATCAAAACCAGAATTAAAAATTAAAACAGTAAATGTAGAAGAACTAATTGCAATCAAGCATGTTCCATTGTCTCATTTCCAAAATTAAGTATCTTGATGTATATATGGATCAACATTTAAATGGAAAACACCTGTGTGTGAACTTGTCACAATAATTTGTACCTAAAGTTAAATACAAAAATTATCAAAAATATTAATTTGTGAAAAATTTTATGTGAAAACCACGATTCAAAATCGAGATGTTGCTTCAAATGGCTTTAGCCGTGTTTAGTAACCAGATCTGAAAATCCAGTAAGGTACTTCTCAATCTCCTTTTATCTCATCTCATTTCAGTCACTTCCTTCAGCTTGATCAACAACTTGGGAATACCACAGTCCTAAGGAACCTGAAATGCTTTCGATCGTCTCCGAGTATCTATGATTGCATAATGAATTTCTAATTTATAATAGACATTTTCCTACTGAAAATGAATATCACACATTAAAGCTCGGAAGCCAGGATTTAAATTCTTCAATAATAATTTATTGCAGAAAATACAATAATGTTTTACGTCAGTTATGCAGAATCACTTATGATAAGTGAAAGCTCAACTATCCGGGATATGACACTAAACCCCTACTTCCCTTCATAGAAACATCGCAAGCCATGTCTTTGACACGCCGTAAGCTGGTGCTACTTTGCGTCTTATAAAATAAAAATACTTAATAATTAATAATGACTTTTAGAGGTGCCTAAAAATTTTAATGGCATTGCATTGCATCAGTGTGCATCTTTGTGTACATTTTTTAAATCAGTGTGTAAATTTTTAGGCACCCCCGATGAGATAATAATAAGGTATAAAATGTTACGCTTTCACGCATAAAACAATAAAATGATTTTAAAAATTCTTTCACCAATAGAAAGCTAAATTATATGCGAGTACTATAAGCTGTATATAGTGGTAAGCTCTGGCGTTATGAAATTATAACTATTAATATATTATATTTATTATTTCGGTCCTTAAGAAAAGCGAGTTATTGCTAAGCAAAACAAATCGTTGCCGTTGAAAAGATGTTGATATATTTGTGGAAAGTTTATTTCAGGCGTCTTAGTTAATATCTATCTGTAAAAACGCGCATAACTTCCGAACGACTGCAACAAATTGGATAATATTTTTTTTGTGGTCGTTATTTTGTATAAAACTATTGATGAGCTCTGGCACTATGAAATTTGCATTAGGAGGCACGCAAGCTGTTTGAAAGCTGAATGTACCGAAAATGAATGTATGGAATGCGGAAGGGGAGAGGGGAACTCGGGAACTCGCGGAAATAGAAAAACTCGGGGAGAAGAATCAGGGAGAGGGGAGGGGAACCTGGAAGTGTGAAGGGGAACTCGGGAGGGGGAAAGAGGAAAATGGAGTGGACAGAGGGAAGAAGGATGCGGAGCGTGAACGCGAGAGGGGAAGGGGAGGCAGGAGAGGAAGGGGAGGCGGAAGGAGAACGGATGAATGGGAAAGGAGATGCAGGGAGAAACAATTTAACTATTAAATGGCATAGCAACGCATGCCGGGTACTAGCTAGTATAGTAATCTTTCATTAATATATTTTTTTGTTTAATTCTTTATTTAATCATCAAAGAAAATACGAATGAAACAGAAATAGATTCCGTCGAATCTAAGAATTGAACCCTAGACCTCTGCCTTGCTGAGGCATTGCTCTGACCACTGAGCTAATTCTAACATATCCATATCGTATTTCTCCATAGTATTATTTTTACAGAGATTTAATACAGTACACACATTTTTCATAAATTCCAACCCTCTTCATATCTCTTTCTATTAAATTTCAATTTCATTGCTTAAAAAAATATATTTTTGAAAACATACTAAGTAGTCATACTTACCCCTATTTACGGAGTCTGAACTAAGAACGCCAGAAGACCGACTTCCTCATAAAATACTGGCAGAAATTCCAGAGGAAAGATGTCCAATGTCCGCCCCAGGCTATGTTGGGAATGCAACTCGCTTCGCGCAAAGTGTGCGAGGAGACGCTAGGCCTGCTGCGATCTGAGACCGCAGACGTGGCACGGGACAGTGACGCCTGAAGGCACCTTGTAGCAATGGGTCTCCGACTCTAATAAGACAAGGGGAAGAAGACGACATGAATATTTGAATACATATTTATTTTTTTATTTGAATTAAAATTTTCGTCTGGATCACAAGCTCTCAAACTTATTTACCCCACCGCCCATTTTGAGATTTTTTTTTCTAGACTCCCCTCCCCATTTTTTTTTTTACTTTTGGACGAGGGAGGGAATCAACTGTCACGGAATCAATAATTCGATTAAAAGTACATTAAATTATTTGTTATACCTTTTTGATTAGCAAGTAAAAAAAGTAATTCTTTTGTATTTTAAGTATCGGGTTGCTACCTCCTTACTTCTTGTATTTATGATATAATGTCAATTCTTAATGATAAAATTGATGAATTTTCGCACGTGGAATAAAAATGGTTACAATACATGCAATAACAAAAATTAACCAATATTAAAGTTTACTCTGCTTTATTAGTACATGATTAGCGTGTTTTTTTTAAACTTTTTTAGACCATATTTTTTTTACCTGCCCACGCCCTCACTGTGCCATCTCAACGGCCCCTAATTTTCTCTGGGTCTTCTACTGCCCCCTTGAAAGTCTCAAACGCCCACGAGGGGGCGTTATTGCCCACCTGAGAACCTGTGGTCTAGATAAAATGGATAAATAAAACTCCAAGCAGCTATATTCATATCGGTTGTAATCATTTCCTGAAGAGCCATCCCATGACCTTTCGGAAATTGAACGGACAGTCAATTAACTGGGCTGAATTCATAGAGGCAATTCGCTTTTTATGATGAGATTTTTCCCTGAAGTTTCGTTCTGCATTTTTACATGTTTTTGGTTATTTTTTTATTACTGCAGCCAGTGGAAAATATTTACACGTGCGCACTCTTTTACCGAAGAAAATTTCTAGAATAGAATTTTTATTTATTTTGGTACTGTAGAAACTACCTATGCAGAGATAAACCTATAGATCTGTGTTGTGTGGGTGTTTGTATGACCAAAGGAGATATTTATTCATGATGAATTTGATTTGCATTTTCAAATATCAAAATTATATCTTCAACGAACCATCAAATTTGTTGTCGTCTTTACAGTTTGTCATTTACTAATAGTTTTTAGTATTTATAGTTTATGATTTACTGATAATTCTCAGTGTTTGTATGAAATTTCATGATTGTCGTAGGGTTTTTAATGTTTATAGTGTATGATCTACTAATAGATTTTGGGGTATATTATTAATAATTTACTAATAGTTTTTAGCATATTTAAGTTTAGAATTTACTATTAGTTTTCAGTATTTATAGTTTATGATTCACGTATGGTTAATATATTAGTTACTAAGAGTCCTAGTCATTTTAATTTATGATTAACTAATGGTTATTAGTATTTATAGATCATGATTTTCTGATAACTTTTTAGCGTAAAGCTTAAGATTTACTAATAGTTTTTACTGGGTATTTATTTATATTTCTTCTTCTTCTTCGTGTGCCTTATCAGGTCCCCCGACGTTGGCGATCACTCTGGAAAATGTCTCTCTATCTTGTGCTACCCGGAATAGCTCCTCCGCACTTCTAATGCCGGTCCACTCTCGTATATTTCGTAGCCAAGACATTTGTCTCCTACCAGGCCCTCGGCGACTTTTTTTTCCTTTCAATATTAATTGGAGCAAGTGATACTTTTCCGCTGTGACCCAGATATGAAATTTTCCTGACTTTTGCCCGCCTGAGAGTTTCTGTGTTGGTGATCATGTCGGTCCATGGAACCTTGAGCATTCTCCGGTGAAGCCACATTTCAAAAGCCTCTAACCTGTTCATGGTATTTACTTTCAAGGTCCATATCTCACATTCATACAGCAAGACCGATATTATTTATATTTGAAGATTTATTCATATTTAATGTTTTTTTTTTATTCGTAATCCACAGCCAATTATATAAATAGCATTGCGATGTTGCATACGCCTTTGTATTGTTGTCACTTGAAAAGTTATTCTACTATATCTATCTTCTATAATGTGGTTCCTCGTTATATGTGTGCTTAATGTTATAAATAATGTTGTGAAATCAACCTGCTGAAAACTGTTTCGGTAGTTTAGCGGGTGCCTATAATGTAGAAAAAAAATTAAATGCCTATAATGTGCAGTTCACACGCGGTAGATTGAAACCTTCAGAAAACTAAGGTAGACAAGAGTGGGGAGGAGACACGCACAAAGAGGATGCCGATTATTGTATCTCATTTTCTTGCAGGTTAAATCCTGTAGATGTGTGTGTTGTCTCTTTTACGTTTCACGGAGTTTCAAATATAAAGCTAAATAAGTTTTCACTACGAAAATCTATTTAAACCTAAAAATCCTGGACTCAAAAGCTATGCAAAAATCTCTACAGCATAGTCTTACACTGCGATAGTAGTTTTCACGGAAACATATGCATAATAGTTGAGATTAAAATCTTCGACGGGTATAAAGCTGCTTGAAAATCTAGAAATCTGGTCTTAATACGTCTAATTAGCCATTATTTCTAGGAAGTAGGGCCCTAACGAGCAGCTCTAGTTATCTAAGCTCGCTACGAGGGAGGCACGTACGAACATAATATAGCATACACACACGAATATGTATTAAACGTGTTTTGTGGAAAAGAAAGAAAATCTCCGTTCCTTTCAAACGTCTTTCATTTATGTGTAAACCTCTCGAATGCTTTGTAAAGACAGTGCAAGGTTCCGTCCTCACCATTCAACATCAGCAAAGAGCATTAGATTGATATTAGTATTATGTGGGCGAGTCGTGTGACCGAAAAAAGCTTAATTCTTCCTTTTTGAAATTGATCAAATATAGAAACTCTTTTTTGAACAGATTGTTTCGCAGAAATTTACGTGTGACAAAATCTTCAAATGGACATTCAGAGCCATTTTGTTTTTTTGACAGTTGACGTTAAATAATTTCAGTGAATAATCCTGCTTCAGCCTTTGACCGATTTGTGGTCAGCAAAGGAGGAAAACTAACATATTGTTAAGGGAGTATTCTAGTCTAGAAGCATGAATTGTAGGTGTTTTTTCAGGTGCAACAAAAAAAAACAATAATATTTTTATCGACTATTATTTTACAAAATATTTATTGAACATTAAAAATTACATTAAAAAAAGAGTCGAACGAAAAAATTCAAAAAGTTACAGGGTGTTGAAGTGGGGGGTCTCAAAAAATGGCGCGCCCTGGTTGACACGATTGCAACCAACAACTTCTGGGAGGGTTGAAGGACACAACCCTCCCAGAAATCTAAAAAAAAAATAATAATAATTCTTAATCCAAACAAATGCGACTATGGCCCGAACTAAGGAAAAGTTAAAAAAAAAATTTTACAAAATGGTGGCTATCTGAAATAAAAAATACGTTTTTGTACAATTTTTTTTGACTTTCCAATTTTTTTAAGAATAGTAATAATTGAAATATTGTTATAGTTCTAGTTCCCGCCATAGAGGAATGTATAATGAAGGCTCACCTCAAATTTCAAGTAAATTGGTTAAGTAAAACTTGAGATATCATGTCAACCGTCTCGAAAAAAGTGGTTTGGAGAAAAATGGGTTTAAAATTTTGTTCTATTTAGATTTTGGTTAGATTCCATCTAAACCGCGACATTAAAATGGTTATAACTTGTAAATAATGCGAATTTCGAAAAATCCTTTTTGAATATTTAAACTTTGAAAATATGAAGAAAAAAAATAGTTTTTTTTTCCTAGACTAGAATACTGCCTTAAATAATTCCATTTAAATAATCCTGCTTCAGCCTTTGAACGATTTGTGGTCAGCAGAATAGGAAAACTATCATATTTTTAAGCTTGCCAGCTTATTAAAATTTGATATTTCGTGACCTTTATTATTATTATTTGGAACCTTTCAAACGTCAAAAAATAATCAAGAAGTGAAGCCCTCAGAAAACTAAAGTAGACAAGAGTGAGGAGGCTATGAAGCACTACAAAAAGGAGAGACCGATAGGCTACGAAGCACCGCGCAAAGATGAGGTCGATTATATTATCTCATTCTCTCGCAGGCTAAATCCTACAGACTTATTTGTTTGTCTATATTTAGTGACGTTATTTTTCGTATAAGACGTTTTCACATCAAAAAATAAAATGGCGCTGAATACCCATTTGATGATAATGTTTCATTTGAATTTCTGCGAAACAACTGGGCCTAACAATTTCATTGATCTGACTGTTAGGGTAAAAATAACATTCGATTTTTTAAATGTGAATAAATTTAAATGCTCCTCCCGGAATTTTATTAGGCTAAATGAAATGGAGATATAAATTTATTAGGCTAAATGAAATAGGGAGAGGAAGGTGATGTGGATAGGAAAGTTGGGAAGTAATTGGCGATTCAAACATAAACACTAAGGATGGGTTGTTTCAAAAAACTTGACGAATTCGTCAAATATTTGACGTTAATTTTCACGTCCTGTGTAAGTTCTATTCAAGTTCTGTGATGATTTTAGTTTTGTGAAGCAGCTGGCCTATGATGATAAAAAAACAGAACTCGAAAAGAACTTACCCAGAACCTGAAAATTAACTTCAAATATTTGATGAACTCATCAAATTTTTTGAAACAACCCATCCTTAGCATGATTAAAGCAATTTGATGTAATATTTCGATTTTGAATGTTGGTCGTTCACCATTGCGTTACTTAAAATTTTACAGTATCTGTCAACTGGCCACCTATTATTCAAATAAGTACAGATCATTCTTCTAGACATTATCTTATATTCAGTGCCGGTAAACATAACCGCCGTAGCGTAATAGTTAATTTTCTCTACTTAGAGGCAAAAAGTTTCGCAAATGGAAACATTGTATGAATTGAAAATGCATTATGCAACGCAATATATGCATTTGGATTCGATTCATGTCATGTCTCATGTCTAAAAGCCGATTAGATTAATACTATGTTAGTTGGTACTATCTTGGCAATCTTCACGCCGGGTTATTGGCGCCGATGCGAAGCGCCTCGTTGATGGCAATCTCTCTAACGTCGGTGCAAGACTACTTACTGGCGCCACTGGAAGATAGGTGCACAATAAGTACTAAGGCCGGCCCTGGAGCTCTAGCACGGGGAAATCGATAACCTTACGACATTGGTTTGATGGGCGTAACTGACGGTGATTTTATATCGATGTTAACCACTAGAGCGATTATGGTTGAAATATGGACCACTTTTATTTTTCTGCGATTGATAGCGGTCCAAAATTGGACCACATTTTTCTACCATTCGTAAAACATTTATTGTAATTATTTTAAACATTTCCATGGCCAGCCATTTATTTTAAAACAAAGCTTTTTAAATTTTTTTAACTAGACTTAGATTTCGCAAATCCATACTTCGTAGAATATTTTAGAACGGTAAAAATGATTTTTTAAAGTATTTTTTCACGGAGAATTTCTGATCAGCGCTTACGGTTAAAATTAGGTCCCTTTTCCATAGATATGCACCTTTCATTATCAAGTTTAACACAGACAACATACAGAAATCGAAAATATTCTATGTTGACTCGAATAAGTACCTCTCACGGAGTTTCAGAGTAACAAACACGCAGGATTCGCGCTGTTACAAACTTTATGATTTTTTTATATTTCTTTCAAAATCCAACAAATATGACATAAGCGGTAAAATACAGATTAATTTATTGGCTATATAGCACTATAATAAGTTTTTAATCGAATATAACTCAGTAGTTTGGTCCCCAACCTACAAAATTCACATTAATAACATTGAGCGAAATCAAAAAAAAAATCTGCGTTTTATCAATTTTAAATTAAATATCCCGTTAGAAGACTTAAAATACGATTACTTATTAAATACTCTAAAAATACATACGTTAAAAGACACACGTAAAATAAACGACTTAACATTTTTATTCAAAATCTTAACTCTAAATTCGACTCTAGTGAACTCTTGCAACTCATTAACTTACGAACACCCACAGACCACCCACGACAAAATGCAATATTCTACAGCAGCACTCATAAGCGTACCTACATTGCCCACTCTACGATACAACGACTTCACACCATGGGAAATAAGTACTTGGGTGATGTTGACTTTTTCAATATCAACTTTGCGAGTTTTGTGGATCATCTAAAATATTTATTTCAACACTATTACTAAACACAACTTGTAAACCTATAAAATAGCTGTATTTTTCTGTTTTTGTTTATGTGTTTGTTGACTTGTTGTATGATTTTTATCTAATGTAGTTTTATCTTTATTATTTCCTAAGTTTCAAAGTATCTGTCAAATTAAAATTACACTACAAATCGTGTCAAAGCCCTCTGGGCGTTTAATAAATAAATAAATAAATAAGCAACCAACAAATTGCAAAATTAATTAAAATTTATCCTTTATTATAAATTAAAAATTTAGTAACTACTACAACAAAAAGAGAAAAAATGATGTCACCAAGCATTTCATTGGTATTTCGATCATTTCTAATTATGATGTGTTTCCAAGGGAGAACTGTTATAAAAGCACTGCTTTACAACATGAAAAATAATACTCGGTCGAAACATTTATCACGGGTAGTACGAATGTAGAAACATATACCATAGGTAGTACGATTATATAAATCGTAGGTTGAACGAATTATATAAACATAAATCGTAGTTGTACGAATAAATAATCATATATCATAGATAGTACGAATATAGAAACATATATCATAAGTAGTACAAATATATAAACATTTATCGCGGGTAGTACGAATATATACTCATATGTCATAAGTAGTACGAATAAAGTAGGTGGCATGAAAACAGAATTTATCTATTGTTACGTTACAAATTCGAGAATTAGACTCCTCCACGGACTGGAGAATAAGGCGCCATATAGATGCGCGCGCACCATCCCCTCCCGCGAGCGACAAACGGGGCGGCCGCGAGACGCGCCGCCGACCGCAAGCTCCTCAGTCTCCAGCAAGCCGGCTTACCGGGCCCACGTACCGCCCGAATATGGGCGACACCAGTTTCGCCGTTCGTGCGCTTCCGGTGTCCGATGGACGCTGCATAGCTTGATAGAATCAAGCGCGTGAAGCCGCTGTTGGCCCAAAACCAAACGTGAGTCAATTACCATGTTATCCCTTGTGTGCAATTAAATGTATTAACCCTAGCCACGCGTGGTAGAGAAGAGAGACGGACATTCAAACTAAACTTTCAGCTAGGATCGTTCCTTATGTATTATTGTGTCTCCTAGAATTGAATAAACTGTTTATGTGATAACCTACCGTGTTTTGCTTGACGAGGGAGGCCCTGGGACAATGGAGAAACGTGAAGTTCCGAACCACAAGCACTAGCCCTGAGTTTACGAGGAACCCTGCTTGTGCCAAATCTTGAGCTAGTTATTATTTGGGGCAGATGCAGCAGCTAATTGTATTAAATATGTGAGAGCTTTCTCCAACCCTGCCGTTAGCATCAGCACGCACGCTGGACGCCAACACTGGCGCTAAACGTGGGGCCATTTAAATTTTTTCTGTTCTACCACGGCCTCGTTCCCAAGCAACAATTGTAAACTCTGAAATGTTATTATGATGTATTGTTTATTCCCAATTGTCTAGCACTTCCAACAGGAATCTCGGCGCGAACATAATTTCGAATCACAATTTAAATTATTACGGACGCGATTTTATCATTTGTGACTCGTCACTCGACAAAATATTACCGGTATTCCAACGCAAGGTGCCCAACCTAGGAAGTTGTCGCTGCGAATAATACAGTGATTACAAAGTGTCGGCCGATTAAAATTGCTATTTTCAATACAAGTGAATAGTGGAAATAAACACAAATTAAAGAAGAATTTATTCAACAATTAAAATCATGTACATGATAAACAAATCATCCGCTTGGTCTCGAAAGTGCTAAATATTTTTAATAATATACTAGTTTGCAGCTCGCTGGTATCGTTTCTTTAATCGAGACACTTGCTGACACCTAGGGAACAAGTGGATTTAAATTCTTTCTGTCATTTGACAATTAAGTATTTTTGACTCTGTCGTCTGATGAAACCGGATCATGCCATGCCATGCCAAAATCACATTCGAATATTGCAAAAAATACTAAATTCGCGTTGACGTGGATTCCTTGACATCTGACACTATAATACCTTGTCAATTGACAATGAAGGTAATATCTTGTCGAAAAGACGAAGGGAATTCGCGGGTAAATACCAAAAATTGGTGCTGTTTAAAGCCAGGCTATAGGAAGCCGCGTAATGAAACCATGCCCCCAAGATATTGTTGAATTCTCAAACAAATTACTTCCACGAAAACTTGTGAAAATTTTTTTCGATTTTTTTTAATTTTCGAAATATTTTTTTTTCCAAACGCTTGGAGTTTTTCTTAAAAACGCATTGCCAGAGGAAAATCGCTGCGCAAATTTTCTCCAGTTTTCGGACTCTGAAAATTTTTCCGATTTTTCCTTTTTTCGATTTTTTAATTTTCGAAATATTTTTTTTCCAAACGCTTGGAGTTTTTCTTAAAAACGCATTGCCAGAGGAAAATCGCTGCGCAAATTTTCTCCAGTTTTCGGACTCTGAAAATTTTTCCGATTTTTTCCTTTTTTCGATTTTTTTTAATTTTCGAAATATTTTTTTTCCAAAAACGCTTGGAGTTTTTCTTAAAAACGCATTGCCAGAGGAAAATCGCTGCGCAAATTTTCTCCAGTTTTCGGACTCTGAAAATTTTTCCGATTTTTTCCTTTTTTTCGATTTTTTTAATTTTCGAAATATTTTTTTTCCAAACGCTTGGAGTTTTTCTTAAAAACGCATTGCCAGAGGAAAATCGCTGCGCAAAATTTTCTCCAGTTTTCGGACTCTGAAAATTTTTCCGATTTTTTCCTTTTTTCGATTTTTTTAAATTTTCGAAAATTTTTTTTCAAAACGCTTGGATTTTTCCTAAAAAGCACGCGGCCAGAGGCAAACCTCTGCCCAAATTTTCAAATAACCCAAACACTTACAAATACGCGTTTTTTCGCAGAAGCATTTTTTTTAAAAAAAATATATATACATCCCCAGTGGTCAATCCCTGGCAAAAAATTTCTTTCCAATTACGGATAAAGAGTCGAGTTCTCGTTTTTCTCCCAACGTAAGGTCACCCTGACACGACCCTATACACTATGGAAGTCCCTCAAGTCACGCTGGGTATAATCCCCCACATTTCTACGTCAAAAAAGGAAGAACTACTACAGGCCCTGAGAAGTAGAAAGATTTCTCCCAGGAATAAATCCAAAAAATGCCTTATTCAATATGCTGCTTTCTACAACAAAAAGTACATCAGGAAGCACGTCACGTTCAAGGAAGAACGTCTAGAGAAGAAACAACACTCTGTCGCAAGGTGCGCTGTACTTCTCTGCCAAATTGGCACCCCGTTTTGTAAAAACGAAAGATTCCCCAAAGAAAACTTTCGCCCAAGCCTTTCGTCCGGCATAAAACCGGAGCACAACGAAAGTGAAATGTTTTAAAACCTTTCTAGCTCTGGCACAGTGGTATCAACTGTAGCCAAAGTCAGGGAAGAATTATAATTCTCCCTTGTGGTTTCGTTTCATTTTATTTTATTTTTGTTTGTATAAATATCTCGTCATCATCAGTCATTCGCCTCTAATTGCGGCCCCAGGTGTCAAACCTTGGAAACATCGTTTTTTTCTAAGCATGCACACCTCTACCTGAAATTGATCACTTCGGAGAAAGGAATTCCCTGTGGCTTACTGCAAGTAGTCAGAGACTACGTGCCCAAGGTTTTGTGCATCGTCACAACTGGCAGCATCATATTTTCACATCATCATGTCATACCTCGTCACCCCTTTCTAAATATTAGAAAATCTTTTTGTACATTAAATATCGGGTCCTCGCCAAAGTGCATCTAACCCTTATGTCATATGTAATTAAATTAGGTAAGCAAACCTGTGTAAACCCACGGCGGTATCAGATGTTTGCTACCCGTTCTAAGTTTTTTTTTTCTGTTTTTTAAGAAAATAGAATGGCGCTCAATAAATAACCCTAATTGCTCTAGCTCTCCCCAGAACTGAATGTGGAGTCTGGAAAGTATCGTTATAAAAGGGACAACTTTTAACGTGCCTCTTCATTAACGATAAATTTTTTTTACAACATTTCAGCAACATTGAGTCACCCTGGGTCTCAACTGCTCAAACTGAAATTTTGGGGTTGCCTTGTTGTGACTTATCACGTGCAAAGTACGAGGTCACAACAAGAAGCCAGGTCTCCAAGTGAACACCCTGCGAACAACCCATCCCATTATTATAATTTTCATAACACCAAGGTGTGTCCATCGCAGTCTGTTTAAGTAAGTAAAACCTAGAAGGTCTTAAACACTCAAATCGGACCTTTGTAAATAATTTGCCTTGTCAAACAACGATAAGCGCATGTCTTGTATTGTTGCTACCATCGTACGTGTAAGTACAACAAAAATTGTACCATCACGATACGATACTCTGTGCATAACACCAAAGTGTGTTCATAGCAGTCTGTTTAAGTAAGTAAAACCTAGTAGGTCTTAAACACTCAAATCGGACCAATGTAAATAATTTTCCTTGTCAAACAACGATAAGCGCATGTCTTGTATTGTTGCTACCATCGTACGTGTAAGTACAACAAAAGTTGTACCATCACGATACGATACTCTGTGCGTAACCAAAAGGGTTGTACCACAAAGGATCTCTTTTGCGGTAAGCGTAGATGAAATTCACATTCCATCAGCACGCCAGAAATTTTTTTTTGTCCCTTAATTGTTGAAGTATAAAATCTTGGCCAGATCTTCAAATATGTTTTGCCTTTGTGCAAGTCTTTAACGTACGCTAATATGGATTTATTATGCTACGGTATTGTTGTACTAAGTACATCAGTATGTCTCGCCGTCTGTATTGAATAGGTACCTTTATATGAACGTTAACCTTTTGTTGCCATCATAGGTGGGAACCTTATAAAATCTGCCATCATAGGTGGGAACCTTATAAAATCTGCCGTCATAGATGGGAATCTCAGAATATCTACTAAATGCGATACGGGGAGCCCGTTATAATTACTCTGTGGGTTTTTGTCAGAAATGTCATAAATACCTAGTCTTTTGCACCTCCCTTCAATACTGGGCAACCCAGTTGTAATTCGTTCATTGTTATCCGTGAAGACGTTATAAAACTTACTTGCAAATCTTTTGATTTTGCAATCTTGTACGCTATACGTGAAGACGTTACAATACTCACCATGTCCAACATTACCAAATATTATTGTAATGTGCCAGGATAACTGCTGTAGACCTTGTTTCACCTCCACCCAGAGGTCGAATTTCGGAAATAGCCGAATCCCCAGCAGTTTTCTTCGTTCAAATGTTCCCAATTACCACCCTCCCCCTTCCTCGAAATTATCCGTGAATGGGGATATATGCGTTACGCACTTGGCGTTTCGTTTGTCAAATGGGACAATCTTCATACGCGGATCCTTTCAACTTCCTACTCCTTTCCCACTTTGTTATAACTAATCTTGTACGCAATGTTTTGTTTTTCGAAAGTAGAAAAAATGCTACCGTATAGACGTGAGCATAGGTCATGGAAGACCAACTTCTTTCGAATGGGAATTTTGTTATACGTACAATCCCTCAACCACGTATTCTTGGAAATGTATTTGGTAAAGAAAAAAACCAAAAGGGGTTACACAGAACCTGTCCTTGAATACGTACCTTTGTAACATGTATTAGGAATTAGCCACATTTAGTTAGCTCTCTCTCCGTCTCTCTCTCTACACGCCAAACAAATCCAACTTTTTCTCAACATGCACACTTGTTTCTCTCCAAACTTTTTTCATCATTGGTCTACTAGGCAGGTAAACTTCAAGAATTTTGTTCTAATAATAATTTTTGCCGGATTTAAAAAAAAGAAAACCAGCAGCTCTGCACCCTATCTACATCTGCGCCTCTTCATGCTGCCCTCGCTACCGTCACGGAGGTCCCTTGCCTTCAATCCCTGCGTACCAAAAGCACCCGACCGCATCTAACATAACCTAGTGTGAGTCGTGCGTGTAGTTGCGAATCGTATCACCACAAAGAACCGACACTCAAAACAAACCCGAGCACGCCAGCTCTAGGTTGGTTCCTGTTCCTGTTGCCCTTGTGCAAATGCTCTGCTGCCATTATGCAAATATTCCTGCTGCATAATACAAATGTTCCTGTTGCCCTTGTGCAAATGCTCTGCTGCCATTATGCAAATATTCCTGCTGCATAATACAAATATTCCTGCTGCATAATACAAATGTTCCTGTTGCCCTTGTGCAAATGTTTCTGCTGCCATTATGCAAATGTTCCTGCTGCATAATGCAAATGCCCTACTGCCATTGTGCGGATGCTCCTGTGCCCTTGCGCAAATAACAATACCAACGATTGTTCACAAAACAATCCCACTACATACAAAAACCAGTGTACCAACCACCAATTGCGATTCCACTCTCCAGTACTTCAATGGTTTCGTACTGGCTCACCCACAGGATCCGGAAGCAGTTACCCTTTCGACCTCTGTGACAGGTAGAACTCTCCACACCACCTAGAAGCCTCATCATGTGTTCTCTTCCTCGTATTTTCTTAAAGGCCCTAGTGTCTCTTGAGTGCAATCTCAAATGGGCCAGGTTACTGTGACAAAGTAACCTTGTAACTTCAGTGAAACGTTCAACCACCCCAGACATCCTACGCAAACCACGTTCGCAAACATTAGCTCACAGACCAATGATACAATTTTAGAGTTTCTTTTTTTCTATCACTGCATAACCCTTGTACCTTTCTTCAACAGATCCTTGTTCTTTGCAACTGTATTTATGTATGCCACTGCCTTTATATACATTTATTGACAATTCCTTGTTACACCATGTATCATCTCTTTTGTGTTCTGTTCATAACTATTCTCCAGCTAGGAATCTCTCTCTCTCTCTCTCTCTCTCCTCGTTTCTCTTAAATGTTTTTGGCACAAGTGCTGAAAAGGTAAGAGGATTTATTAGTCCTACAGCTCCATTACCACGTCGCTTTTATTGCGGCGAGGGGGGAAGTGTTACGTTACAAATTCGAGAATTAGACTCCTCCACGGACTGGAGAATAAGGCGCCATATAGATGCGCGCGCACCATCCCCTCCCGCGAGCGACAAACGGGGCGGCCGCGAGACGCGCCGCCGACCGCAAGCTCCTCAGTCTCCAGCAAGCCGGCTTACCGGGCCCACGTACCGCCCGAATATGGGCGACACCAGTTTCGCCGTTCGTGCGCTTCCGGTGTCCGATGGACGCTGCATAGCTTGATAGAATCAAGCGCGTGAAGCCGCTGTTGGCCCAAAACCAAACGTGAGTCAATTACCATGTTATCCCTTGTGTGCAATTAAATGTATTAACCCTAGCCACGCGTGGTAGAGAAGAGAGACGGACATTCAAACTAAACTTTCAGCTAGGATCGTTCCTTATGTATTATTGTGTCTCCTAGAATTGAATAAACTGTTTATGTGATAACCTACCGTGTTTTGCTTGACGAGGGAGGCCCTGGGACAATGGAGAAACGTGAAGTTCCGAACCACAAGCACTAGCCCTGAGTTTACGAGGAACCCTGCTTGTGCCAAATCTTGAGCTAGTTATTATTTGGGGCAGATGCAGCAGCTAATTGTATTAAATATGTGAGAGCTTTCTCCAACCCTGCCGTTAGCATCAGCACGCACGCTGGACGCCAACACTATTTACAGATCGCAATTGTATAGGGTTAACATTTTAATTAGGCCGATCCTCGTTCGTTTATTTATTTTCCATGCTTGTTGTCAAAGCAATGGGTTCTGAAATGTGGATAGAAAATATCAGTTCAACTGTTGGAACCGATACCAGGGTGATGACGTGTAGAATATTAATTTAGGTACAATGGGATAATTTTGTTGTTAAATACATCTATTTGAATTTCGATTTTGTTGTTGTTTTTTTTTAAATTAACCCACGAGATCATGAGAAGACCGCACGTAGGTTTACAATAGTAACTCATCCCCCCTAATGCTTCTGCGGCCCATGATAAAATTCTAAAAAAATTCCCAACCTCCAGTACACTAAAGTAGACAAGATTGGGGAGGCTACGAAGCACCGCACAAAGAAGGGACCGATTATACTAATTTTAATTTTAACTTTATTTAATTTTTATATTAAATACTTCCTTCCCTTTATAAATAACCAATTCAGTACACTTATATGATATAAAGAATTTCAATTTTCGACTTCCTGATACAATGTGACTTTAGAATGGAATGGAATGACACATTCTTTTCTAAAAAAATGTTAAAAAAAAAACAGAAAACTAAATAAATACTCAGCGAGTTTACTATTTTCGGAGCCATTATAAGAGAACTGTCGCTGGGCGAAAGCTGTTTTCGTTGGAGGAATTATTTATTTATTTTTTCATTTTTGGGAAATCTACAGTTTACATTTTTTTCAGTTTGTACATAAGTAACATAGCCAAAAAAAATCAATTATAGATTTCCTCCTTGGGACTTTACCTCTTATAAAACATAATACGGAATAAGAAATAATTAAATTTATTGGGAAGGAATATGAGGCCAAATTTCTGGCAAAAAAAAGATACCTGCAAAGCGGAAGGAATGCCGACTTACCCTGGTTTTCTCTCTTCGCTTGTCTTTCATTAATTCCGCTGGTATTGAACTCGCCAGCTCACGATGAACACTTACATATTTCGACACGGTCGACTAAAGGCAATTGCGTAGTGTAGGGGGGAGGGGGGGTGGCACTTTAAAGGGGCTGCAAAATTTCACAATAAAAAAAAAATAATATTCATGTCCTGAGTGAAGTTTTAATTCGCCACGTACAGATTTAATTTAAGCCAGTTTTGTTTTCAGAATGTAAAATTCCAGGATGTAAGATTCCAGGGACTCTTACGATGAATCAATCTTACGTTAAACCTTCCTTGTGTTCTAAATACAGTGTAAAAATTTGAAATGCGAAATCTTATTACTTGGATACCATTCTCGATTGCCGAGAGCAGTTATATATTTGTAGCAAAATTTATAAACATTATTTTTATTGGAAGAATACTCGTCACGTGTGATTATAAAAATCGGCATAAAAATAGGAGTTCCGCGTACCTCCCCCTCCCCTCCCGGTGCTTGAAAATCTGCAGTTGATGTACCCAAATAAGGGGGCGGCGAAATTTCCCTCCGCCGCAGGCGGATGACACCCACGCTACGCCACTGACTAGAAGCTCCGTATTCAACGTATATGTTGACAGAACGGCTTGTAATTTTTAACTAAACACTCTGACACATGATTGTATCTAGTCGGCATAAGTGGTTAGGAATTATAAGTTGAAAAAAAGGTACAGGGATTGACGTTAGGTACCAACAAAATTCTTTTGCCACAAACATGTGAACATTGTCTTAATGTATAATTGTCGAATTATTAATCTCGATACATATCTAAACAATACGTAAAGTAGGTAAGGGGTGTCACACCGGTTTCACACACTTAAATCGCAATTCATGCAATTAACGAACCTCTGTCTAGTATTCAGAATAGACCATGAACAAATTTAATGAAGCACTACCTATGGTAGCCCCGCAGCAGTGACTCCGGGGCTTAACGGGACGCCCGATGCAATTACCCCACTGGAAATGTCCCGAGGGCTAATTATTGTCTGAACAGGTAAAAAAGTAATCTCAATAATTAGTTTCTGCTGCAACATCTTGCGGATAAATAAATCAACAAGAATTCTTTTAATTAGTTAATCCTAAGTCACCAAAATATAACATAGTTTTGAAAAAGTATTGTCAGTTTTGCAGAATAAAGAAATTATCAGATAAAAGATTTAGAAAATCCATTTTTTTTAAATCATAATAATAATTGTTTATTAGGGCTTTTCCCACACATTCTATATTTAAACGTTCGCTAACCATTAACTAAAATCGTTATCAAATGAACTCCTCGAGATGCTGATTCTGCCGCTCACTTAAAACATTCCACATACCAATGATATATAACTAAAATATTTATGAAATGCTATTTGTTTTAAATTTTACCTGCCTGTAAAATAAATTATTTATTGATATAGTTAATTTTTGTCCATTCGCTAGAAGATAATAAGTCAGATTTTTTTTTTCATGAAATACCGCACAAGAGTCCCAACTGCTCCCGTCTGGAGCCAGTGAGACTATGGCATCCCCAATTGGAGTATGTTGTGAGGCTGAAGGTAGTGGGGAGGGGAAGGAGATAGGGAAGAGGAAGGTGGGGAAGTACCTGGCTATTCAGATCTGGTCACTAAACACGGCTAAAGTCATTTCAAGCAACGTTTCAATTCTGAATGGTGGTCTTACACCAGGGCGAAACTGATAGTATCTTCCACTCTGGAACGTGCCGCAAATATACTATATATTATTTTAAATGAATAAATTGTGAAATAACACAAATTAATCAAATAAAATTTATTTGCGCACGCCGGGTACGAACCCGCGACCTTCGGATTGTGAGTCGAGAGTCTTGCCTCGGGACCACGGAGGCCGTCGATTAACAGATAATTAGATAAAGAGTGAAATAATAATAAAAAAGGGTTTCTAATGATTAAGCATAAAGTTTGGCCATGAGGATCGAGTGATTAACTTTGTCAAAGGGTTTGGAGAAGTCAGCGTAGAGGACATCAACCTGAGTTGAGACATTTTATTTTCACGGAGAAGTGCCTTTATTTTGGGAATTAATTATATATAAATACATATTTTTTTACTATTGAAGTGAAAACTTATTTAGCACCGTTGTGATTTGAAACTCGATGAAACGAAAAAGCGACACCAAAAAGAGGTAAAGACATACATCTATAGGATTTAGCCTGCAAGATAATGATATATAATAATCGGTATACTCTTTGTGCCCGCACAAAGAGGATACCGATACTTCTTAAATAATCCATCTCCTCTTTGTGCGGTACTTTGTAGCCTCCCCACTCTTGTTTACTTTAGTTTTCTGAAGGTTTCACTTCTATCGCGTGTGAACGGCATACACGTTTTTTTTGTTTTTTTTTTAAGTGAAAACTTCTTTAGCTTCCTTGTGATTTGAAACTCAATGACACGAAAAAGCGAGACTAAAAAGAGACAAACACATACATCCATAGGATTTAGCCTGCGAGAGAGTGAAATAAACTAATCGGTGTCCTCTTTGTGCGGTGCTTCGTAGCATATTGACCTAATATTCCCGATCCTCTGCATTCGTCTTATTCTCTCGAGGTTTAGTTTTCTGAAGGTTTCACTTTTACCGCGTGTTAACTGCACACATGTATTTTTTTACATCGTCTCCACACAGGAGGCCCTGAGGAAAATTCCCTCGGGGTCTACGTCTTCTGAGTTGCTGTGGGGAGGGTCTTTGTAGGAAAAGGAGGAGAGGAAGTTCTGGGGAGGAAAATGTATCCCCAGGGTCAATGTATCCCCCGGAAATCTCAATCACGTTTTATTCAGATTGAAGCAATGTCAGATTTCAACTTCCGTTAGGATGATATCCCGCCGAAATCAAAATATTATAAACATGACAAAAAAAATGATCCTAAAAAATTGTTTTATTTTGTGAAAGGTGAATAAGTGAGTCGAAAAACCGCTCGTTATTCAAGTACCGTGAAATATGTCACAGCTTAAGCGTTAAGTGGGAACTAAGCGAGGACTATCGGGTAACACAGTACATACTAATACACAGTAGCAAAGGCATTGATTTAGTATAACTCTGTGAGCAAAGGCAGCAGTCAGTGTCCAGGGGGTCATTTTGCCCGAGCCGCTGCACTAGTCCCGTCTGAAACGTAACACGGTTCATAAATTTATCATCGGGCAGTGGGGCTTATTTTCTTCCGTTTCACCCTATTTGCTGAGCTAGGTTCAGCTATTGGCTACTTTTAAACTTTTTGTATTTCATTTTTAGGACGCATGGGTGAAAGTTGCGACTCAGCTCAGACATTTTTTTCTTTGACAATATTTCGTTTTCGGCGATACACGTGTAAGATGGCATAAAATGAGGGCTCTGTCATTACGATACGATACGACATTACGTTAGTAGGCGTGGTTGTCAGATTATAATATATCTATAAATATAAAAATCAAAATATGTTTGCTTCTGGGTTTGTATTTGAGTTGCAAATGCGTTGCTAAACCATTCATCCGATTGCGATGAAACTTTGGGGATTTGATGTGCGCTTGCCCGCGATGGTTTCTATATACAATAGTGAGTTCTGCAATCATGAAATTACGCGATGCTAACCGTTCATCCGATTGCGATGAAACTTTGGGGATTTGATGTGCGCGTGCCCGCGATGGTTTCTATATACAATAGTGAATTCTGGCATCATGAAATTATGCGTCGCTAACCGTTCATCCGATTGCGATGAAACTTTGGGATTTGATGTGTACATGCCCGCGATGGTTTCTATATACAATAGTGAGTTCTGGCATCATGAAATAATGCGTTGCTAACCGTTCATCCGATTGCGATGAAACTTTGGGGATGAACGAATGAGTGAGTGGGTGAGTGAGTGGTATTTCCACCTAATACCATGCGTGCGAAGCTGCGGGTAAAAGCTGGTTAAAATATAAAGATTTAGCGCTAGTTCAGACAGTCGTTGTATTTTCGTTATTTGGAAAAATATTTATTTGAAGTGCTTTGTATATCTACGGTGATCTTGGGTACGTGTTCGCCCATTGATATTACAGAATGTAGAGTGAAATGTTGAGTTAAAACTTTCGAACTAACAGTGAGTACTCCCCTATCTTTCTTTACTACATTTTCTCCCCCCCCCCCCCCCCCCCCCTCCTACCTGCAGCCTCACATCATACCCCAATTATTGGGGATGCCATGGTCGGGGTACGATTGGGAGCAGTTGGGACCATGTTGGGAATATTGTACGGTATTGCTATTTACAAGTTTTTTTTATTTTTTATATGAGCTCCACCCAGGAGGCCCTGAGGAAGACAATTTCCCTCAGGGCCTATGTCATCTTTGGTGATGCTGTGTGGAGGGTTTTTTAAGGAAAGGAAGGGAAGGAGAGTTCTGGGAAGGAAAATGGTAATCTGGGGTTCAGTGTGTCCTGGCCATCCGCCTCCAAGACCTAGTCAAACCTCATCCCATGAACCCGGGCACCCCTGCTAAATCACCAAACGTAGCGAACCACTTGGGGTGACCTATGGCAGAGGTGTTGGTTATCCAATAAAGTTAAGACAATTGTGCGGTATTAGGTTCGTCCTGACTCCGCAAGCGCGACCATGTATCAAGCAATAATTGAGCATTGATGGAACGGCTCGAATATGTTATTATGTTATCATATTGATTTTGTACCCTTGATTTTACCCTTTTTGAAGTAAAACTTCTTTATGCACGCTTGACTTGGGGAGTAAGCTGGTGAATGCGTGGCGAGAGCGTTACGAAAAGTGTGATCGGGCTAGGCGAACGAAGCATAAGGTTTTATCAGGTTTTTAATTAGGTTTTATCTATAATACAGCCCAACAAAAGTTTTTTTGGGTGTTTTGTATATTTTTGAAAACCTGTCCAAAAATAACTAATTTTTTTCGTAGTATCTATCTTTGGAAATTTCGCAAGTCTTATAAATAAATAAAAGGGAATTTAGAGCAATGCTTTCATATTTTACCTGTAATTACGAACTTGAAAGCGGATTAACGAATACCTACTAAGTGTTTCCTATGACCGTAAAAACTAATTACTACCTCATACGGATTACGTAGAATATAGAATAGGTAATAATCTCAACCTCTACCCACATGATAATAATCCTAACTTGTAATTTAACTTTATTCACACAGGTACCACATTTAAGTTATTTAAACGTAATCATAAAATAACAAATTTTCTTTACATACTATTTACAACATGACAAAATTTTAAACAGTTTTTAAAAAATTGTGGGCAGTTTACACGCGGTAGAAGTAAAACCATCAGAAAACTACAGTAGACAAGAGCGGGGGGGCTACGAAGCACCGCATAAAGGGGAGACGGATTAGTCTATTTCATTCTCTCGCAGACTGAAAACCATAGATATTTGTCTTTTTTAGTGTCGCTTTTTCGTTTCATTGTGTTTTCAAATCACAACGGTGCTAAATAAGTTTTCACTTCAAAAACCCAAGCACCAAAATGGTGACCGGAAAACCCAACAGTGTACATCATCATCACCCCTCAGAAAAGTCATTAAAAGTAGTGAATTCTTTTTTTTTAACTTGGTTAAAAAGGTTTTGGGTTTTTTGAAGTGAAAACTTCTTTAACACCGTTGATTTGAAATTCGATGAAGTGAAAAGGCGATACTAAAAAGAGACAAACACATTCATCTATAAGATTTAGCTGGCGAGAGAATGAGATAGAAAAATCGGTCTCCTCTTTGTGCGGTGCTTCATAGCCTCCCCACCTTTATCTACTTTAGTTTTTCTTTTTCATTCTTTAACGTTTCACTTCTACCGCGTGTGAACTGCACACATGTATTGTTGGTCATCACTTTTAATGACTTTTCATTGGGGTGTTGAAATGCCACTTTTTTGAATTGTCGTGGAACCCACAAAATTTACGTTAGTCAGTGTCATAATGTGTTACCGAAAAAATAATTCATTACCGGCATGGTGCAAGATTTTCACGGCTACCGCAATTACCGCAATTCATTTTTGGGTTGTTACGCCGTGACACGCTTCCTTCTTTTATAGCCATCGTTTCGGATAGCGTTACATTGTCCATCATCGGTGCAGATGACGGAAGGCAGAATATCTTATCATTTATAATGAAAAAATAATTGTTTGCGGAAATGATGACACATTTTCACAACAGCCGTGAGATTTGAGAATTCGTGCCACGCTAAGTTGTCTTTTTATTGGGAAACTAGGTCTCGCCACCCCTCTAGCTGTACACTATACAGAACTATACACTATTACACACTACATCCTATGTGCTATTCTATGGCACACACGGTCAGGCCAGACATGCGACGCGCGCCGGCGCCAAACTCCTCCAGAATCTTTTCTTTTCACTATACGTCTACCAACATTCATAACTACACAGCATTGTTGCCATGTCTCAAAAATGAAAAACCACATTTCAGTGATGAAAAAAAATTTTAAAATCCATGAATTTTTTTTTTTATTGAGATTAAGAAAAAACGGTACAAGTAAAAAATCGACAATGCTTTTATAATTTTTTTTTATATTATTCAAAGGATTTTTTTTTTTGTAATTTTCCTTCGATAATATGAAAAAAATAATGTTAAAAAAAAGTACAAATAAAAATATTTTTATGAAAAAGTTTGATGGTTTTTTCTATCGTTATCAAGTAAAATTTGTAGTACCTACTTGTTGAAATATAAATAACTTTTTTTATAAACATTTTTTTAAGGAGGATGGGATGAGGGAGAAAAAATCATTTTTCTAGATTTTACAGTAGCTAGTTTGTCAAAAAAAAAACCCATATAGGTCGAAATAACCTCAAAATTCTCGAAAACATGGTAAAAATCATTCACAAGGCAACACTATTATTACACAGTCACAATGATTCATTCTAATTCAAAACATTTCTAGTTGAACAGCTGATCACGTTGATAATGTGAACACTGTTCCTGGTTTCGTACGACTAAATTATGAATAATGATCGTTTTAGGTTCTGTACAAAATATTGAATGCGGGATACTTTATTACTTTAGATTGAATAGAAATAATGGCGCAGATTTTAGCGCGCTTTGTTACCAGCCGCCGCCTAACGAAATTCTCCCCAAATCTACAAAAAAAAAATCAATCTTTTTTTGTTTTTATTTAATTATAATTACTATTTTTATTTCCAATATCTCATTTTCTTTGGTAAATCAAAATTAATGTTGGTATTTTAAGTTCGGGAATGTTATTGTAACAGTTTTTTTTACAGTTAATACCGCACAAGAGTCCCAACTGCTCCCGTCTGGAGCCAGTGAGACTATGGCATCCCCAATTGGGGTATGTTGTGAGGCTGGAGGTAGTGGGGAGAGAAAGGAGATAGGGAAGAGGAAGGTGGGGAAGTACCTGGCTATTCAGATCTGGTCACTAAACACGGCTAAAGCCATTTTCAAGCAACGTTTCAATTCTGAATGGTGGTCTTACACCAGGGCGATACTGAGAGTATCTTCCACTCTGGAACGTGCCGCAAATATACTATATATTATTTTAAATGAATAAATTGTGAAATAACACAAATTAATCAAATAAAATTTATTTGCGCACGCCGGGTTCGAACCCGCGACCTTCGGATTGTGAGTCGAGAGTCTTGCCTCGGGACCACGGAGGCCGTCAAACTATTGAAAAACCTCATCAAGACGACCATTTACATGATTATGTTGAACTACAACACTCTTTTAAGGCGGCGCTTCTCGGCTGAAAAAGAAGAAGATGGAGAGATATGTAATTACGAATGTTGGACAGAGCGCGCTAATATTTTAAGTGATAAAATTGCAGCGAAAATTGCGAAAAAGCTTAATAAAAGATGACTCGTTTAAAATAGAGCAAAAATCTCGTGGAACGTATCTTAAGTATCATTTAAAGAAATATTGTGAATATTTTCACAAATATAACTTATAAAATAATAGAAATAGACTTCTTTTAAATAATTTTCGGAGCATACTTTGCGATTTTTTTCTATCGAGGGAATTTCATATAATTTGCGTTTCGGCGTGGAACGTGTCTAGATATTATCTTAAAAAATAACATATATTATTTTAAGAGCTTAAAAACTTCAAATGTTTAAGGGAGATATGTAAGAAATCGGTCGAATTCGGATAGCGGCGGCTTAAAATGATATAAATATGCTTATTTATCAGACAGAAGGATTTTCACTGACTTGGTATTTCCATATAAAATTTTAAATGATATAGTTGATAGTTTAGAATTGCATTGATTTGCTTTTGGATTCCACTGCGTAATACTAGAAGTCTCGATTTATTTCGGTGCAGAAATTCTGGGACTTACTACCATATGTAATCATATTTACCCAGAATTGAGGGAAATAATTACACCAAAACACTGGACATCTTCAATTTATTACTAAACAAATACACAATATTGTTAAAATTAATTAATAATTACACAGAAGCACTGGATATCTTCAATTTATCACTAAACAAATACATAATGTTGTTAAAATTATGTGTTTGTAGTTAATAAATTGCTACAACATTTAATGTGGGGAAAATAGATTTCAAAGTACCCCACCAAATAGAGAAACTATTGCCACAATTATTTTCTTAGAAAATCGGTTTAACCGTTAATAAATCAGTTAGAAAACCTTAAAAAATTAAAATTAGAATCCTATAAATAAGTCGTCTCTAAGTGGTTTAACGCACAGCTTCTAAATGGTCTTGCAAGCCGAAACAACTGTCACAATAATTAAAAAAATCGAGCGCAGTAGTTCACACTCGGTGGAAGTGAAAATTAACCCAACACACAATCTCAACCAATAGGAGCATTGAAAAGTGAGTTCATACTTAAAGCGGCCAACGCGGTAAGGTTTCATTCTATCTCATTCTCTCGCAGGCTAAATATAGATGTGTGTGTTCATCTCTTATTAGTGCCATTTAGTGTTTCAAATCACAATGGTGCTAAAGAAGTTTCACATCAAAAATCAAAATATATAATAACTTATTAAAATTTTAAAAAAGAAGATATAATTCATTATGCAACCTGAAAAGTACACAAAAGTCTATGTATAACACTATTCACTAGCTTTACTTACACCACGTTATTGTAATATCCTCCCAGTTAGGGCTGGCAGTGGTGCCGAAGCCGGGACCGGGCCGGGATTGGTGACTCACGGCCCATGGCCCGTGGCTCGTGGCTCGTGGCTCGTGGCGATAAACCCGCGTTGATTGCGTATTCAGAACACCGAATTGATTACAATTCCTTTGTGCGTATTGTTGTTCTGTGCCCGCCCGTGAAATCGGGTAGGCGCACTTTTGTCCCGCGATTTCATTTAGTTGGCGATATTATTTCGGGCTAATAATATTCGTGAGCTTTTGTACAAATATTAACCAAAACGCGGCTATTCAGAGCTTTGGTTCATGATAATTTCGTTTTGTTTTGTACCTACCTTAGTTGTGGATGAGTACAGTGTCAGTGATGTTATTTTATGCAATGTAATTTTTTGAAGTGAAACTTCTATAGCCTCGTTGTGATTTGGAATTCGGATGAAATGGAAATAACGCACATATCACCTGCGAAGCATCAAACTCCTATCAAGACTCCTATTGGTTGAGATATAAAACGGAAATGACGCTAGATCTGCTTTCATTGGACGTTTTGATTATGACCTCACTTTTCAAGGCTCCTTGGTTCTTCATTAGTTAATATTGTTTTGGTAAAGTTTCGCTTCTGCCACGTGTTAACTGCACTCAATTTTTTTTAAATCAACTCACACAGAAGTTATGTCATCTCTGGGAATGCTCTTTGGAGGGTGTTTTTGTGAAAAAGAAGGACTGAATCATGGTCTTGAAGAGAGCCGTGTTGAGGAGAGAGCCGTGGGAGGGAGGAAACATATTTACCGACTGAGTATCAATCAATGTCGCTAGTTCCTCGGAGCATCATCCATTGAAATACCGGTAAAACAAGAACAGCATTCCCATCCGATGTCTGTGCTCTGAAATGTGTAATCAATGTAAGTGCAATCCGTTTTATGGTACAGGATAATGTATCAAACAAACCGCAGGATTCTGCACGGAATCGTGAGTTTTTCAGCTATTTTTGGGCTCCAGATCAGAGGTGGCTGCCAAATTCAACCGAGGGTGCACTGTGATTTGAACGGGATTAGCAATTGCGTACTATTAAAGTATCTGCAGGTCTTGTACACGTACAGCACCCCCAGCTTCTGCTCTCACTTAGAGTTACACCAAGCTTGGAAGGCCATTTAAAAATTCTTCGATCCAAGAAAACTATGCTGACCATTACACTCCAACTGTTGCTATAAATCATGAAATATGTACCTACCTACTGAATATACAAGAATTGTGTATTTCTGAATTTTTTAATGTTGTGTATTGTTATCAAACGAAGTATTGAATTCCGTAAGTCTAAACTTATGAAACTTATCATTTAGGGCTCACAATTTACACCCGCGCTGTGCAAGCGGGTTCCTTACAGAGCATCGGACCATTCCAAATTTTTCGGAACGTTATGTATCTATACATAACCGAAATTATATTGTTTAATATACAAATTTAATTCAGAGCTCGGTAGTCAGACCAAATAAATAGTTTATTTTTTTTTTTTTTTGACAGGGGGGTAAAATATTACTTTTATATATATATCCACCCTATCAGACCTAAAAATATTATGTAGTTTCCTCTAATTTGCCATGTGCATATCTCTTAGACCTACAAATATTATGTAGTTGCCTCTAATTTGCCATTGCCTATCTATCAGTCTATAAATATTAGGTAGTTGCATCTAATTTGCCATTTGCCTATCTATCAGACCTACAAATATTATGTAGTTACCCCTAATTTGCCATTTGCCTACCTATCAGACCTACAAATATTATGTGGATGCCCCTAATTTGCCATTTGCCTACCTATCAGACCTACAAATATTATGTAGTTGCCTCTAATTTGCCATTTGCAAATCTATCAGACTTACAAATATTATGTAGTTGCCTCTAATTTGCCATTTGCAAATCTATCAGACTTACAAATATTATGTAGTTGCCTCTAATTTGCCATTTGCGTATCTATCAGGCTTACAAATAAATATTGTGTAGTTGCTTATAATTTGCCATTTGCAGACCTATCGTCAGACCTACGAATATTGTGTAGTTGCCTCTAATTGGCCTTTTGCAGCTCTTATACCCATCTCCAGTAATTTCAGCTTCTCTTAATACGTGATTCTAGAACCGCGAGACACTAACAAATAAATATTTTTTTACCGAAATGTTACAGCTATAAAAATATTGATTTAAATAGGATTTTTCTAGCACTTGACTAGGCTCACACAACGTTCAATAGATTCTATATAGTAGTTATGCAATATTATTAATTATTTCAAGTTGGAGTCTTGTTCTGGAAAATACAATAGATACATTCAATAGGAACTCGAAACAAAACATCTAATCTTTCAGATTCTATCGTTCTGCCAGAACCGAAGAACGGAGAGAGCGGCTCACTCATTAATATTTCTACAGTATCGTGTTGAACATTGAATGTTCGGTTTGGCACACTAAGCACTCCGAGCAGTCCCGAAATCTCCCCAATAATTCTGAATTGTGGGCTTATGTCAAGAGAACACAACAAACCGATTACAGATTTCCCAGAGTTGTAAAAATAAATCCAGATATTTTTTCAATTATCCGATTATCATTTATCGTTTCCCGTAATCTGACCAATAAAACAGCCAATATCGCAAGGCCGATATCAATAGCAGGAAGAATGTTAAACTCGGGTATAAAGCCGGACTTAAAGGATTTGGTCAGTGGCGGGTAAGAGTTGGAAACTTCCGAATGAACGCATTATAAGTTTTGATCATCTTTCCGTGTTTGAGTGTGGAGATCCCCGGCGGACCGAGCCAAGATTCGGCCAGTTTTACTGGCGGTAATAAACCGATAAACTCTCCCCGCCTGAAGGGATTTAGATTCATACGTAGTTATTTTTAGTTTTCAGTGAAAAGCTGTTTTCCGCTCCGGCCCCACGACCCAGTTGTACTCCCCTGGCTCTGTACTATCGCAGAATCCCGCTTGTCGAGCAATGTTCATCCGGTTTTGTTCGCTTCCGTGTGTTTTGAATTGTATTTTCGCTTCTGTCCTGAAACCCGAGTTAAAAAGAGTTTGATTCCCACCGACAAACGTTTGATTGTGTTAGTTTTCCGTAAGGTGTATGTATTTTTTCGTCTGTTTAATTTGTACCTTTTGTTTGTTTCAGAAACTGTTAATGATGAAGCAAGAGAAACTGGCGGACCAATTAGAGGAGGCCAAGCGCCTCAAGGAGAGTATCGACTCGCGAGGGGTGTCGCTGGCGGACACGCTCTCAGCGCAGCTCAGCGAGGACTTCAAGGACCACTTCAAGAAATTCGTCGCCACCAAAGTGCGGCTCGTCGTGTACTCACGGGACGTTCAGTTCCGCCTGGACCTTACCAAGCAGATCCTCGACATTCTACTTCAGGACGGCAATCCTTGTAATATAATCAGTCCGGAGGTTACTACACTTCAAGATACCTTATAAATTAATTAATGTTTCTGGTTTCACCAGGGAGTGCCTTTTAGGTTGTGTTATTTATAAATACAGATAGTTGGGCTCCAACTATCGCCTAAGAATTAATAGAGACGATCGAATCAACTGACTAATGGATGAACAAGTCAATGGTAAACGATAAGAAATGTATGAGAAAATAGGTCTAATCTTTCAATATCTCGATCCATTTCGAAATATTTGCAAAGGTTTTCTTAAGTACTAATCAATCAAAGCTTCTTGTATATTGTTGTCTCTTGAGATTTCAGCATTATTTCTGTTGTAAAGTATTTTTTTACATCTTTATCTCTTCGTCAATAGTAGCTAATCACTCGCTCTTTGGTTAAATCGTTCAATGTAAATATACCAAAAGCAAAAATACGATCGAGTTAGAATAGGTGTGTACAGTACATAATGTGAAATGCTTAACCATTCTGGCAATTGCGGTGACGGAAGGGAATAGTTCAAGTCTACCAAATGCACTCGAGCTATCGATCCGAGGGACTATCCAGGTTGTGTCCACAAATGCGCTTCTTGGAGTAATAATGATTGTCAGCGTTGTATTCCGTCAGTTCCGGCGACCATTAGGTAATTAATGTGGATACATAGCACCTACCTAAAATCAATAAATAAAGTAATTTTATCTTCAAATACCTGATGTGTATGGCTACTGCGTGTGCCAAATGGCATCAACTCCACTCTACAGTCCACTTGACTTGAGCATATCGATAACTAAGCAGAACTGCAAACTTAGCTGTCGTCGTAAATTTATCAATATCGCTAGCACGCCAGAGCACTCAGTGCGCTTTCATCTTAGATCCCGGTTGCAATTTGCTATCGAGCAGATAACAATCTAATTTTCAGCAGTTTTATATCGTTTACATCCCCCTCTCAGTCACGACTCCACCGGGATATTAAAAATCTCTGAATTGTTTCCTCATTACGTTTTACGTGTTTTATTTCCATGGCCATTACGAGAACCTGTTGTTTGAAAATAATATCGTAATACTTACAGTTGATGGCTTAACTGAAAATCATTAGATGTTCTCGCATAATATTTTTACCGACGAAGAAAGAAAAAATTAGCCGGCGAGGTGTGAACAAACGATTTACAGGCAATGTATTTAATCAAATTGTTGTACTTTTAAAACAGATTAAAAAATAAATAGTGTCAGATTTATAAACTGTGAATGGTTTGTTAAAGTTTCTTATCGCAAGTTTAAATGCATTGCATAAAACAATTATATAAATTCCAAGTATGTGGAAGCGTTCGCAACACCCTTAATTTGATGAAGAGAACAGACGCGATACGGGGTGGGACAGAGAGGTTGTCGGCTCTACATGCTGCCAAATTAATACCCACTCAATATCCAGCCCACGCCCGAGTTAGAACTAACTCAATGAAACTGGCGTTTCGGAGTGAATCATAAAATCATACCACATGATATGTTATAATGATACAAATTAAACCTGCTTTTCTTTGAATTGGCAAGTTGAAATTCCACGAAATTCCGTGATATAGCATTCGCTGTTCAGAACAAAGTGTTAATTTTCCCGGAATCCGTTTCTTTTTTCCAAAAAAAACAATCGGCGAAGTTTTCTTTTGAATTGTTCACTCTCCCACCGCAACGGTCCGGGGGATTGTAAAATAAAAGTCTGCGGATTCTCTTCTCCCTCCCACTGTAATCCCCGCCTTTCTCACTCTGATTTGCCGTCATAGCAACAACATCATTTTTAAGAGAACTTATTCGTAGAAAGGCGCAGCCTTCACATAAGTGTATAAAATTTCAGTAAACAGATAAACAGAACTGGAGTGTTTTCTCACTCGATAGTAAAACATTTTAAAATGATCGCGTTGAAATGCTTTTTCCAACAACTGACTTCCGCTGCTTTAAGTTTTTTTTCCGTTATAGATTCGGAATATTATTATTTGAGGTTAATAATAAACTTAGATCATAACAATATATTAAACATTGTGTCGAATGATTTTAAAGCATCTTTTTTCAGATAAAATAATACCCCACTGTTAATTGAGCTTATGAAAAGCGTCAATTTGTCAATAATTTGTACATATTAACTTTAAGTTATTTTTAAGGGGGAAATGTAACCCAGTTACTTGATTTTTTGATGTTAAATGAATCCCTAAGCTATTTATGTAATTGGAGTAATTATATTGTGAATTGTATCCGTCAAGTGTATTTAGTAATCTCCCTTAGGGTGCCTTAAGCCCCGATGACAATAACATGTACGCACTTGTCGATTTTTATGTAAGTATCAGGTGCTAGTAGTTCTTTGCAATTTTCTATGGGACTTGCGCAGATCTTGTACTGGTCTGAACCCAGCGCCATCTCCCCGTAACCACGTTATGCATTTAACCGAATCTGCCAGTGGAGATGTAGAATGCTCTCTCCATAGTTAGTTAATTAATTCAAATGTAGCATTGTCATCAAATATTCAACCAGCGTTATTCTTTTTTATTTTGACATTCAAAAGGTTCCCGTTAAGGGTAACATAATTCAATTCATGATCCTCTCGTTCATAGGTGACTGTAATAACATTATTTTAGGAAAAAACTGTATTTGCAAGTTATACTGTAAAATATTGATTAATAGGCTTGTGTCTGCGTGGTTGAATTCCAGAACCCGGCTTCGAGGGTATGTCTGACGCCACGCCATACGCGCCGCGCCATCTGTGTACTTAGAATTTCAAACAAAGCTACCGTTGTAATTTGGTTTCGAATTCAAGAATTCGTCACAAGATGTTGCCACTTCCGTCAGCAGGTCGGATGGGGACGTGTCTCCCTATAAGAATAAATGCTACGAATTTGTGAATATTTAGTATCTCTCCGGATATAGAAAGATTGCCATAATTGTATCATAGTTGTATCAAGCTTCTATATATAACATATGACGTCATTGCCTGTCTCGGTTACTTTGTTCCGGTGACTAGCTACACTGGATGATAGTGGATCCGAGGAACGGGCTATTTTTGGAACCAGTTCCTATTGGATTTATAAAATGGTCACCAACACTAACTGGGCGAAGCTGAACCAAAAAGCGCCTAACAGCAAAAACTTGCGGAGCGGGTTTTTAACTGCTAGTTCTATATGTAAATGGATTGAATCACCATATCTTTCTTCAAAGAACTGGGTTTTTATATGGACAAAACTATTTATTCATAGTCACACTGCCTATTAAGGGCGCAAACATTTGGCAAACATTCTTATATTTTACAGCATATCTCGCTAAAAGGGATTTTTCTTGAAATGAACAAGTAGATTATGGATTATTTTAATTTCAGCTTTCTGTAGAGTTATCAACAGCTGACAAGTACAGTGTTAAATAATATGTGAAACAAACCCAATATCGGGAGGTTTTCAAATGTAAAAACAAACAAGATAGCGCTGATTGGCCTTTTGATGATAATGTTAAATTTGAATTAGTGTGCATCACAACCTTAGTTAGTTTAGAAAGGCATAGTGAAGAGACACACACGTTTAAAATAATGTGTTGAATGTCCCATGTCACGTGTCCCATGGATTCCATGTGCTGCTTCACACTAAAGAAAGCAACCTGTATATATATATTATCAACATATTCATGTAAAGTTATCGGATCACCTAGTCGTAACACTGCGTTATAAATCGCAAAGGCATTCTTTAATAATTATTCCTAATGTAAATTTATTGTAAGTATTTTTTATTTGACATCAAACTGTGATTGAAGTTACTGTTAAAATGTGTATAATCTACTTCATACGAATTTTCCTATTGATGGTGTAAATATGTGTTTTATTTGATGTGTTGACAGAAGACATGTCATTAATTAGGCTTTATCAATTTTGTCGAATTTAAAAAAAAGATACTTGTGTAGTTCTTCAGAGCTAATACTATCCGTAGAGTGCTTTTCATTAAACCTGATAACGCTTTTCAATGCCAATTGGTTCCATATATTTTATATTAAATAATGATAAAAATAATAAATAATGTTGTTTTATTTCTTCCACAACTCTTTCGATAATCGTCAGACCCATCTCTTAACCTTTTCCTGCCCTCGGAAAAAACTGTCAATTCCTAGGCTGCCGAGATAAGGTGGGAAACTTCACGTCTGGTGTGAAAATCTGCGTGAAATGCATGTGGGTCGTTCTTCTTAAAACCTACATAAAGTTGTCTCCACCAGTTAGTGGAGAATAATTCAACAGAATTACCAATATTATTATTTTATAATTACTTTAAAAATGCGATATGGTAATATTCTGCCTTCCGATATCTGCCCTGATGATGGACAATGTAAAGCTATCCGAAACGATGGCTAAACAAATTGGTTGTCTGTAAAGTTGGTTTACGTACGATAAATTTACGTGATAACGCCATATAATAACGATGGAATGGAAGAGAGATAGATGCGTCACAAGCCGAAGGTTTGTTCCGCGCTCTTGTTTGCACGCTCGGCTCAGGCGGAACGTAATAATGAGTCATGCTTTTTCGTAAGTGCAACCGGCGTTCGTCGATTTATAAGACGTTATCACGTCAAAAACATATCTAATAAAGAAATATTGTTTCTAAAAAAAATAGCTAATTTCCGATAAACAACGCACTGTTATCGGTTTAGCTCTTCGGTGAGTCCACTGGAAATATAAAGAAGCAAAGCAAAATTTACCTTTTAATTATTTTACCATTCTTTAGACATTAGCACGACCTATCTGTTTCAGTAAACCCGCGGCATACAAGTAATTGAGTTATTCAATTACGAGCTTATCACTTATCTGGATAGCTTAAAGCTCGCTGCCAATGGCTGCTCAGCAGCTTCAGCTGAATGCCAAAGCGTGCTCATCACTAAATCGATGTTTGTTATCAGTTATTAGAAGAAGAAGAGTGTGACATCGCTAACACAAGATTGTTTTCGTGTAAAATTAATGCATAACACGTGTACATATAATACGTCACGTGCAATCAACCAGTCAATGCCTTTCCCGATTTAATGCATCCACAATCCATCTAGCCATTTCACTGAATTTGAGATATATACAGGGTGTCAAGGGACGCACTCGACTTACTTTAACCATTATTGACATTATTTGAAGTTAAAATGTAAATGAAATTCAAACACAAAAAAACCAGTAGGGTATGGGGTATGCTACGAGTATAGCTGGGGAATGGGTGAGGGGTGGGCGGCAGAGTGGCCAGGGATGGAAAGTGGTTTTAAAGAAAAAAAATGGTGATCCGACAGTTGGTCCGCCGTCAGTTGGAATGATGTTCACTTTACAAATTTTAAAATCACAATTTTTCGTGCATTATTGACCAATTTAAATCTATAATCGAATTAAAAAATACCATTAATGATAAATTGGTATAAATATCAAAAGATTTTGACGTGATAACGTCTTATAAATCGATGAACGCCGGCTGCACTCACGAAAAAGCATGACTCATTGTCACGTTCCGCCTGAGCCGAGCGTGCAAGCAAGAGCGCGGAACAAGCGTTGGGCCTAAGCGTTCGGCTTGCGACGATCTATCTCTCTTTCACTCCATCGTTATTATATGACGTTATCACGTAAAATTATCGTCAGTAAACCGTCTTTACAGAGAACCAATTTTTTTTATATGGCGGTACATTCTCTCTCTGCACATCTCTTTAGGGTAACATGGTTATATTTTGTGTAATTAGGTGTACTGTGTTTTCCCTAAGCCTACACATTGTTCATAAAATCTGATCAACGGCGGATCAATTGTCATGGAAACAAAAAAAAATTAACGAAGGTAACGGAGACTAAAATCTCTATCACGTTTTTTTCTCCAAATAACGTCAGGAATTCACTCACTGGTTATAGAAGTTAAGTACATCCCTTAAGCCCCTGTATTATGCCTGCCTCTCTGTCTTGGAAAACATTCCTAGATTATTCATATTCTTACATCGTCACGTACATGTGTCACTTTGACTCCCATTTTAAGAAGTTCCAACGACTTTCTGAGTTTCTACCGACTTCAAGTTTTTAATTTTGAAAAAAATATGTGTAATTTGTGTTTTTTTATTTTCTCTGTGAAAATCATTGGTCATCCTTCACTTTGAAGTTATTGTGCTACAACATTCAAACTTATACCAAGATAATATAGGTATCGCCCAGAAACTGGCTGGAGCTCGCAGTTCATGGGCAGGCGCACCCGCCGCCAAGACCCAGACAAACTTCACACCATGATCCTGGAACCAAGTCACCAAATGCAGCAAACATCTTGAGGTAACCTATGGTAGAGTATTGGTTATCCAAAAAAAAAAATTCTTTAGTTATTGAAGTGAAAACTTCTTTGGCACCGTTGTGATTTGAAACTCTATGAAAGGAAGCAAGCAACACTAAAAAGAGACAAACACATACATCTATCGGATTAAGGTGGCGCTTCCCGGATCAAAAAGAAGATAATGGAGAGATATCTAATTACGAATGTTTGACAGAGCGCGCTAATACTTTAAGTGATGAAAATGAAGCGAAAATTGCGAAAATGTTTAATAAAACATGACTCGTTTAAAATAGAGCAAAAATCTCGTGGAAGGTATTTTAAGTATCATTTAAAGAAACATTGTGAATTTTTTCACTAATACAACTTGTAAAATAATAGAAATAGAATTGTTTTTAATAATTTTCTGAGCATACTTTGCGATTTTTTTTCTATTTAAGGAATTTCATATAATTTGCCTTTCGGCGTAGAACGTATCTAGATATTATCTTCAAAAATAACATATATTTTTTTAAGAGCTTAAAAACTTCAAATGTTTAAGTATATGTAGGAAATCGGTCGAAATTCGGATAGCGGCGGCTTAATTAAGCCTGCGAGAGAATGGAAAGCAATAAAATATTTATTTATTTCATGGGTACTCGGTTCCAATATAATATGATAAATCCATAGTCCCACGCAAGCCTCCTTTAGTCTAGTGGTATAAAGCGCCTGACAAACCTTAGCGGCCAGACATTCAGGGGAACTAGGATCGAATCTTACGAAATCCAAAAACATAAATATGGAAGTGAAACTTTTTTAACACTGTTGTGATTTGAAACTCGATGAAACGGAAACGACACTAAAAAGAGGCAAACTCATACATCTATAGGATTTAGCCTGCGAGAGAATAAGGTAGAACGAAACCTCGCCACATTGGCAGCTTTGATTATGAGCTCACTTTTCGAGGCTCCTATTGGTTGAGATTATGTAGGTAAAGGTTTTACTTCTACCATGTGAACTGCACTCATTTTTTTGGTAAAATCAATATCCAAACTTCAAACCACTTCAAAATGAACAGGCAAAGAAAACACAAGAAAGGTACATCTAGCGACTACGAAGAAAACATAAATACTTATAAGATGACCAAATGTTTAGGAAAAGGTGCACTGGAATTCAACGACAAAAATATGAAAACAACATATTTCTCATTGATAAAAAAATGCTTCGTAGTCTTCCCACTCTTGTCTACTTTAGTTTTCTGAAGGTTTTACTTCTACCGCGTGTGAATTGAAGAACCTATTTTTATTTTTATTTGAATAGTAAAAATCATGCAGTATTTATTGTAAATAACAATAACAACTGCATCAATAACAATATTTTATATTTGTTTAAAGTTTTGTCCTTGGTTAAGGCTTGGTATAATTATTTTCCTCCATTAGTTTTCTGGGCAAAGGGGAATACAAATCGTAGTTAATCCCAGAATTTCTGCACTGAATAAATTCCGACATCTAGTAGAGGAATCCGAAAACTTATCAATGCAAAAAATACCGGACTATCAATAAATCATTTATATATAAATTATAAATATTATTTTGTAAATAAATACCTGAAATGCAAGTCAGTAAAAATCCTAACAATTTAAGCCTATACATATAATTTAAAAAGTGTTGTAGTTCGACATAACTGCTGGAATACCCATTTTAAAATTTTGAAAACGTAAGAATTTGTTTTGTTTTCTTTCAATAGCTTGTACATGAATAGTATAATGTGGATTCCAGACGGAAGAATTGTACTCTAGTTCACTTCTAACCAATATATTTGTTATCATATTTTTATATTTGTTTATGAGATTTTCTTTTAAATTTTGAATATCATGACCCCTTAAACAATATTAATTAAAATTAAAATTAGCGGTATTCTCCACAGGCAGGTAAAATATATAAAAACAGATTTACAAAAATTAAGCCTGCAAGTTAAACCTTAAGCCTACAGTAAGGCCCGGAATTTATTAACCTGCCACAGAAAAGCCTGGTTAATTTTACTTAAAGTTTTTTTATAAATACCTTTTGTTTAACGCAACAGAATCTTGTTCTTTGAAAATCATGTGGAGAAAACCTCACTGTCCACTGTTAAATCAGAAGAGAAGAGAAAAATATTGGTTGGACATACGTTTTTTGTGTGAATACCGAACAAGAGTCCCAACTACTCAAAACCGCCTGCAGTGAATGAGACTATGGCATCCCTCATTGGAATACGTTGTGAGACTGAAGGTTGGTGAGGAGGAGGTGAAGATGGGGAGAAGGAATATGGGGTAGTTCCTGATTTACCAAACACGACAAAAGCCATTTCAAGCAACTTTTTAATCCTGAACTTTTTAAGGGGGGGTAGGGTTTTACAGGTGAAAAAGAGGCATACTATCATGATTTTTTTTGGAGATATGAATAATGTTCGTTCATTTATTTTATATACATGTTATAGTATGACGAAGTATCTTTGAAAACAATTTTAATTAAAAATAACAATAAATAAGTCCGTGAGAGCGAATCTCCGGAGGCGCCTCGAAAAAAAGTTGTTGTGCGGTGAACATTATAACTCGTTAACGAATCATTTGAAACAAAAAAATCGAAATTCGTTTAAAAGGTGATATTTTTTTTTGCAGCATGCTACAGTCAAAAATGCGATTTTTGCTAAAATTTTCGGTGAATTTGTTATTATAAAAGAAACTCTTTGTCTTATTGATTTATGTGTAAATATAGTGTACAAAATTTCAAAAGGATCGGTCAAGTAGATTTTGAGTTATGATATTCACGAACTTTAAAAATTTGTTTGCGAGAAAATCGATTTAAAGTTTTTTTATACTCGAAATATACTTAAATCGAGCAAGAGGGCCTTTGAAAAGCTGTCGCTTGAAAAGCTGCATCTTCGTTAGTTTTGCTCCGATTTACTTAAAATTTTGACACAATACTCTCGATGTATTGTAAATTTAGAAAAAAAAAAATGAGTTTTAAAACCTTACCCCCTCCCCCTTAATTGAAACAGGGCGATATTGAAAATATTGTGCACTTGTGAACGCAAATATTTCTTTGAATATTTTTAACTAGCTGGGGTAATCGGCTTCGCTCAGGGAGTTGATATGAGATTGAACTGCCATTCGAACCCAGGACTTGGATATATTTGTTGACAGAGTTCCTAATCAATGAGTTTACTGACTTTAGCATAATTAGAAATGAATATTTTATTGAAACTTTACGTGGAGGGTTTTTTTTGTGGTAGGACTGCGACTTGAGGCAAGAAATATTCTGTTCTTTAGACTTTGTGTCCGGGTTAAATCTTCCCCACAGGAAAAACTAACCCTTCCACACACTTTTCCACAAATGATCATCTAGTCAATCCACGCTATGCAATTGCACTGTATAAGTATAATAAATACAAAACAATACAAGAACAACATGTCAACCTACCAGAGACCAAATGGGAAAATAATTCTCCGACTCCAGATATTTTCATATCAGAGGGTTCGGCTCGATAGAACTAACTGGACCGATAAATCCCACTGATCCCTCAACATAAATATAAAAAAAAAAATTATTATAATTAATATTATTATTATTATTTTTTAATGTATGCTTAATTCCCTATTCCTTGCGGATGATTACTTTAGGTATTTTGTATTTCATAATTTCATTCTCGCTATGTTGAGCGAGAGAACGACGGATCTTGCTTTATACACCCCTACTAATGGGTAGCCCCATGCAAAAAAGGCTTCGAATGGTCCACAATATTCCAGAACATTCACAACATTTGAGAGTGTTCTGAAATGTTTCACAATGATCTGGGATATTCCGGGATGATCCAGAATGTTCCAGAATGTGGAATGCTCTCGAATACCCTCGAATGTTCTGAACTGTTCTAGAAATCTCTAGAGGGCGAAACCTTCAAAAGCCCATATGGGCGTATAACAACAACAATAAATGTAATTAACTTACGTTAAAAAAAAAAAAAAGCAGGCCCTTCAGGTAAAAACGGGTACTTCTTCGTGAATGGGGGATAGAGGGTTACCACACCATACAACTCAACAACTCTCTTACAGGGACTCGTTTCTAAGTATTAGCACATTGTACAACACACACACTTTTATAATATATATTGATTGAATAATAAATTTTGAAAACACAAATTCATCAAATAAAATTAATTTGCGCACGCCGAAATTTGCATTTACGTCCTCCGGAAATACTGCGATTGTGAAATTTTTCAACGAATCAGATGAATGCCGTGATAATTTTGCAGAGCTATTTTTATAAGGGGTTGCTAAAATAGAAGGGCCACTGGACCGAGAGTATTTTGAGAAATAGAATTGTTATTTTTACCACCGTACAAAACAAAACCAAACCATTTTCAAAGTTTTATATAAAGACTGGTAAATATTTCGGACTTATTTAGCGATGGCTCTTACACGACTAAATTTCTCAAATCTCTTGTTTTCACTCGACTACACTCGACTACACTTGACCCACACTTTATTGTCTCTTGTGTTTTGCTGATGTTGTTTTTATTTCGTATTGTTTTATTCTAATACAGTGTTGTACACCGTTATTGGACATTACATTTTTTTTTATTTACCTCTTTTTTTATATGAACACCGCACAAGAGTCCCAACTGCTCTCAACCTCCTGGAGCTAGTGAGACTGTATTTTTTTTTACATGAGCTCCACACAGGAGGGCCCGAGGAAAATAATTTCCCTCAGGGCCTATGTCATCTTTGGGGATGCTGTGTGGAGGGTTTTTTAAGGAAATGAAGGGGAGGAGAGTTCTAGGAAGGAAAAGGATTTAAGGGGTGGGTAAGAATCTGGTGTTCAGTGTGTCCTGATCATCCGCCTCCAAGACTTAGACAAACATTACCCCATGAAGCCGGGGACCCGTGCTAAATCACCAAACGTAGCGAACCACTTGCGGTCACCTATGGCAGAGGTGTTGGCTATCCAATAAAGTTTCCCGTGGCGCGTCCCAAAATTTAAATTTTAATTGTTATGCAGCTGAAGGTAGCAGGGAGGGGAAGGGGTCGGGAGAGAGGAAAAAGTGTAAGTACTGGCTCTTCAGATCTGGTCACCAAACACAGCTATAGCCATTTCAAAAAACGTTTCAATTCTGAATGGAAATTCTGATGGACTTCAGCTATTTGTAAATAAATAAAATAAATTCATTCATATTTAATTTTCTTTGCATTGAATTTGTAGAAGATCTTGTGTCCATTCATTCAATGGACAGTTTTTTTAACCCTTTGAATGGCAGGAGACCATATTTGTTCCAGCTCACATTAACAACTCCATTACTATCAGAGTGAGAATTATGTTCTAAACAGTGTTAAAAAGGCAAAACAGCACGCTTTGTAGTCTAATCTAAAAAGTAACGACGAAAAAATTAAAATGTATATCCTTATGAAACCAAAGTTTTGAATCGCAATTTGAAAAAATAAATTGAAACTTTGAGAATTTTTATTAATTATTTTGATATGAAAAGACTAAAGAGTGAGGTGTTAGAAACGTTTATAATTCATTTGTCTAATAAAATATGTATGTGTTTTTTTTTTTTCTTATGTTTTAATTAGGTTGGTACCTAATATGTTATCACATTTTATTTCTTTTTTTCTTCTTTTAGATCTTTTAATTTACTCTCTTATGTCATTGTATTTATTATAGTTGTTATGAAATATGGCAGACTGCGATTGCACACCCCTCCCAGTCCGGCTGGAATAAAACCTTAAATAAAAAATAATATAAATAAAATTAGTAATTTTAGTTAGAAAAAGTGTGAGGTGAGCCATTTTTTAAACTTGTTTATGTTTGCATGCAAAATTTTTATATTTCAAAAATTATCTTTGAATTATAAAATTTGAAAGCGTACTTCATCACCTTTCAAAAACAGTTTTTAATTTTGAGATATGTTCGGAAATATTCAATTTATTCGGATTTTATTGTAAAGCGGAAATATTTTGACCATCTGAAAAATATGCCAAAATTCTGAAGGGTTAATAATTCCAAGAAAGTGACATCGCGCCGGAGGTTTTCTTCTCGATGACCACAGGGGCCACTGCGGGCTGTTTTTGATTAGTAATATAGGTCAGCATTCGACCTCCGAACTGAAACAAACTACTGCGCTCGGCGTTTCTATAAATACCCGCGCCAGGGGCGGCCGGTGAGGCTTTGAACTGAACAAGCAGCTTTAAAAATAGCCACAGTGAAAGGGGATGAAAATGGTTCGTGCCTATTTTGGGTAATAAAGAGACAAACCGTCGGAAGTGTGTTGTGACCGAATTAAGCTAAATTTTATTTGTCAAAAGGTCTTATGTGAATTGATAACATCAGTTTTTTTTAATTATTAAGTTTAACCCCGTCAGTCGTTCTTGTTTTTGTGAATTTCAAAGCCTCCGTAATTACTTGAACACCAGGGTTCCGCCGAACCTGGAAAGGGGTTCCGCGACAAATTTGTCAGAAGAATTTCTTTTAATATATAGTCGTATTTCAACACTACTGATATTATTCACAAGAAATTATTATTTGTTTAAATATTTCACAATAGTTCATAGGTTAGGTATAGGTAGAGAGACTAAGCTTTATGGGAGTTGAAAGAGCCGTTTATGCTGTTTTTGCAGTAAATTTTCACTTTACACACTAAAAAAATATAATATAATAATAATAATATAATACATTATATGAGATAGAAAAGAATTAGATTTGATCCCAAAACATATAAATATTTGGTTACTGAAATGTAGGAAAAGCAAAACAATCATTTCCAAGTTGTTTTACAAATTGACAATATGTAATTTGCAACCAACGGAGATGAACTGGGTTATTTTACGTCATCTATACAGATGAACAATGATAGTCTGAGACACCAAAAAGTGGAATAAAACAAAGTTTTATCATTGTATTATTATAATAATTATGTATTCCCACAAAGTGATTGCTACATGTGAAAATCTAAAAAAAATATCTGAAATCTATTACTGTGCTATGGATAAGAGTCAAGAATATGAACATCTGTGCGATGTGGAAACAATAACACCGAAATAACGGATCTGTATTTGTTTCACGAAATTTCTGTTTGAAGGAATCCAACCATATTATTTTCAAAATCAACTTTACCTGAAAGTAAAATAATGTATCCTTAAATATTATTAGATAAATTAGTCGAACTACATCCTTGTTAGCAATTAGTCGAACTATAAAAAAATTACAATTTTCGTTTCATCAGTTCAATCTAATCGTTTTGAAGGTTTTCAGGCGACGCCACACCAAATATTAGAATCCTACTTACATATTGCCTAAAATTATGAAGATATGCAATTCACGGATTAAAAATTCAACAAAGTTGCTTTATATATTTCATTTTTGATTTATATAACATTTTTTTGTTTATTAATAAATATGATACAAAAATGTATCGCACAAATACTTTTCGCATTGAAAAGCTCAAATCGTTTAGTTTGCATGATTTATAAGTGCTCTCTAGTCTTCCTTTTCCGCATTTAATTCTACTCCCACCCCTTATATCCTCTGGAACCAACTTATTGGAATTTTTGAGATATTGGCATAGATTATTATCTACCTATCGTAGATTATCTATCTATCGAGTCAGTTGCCCATCCCGTTCTTTCAAAATATCAAATCATTAATATCGTGGGGAAACTCGTGCAAGACATATATAGGTTACATTCAAACATTTCAAAACTCTATGACTAAGCTCTTGGTAAACAAAAGTATTTAAGCACAAAGAAGAGACATAAAATTATTATACGAGTCACTTAATATATTACCTGTTGGAGGGATATTATGATTTAAGATTGCCAAAACCTATTGTCGATTCAATATACAAAGAAAAAGTAAATCATGCGTATGACACCAGATTTATTAAAAATGAGGTCTTGTCCATTCCGAAAATTATAACATATAACACATAACATAAAAATTGAATCAAATTGCATCACCGATCAAAAAAAAGATGGCTAGTAAATCAAGATTTTTTTGTATTGTTATTGTTTCTGTATAACATGATTGTGTAATCTTGTGTATAATATGAATATGAGTAGTTTTCCTTTGTTATATCTGTCTATCTGCGTATTTTATGCCTTTTATATTGAAGCTACTTAAAAGTTATTCTTCTGTAACTATTTTCTATATTGTGGTTTCTTGTTATAATTGTGCTTTAATATAATGTTAAATTATTGATCTGCTGACCCACTGCTTTGGCAGTTTAGCGGGTACAAAATGAAGAATAATAAAAAAATTATAGTTTGAATGTATAAAATAATGTTATGGTTATGAGAAAATTTATACAAATATCTATTGGATTCATAACCAAAAAAAAATCATGGCCTTCTCTTTCATCTTTTTCTTCTTCAATGATGCTACAGCCCATTTTGAGCCTTGGCCTCCTTCAAGATAAATCTCCACCGCCCCCTGTCCTCGGCTGTCGTCTTCCAATCTGCAACAAGGAGTAGTCCTCTTGCATCCTTCCTGACATCATCCTCCCGTTTCAGCCTAGGTCTTCCCGCCTTTCGTTTACCTCCGGCGTGTCCTGTTAGAACCTTCTTCAGTACTCGTGTGCTTGCTTCTCTTTCAAAGACGACGATAATTAAATTATTTTAGAAAAAAAAAAATATATTTTTTTTTTTTTACAGTTAATACCGCACAAGAGTCCCAACTGCTCCCGTCTGGAGCCAGTGAGACTATGGCATCCCCAATCGGGGTATGTTGTGAGGCTGAAGGTAGTGGGGAGGGGAAGGAGATAGGGAAGAGGAAGGTTGGGAAGTACCTGGCTATTCAGATCTGGTCACTAAACACGGCTAAAGCCATTTTAAGCAACGTTTCAATTCTGAATGGTGGTCTTACACCAGGGCGATACTGATAGTATCTTCCACTCTCTTCAATATTTGCTGATTTTGATTTAAAAAATTGAGATGAATTGTTTATTTGCTCCTCTACATACGGTGTACGACTATGGTATACAATCAATTCAAGAAAGGCATGCAAATACAATATTAGATTGAATCTCCGATATGATATTATATTTTGTCACATCTATTGGATTGGATTCTGACTTCACTATATCATATCTGCTCTAAGATTTGAGGTATCAAAGTTTGTAAAGACGAATTCTCATCTATTTACCAATTTCTGATTTTGAGATTGAATCTTCTTGTAAATTATTTTAATTGAACATATTTTAAAGCAAAATATTTAAATGGAACTTTTAGTTACCATTTTAGAACATACCTAAACTTGCAAACAGAACCGTATTCAAGCAGCTGGGTCATAATAATTTATTGCTTAAGGTTCTAAATACAGTTCTCTAGTGCAATTACAAGCTAAAACCACGACCTATTTAAATATTTTCCACTAAAATATGATAAACTTAAATACTTAACACAAAATTGAACCTCAAAATCAAAAATTCTTAAATAGATTACGAAAATTCATCTTTGCAAACTTTGAAACCTCAGAACGTGGTAAAGCGAAGTTATAACCCTAATCCAACCAAAGTGACGAATTATAATGCGCCTCGTAACAAAAATCAACTGTCAGATACGAACAAAATAGAAAGTGTAAGTGATGTTAAAACCTTGTAAATTAAATTAATATTTATTTTTGAAGTAAAACTTCTTTACACACGCTTGACTTGGGGAGTAAGCTGGTGAATGCGTGACGAGAGCGTTACGAGGGAGATATAAGTTTGTGAATATAGAAAAAGAGAGAGATTTACATTTTGTATATTACTGTAAGGGCAAGAGAGAGAGGTGCGAGCACACATTTTCTTTCTCTCTTTCTCTCATAACCAGTTATGTAGACACAGTGCAGGCCTATTGTCTGTTTCACACTGTAAGAGCAAGAGAGAGCAGTGAAGTTTTACTTCAGTCGTGTGGTCTATAGCACACTCGTATTTTTGAATTTCGTGGACATTAACTATGTAACAATTTCTTGACATTTTATTTTGAAGAGTTTTACTTTCCAAATACATTTGTTACTTAAATTTTATTTTTTTGCTAACGGTTTCGTAACATTCATGTCCTTTATTAGCAAACTTAAATTTTGTCGAAACCGGTAGCAGAAAAATTTTAATTTAATTAAAAAATGTACGTGAAATGTAAAACTCTTTAGAACTTTGTCATACATTTATCTACGAAAATACAACACAGATGGTTCTGAAAATTATTTTGGTTGTAGAAGGAAGCAAAAAAATTACTTTGGCATTCAATTGAAAAAAAGAATTCAGTTAGAACCCTGTCCAAATGAGGTGACGATTTTTACGCCTTTCTTGAAAGAATTTAGTTTAAATACGGGCAAACCAATTTAATCATTTTCATATAATCCATAACCTTGCGAATAAATACTGCGAATTTATAGATATATTTAGTGTTGACAGTTTTGAATGTTTCAAAAGTCAACTAATCTCGATATTATCTGCTAATAATTAACTTTTTTGTTCTTTTCATATAATCTTTTCTCATCCAAACTCTATCAATAAAATATATACTTATTTTATAATATTTTTTTGTTCTATTTGTAGTAATAAACAGATATAATTGTTTGTTTATACCCTAATACTAATTAGCTCTTATACATTACACTTTGTTTTATTTCAGGTCTTATTATTAGCAATATGTGTAAATATTTTTAGCTGAATTGTATTAGTTTTTTTTTGTAAGTACAACTCATACTATTTCCTTTCTTTTAATTTATGTTATAATGTTCTATAACTAACGAGTTGTTTGCATTCGTATTTATTCTGTTTTCTTGATTATGTAACTGATGTAATTAATTTTGTGTATATAAATTTACGTCTACTCATGTAAAAGCCCATTAGGGCGTTAATATAAATATATAAATAAATATTGCGTAAGTACGGGCGGCTGATATAACTGGGGGCTGATCTGCTTTGAAAACATTGTTAAAACTTTTTAAATTATTTTATAATAAAATAATATATGCATACCAGATGCTAATGAATGTATACATACATAAGGACGCCACTGACCCGTACTGTACGTACGTATACCGCGGCGGGCGCTTGAGTACGATTTTATCCATCTTGAAGTGGTCCGAAATCGGAAAAGCGGGCGAGTCCGATAGGCCACAAATAGAAGTAAATTGTTGAAACGTTAGACATGGGAGGAAGGAACTACATAATCTTTTCGTGTCGCTCGCTATTCAAAATGTACGCATACATTTTTAAATCGGTTCGATCGCTTAGCAAACGCATAAAATATAACATCAACATTCCGTAGAAGCGGCCGTCGTAGAATTTTTAAATAAACACCATTAAAAGCCCCAGTTTGAGGCGAGTAGCTAATCGCCTCGGCTGAGTAAGGCGATATTACTTGTAACCATAGACATCCAAATTGAACGTCTATGCTTGTAACTCTGTTAACTGATCTCGTCGATGGCGTGTATTTCGGTGGGTGTCGCTTAATGTCCTACTCTTCGCGTTCGTTTGGACTGGCCTGTTTAATATTCATGTCGTGCATGTAGTCACATAAAAATGTTACAGATATTTTATTCCATATTTTTGTTTATTAATGATTGATTACCAAGGTCGGTACCTACCGCAAACAAATACAAAAAGTTCATAAATCAAAAAGTCATAAAAATTTCTTATAAATTTCTTTAAATATCAATTTCTTAAGCATACGTAGTCGAAGTATACGTACTCTACTTTCAATCTGCTTTTGAGTGCAAAATGACCTATTCGGATGCTTTCTTACAAACTTGTAAAGGTGGAACCAATTCTATTATCTTTGGGTGGAACATATCCCTGTAAAAATTTATGTATGCATTCATAAAAAAAAATTGAAAAACTTTGTTTATTCCACGATTTAATAACAAATATGAACATATGAGGGCTGTTCGTAAAATAAGATCTCCAAGGTGCTGAGGTCACAAGAAAAAATTTTACGCGAGATCCGGCAAAACTAGTTTGTAGCCTGGTTCCCTTATGCCAAATTTCACCCCGCTGCGCTCTCTGCGACACTTAGTCTCGGCGTGACAGCCGTTCGCGATGGAGCTTTCAATTGCCGCACTCGCCAGGTGTGAATTATGCTCTATAATTAGTTTTTTTTACAAAACCCCGGTAGACATTCATTCTCAGAGGCTTGAAGTGTACGGAATACATTGCATGAGTGCGAAAGACGTGCGCAAACGGTGCAGAAAATTTGAAAGCGTGCCGCACGGCTGTCGGTTTCAGACAAGACAATTTCCAAAGTGAGCTCTCTGAAATGATACCTGATAATCAGTAAGACCACTTTTGACAAGATTTTGACAGAACATTTGGGAGATCACAAGGTCTGCCCAAGGTGGGTCCTAAAATGCTCACCTTAGATCACTAACCATAATGGGTTGAAGCAACCCGAGAATTCGTTGAGTGCTACGACATCGATAGCGAAGAATTCTTGGACTCAATTGTGACTGAGACCTGTGTACACTACACGACAACAAAGACAAAGGAACAATCCCGTCAGTGGCGTCATTCAGAATCGCTGAAGCAAAATTTAAAAATGGATTACAGAGCATAACTCACACCCGGCGGGTGCGGCGATTGGAAGCCTCATCGCGAACAGGGGCCACGCCGAGACTAAGCGTCACAGAGGGTGCAGCATGCTGGGGATTTGGTAAAGGTAAGCCAGGCTACACGCCAGTATTGCCAAATTGCGACTACAGAACCTTTGAGACCTTATTTTACGGACAGCCCTCGTATTTCAAAACCAAAGGTTTCTTTAACAGGTTACAAATATACAATTATATTATTATTGACGAAGTATGTACCTACACACGAGTTTAAAAAAATATATGTGGAGGAGTTTGTGTGCGCACCCTCACCGCACACGCTTTTCCCCGCACACGCTTTTCCCCGCACACTTAAATAATACAAACATAAAATAAAACTTTTAAAAATAGAAACAGCAACCAAGCAAATTGAAGGCTATCTATCACTTGTAAACCTCTTGTGCAAGCAATATGAAAATTGAATAAGTAAGAATCTATTTTATTTCTAAATCTTAGTGAATACCTACGTCTCGGAACTTGATGAAAATAAACGTCTATGGTCATTAATTATGTAAGCTATATTTAATATAACATAAAAAAAATACCCCAAATTTCCACAAGTGGACATCACTGTGCGAAATTGAAATTTATTCAACTCAAGCTGAAAAGTTCTTTACATTTGGTTAACTCGCGAAATAAAAGCTGTATAAGGGAGGAGAGACCTATCTCTCGGGATTCCCTTTTCCCTCCTCCCAGGAAACACAACACAACCTTTTCAACTCCCTCTCCTCCCCACTAGATACCAGTTATCCAATCGTACATACCAGTTGTCCACCTGAAACCAATATCATGATTTTTCAATTGTTGACGCACCGTGTGAATACAAAATTTATAATTGAATTGAAGAAGAAGATAACACTAATAATCTAAACAAAAATATGAAAAAATTAGTCGAAGTAATATTATAATGTTAATTCTGAAATTTGAAGTATGAGATTGACAAAAATGACGTCTAAATATGAGGTCTTAGTAGCCGAATTGAAGGTAAGGCTTGTTCCGGTAGGACGAGAGGTTCTGGGATCGAGTCCAAGTTGTTATCTTTATCTTTTTATTTTTCTGTGTCTTGTTGTCTTTCACATTTTCGTTTAGATTATTGGTGTTGTCTTCTTCTTTAACGATGTATTAAATTTATGGGAATAAAATTCATAAATTATCAAAATGTACGCATCCAAATTAAAAGTGTTTTACAAGATATATAAGTAGTTAGAAAAACCTTTTTCAGGTAGTTAGTAGCTAATAGTAAGAGAGATAAAGCAATCAGTGGCGAGATGAAAGCCGACTGATATTCTTGTTAGTAGAAGCGACTCCCACTTGATTTCAAGCCAAAGGGCGCAGTTCGCCATTACGGCGGACTTCTTTCATTAAATGCACGGCGCTGCAATTAAGGTAACTGCCGACAAACGACAACGTCATAAAAAAGCACTTCAATTCCGTTTGACAGGGTTCAAGGCGTACACCCTTCGTTTGGATGATTGCATAATTTAAAGGGAATTTGAAGAGGAAGGGATAGGGGAAGGGATAGGGGAAGGGGAAGGGGAAGGGGAAGGGGAAGGGGAAGGGGAAGGGGAAGGGGAAGGGGAAGGGGAAGGGGAAGGGGAAGGGGAAGGGGAAGGGGAAGGGGAAGGGGAAGGGGAAGGGGAAGGGGAAGGGGAAGGGGAAGGGGAAGGGGAAGGGGAAGGGGAAGGGGAAGGGGAAGGGGAAGGGGAAGGGGAAGGGGAAGGGGAAGGGGAAGGGGAAGGGGAAGGGGAAGGGGAGGGGAAGGGGAAGGGGAAGGGGAAGGGAAGGGGAAGATTGTTAAGTACCGGAATTTTCAGGTACGAACACAAAACACGTTTGTAGACATTTCAATCAATATTTAGATTTTGAATGAATTTCCCCACAGCGATTCTGAGAGAAGGTCTGTAAAGTGGTCTAAGTGCACAACTTATTTATTTATTGTGCTGTGGTATTGAGGCACAGTGCAGGTAATATTTTTTTTTGTTGATTTTATGAATTCTTTCGTAATCCTCTAACCAGCTAAGGCTTATAACAATACCCTTTCTTGTTTTTTGCTGACTAGTACTGACTAGTACTGACTAGTACTTGACTAGTACTGCGGTTCATTTGGCCTTATTACTATTACCATCTGATGGTTGTATTTAATTGACTGAATTTACGTTACATTATTATGAGGAAAATTTCTTAACTGGATAAAAGAAACCCCGTACAAATTAAAAGAAGAAGAAAGACATTAAATTCCGAACTTTTTACTCGTAGTATTGAGGTACAGTGCAGGTAAATTATTTTATAGATAACGTTTGCTTATGTAGTGGTGTAGGATAATTTTATTTTGTTCTTTGTTAAGAAGCTGAAAACCAAAATAAACCATAGGTACATACAGGTAGTTCATTTGAAAGAAAACCTTACTTGAATAGCGGTGCGGGATATATTTTTTTATTTTAGTTCTTTGTTAAGAATTAAATAAAAAACAAAAAAAAAACATTGTCGAATTGAATGGCGAGTATATATTAAAACGAATAATGATCAATACTCACTAAGGTGGGTCATTTAACAAAAAATGTTATTTTTAAATTCTAAGAGCTATAAAAGGGTGCCAAATGGGTTCAAAACGACGTGTTTAAAATTTTTCAAATTTCTGATACGATCTTATTCCTCCGGATTCACTTCAAAGTTTTGAAAATTTTAATATTTTTTGAAAAAAAAAATTTTTTAATTTTTAATTATTTTTTACCAAACCATATTTTTTGTTATCTTCCATAGCAAATGTAATATATTTTGACGAAATCATTTACAAAAAGTCCCAAAATTGAGTCTCGCAAAATGATGCCGAAATTCGAGAGTAAGAAGAATTTTGCTGGTATTATTATATTTGAATTCACTGCCTTGAAATAATTTGAATTCTATCATTGAAGAAGAAGATAACACTTTTAAATCTAAATGAAAATATGAAAGAAAAACAGAAAAAGACAATGGTCGCAACTGGGACTCGAACCCAGACCTCTCGTCTAACCGGGACGGCGCGTTTTCCAATTTCGCTATTGCCACCTTCTGTCAAACCGTCATATTTGTCAATCTCATATTTCAAATATTTAGAATCATTAATATTATCTTCAACTAGTTCTTTTTCCATATTAAAAAAAAAACAAACAAACAAACATACAAACGTTGATGGGAATAACCTTCAAAAGTTATAAAAAAAAAGAGAGTTTTTCTCGTAAAAAATTGAATTTGAATTCTATTCAAATATATTTTTTAATAAATAAATCTAAATATTTCCTCTATTTCGTGTTTTATTAAAAATGGTTTATTTTAAATGGTTTATTTAACATTTTTTTAAGATTTAACTAGGGTGGGTTTTTCTCTATTACGTGAAATTTCAAAGTCAATACGGAGGAAGAAGATGATATCCGAATTTTTTTTTTAAATTACGTGATTTTATATCTCCATTTAACACCCTTTTATCACTATTAGACAAATCAAAACAAGAATTTTTTTCCTCATACAGTCGTGACGCACCCTAACACTCACCCAGTATCTTTGGACATTTTCGGGGTAAGTTGTGGGCGAGTGTTCCAAACTAGTTAAAAAATTTTTTTGAATTTTTCTATTCCCACCCTCTCCTGTAGTTGCACATCGCGACATTAAATTAACTTCGAGAGAGCTTAGAACACTGACGCGTAACTTCACCTAGCTCTGGTGGTTCAAACGGTGTACCTGTCACCGCCACGCGTCACGGCATAAGACCTCAGGCCCAAAACATAGAACAGTGTAATGAAAGCTTTTATCTTTCCTTCTCGCTGCTGCCCCGGGAGATGAGAAAATGTTGCTGAGTTGCTGGTTGCCCTCAAACATATGATGATCCGTCTACTTTTGCCATGTATTATTTCTTGTCTTTCTAAGTCTTGCATCCATTTTAATTTTTCATCACATTTCCGAAGTGCAACAGTGGCAATATATTTTCGATTTTTGAACAATTTGTTATTTTTATGTTTATTTAATACCCACAGTATAAATGTACAATAAATATAACAATGATTACATTAAACACATAAGATAATATTAGAAATAATTTAATAAAAGGACTAACAATTAATTGTGGCATTTGTTTGTGAAATGACATCAGAGATATAAGTAAGATACAAGTGCATACAAATTCTACAGTAGATTTAGATTAAATTAATATTAATTGAAAAGATTTGATAGCATAGTCTTTCTGTACCCACCTTCCGTACAGTTAAGTAGATCCGCCACATCTGTGTATCTATTACTAACTTCATGCAACCTAGGTACAAGCGAGTGTTTGGAATACTCAGTTCTGTTATTGTTGCATTTAAACAGGAGGTTCGGATGGGTTTCTGCTTTTCATCTTGTTACTTTTTCATTATTCACATATCCACTGTCTCTATATAATCTGACTTTTATCTTATAATTAGTTTGGTAGCTAAATATAGAAAATATACATAGCTGTTTTCTGGTACCCGGCGTTGCATTGCCATGCTCAAAAAATAAGTTATTTTCTCTGCATGTCTTTTCCCCCTTCCCCTCCCGCATTTCCATTCCATCTTTCCCGCCTTCCTTCTCCCCTCTCCCGCTCCCTCGCCACGCAACCTCCCTCCCGCGTTCCATACAGTCAGTCCCAGTACATTCAGTTTTCAACAGCTCGTGTGCACCTACTACAATTTTTTTTTTAATTCAATATTTCATTTTTCAGATAGTACAAATATTCATGTTTGTACAATAAGAACAATCAAATATTAAAAGATCAATCAATCAAATTTGGTACCTATTTAAAAAATCTAAAATTTTTAATTCGATTCAAATTATTATGTAATTAGGTATGTTTTTAGGTTTTCACGGCCAAAAATTATTTTTGTTATTGTTTTTGGGGTGTTATGCCGTGTTTCGCTACCTCCTTCTTTAGCCAACGTTTCGGACAGCGTTACAGTGTCCATCATCAGGGCAGATGACCGGTCAGATGATCGGTCATCTGCCCTGATGATGGACACTGTAACGCTGTCCGAAACGTTGGCTAAAGAAGGAGGTAGCGAAACACGGCATAACACCCCAAAAACAATAACAAAAATTATTATGTAATTACTTCACATTAATTCATTTATTTAAAGAATTTTGAAAATTGAATTGTGTTTCAACAATCATTGTTTTGCAAAATGTCATTCTAATATTTTTGACATTTTCGCAAGAATTTTTTTCACATTAATTCATTTATTTAAAGAGTTTCGAAAATTGAATTGGGATTTATTAATCATTGTTTTGCAAAATGTCATTCTAATATTTTTGACAGTTTCGCAAGAATTTTTTTGATTATATAATGATTAAAAAAACTTTTCAGATGTATCGCCATGTGGTTGCAATAACCCAGAAACCTTCGCGGGGGTGTAAAGAAGATATTTTGAAAGTTTCAAACATTTCCTATACTTAATTAGCAATACTAGACATCTCACTAATCCCCAAACATATTTTGATGTATTTGTAAATAGTTAACTATTAACTATTGTTTTTGTGTTTAATTCATAGAACGCGAGGTATTTTTTAATTTATTTAATCTAATGTTAAAAAATGTTTTTGTTAATTTCTACAAGTATTTTTTTATTTTTTATTATTGTGACAGGTGTTTCGATTAACAAGGCCATTATCAAACTTTGGTTAGCCAACTTTATATGATTCTAAATTTCAATTTTGAAGGTGCCAATATGATTTATTACCGGCTAAACCGATTTACCAAGAAAAAAATTCCAACAATAGATTCTCTATTTTGTGGGGTACTTTGAAATGTTTTCCCCACATTAAATACTTATTTGTTCTTATATGTTTAATAATGACGTGACTGCTATTGACTAATTTAAATGTGTTATATTATTAAGGTCAACATACTGAGAAGCGGGGAATAAATAATTTTTCTTGCTTAATAATTAGTGTCTCATAAAATACTTGCAGAACTTAACAATACAACTTAACATTGTTAAATTTAATTAAAATTATATTCAAACAGAAATTATAATAAAACTAATGTGTCAATTTACATAAAACCTTTTGACACCTCCGTGGTCCCGAGGCAAGACTCTCGACTCACAATCCGAAGGTCGCGGGTTCGAACCCGGCGTGCGCAAATAAATTTTATTTGATTAATTTGTGTTATTTCACAATTTATTCATTTAAAATAATATATAGTATATTTGCGGCACGTTCCAGAGTGGAAGATACTATCAGTATCGCCCTGGTGTAAGACCACCATTCAGAATTGAAACGTTGCTTGAAATGGCTTTAGCCGTGTTTAGTGACCAGATCTGAATAGCCAGGTACTTCCCCACCTTCCTCTTCCCTATCTCCTTCCCCTCCCCACTACCTTTAGCCTCACAACATACCCCAATTGGGGATGCCATAGTCTCACTGGCTCCAGACGGGAGCAGTTGGGACTCTTGTGCGGTATTTCATATAAAAAAAATAAAAAAAACTAGGCCCTAGACAGGCCAATGAAATGAACTCTCTGTTCAAGGAAGAAATTCTATATTTGAAAGTATTTTATCTGTCCCACCAGAAGTAAGTAAAAATAATTTTTTATGCTATATTTATAATAGCGGACCGATGTTAAATACGTACTTATTTTTTTATATAAGTCCTCCATTAGCGCCATATACTGAATTACTTGTTGCGACATTAATAACCGGTCTTATGATGATAGACAGATTAATACTGCCACCAATGCAATAAACAAGTAAACAAATCTCGATAATGAATTACGTGTTACAAACAATAATATATATGCAATTATAATAATTCTTGTCGGTCTGGAAAACTGATATATATTTCTCCAATCGTCCTGAAAATTTCTGTACGTCTTTCCTATGGAATTGCCGCAAATAATCGAAAACATGGATTTAAAAATCGAAGACACGAATTAGTTACAAAAACATTTAGAATAGATCAATTGCCAATTTTAGTGAGAATAGAAGCAAATTCATAAATATCTCGGTGTCAAATTTTTAATTCCTTACCAGAAAGAATTAGAAACATGAACACTAACATAAAAGAATTCAAAACACACCTTAAAAATTATTGTGAAAATATGAAATGAGTTATACCAAATAAAACTATTAAGATAACACCCTCCCATACACACAAGCCCTGCTTATTTATGGGGGTACATCAAATATATATATTATTTTACTAATTATTGTATAGAATCTATTTGAAATACATGTATGTATTTATGATTCATAATAAAAAAATAAAAAAAATATAGTGAAACCTTGAGAAAACTAAAGTAGACAAGAGTGGGGAGGCTATGAAACACCGCAAAAAGGGGAGACCGATAGGTTACGAAGCACCGCGCAAGGTGGAGACCGATTATACTCTCACATTCTCTCGCAGGCTAAATCCTGTTGATGTATGTTTGTATCTTTTTAGTGTTGCTATTTTCGTTTCATCGAGTTTCAAATCACAACGGTAAAAGAAGTTTTCAATCCAAAAAATAATTTTGAAAGATGATTTTTTTCCATATTTTGTTGTTGAATTCTAGTGCACCTTTTCCTATACATTTCGTTATCTTATTTATTAGCATTGTTGTGTTTTCTTTTCTGGGTCGCTTGACTAAGAGCGCGTTTACACACAGCTATAAAAGATGTAGCTTGGCCTATTTCAGCATATCACTCGCGCCATATATTCTCACTGGGAATGTATGGCGAGCGGTATGCTGAAATAGGCCAAGCTACATCTTTTATAGCTGTGTGTGAACACGCTCTAAAAGTAAAGAAGTTTTCACTTACAAAACTAATATCTGATCATCACGCAGTTTAGGCACAGCAAATAGATCTCTGCAAAAAGTGCCCCGGTAGGCACTCCTTATCCATATTTATATATACAGGGATTCTAACCAGCGATTCCTGAGCATATTTGAAGTAAAAAATATAGTTATCATTTTGGTGTCCGATAATATTTTTTTCTATTAAAAAAAATATATCTATTTCAATTACACGTCGCTAGTGTTTCCATCGCTATGGGGTATATCCCGTCATGATGTGTTTGAGCGATACGCGCTGTTTCGTGTGGTAGTATGCTGTTATAACGAGACGCAACGTTATCAAGTGTCCGCTAAGCTACAAACGCGCTACTCTTCTAGCTAGACAGTTGCGACATGTGATAGAAAAACATTTTTTTATTTTTAATATTAAGAAAATGTCATCCGATAGCAAAATAATATCTAGATTTTTTACTCCAAATATGTTCAGGAATCGCTGGATATAACCCCTCGGGTACGTGCTGTTACACCCTGAATATCCTTCTGTAATTCTGACTTGATATAACCCGAGGCAAGTATTTAATTCACTCGATCGTGTAATGTCTGCCTCAGGCGTTACCGACAGCTTCTACCTGTATATTTAATAGCTGTTAGTAGTGCCTGCAGCAATCGTTGCTTTCAGAGGAAGCTCCTTAAGTGATGCTTTCAGGAAATTACCTGTCACTTCAATAGGCTACTTATTACTGAAATTACAATACTATCATTCTAATTGCACGATTCCATTACCCCTACTGAAGGAGACTTGTCGTATCTCACACAAATACATTATTTGTTATTATTATGGAAATTTCTTCGAAGGCAGGAAAAACTCTTTAAACCACTAAGGGAAATGGCTGCGCAGCCCTTTTAATACAAAACTTACATTTAGATCAGAGGTCAAAATACTTAAAGCTGAATTTTTTCAATGAAATGTACAGCAAATATCTACTTTTAGAGGTAACTTTGGCATTTACTTGTGTGTTAATGATTATTATTATTTCTTCAAAATTCGCAAATTCACTTTGTGGCGTCATTATTAATTTTATGAAAAACAAATAACTTTGTGTACACCACTATTTAATTAACAATAAACTTTCTACACTTTCTTGTGGTGTACACAAAGTTATTTGTTTTTCATTAAATTATTATTATTTTTTAAAAACATAATTTTTCTCTGTTCACAAGAAAAAGTATTTTAAATAGTTATTACAAAAAGTATTTAAAATAGTAGAGGAGGGTGGGGCAAGACGGGGTGGGGGGCAAGATGGAGTGTTTGCTGTATTGCTTTGTCCAAACCCGCTACGATCCTGATAATTCGTCCATACGTGTCCCCATTGCACCCCCTGCCTTTGGTACTGCGAATTACGACATCCCGTGTTGATGTCGTAAGCGCTGAGCGAATTTTGTTTTTTCACGTTTTTGATGTAATATTACGAATGCACCTCGAGCGTGTTGTATTGAAGATTATTTGATTGACTTGACTTGTTGACGGATATCCGACATTAACTATTTATTGTCTTTAAAGTAAAAATTTTAAATTTGGCTGAAATTATAAAATTACATATTTATTACAATGTTTAAAAAAAAACACGCCTGAGGGCACGACGGGGTATTGCCTTCATGCCCCCTTCATCATCTTACTGCGAGAAATTTCAGAGACACCCGGGTTCTCACAGTACTATACAATGCTTTGGTTAGAAGTAGGCTTGAGAGTGGTTCAGTGGTTTGGAGCCCAAACCAAGTGAAGTATTCCCTCATGTTGGAGAAGGTTCAGAAGACATTTCTGAGATTTCTTTATCTGAGGGAGTACGGCTACTACCCGTGGCTCTACCCTACGGACTTTCTCTTGGGCATGCTCGGTATGAACTGTCTACAGGTCAGAAGGGATGTGCTCATTATAACACATTTCTTCAAACTGATTCGTGGATGGTTCGAAAACTCGGCTATTATGGAGAGCATTAGTTTTTATGTTCCCGATGGTTATCTCCGTCACCGACAGCATATACTGTTTTATCTCCTGGCTTGCAGAACTAACTTGCCAATGGTTATACCAGTCGGAAGAGCAGTCTTGTTGTTAAATAGAATCACTTTGAATATCGACATGTTTAGCATCAATGAAGCACAATTTAGACACCAAGCTTTATTGCTGTTAGGCTGATTGTGCTTAATTGATTTTTAAATTGTTCATTGATGTTTATATTGTATAATTTGTTTTAATTGTTTATACTATTTAGATTTTTTAAATATGCTTTAAACTTGATATTTTTTCTATTTTAAAAACGATTTGAAATTTTAATTTTGTTATGTTTTTAAAATGAATAAATCGAATTGAATCTCTCCCTTTGTTACAATCATTTTATTTATTTAATAATTATTAAAAATAGGAAACGGAAAGCTGCAAACGGCAAAAAAACTGAGAGAAGTCAAGTGGTCAAAAAAGAACTTCTGTTTTCTGAAGACACAAAAAATACGTGTTGCCTTTATTATAAGGGAAGATATTTGGAGTCAGTAGGATGATGGATCGCGTGCCAAATGTGTCAAGAGTGGGCTCACTATTCCTGCGCAGGTGTCGAAGACGAACACTAGGAGTCAATGCTTTTTGCCGTCTTACCCCCACTAGGAGGGTAAGACGGGGCAAACGGTAGTTTCATTAAATTACACTTTTTATACCTTTTTAAAATATCCTTTAGCATTTTATTATGTGGAATGTTACAGCCACATGACCAAAGTTTATTTTCATAAAATGTAGATTCTGTAATATTCGAAGAACAATGTTTTATTTATCATTAAACGTTAACAACCTCCCTTGCCCCGCCCTCCCTTACTTCAAATTCAAATTAGTGCAAACAACCGAAATACGTTGCTGACACAAATTCGTCGAATATAAATTAAAATTTCTTCCAAAAAAATGCCTGTAATGATTTATTTTTTCATTGTATAAACTTGGTAGGGTAAAATTATTTAATAATTATAATTAACTAACAAAAAATGTCAAATTTGCCACTAAAATTTGTATTATTTATAGACTGATATATTATAATTTAAAATAGAAATAACTCAAATATAACATATCCGCACTAGATATTTGCTACATCTTTTGACTAAAAAAAATATTATTCAGTTTGATTAGTTATTTTGGTCTCAAAACCAAATTTCAGTTTTGTATGAAAAAGACCGCACAGCGTTAAGGGTCTTAACCACTACCGTTATTAGCTTGAAAACTTCCTTCAGACCCAAAAGTGATAGGCCGGCGTTATTGTACTATTAGAGTTATTTACACATTGTTTTGTGAAATGCCCGGTGCCAGCTGCGAATGCTGTGATTGTTGTGAAGCTGCAAGAAGTGTGAAAGGGAAAGATACAAATAGAGGAGGAAAATGAAGGTTGAGAAGTAACTGATTATTCATTCTAGTCACCAAACACGACTACAGCTATTTCAAGCAGGAGTCCTTCGCAACAACAGCAAAAAATCACGTGTTCAGTTTACACACTATAGAAATGAAACCGTCAGAAAAATGAAAAAAAGTAAAATAATGTTTAAACTTGGTAACAATATTATAATAAATAAACCTTACAATTACCCTTCTCCTGATACTCTGCATTCGTCTCAGTCTCTCGAAGTTTAGTTTTCTGAAGATTTCACTTCTACCGTGTGTTCACTGCACACACGATTTTTGTTCTTTGTCAGTATCTTTTGTTAGAAAAAACTTATTTTAAGAGACCTATTTTTCAAATTTTTTATGTGTGCCTGCAAAATTTTTATATTTCAAAAATTAAATCTTCACTTCCAATTACAGAAAAGCGTATTTTATCATCTTTCGAAAACAGTTTTTAGTTTTCATTTATCTGGATTTTATTGCAAAGCGGAAATATTTAAATACAAAATAATCATTAAAAAACTGAACAAAATAAATAATTAACAAGTATCTATGAAATCGGAGGGGGGGGGGGGGGTTAAGATAATCATGGCGGAAGTCAGTCTATTGGCAAGTCTATTAGAAAAAACTCCACCAACTCCAACCTGTCATGCATCGCGTTTTAATTTCTGTCGCATTCAGTGTACCTACTTTTCGTACCATTTCTATGTTTCAGGGTTTATTGAAATGTCGCATGGAACCATAATCCATACTCTTAGGGTTGTCGTCTGCTACTCTTTTCGACAATTAACTCTATTATTACTGACTATAAATATTGAGGTTTGAAAGAAATAATGAAAAACAATGAAATCAGGATAACTATCAAACGGAAACTTTTTGACACCTGCATACTTCCTGTACTTACTTATTGGTTGCCAAACTTGGGCACTCACAAAAACTCACAATAAAAAGCTCGAAACATGTCAAAACTCCATGGAAAGAAGTATGATAGAGAAAAGAATGTCCGATAGAATAAAAATTTCAACCATTAAGAAACAAACAAGAACCAAAGATGCCATAAAAACAATAAAAAAACTAAAGTGGAAGTGATCAAGCCACACAATTAGAGGAAGTGAAAAATAGTCAAATTTAGTCATGAGTTGGTTCACAAGTGATAAGAAGAGAAAACGAGGTAGACCATTTAGACGGTGGGTTGACGACATCAAAGCCATAGCAAGTGGTACATGGACAAGAATAGCTAATGATAGAGAGAAATGGCGACAGTTGGAGAAAGCTTTTGTCAACTAGTGACATACAGACAGGGAGTCGATGCATAAAAGTAGACTTATCTCACATTTGGAAACCCAGAAGATTCTCTCGCCCAATCAGTTTGGCTTCCAAAAAAAAATGAGTACAAAATCTGCAATCTTAGACTTGACTGAGAACATCACCAACAGCCTGAACGAAGGCGATTCCTGCCTAGCCATATTCCTAGACTTAGCCAAAGCATTCGACACGGTTTCCTACCCCATTCTTCTGGAAAGACTATCTCAAATAGGCATCCGGGATTCAACTCTTAACTGGTTCTCCTTATACCTAACTGGAAGATCACAAACCGTGAAAATTAACAACATAGCTTTAAGCAACCCTTTACCAATCCAATTCGGAGTTCCACAAGGAAGTGTTCTAGGCCCTATTTTGTTCCTCATATACATCAATAAACTCTGTAACCTACCCATAACCGGAAAAATAATATCCTTTGCAGATGACACTGTGCTTATAGCTCGACATAAAAATTGGAAAGGAGCATTCGACATAGCTCAATATGACATAGGTCTTGTAAAGAATTGGTTAGATGATAATCTCCTCACCCTCAATGCTGGTAAAACTAAATTCTTAACCTTCAGTCTATCTGCTGCAACCCAACCTTCTATCAATCAGAAAATAACAATTCACTCCTGTCCAAGTCCCTACTCTTCCTGTACTTGCCCAAATTTGGAAAAAGTATCTCATATAAAATACCTGGGGGTCCTAATTGATCACCATCTTCGTTGGGATCAGCACTTAGCCAGTCTAACTCCCCGAATTCGCAAGCTCTCTTATGTTTTTCGAACTCTAAGAAATATACTTACTCCTATAACACTAAAAACGGTTTACTATGCTCTCTGCCAATCCCAGTTAGCATATGGCATCATAATTTGGGGCGGCTGTGCTCTTAATTTTATTGATCCTCTGCAAAAAGCCCAAAAAACGATTTTACGTGCTATCAACAAGCGACCAACAAGATATTACTCCAATAGACTCTTCACAGAATATAATGTCTTAAACATACGGCAACTTCATCTAAAATTTACACTAACACATTTCATGTTCAAATACAAGAAAAAAACTCTTTTACATCACAGTTACACCACCAGAACAATAACCAAACGACACTACAATGTTCCTACACTACGCACCACATCAGCTCAAAGACATTTCATGTACCTAGCTCCTAAAATGTTTAACCTTCTCCCCGAGAACCTAAAATCCGAAACCCAACCCCATATCTTTTAAAAAAAATTATCAAAATGGATCCTTACATTCAGTAACGATGATGAGTAAAAATTTGCTATTTTAATTGAATTGTAATATAATTGATACAACTTGTAACATAAATTAATTTAATGTGTTAATTAAATTACTAACTTAATTTGTTACTAAATATGTTACTTAAACTACTTAAATGAATTGCATAAGTTAATAGCTGTACACTGTACCTACACAATCTGTAAACTTCATCCGCCATAACACAGGGACATCCCTAGCATGGCGGATGAATTAACACAATTTTTTGTTCATTGTATAAACTTCTTTTAATAAATAAATAAAAAAATAAAAAATAAAATTTGTTACTAAATATGTTACGTAAACTACTTAAATGAATTGCATAAGTTTATAACTGTACCTACACAATCTGTAAACTTCATCCGCCATAACACAGGGACATCCCTAGCATGGCAGATGAATTAACACAATTTTTTGTTCATTTTAATAAATAAATAAATAATAAGAGAATATATATGTAAAAAGTTTATTATAAAAATAATGTTATGTAATTTTCTGTCTGAATAAAGGCTATTATTATTATTATGTTAGTATATCTTTCAGTATATTGTTTGTTATCCTTTTCCCTTTTGAAAAATTAAATATTCTTCTTATTTTTTATAAACTTTTCGGCGAACAGTTTTGAACATGGAATTATCTCAAAATTTTCTTACTCAACTTACCTAATCCTGAAGATCTTTTCCATATTCAATTTGTTCGTCCATCTCATGTGTAGACGTTCTCTGCTTCTCAGTCCCAACGGATAGCACAATCCCTTGATCCTGTGATTATTTAGATTATTTTTTTTATTTCCACATTATTATTCTTTGCATCTAAGGTGAAAAGTTTCTACCTAGTTTTGTTGAACTTAAACGTCTACCTATTTGTTAAATTGCTTCATCCGCAAGATTAGATATGTATTAGTTCAAAGAGGGTTATTTTCTCTAGTCGTCGTGAATAACCCTCCCTCTCTCCCCACCCAACCAACCCACTAAGTAAGAACCCACTCCGCTCGTGTGCATGTGTGTCCGTGTGTGGTGGGTGGTCTGTGCAGTGTTGAGATGCATTTTAATGAAAATGACGAAGTTAAAGCTAACAAAGGGTTTGAGTTGAAAGGCTACCGGGAAAGCATCATTCACGTTTCAAAAACATTAGATACGAGTTTGTATGAAACTATTAATTAAACTATTGTAGAAAGCAATTACTATGTGGGTTGACATATTTATTAAAAATAAAACACTTGTTTTGTGTAAAACAACGAGTTTTAAATCGTAATTGTTTCTGACTGTTTTTAACGTCGGCATGAGTTTAATGAGCATCATATATGCATCATTATAATGTAACGAAGTGTTTTTTAAGTGAAACGTCTTTAGCAACGTTGTGATTTGATACTCAATGAAACGGAAGTGACGCTAAAAAGAGACAAACACTATTATAGGATTTAGCCTGCGAGAGAATGAGATAAAATGAAACCTTACCGTATTGGTCGCTTTGATCATGAGGTCACTTTTCAAGGCTCCTATTGGTTCAGATTGTGTGGGCTTCTACCGCGTGTGAACTGCACTCAATTTTTTATTTTTTATTTGTGCGGTGCTCCGCAGCCTTCCCACTCTTATCTACCTTAGTTTTCTGAAGGTTTTAAGCGGTAGAAGCTTGTGAATTGCACACTCTGTTTTTTTTTACTTCTTAACAAAACTTTAACAGACAATAGATGTTAAAAGGGCGTTAACGGTGCTGAAATACTGCATTAAAATGTTAGAAATCTTTTTTTTTGGGGATGCGTTGTATGTTATGAGGCTAAAGTAGTGGGGAAGGACAAGGAGATGGGGGAGACAAGGTGAGGAAGTACCTGATTCTTCCAGATATGGTCACCAAACATGGCTAAAGCCTATTCTACACTAAAAAGAGACAAACGCATACATTTTTTTTTTATATGAGCCCAACACAGGAGGCCCTGAGGAAAATAATTTCCCTCAGGGCCTATGTCATCTTTTGGGATGCTGTGTGGAGGTTTTTTTAAGGAAAGGAAGGGAAGGAGAGTTCTGGAAAGGAAAAGGGTTTAAGGGATGGGTAGGAATCTGGGGTTCAGTGTGTCCTGGTCATCCGCCTCCAAGACCCAGACAAACCTCACCCCATGAACCCGGGCACCCCTGCTAAACCACCAAACGTAGCGAACCACTTGGGATGACCTATGGCAGAAGTGTTGGTTATCCAGTAAAGGTTCCCGGGGCGGCGGTACCCATTCCCGCCTCCCAAATTGAATATACATCTACAGGATTTAGCATGCGAGACAATGAAATAGACTAATCGGTGTCCTCTTTGTGTGGTCCATCGTAGTTTGTCGGCCTTCTCTTTGTGCGATACTTCGTAGCCTCCCCAATCTTGTTTACTTTAGTTTTTTTAAGGTTTCACTTCTACCGCTTGTGAATTGCACACACTGTTTTTTCTTTTGCAAACGAAGCTATTTACTTCCGGATGACTCTAAGAACCCCTGGAATTCTGCAAAGCAAGATGACAAGGTTTAGAACTAGCATCCCAAGCACCGGCAGGCATATATTGAAAACCAGCACAATATTTCACTGCGCCACAATGTCTCACAATGTCGCCACCTCAAAGGGACGTGTGTCAGCAAGTTCACGAGTGCGGAAGATGCGAGTCGTCGGGTAGCGTGGACGGTTTTATTGTTTAGGAGGCAGGCGGCCGTTTACCAAACACTCCCCTGCTGCTAAACTAGTCCCAACGAGAGCTCAACGGGAGTTCGTCCTCTTCCTTCTCACGTCTTGTTTGAAAACGTAAAAGACAGAATATACTAGGAAGATGACGTCTGGGACTAGCATAGTCCTGTGCTGTACTACGTTGTAAATAGTGTCTTCACTGCAATGTAAGCCACTTGGGAACTTCTGCAGTATACGTAAAGTGTAGGAAATGTAATAATACGTCAGTTTTCCATAGGGAAATCTCCTGAGAGATCAACAAAAGGCTTAAAGATTGAAATATTGATTGTCCCCTTCTGTATCCTCCGTGGCATGATTTTCTACTGTTAGGAGTCCGTTGCGGATTCATTGTATGTATGTATTATTTATTCTTTCAGAAAGAAGAATTAACACAGATTTAATATTATTACATAAAATACTGCATTACAAAATTGACTGTCCTGAATTACTTCAATTAATCAACATCCACATTCCCCAAGATCTTGCCGACATTTACTACCCTTTTACTTTAACAACACCAGGACACTCTCTTACCAAAATTCCCCGATTCCGAGACTTCACAATCTCGGAAATAAATTTTCTGATCTAGGAGATATATTTCACCTTAAGAATAACCAGTATAAACATTGTTTATTCCAATTCTTTTATAAATCTAGGCACAAATAGTCGTGAATAATTTCTGCAATTTTTGTTTATTTTGAATATCTTTTTATGTGTGACTTCTTATCATTTTTACCAATGTATTTTATTTTGTATTATATGCTATTGTTGTTGCATTTTTTTCATTATATTATATTTCCTTTTTTGTTTTAGTTTTAAAGTATTTAAAAGTACTGCGATACTTAACTTATAAACAAAGAATGTAAAAGCCCATCAGGGCGTGTAATAAATAAATAAATATTTTGTACTTTGTCTTTGCGTGTTTTTTTTTTTTAGTTTGTTTATAACTGTGGTAGTTACCACATTACACTAAGTATCTTCACCATTTAGTTGTGTTATTTTATAACCAGACCCTACAGATTTATTCAGAATTAGGTGCAACTAGAATAGAATCAATGTTTTGCTTGATTTAACTGCCAACAAAATATACTGATATCTTTCTACTAGTTACCAAATTGGACAATCAAATGTTGAAAAATTTCAGTCATCAAAAATTTCTCTGCTGCTTGTCATAAACCGTTGCAATCTTGTATTGAGGAGTTTCGAAAGGTTTTTGTGTAGAATAGATTGATATAGAAACTTCAATTTGATCCCGTTTCAATATTCCATTCCACAGATGAGGGTGTGGTTATCTCTGCATCACACTTAAGAAAACAACACCGCATATGTACACCCGAACAGAAGGAACAAATAAACCAATTTTAATCTAATCAAAATGCGTAGACTAAAAACCATCTGCTGATTTTGATGTCAGTGGATATTTATTTTAATTAAATAACAATATTAGCGAAACTCAGTCGTTAATCTGAAAACAGGAAAATCAGAAAATATACGGTCACATCTGGGACTCGAACCCAGGACCCACGCCTTGCCGGGACGGAACTAATGTGTCCCTATCCGATTTGGTCATATTTAACTGTATCATTCTTCGACTAAGAACTACCATTTCTTAACGCATATTTTCATTGGCTGCTTTATGTATGATTTTTATGTTGATTGCAAGATTCAAACCCGAACTCAATGCTATTTAGACTTTGTCTTGGATAAATTCTATTCATTTTGACTTTGACTTTTCTGCGAGTCAAATCAATTTTTAACTTGATGAGTAAAGCCACAAATTGTAATATTTTAATTAATGAAGACAATATTAGCGAAACTCAAACTCAAATACTCAACATTGTCTTCATTTAATAAAAAAATACATTTTGTGGTTTTACTCATTAAGTTAAAAATAAAAATAGACAGTTAGACGAAAGATTCTGGGTTCGAGTCTCAGTTACGACCATTATCTTTTTTCTATTTTTCTGTGTCTTGTTCTCTTTCATTTTTTCGTTTAGATTATTAGTGTGATCTTCTTCCTCAGTGATATATTGTAATCCTTTTATGTGAGATTTCTTATCATTTTACCAATGTATTTTAATTTAATATTGTATGCTTTTGTTGCTACATTTTTCATTATATTATATTCTCTCTATTGTTTTAGTTTAAAATATTTAAAATAACTGTGATACTTAATTTATAAACAAATAATGTAAAAACCCATTAGGGCGTAAAATAAATAAAAAAATATTACATTGTTGACAACCTTCAAAAGTTATAAAAAGATTGTTGCTCTCATAAAAAATTCGATAAACATGTGAACTTATTTTTTTATGTGGGATTAAAATAAATAGTAGAAGGACATAATTATGTGTTTTCATTTTTTTTAATGCCATTAAATTCAGTTTCCATATTCATGTAAGATATAAGTACACAATAATTTTTTTTCGATATTGGCAGCAATAGGCACTTTTTAATGACATTATTAAGAATCCAAGAAATGTAATAAGGATTACAAAGTGTAATAATATACCTAATTACCTACTATAGACATATTTACAAGAATTCACAAAGCGATTTCAGAAATCACAACATTGTTACTATTATAGCATGTTACAAAAGTAAAAGCTCCCAGCGTTATTTTCTAATAAATGGAAACCATTTTCACATCACTGGCGACAATTTCAGAGGGTTTTATTGGCTGTCTCGGTTGCTTTGTCGCGGTGACTTTGCTGATGTCACTGGGACAAAGTTAACCGAAAAATGAAAAGAGCTGGTTATTTTTCCTCGAATTTTTCTTGCAACACTTTTCCAGTGATTTTTATTTTATTTTGATGAAAGTTAACAGTTCCAAAAGCAAATTAAATTCTTTTTAAACTATTATACAGCAAATCGGTTACATTCAAAGATATTGAAATACAAGAAATATGCTATGATGGTCGCCCGACCGTCGGCGGACTATTGCCATAATAGGCATAATTTGAATACGGAAAGAATTCGTTCATTAGTTGATTTTTTGAAGGTGCAGTAGTGTTAGTTAATTTTTTTATTTATTGTTATCAAGTTTAATTTGTAGAACTCCATTTTATGTTTTTTATTTCTTTTATATATTCAAAAATATTATTATTCAATTTATAAAAAAGTTTATTTATAAACAAGTTCTGCTAGATAATTATTATTACACGTGACAGCTGTTTCGCCTTCTGAAGGCATTATCAAACTGTCAAACGGTTACAGTTTGATAATGCCTTCAGAAGGCGAAACTTCTGTCACGGGTAATAATAATTACCGAGCAGAACTTGTGTATAAATAAACTGTTTTTATTAATTGAATAATAATATTATTGAATATATAAAAGATATAATTTTTTTTTTTAAAGTGTTGGATAACAATATCGGCGACGCCAGAAAACACAGTCCCAGCTAGTAGAAAAACTGCGGATAGCACATCTCTTATATTTCAATATCTTTGGTTACACTATATGGATGTTCACGCCGTTAATATACCCAAGTGCAATGGAGGGTTTGGAGAACACGAGTCAAATTCGAATGATTTGAATTCGACAAATTGTTGAATTTATAGAGCATTAATTTATTATTTAGGCTTTCATTGGCTAGAAAAAGACTCGAGGGAGCTTTTTAAATCCTGCCTGAATGATACAAACTTTTAAAGTTGAACCCGGCTGACGTAAAGCACAATCGTTGAAACTGACGTTTTCTGAATTTTTTATGAGATTGTTGTATTACCCTACAAGAACAAAAATGTTACAAAGGGATTGTTTAAAAACTTATATTCAACCACTTCTCGGATTTTGCTTTCTGACAAAACAGAGGAGCGTTTGAACTAAATAACTGTGCCGAATATGTTGTTGTTATTTTAAAAAAGCTGGACTTAAATTATATTCATCAAATATAAATAATTTTAAATTTTTACTAATTTTCTATATCAATGTGTGACGCCATTTCGTCCTTAGGAAATATTGGTTGTTCTTAAAAATGGGTTGTTCTTCTTTTTAACCTACACAACTTTTACCACTCTGTCACATTTTGTTTTAACTATAAATGAATCTCTCTGGATCTCAGAGACCTATGTAGCAAGGGGGGAAGGAGGCCTAAAACGCCTATTGGGGGTAACAAACACGAGCTGCGTGTATACCTATTTCGAATGAAAACCCACGTAACAGAATTGTCGTACGAAATAAAAATTGTAGGAGACAAGTTTTTGAGATTTTTTTAAACATTTTATTAAGCATCATTAAAAATAATAATCGCTGTTGCTTGATAGGTTATACCTTTTGGAGTTTAAAAATTGTTTTTTATTTTATGTCGTCATGTAATTTTTTTGTAACATTATAGAATACACGCAAGTCGAGGTGGCAGAAAACAACTGTAATTTTATGAAATTCACTTCTATCACGAGGAGCTACAACTCTAATTTTTATTTCAAAAATATAAACACATATTTTTTTAAAACGTACACAGTCCTTACGTCTTTAGTACAGTAGATTTTAAAGTAATTTTAAAATTGGTAATTCTGTTGAATTTTTCTACACTAATTGGTGGAGACAACTTTATGTAGGTTAAAAAGAAGAACAAATGCCTTCGGAAGGCGTAACAGTTGTCTTGTGTTGTAATAAATAGTTAACGTCATCTCAGTATAAATGTTCAAAATCCGCTGTGTTTGAATTTACAACATATAGTTATTACTAAATTACGAGGCATGTTCTCACAAAATCTGTTTCTTGTCTTCAATAATTTAAGTGTGTTTATCAATAAAAGATTAGCAAAGAGGATGGTGTTTAAAAACAAATTCACGAAAGTTTTAAAGAGAAGTGCTTCATAATTCATGTTATAATAAAAAATATGAAATAATAATATCGAAAACGGGAAAGAGTTTTTCAACTGTTCTACTTGTTCAACTTCAATTTCTTTTAAATGATACAACTAATGTAACTAATACATTATTATGTTTTATTTTAATGTAAACTTTTGTTGACCCAAATTAAATAAACTTAATAAAATACAATAAATGTTTAGAGACGAACATTTTTTTAAATAAATGTTTTATATTAAGGTTTGGCTGCGTGGTTTTTTCACGCAAAACTTAAATTTTGATTTTAGGCGAAAATACTGAGACACACTGAATAATAATTTTTAAATGGTATGTGAAATATATAGTACGGATATGTGGCACTTTGTTTATTTGTATTTTTAATTTAAAACATGGGCCATCGCAGAACGCAACTTTGGAAATTGTTTGTGAGGTAATGCTGATTATTTAAAATGTATCACATTCAATGGATTATAAAATTTCAAAAAAGTGAATCCTTCAGAAAACTAAAGTAGACGAGATTGGGGAGGCTACGAAGCACCGCACAAAGAGGGGACCTATCATTATATCTCATTTTCTCGCAGGTTAATTCTTATAGACGTATGTTTCTTTTTGTTTGTATGTCTCTTTTTAGTGTCGCTTTTTCGTTTCATCGAGTTTCAAATCACAATAGTGCTAAAGAAGTTTTCACTTCAAAAATGATTGTCAAGCGTAAATTTTAATTAAAAATATCTTTTATAAATTAAAATTAATACCCAAAAGAAGTTTTTTTTCACAATAATTTATTTTAAAGTGAAAACTTCTTTAGCACCGTTGTGAACACATACATATGTATGATTTAGCCTGCGAGAGAATGACATAGACTAATCGGTGTCTTCTTTGTGCGGTGCTTCGTAGAATAAAATGTAAAATAATTTTTGAACTTGGTAACAACATTACAATAAATAAACCCTACAATTATCCTACTCCTAATTTTCTACATTTCTCTCATTCTCACGAAGTTTAGTTTTCTGAAAGTTTCTACCGCTGTGAACTGCACACTCTGATTCTTTATATATATTTCATAATATTGACAAACAAGGTAGAAATATTGATAAGGAAGGTAGAGTAAAAATTTTTTTGAATAATAATCATAAACTCACAATAATTGCCAAAATTTCCGCAAAAAACTTAAAAAATAGATCTTTGACGGCTTATGTTTTATAATTCGAAACATAAATAAATACAGTAGCGCATATCAGTATTACATATTTGCCTTACCTTTGGTCTCAAATCAAAATTTAGTTTTGTATGAAAAGGCCGCGCAACGTTCCGCTTGAGCGTGCTGTGGATATTTTGTACAAATACGCTGTCATTTTCCTGTGAATTTCAGATGATGCGGTTGATTCTTTAAAAATAATGTAACTCAAACTTAATGTAAAAATGGTAATCAATATAATGGTAACGATTTTTTTTTAATCTTCAACCTTGTCTTTGCCCCATTTACTATCGATCGAGAAGAATCGTTCCTCATGTATGTACACACGAAGAAGTGTTAAATTTATGGGTGTAGTTGTATGTTTTTTGTTTGTATACATCTACTCATGTGATGTAAAGATAAGTAATTTTAGTCAAACTATCAGTAGACCTCCTCATAAGACTTTTTATACAAAATTTTTATGTTTCGGCTTTATCTAGTTTCATAGTTTAAGTTAAGGGTAGACGTTATCAATATGCAAAATTATCGAATGCCTTTCCTATCCAACACTGACGCGAAACACTGATTTAAACCCATATGTTTTTATCATAGAAAAAAAAAGCAAAATAGAAAAAAAGTCTTAATAACTTTAAAAGTTTTAAAAGTTTAAAATTTTTTTTTATAGCTTTTACCTTCAAAAGTTATAAAAAGAGAGTTTTTCTTATAAAAAATTGAATATGTTTTTATTTATAATGCTTTCTGTGCGTACTAGAACGATTCATTCCAAACATTATTTATCACTCCTGCAAATACGGCAAAATTATTTTGAGCAACCTTTTTAATTCAAAATTAATAGTAAAGGTGCTTTGTTTCAACCACATTTATTGTTTAAAAAACCAACATGCTTCGTAAGCAATACTTACTTTGTCAGGATTTACTCTGAATAAAACCTGATAAAATAAGCACTGCTTAATGCTTGTTTTTTTAACAATGAACATCGTTAAAACTAGTATTCTATTAATTTTAAAATATTTATCAACAGCCGCCTCGGTAACCATTTATTGGTTAACCAACACCTCTCCAAATGGTTTGCTACGCTTAGCTGGGTGTCCGGATTCATGGGGTGAGGTTTATCCTGGTTTTGTCAGCAGTTGCGCCTGCCCACCCATTGCGTGGCAGGCCAGATCGAGAGAGACTGGTTGAGGGAGACCTTTCGATCTCTCCAGTCGGACTCTCTCGAAACGTCGTCTGGCACCACGGAGAGAGGATTGGCTTCATACCACCCTTACTCCTGGACACACTAACCCCCTGATTCCTAATCACCCCTCAACCCTTTTTCCTTCCCAAAACTTCCTCTCCTTCCTTTTCTAAAAAGACACTACACACAACATCCCTATTTTCCTAAGAGTATATGTGAAGCTAATGTAAAAAAAAGTTATGATTGATTTGATTGATGTACTGCTAAAGATTGGAAAAATTATTATAAAAAGTAGAAAATAGAAAGGAGAAAAGAAGTAAATTAACATTAACAGTCAAACAGACTATTTCAATACAATTAAACGATATTTTGTTGTTTTTTACTAAAATGAATATTTACTAGTCTTTTTTTACATTAACTCCACACAGGAGGCCCTGAGGAAAATAATTTCCCTCAGGGCCTACGTCATCAGGGATGCTGTGTGGTGGGTCTTTTTGAGGAGAGGAAGGAATGAACATTGGTCTTGAAGAGACCCACGTTGTAGGAGGGAGGAAACACAGAAGCCGACAAATCGTTCCATAGCCGAGCTGTTGAACTCAAGAACGAGTCGTGAAAAAACGACCCGCTCTCATGTGACAAATGTCAACCGTGTACATATGTTAGGCGCGCGTTTGGCGTGTCTCCCGACTAGTCTAATCGCAAATATTAAATAATAAACGCCGCATATACATGGTAGATAGTAAACACCGCCATTTATATTGTCGCTACAAACGCATTATACGATTTGCCCTATTTAGCCAAACATACCACTCAGTCATTGAAGCAGAGTAATTTATAAAAACATTTTTTGGTTTAGCGTAGATATATTGAATACCTATATATAAAAAAAAAACAAATCAGACTAAATACGGATAACCTTAGTTTAAAATATTACAAGGCCCCCTAGCACAGTCAATCGATAAGGGCTGAAAGGATATCACTTCCGTATTTTCTCATCGTTCCCTAGCATGACTGCAGATCGCTAACGAACATTATAATACAGTTCACAATGACTAAGTGTTCTTAATGTGTTCTTAATTATTACTTGTTTGTACGTTAGCGATCTGCGGTCGTCCCAGGGAACGATGTGAAGTTGCCGAAAGTTATCCTATCAATTCTTATCGATCGACCGTGCTAGGACCCATGAACCAATTAGAATTCTAATACAAACCTTTCTTTATGTAGATTAGGTAGTTGTCAGATCTCTCGCTCGCCGCGGCAGTTATCTGGTGTGGTGTCTATAAAAAACAATTTCCCTCAGGGCCTATATCATCTTTGGGGATGCTGTGTGGAGGGTTTTTTTAGGGAAAGAAAGGAAAGGAAGTTCTGGGAAGGAAAAAGGTATGAAGGATTAGTAGGGTCAGTGTGACCAGGAGTGACGGGCGCATGAATCCATTCCTCCCACTGCGGTGCCAGGCAATGGGTAGAGAGAGTTCAGCTGGAGAGATCAAAAGGACTCGCTCAACCTCTCTCTCTCTTCCGATCTGGCCCGCCGTGCTGTAGTTAGGTTAACGCATCCGCCGCCAAGACTTAGTCAAACCTCACCCCCCTGCTAAGTCAAAAAACCAAAGAGAGAACCACTTTTGGCGACCTATGGCAGGGATGTTGGATCCCGGGGCGGCGGTACCCATACCCGCCTCCCTATGTGTTTAACTCATTGCCAATGAAACTATCTTACCAATTTCCATTCATGCGGCTCGTTATGACATACTGTAAATAATCTGTGAAATTAATGCTAAATCCAATACAAAAAACTTGTTTATAAATTATTGAAATTTAGTCACTGATTCAGTCGCTTTTATCATAATTTACGCCAATTTTGACATGCTACATCAAGGTTCAAGTCACAGATTCAAGTCAGGTTCAAGTCACACAGGAATGTCGCAAATGATACGCAACAACAGTTGAACATAGCTGCATCCCAAAAAATATTAAAATTATATATTCTGTTTTAAAAAACCTTTAAATTATTGTAGAATTTCATTAATGTTTTTTGGGTGCAATTCTGTTGAACCGGTATCTGTACAAGCTGTGGTGGGCAATCGCAAAAATACATATAAATAATTGAAATGTAAAAACTTCGATTGTGAAAATGCGAATCGGCTCCTTGTTTGGAAAGGTCTGTCGACTTCATACTGTACACGTGTACAATTGTATAGGGGTACTCACACCGGGTAAACTCATTCGGCGAACAAGCCGGGCAAGTGTGGGCTGTTGAATCAAATACAAGGGTTCAGCCATGTGTGTCTAGTTTGTTCTGAAATAAATGTGACGTGTTGGATGTTGTCACGTTGTGAGGATAACTCAATTTAAAAATAGCACAAAAGCGGCAGGCTGGGTGGAGGAGTGGGGGTGTGGGAGGCGGAGGGCGCTTCAGAAAGAAAGAAGCCCTCCACAGCCACCGGGTGAAGCCGAGTGAGGCGCTGAAGCTGCAAGCGAGGACCATTATTTGGTTGTGAACCCACTAGCCCGCATTTCAGCGAGCGCAGATGTTTCACTCTCGGGTACATTTCGTATCAATTAAAACACAGATACGTTTGTTGTGTAAGATTAAGTATTTATTGAAGCAAACATTTGACAAAGTATTCATATTAAGCAATACATTGTTTCGCTAAATACTTGGTAACATCTAGGATGAATAAATAGAAATGTTCTCGTTTAATCAAGCGTAATACGATGTTCGTAGGGTGGATACAGTGGTTACTCGTATCTACGTAGTGGTGTGATTGTGTTCGACCAAAAGCTTTTAATCAACTATAGTAATAGTGTAATCCCACGGGTGACAGATATAATACGTTATTAATATCTACTAAAAGATGTGCATATTCAATATCTTGATATTCGTAAATTGTTAAAATTTAAGGACTTAATCCAATCTATGCTAAATAAAAACTTGACAATATTGATCAACGACTACGTTATAGTTCACTGAAACACACAGAATATTAAAAGATAGCTCAGCTCTCCCACCGAGCGCCTGTATTTATACATGGGTTTACTCGAAGTGTCACTGCACCATCGCACCATTGCACTATCGCATCGCATCGTATCGCATCGCATCGCATCTCATCGCATCGCACCAACCAACAATGATGTGACGATTGCCTCCCATAGAAACTATCACCGCCAACAATATGATCAGTACACCAGTAATCGCCCGCAAACAAACAAACCTTCCTAACCAGACATTCTATACAGTATCAATATACATATCTATTATAATATCCCTCCTACACGCTACTGTAATACTATAATAATGTAATCAATATACACACTACTTCCCTCGTTTTACACTCGGTCTAACAATAAGGTAATAATGTAATAATGGTTTACAGCTAAATAAGTATACTTTAGACTTAGGAAATTTAGAACTTGCCAGTTGCTCGATCCACCGCCTTTTCACTGGGCCCCCGACTGAGCGCTTCTCGTAACCAGTATCTACAAATTTGGCTTAGATACGTCGTAAGAGTCGCGAGTCGCGGCGCGTTCCAGCAAGGTGGTTTCATTCCCTAATACGTATTGGCAAACCGCATCCCAATCATAGATTTCTCTATTAGTATATACAAGTGTTAAGAAGAGTATAACTGGACTAAAGGGCAATAATATGTAATATTATGATATCTATTCTTTCTACACATTTAATTGATTTGGATGTTAAATATTTCTCGATAAGTTGTAAATGAGGATAATATTCATTAACTACAGATTATTAAAATAAAATAAAAACGATGTTATGAAGTTTGTAAGTTTAGTTAAGTTAATTACCTCCAAAACTCCTAATCACTCCACACTCTAATATTTCACATTTAAATTGAATCAATCAGATTTCTTAACGTTTTAAAGTCATCTATAATCTGAATACACAAAGCTATAAAATCAGTGCAGTTGCCCCAGATTCATGTTAGTCATTATAATTAAGCTAATTAGTTAGGTAAACATGTAATAAAATATTCTACAACCAAAAGTGCATAGGAACGGCATCATCGGCGCCATCAGTGACCGTTCGTCGTCACACCAACATCAACAGCAATGTAAACAAGTAACAATATATATAATATTTAGAGAGATACACGCAATACAAACAGTACGGGAGGGGAGGGGGGTAAACAAATAAACACATGTATGTATGTATTGTATTAGTAAGTATAAGTTTGTTAGTATTCCGAGAGTCCGGCGCGGCGCTCTGGACGCGGACGCTCTGAACGACTGAACGCAGAACGCAGAACGCAGAACCGCCCGCGACCACCGCATATTCCACTAATTATTAAAGTGTATGATCGATCGCACCCCGCATCGCCGCACCGGGCCGCAACCGCCCTCGCCTCGCCTGCCTGCCATCGCCTCCCTTTCGCCTTCACTTTCGCCTTCGCTTTCGCCTTCGCCTCTCGAACCTCGATATCCGCTCCCGGTGGGAACACTGGATTCGTCGTATAAAAATACTTAATGATAAAACATTAGAAAAGTGGAATGTTAAGAAGAGTAAATAGGGTTTGTAAGAAATCCGTAAGAAAATAACTTTTAGACATAGGTACAATAAGTGGTCCGAGATACATAGAAAGACCTCTCCGGTGGGAAGAGGGTCGAGCCGGGGGAGCTCGTGTACATAGTAAACAAATTATCACATTTAGGGACAGACTGGTGTGGTTTAAAGACATAGAAAAATACACTTTCCGTAAATAGCGTTAACTTCTAACAATGGATTATAAATGTATTAAATAAAATGGACCATAGATTCAGCCTCGTTAATACTGATTGTATACCATTAGCGGTCCGTGAATTTTATTGGTCGCGTACTTTGAAGAGTGGGGGAAACCTACCAAAATAATGAGTTCGACACAGTACGCGCTGCTGAATTACAATTATCTACACACACGTACTTCTAATTACGTGACCGCATCTTTGCCTACTTGTATATCTTATATAATATTAATTAATTTCAATGCAATTCGAAGAGAAGGTCATTCTTTACCTGGAATTTATAAAAATGGTATGTAATCATTGAATATTAGTTAAGTCTTCAATTGGATATGAGTTAAATTTAATATTTTTTTTTTAAATTGAATCATTTTATCTTGTTTGCACAATTCTCTGGTTGATAGGAGAACGAGGTACTTGACGCTAATATGTACAGTATATTGTATGGAGATGTTCAGTTTGTGTGCTGGACATTCTGAATGCATTGAAGGATCGGTGGGTTCTTCCACTGTCAACATAAGTTTATTGACATCATTACAAATTCTTGAATACCCATCTATTTAATACAAATTCTTGAATACTCGACTACGACGCAACGTAACGCTTGAGGTTTCATATAGTTTACATAATATTATATGTTTTACAGGTATACGTATTTTGTCTAACAGTCAGTGTTTCTTTATATAACTATGATGTGTCTCAAATTAGCACACGTAATTAACACGCACATAAAGTTAGTATGAAAGTGATTTAGATTCTTGTTTCGTGCATAGGCTTAATCATGAAGCTGGTCCCGTGTGGGCTGGTGTGGAGGCGATTAGAAGAAGTGCCGGCTCCTGAGAGGTTCGGGGAGTGCTGCTGGTTGTTGGACTTGTTCAGGGTATGCGTGTCGTCCTCCAGGTACGGCCCCTGGTGACTGCGGGAGCTGCGCAGACTGTTGAGGCTGTGCACGGAGCGCAGGTCCTCCAGCGTGGACTTGAAGGCGCGGATGACGCGGAGCTGGGTCTGCAGGCGGGTCAGACCGCGGATCCACAGGATGCGGCCGGCCGGGGTGCTTTCGGGTTCAGCGCTGTAGCTGTCCTCCCCGTTGCCATCGTCGTCTTCGCTCGACTGCCCATGGCCCCACATCATATTTTTGGGGATCTTATGTGTGGGAATACAAGTCACAATCTGTCCCCACACTAACGTTCCGACTCCGAAAAAGAGGCACCACATCCACTGTTCTAGGGTTAACGATTTGGTAGCGAACGCGACGCGTCCGTATTGTATGATCAGAACCTGGGAAATGCAAGTAAGCACCCAAATAGAGTAGAAAATAGGATTAGTGAGAATCCCCTTGAAAATATTTCTCTGTCCATGAATCTTTCTAGCGTTTAATTCATTAAATAGCGTCATCATTACAAAAGTATTGAAAATTATCGTGAAGTGTTGGGTAGGAGGAGATCCAAAATCTGCTCCTCGCCCAGATTCAATATCAAACAATCGATCTCCAACAAACAGCAGGGTAAATATTACCACTAGCTGGTAGAGAGCTTGGCCAAGGATATTCTTCATCATTGTCCGAGAGATCAATGGCTTAGTTCGGCCATAGGGTTTACGCAACAGTAAATCAGGTGTCGGCATTTCCGTCGCAAGTGCTAAAGAGGCCAAAGTATCCATAATCAGATTGACCCACAGCATCTGCACAGCTTTCAGAGGGCTATCTTGAACTGCGCATGCTCCGACAAAGGCTACAACCACAGCAACCACGTTTACCGTTAGTTGGAACTGAAGGAATTTCGCAATACTGTCATATACATTTCGTCCCCACATCACAGCCTTTACAATGCTGCTGAAGTTATCGTCAGTCAAAATAATATCAGAAGCTTCTTTGGCGACATCTGTTCCAGCAATTCCCATCGCAAACCCGACATCGGCCTTCTTTAGCGCAGGTCCATCATTGGTCCCGTCTCCGGTAACTGCAACCACCTCGCGGTTTGATGAAAGGTTACTATCAATAATTCCTTTAACGAGAGTGTACTTGTCGGCAGGAGAAGACCTGGCTAACACACGCAGTCGGGGCCAAACTTTGTCCAACAGGTGTTGTTGAATATTTCCCTGATTGTCTCTGATACGCTTGTTAAATTCTTTTCCATCCATAATCAAGAAATCGTCTGTTGGGGTAATGATTCCACACTTAACGGCGATTGACCGAGCAGTGTTGACGTTGTCACCGGTCACCATGCGGACAGTTATACCGGCACTCTGGCATTGTCGAATGGCTTCTGGAACTTCATCTCTCACAGGATCTTCAATGCCAACCACACACAGGCATGTCAGATTTTGAACAGTGTACTCTTCATCTTCCCAGTTTGGTTCAGAGTCAATGTGCACTTGGTTGATCTCAGCTTTTTGCGGAACAAAGTCGCGATACGCAATGGAAATTGTTCGCAATCCATCACTTGCCATCGGCTCGATAACTTGTCTCAATAGCCGGTCTTGCATATCAGAAGTTAGAGTTTCAAGCTTTCCATTATGACCGTAAATAAAGGCACATTTCTTCATGACGATTTCGGATGCACCCTTGCAATATAGTCGAAAACCGCCGTTTTTCCGAGGAACAACTGTGCTCATTGATTTTCTCATCGAATTAAAAGTATATACTCTGGTAAACGACTCCTCTGGAATGGCATCTCTGATTGCTTGATAATTTCTTCCCAATGCTTTCACAAAACCGAGTAGAGCACATTCAGTTTTGTTTCCAACCTGCATTGGTTGCTCAGTTGGGTCCTTGGGTTCTATAATCTTTGATGTATAAGCAGAGTTGATGCAGATACCTTCGACAAGCATGTTGCCAACTATCGGTGGCAGGTCTGCGTACAGAGGGTTTTTCTTTCTTAGTTTTTCACAAATAAAGGATTCGACGACTGTCATTCTATTAGTTGTCAAAGTTCCAGTTTTATCCGAACAGATAGCTGTTGCATTGCCCATTGTTTCACATGCGTCAAGATGACGTACTAGATTATTGTCTTTCATCATCTTCTTAACAGAGTATGCAAGCGACAAGGTGACGGCGAGTGGCAAGCCCTCAGGGACAGCCACGACGAGCACTGTTACACCAATAATGAAGTGCTGAACAAAATAGTTGATATAGAAATTTTTCCATTGTTTTTGCTCGATTACAAACGTTTTAATACAAAATTGAATTCCGAGCATTATCACAGTAAGCACAGCAATGGTGGATCCTGCATACCCGATCTGTATTGCTAGCTTCGTTAATTTTCCTTGCAGGACAGATTTTTCTTTTTTGTTGGATGTGTCAGGAGCGATGTCATTGTTGATAATCGGCTCTTCTTCACAGGTTGTTGTAACATGGCTAGTACTAGCACCATCGTCAATTGAAGTACTCTTCTTGGATCTCTTCTGATCCTTCTTTTTCTTCTTCTCCATGTCTTCGTGCGTAACAGCAGCACCGAGTAGAGTAAAAATAATACCAGCCTGGGAATTGACTCCCACCGCAGTGACTAGCATCTTGCCACTTCCCTCCATGACGTGAGTACCCGAGAGCAGCATCGGATCAACATGTTCGCCTTTCTTAACATGGTCGGATTCACCGGTGAGAGAAGACTCGTCGACTTTGAGATCGTTACTTTGGATCAATATACCATCCGCTGGTAGTAAGTCTCCGTATTTAACTTGGCAAATATCTCCGACAAGGATATCTGTTATAGGCAGTTGGTTTAGTTCTCCGTGCCGGATCACCGCAAACTTGTGTTCGCCCTCGATTCTGCTCTGCAACCCCCTAAACTGCCGCTCTTTAGTGTAGTCATTGCACGCCGTTACTATGACCACCACGATCACTGACACGAGGATTGCAGCACCTTCGATCCAACCGTGATGCGCTTCTTCTTCATCCAAGGGCAGGTTTTCGTCTGCCGGCTGATAGAAAGCCAGCCCGAGTGATATGAGAGACGCCACTTCGAGGATGATGAGGGTGATATCTTGGAGAGCCTCCCAAACCAGCTGCAGGAAGGTTTTGGGCGGCTTAGGCGGAATGGTGTTGGAGCCGAAGGTCTCGCGGCGGTGCTCCAGATCCGTGTCGGAGCCGGCCAGCCCCAGCGTGGAAGAGGTGTAGAGCTTGAGGCACAGTTCCTGCACGCCGCCCAGCGAGCGCAGGCGCGCCAGCCCCTCCAGCCCGCGGTGCTCCATCAGGTCTCTCAGCTGGCGCAGTGAGACGCCGTACTGCGTGGGACGCCCGTCTATTGTCGCCATGATTTATCTTCAATCTACGATAAATATAAAAATAACATTCCTAAGATTACAATTAAAAGATATATGTAAAATACAAATGGACACCAGCGGAGTACTGTGACTTTTTTTAGTTCCTTTAAAACATCTAGTTAGGTACCGGTTGACATTTTTACAGTCAGGATTTTCCGTAAATTAAAGTTTTGAAATTTAAAAAGGGTTTTTTTAAAAATGGTAAACTTCGATCAAAAAGGTCACAGTCTGCCGCTGGTGGACACATAATAAAGGAAACGTTACAACGCAATACTTCAAGAAAAGTTAGTATCATTCACTCATTGCATAATTATTAACGTATGAGCTGCGAGAGGAGCAGCAATAAAACACGTTACATTATACAGAGTGCAACAGCACGTACCCGAAGGATTTTAACCAGCAGGATTCCTGAGCGTATTTGACGATTCATTTTTTTCAATTAAAACAAAAAATATCTATCACACGCCGCAACTGAAACGTTTGGTTCATAATTTAGTTGAAAATTACATCTGCATTTTTTAACTCTAAATACGTTCAGAAACCGCTGGTTAAAATTCTTCGGGTACGTGCTGTTATACCCTGTACAGCCACATAAACATTATCAAAGGAACTTCGTTAACTGTTTACATACTTTGATGACAGTTCCACGAACACGCGTTATCGATCTGCCTCCAGTACTAATTATAGGTATTCGGGACCATAAATAATTAATTAATAGAATTAAATTTGTCTTACTCTCTGTATATCAACTTGTATTCAAGACAATTAACTAAGATCATCCAATACTAGCTGGAGTACCCGACTTCGTTCATGGAGTTGATATGAGAGTGAACTGACTTTCGAACCAGCGATGGATTTTGCTTTATATCCCCTACCAATGGGTAGCCCCAACCATACAAAAAATAGCTCCGAATGGTCCACAATGTTCCACAACATTCGAGAGTGTTCTGGAATGTTCCACAATGATCTGGGAGGTTCCAGGATGTTCCCGTACATTCCAGACTATCCCAGAACATTTCAGAATGTTCCGGGATGTCCTAGAATATTGTGGAATGCTTTCAAATCTTCTGGAGTGTTCTAAAAATTTCCAGAGGGCAAAACTTCCAGTCTTAATATCTTCAAAAGTACGCGCTCTTCTTCATGGATGGGGGATAAAGGGTTATCAGACCATATAACACCCTTGATCGTACCGGGACTCGTTTCTGACTTTTAGCGCAACGCACAATATACACTTTCTTTTATAATAAACTAGCTGGTACCCGGCATGCTTTGCTATGCCATTTAATAAAAAAATTGTTTCTCCCTCTAAAATGTTCCGCAAATATATCACATCGTTTCCACGGCAACGATTTGTTTTGCTTAGCAATAACTCGTTTTTCTTAGGGACAGAAAACGTATAATAAATATAAAATTTATAATTTCATAACGCTAGAGCTTACCTTTATATACAGCCTACAGAACTCACATATAATTTAGCTTTCTATTAGTGAAAGAATTTTTAAAATCGTTTTATTGTTTTGTGCGTGAAAGCGTAACAAACAAACACACGCAGTTTCGCATTTATAATATTAGTATAGATATTGATTATTGTGTGCTCTTTACAATATCGATTGTTGTCAAATAATCTATCTTACTAAATGCCACGAAAAAGATATTATTGCCATTTAAAATTCTAATCTAGATATTATGTTGGTAACATTTTAATCACTCCATGAATTATGTTAAAACAACAATTGCAGAAAAAAATTTCGAACGCCGGACCAAGGACATAATGGTATATTATTGTGGTTACTTTGCGAACCTATCACCCATAACGGTACCAACACTAAGTCAAGGTAGATCTCGTATATTCGTAGTAAAGGAGAAAAAATCAAAAAAATCAAAAAAATCTCATGTAATGTGTTTCCGTGAGAAATAAGTACTGAAAAATTATTCAAATACTTAAGGTGATGCAAAATCATTGGATTTTGATTTGAAAATTAAATCGCTTAAAAATATTGTAGATGCTTAATTAAATACTGCGAGTAGCGCCCATATTTGCCGTTTTTTTAATGAGACTATGGCATCCCCAATTGGGGTATGTTGTGAGGCTGAGGGTGGTGAGAAGAAGAAGGAGATAGGGAATAGGAAGGTGGGGAAGTACCAGAAGTACGGAAGTATTCAGATCTGGTCATCAAACACGGCTAAAGCCATTTCAAGCAACGTTTCAATTCTGAAAGGTGATCTTACACCTTTGCCGCAAATATTCTGTATATATATTATTTTTAATGAATTAATTATGAAATAACACAATTAACAAATCAATTAAATTAATCAAATTCGATTCAATCTCGCGACCTTCGGATTGCGAGTCAAGAGCCTTACCGCTCGACCACGCCGGCGAGGTCTTTTTATAAGCCCATCAGGCCTATAAAATCTGCTTAAAAGTTCAAAATCTTCTACTTATGAACTCCTTTTCGGTTGTAGTTTTATTGTATAATTTGGAAAATTAAATTCTTTAGAAAATGATCGTAAAACATTTAAATATTTGTGCCCGAGCTTCGCAAAATAAAAAAGACACTCTTTGGCGATTTCTTTTCGTGAATAAAAAACAGGCTGATAGTGTTAAACGGGAATTTAAACCGTATCGCCATTTATGTAAGGAGTGTTATTGCCTGCGGACTGATCCCCAATTTTAAACGACGTGGTGCATTACCGTTGAAGTAATGGTTATTGGATAACGAACATCTTTTTCATAGTCGTTATTATTTTTTAGGGCAGACGTGTGAAAAATCTTGAGATATTATGATTGTAGGATTTGTAAAGTTGTAAGTAGGTATTTATATAATTCTTGCCTAAATATCTGTGCCAAAATTCAAAAATAAATCGCAATAATTGTCAATTATCTCAACGTATTTTTTTGACACAAATTAGAGAGACGATCCAAAATTAACCATTGGAATGAACACCCTTAGTAAACATGAAAATCATGAAATCTGTCTTAAATTTAAACAAATTAAATACCTAAATCACTAATTTAAATTTTTTAAAATGTTTCCTAATTTTAGTAAGGAAAGCGCCTTCCTACTTTATCACTTGTCTGAAAATGTCGTTACACTTTAAAAAAATTAAAAACAAAATAGTAAGTAATTTAAGGAATAATTTTACCAGTCTAAAGATGACATTAACATGCTAAAACCGGTAACGATCAAAAATAAACTAAGCGGAAAAAGTTTAAAATTGTTTTCATATAATATTATTATAATGAAATAAGCATAAAATGTCAGTATCAAAAATAAAAATACCAAAGTCTATACCTTTCAACTCTTTCACACAATAATTACCTTTGGGTTCCCATAAATAAAAATAGAAATACAAAGTCTACACCTTTCAATTCTTGCACACAATAATTATCCTTGGGTTCCCATAAACAAAAATAGAAAAACAAAGTCTACACATTTCAATTCTTGCACACAATAATTATCCTTGGGTTCCCATTAACTGAATAATTACGGTTTTCATTAATGAAAATAAAATTAAGTTAAGCTAAAAATAGCTTGCCGGTTTTAGGTAGTCCTCTACAAATTTTAAAAAAAAATCAACAGTCTACTTGCAACTTGCATTTCATTGTGATTGAAAATGAATAATTAAAAAATAAGAAAAACAGCGGACCTAACGAGCTGCGCTTCTAATGACCTAGCGTCCGTATTAACCCGCCGCTACCAGAATTTCTACCGTTTTCTTATATATCTCCCTTAAACATTTGAAGTTTTAAGCTCCTAAAAAATATATGTCATTTTTGAAGATAATATCTAGATACGTTCCACGCCGAAACGCTAATTATATGATAACGCTAATTATGCGATAGAAAAAAATCGCAAAGTATGCTCCGAAAATTATTAAAAACAAGTCTATTTCTATTATTTTACAAGTTATATTTGTGAAAAAATTCACAATGTTTCTTTTAATGATACTTAAGATGCCTTCCACGAGATTTTTTTCTATTTTAAACGAATCATGTTTATTAAACATTTTCACAATTTTCGTTTCAATTTTATCATTTAAAATATTAGCGCGCTCTCTCCAACATTCGTAATTATATATCTCTCTTTTTTGAGCGGAAAAGCGCCGCCTTAAAACGCTACTATGGGAAAAAACAATTATGGTTAATTATTTTTGGGGTGTAGATCTCTATTTCAGTGCGGTAGATATTCTTAGTATCGTGGAGGTCTGGCATGGACGATCGATAAAACTCTATATCAATACGATATCGACTACATTCGTCCCATACGACCATCATAGTTGGTTATCTAAATTTGTTAGAACGATTAACGATTGATAACAGATACTCCGACCAACGATGGATAAATTTTTGCGCGGCTTAAAGTAGTATCAGAAGATCTAGCGTGAACGATCGATAAAACCCTATATCAATTCGATGTTGACTAAATACATCATCTGTGGTCAGTTACCAATATTTACGAGAATGATCAACGATTGATAACAGATATTCCGACCGACGTCAACGATTGATAAATTTTAGCGCGGTTTACTTAGTATTAGATAGTTTCTTTTAACTGCTAATAGACATATATTTTTTAATAATTTCGTTCGTTATTCAAAATTACGGGCTTTAAACTAATGAAATTGAAAGAAGTCCTATACGCGGTCCGTAGTCTTAAATAGTGCGTGTAAAAAAGTAAATGCAGACTGACAATGCATATTTAGGCCAGTATTTCAATTCAACGTTGCCAAGTTTTAAAATATTTTTACGTAATTATTTGACGTTTGGGAATGTGAATTCATAGAAAACATATCTAGTGTTGCCAGCGTATACCGATTTCTTATTTATTCCCCGCCAATATCGGTTCGGCTGTCAACAGTGAAACTGTGCTCTTTATATATCTATATACAATCGTCGAAAGATCCGATATTGTAAAATGTTTCTTTTTTACTGTGATTTCTCTACGCTTGAGCCCCCAGTAACCTAACCTAACCTAACCGACTGTCCACAAACATTTAAAATCGAAACGTAGTATCATTATGACATTAGCCATATTTGGTGACCAGATTTGAATAGGCCAGTACTTCCCTACCTGTCTTTTCCCCATCTCCTCCCCCTTCCCACTTCAGCCTCACAACCTAACCCGATTGGGGATACTATAGTCCCACTGGCTCCGGACTGTTGGGAATGACCATGTGGTTCTTAGTCATCCTCTTCCCCATCTCTTTCCCCTTCCCACTCTTTTGAGCATCATAACATATCCTATAAACCAAAAATATTGAAATATAAGAGATGTTATCCGCAGTTTTTACTGTGTTTCCTAGCGTTTCCTAATGTCGCCGATATTTTTAACCAATACTACTGTACACCTTCAAAAAATCAACTAAATTAACGAATTCCTTCCGTATTTAAACTATATTGTAAACCAATAATACGGCACACCTTAAAAAATCAACTATTTTTCGTATTCAAACTACTCCCATTCGGAAGTAATCCCGCCGACCGTCGGGACACCAAAGCATATTTTTTGTATTTTAATTTCTTTGCATAAATCAACTGATTACGAGCAATTGGGACTTTTGCGCGGCGTAGGCACACATCAAAAATTATGTATGCATGGATGAAATCACAATATAGACGTTATTAAAATGAATAATACTCTGGATTGGATATTTTCAATAACGCTCGGGTATCTAAATATAACACTCACCAGATTGAAAGCTGTGTTTCAAAAATATATTGCTGGAAACATCTGTTGCTAGTAATAAGCACTAATAAAGTATCTTTACTGCTGGGAAAATAATCTCTCGAGTCCGAAATCACTCCTCGCCCGCAACGCGGAACGTTTGCCGTTCGCGGTATGCGCGGCCTATACAAAACGCGGCACGCATATTCTCCGCAGCTAGCATGGTGCTTCCCGAGGTGGTCCCGGGTTGTTCCATATCACTCCGTGGAAAAGTGCCTTCTTCGCATACGCTGAAGAATTAATGTTTCATGGGAAGGCCTCATACATTATGCGGGACTTGCGGAAATTGGATGATCGGAGGCTTGAACTTCATAAGAGTAATCATTAATTTATAACCCTCGATCTGTTTGAAGGCTTGAAGCGAGGCGGCTCAGTCTTGCGCGAAAGGCCAGGGTTTTAAGGTTGACAAGTGGGTAGCTTTTGAGCTTTTAAATATGTGTACACATTTAATACATCTTTTAGTAATCGACATTTTTCGAGGGTAATTCGGAAGGCGCGTCAAATATGAAGCTGACTCTACTCTAAACTATCTAACTAACTAATCATCATGACGTTTCCCTGCAGGGGTAGGAAGAGAGAACTGACCGCAAACAACTCGGTCTTGGCATACACTCCTTGCCTCATTCACATTTGTACATCATCTCATGCATGCTCTTCTATTAATCTGACTCTTGACATGGCCCGACACAAGTTTCTGATTCACTGGTCGCGCCATGTCTTCCTTAGGCGCCCTCGACTTCTTCTACTATTCACGTTTGCGCCATATATTCTCCTTACCCTTCTTTTATCGTTCATTCGCTCTATATGCCCAAACCATCTTTGTCTTAATCTTACTCGTTACGTTTATATCAGCCCTGCATTCTTTGCGGATCTCCACGTTTTTCAGACGATCGTACTTGGTTTTACTGTACGGGTGCCTCAGGGATCTCATTTCTAAAGCATTCAATCTACTTTCATCCTTCCTCTGCCAGTTCCATGCCTCACTGCCATACACAAAGGTAGGTATCAGCACTCAATTATGGACGGCTAGCTTCGCTTCTTTTGATAGTTTTTTGTTGGCGCCAACGGCGTTCAGTCCTCCATTAATGGAGTTAAGTACCTGCATTTTCCTTTCTTTATCTAGAACTTTCTACATCTAAATTGATATATTTTTGAAATTGATATACTTGCAAAACACATTCTAAACAACCATGCGCAAGAAAGCTGTGGGGCTAGTTTAAGTTTTTTCCTTTCTCTATTTTTTATTGCAGTTACCACTTACCAATGGGAGGGGGGGGGGGGGAGAGAAGAAATTTATAAAGTATTTATTTTTTAGAGAACAATCCCTGAAAATATCTGTTATCTTTATTATCTGGAATGCTGGGTATTATTGAAGTGAAAACTTATTTAGCAACGTTGTGATTTGAAACTCGATGAAACGAAAAATAGCTTCGCTAAAAAGAAACAAACACATACTTCTACAGGATTTAGCCTGCGAGAGAATGAGATGGAATAATCGGTCTCCTCTTTAGCCTCTTCACTCTTGCCTACTTTAGTTTTCTGAAGATTTCACTTCACACTAACTGCACACTTTATTTTTTTTTAAGTGCAAACTTCTTTGATTTGAAACTCGATGAAACGGAAACGAGCGACAAAAATAGACTAACGCTGACATCTATCATGCAAGAGAATGAGAGAGCAATAAAATATTTATTAAATTCATGGGTACTCGGTTCCAATATAAAGCGATAAAACCACGGTCCCACGCTAGTCTCCTCTGCTGTAGTGGTATAAAGCGCCTAACCTTTGCGGACATTTAGCCGACCAAGGATCGAAAATATATACATTTTTCTGAAATTAATATCCATTCTTCAAACCACTCCAAAATGAACAGGCAAAAAAAAAACACAAAAGAAAGCGACTCCGAAGAAGAAAACACAAATACTAATAAGCCAAATGTATAGGAACTGGTGCACTTGGAATTCGAGAACAAAAATATAGAAAAAATCGTCCTTTACATTGATCAAAAAGTGAAGTGTCCCCATTTTTGTCTACTTTAGTTTTTTGAAGTTTTCATTTCTAGCGTGTGAACTGCACACTCTGATTTTTTTATCATTATAAAGAGACAGAAAGCTGCTTTGCTGATAGTGGCCTATAACCTCTCGAACGGGCACGAAGCAATTCAGAGATTTAAAAAAAAATTGCCGTTCATATCCCTGACAATTTTACAAGAGTGCGCGTGCACAGATCTCTCCTTGTTCTGATACGCAGAACTAATCTACCATCGTTAGTACTTAATGTCCTTACGAAAATGATCGTGCTCTTAAACGAACTTACGCCTGAGGTCGACCACGTCATTTCACGAGAATATTATTCAATTCAAAATGCTAATAATTAAGTAAAGATTATCGAGAAGTAAGTTGATGTATTTAGGGTCCATGTCATCATTGAGGATTGTATGAGTAAGGTTTTTTTTTTTTTTTTTATATTAACTCCACACAGGAGGCCCTAAGGGAAATAATTTCCCTCAGGGCCTATGTCATCTTTGAAGATGCTGTGTGGAGGGTGCTGTTGAGGAGAGGAAGGAGTGAACATGGGTCTTGAAGAGACCCATATTGTAGGAGGGAGGAAACACAGAAGCCGGCAAATCGTTCCACAGCCGGGCTGTTGAACTCAAGAACGAGTCGTAGAAACGACCCGTTCTCATGTGACTAATGTCAACCGTGTACAAATGTTGAGCGCGTGTTTGGCGTGTTTCCCGACTATGCACCGGTGCCGAGGGGATCAGTGACGCTAGTTCCTCGGAGCATCTTCCATTGTAATACCGGTAGAACAAGGACAGCATTCCCACCTGACGCCTGTGCTCTAAAGATTGCAGTCCATTTGTTAAGTTAGGAGAATCTATCAAACGGACCGCCCATTTCTGCGGTATTTTGAGGTAATGAAATAATGAACCTCTGCCAATCATTTCACTATTAAAAGTTATTATGTTCCAAATATTAAGTCTTTTTTATGTGAATATCTTTCCAAGAGCCCTAACTGCTCCCTTCTGGAGTCAGTGAGACTAAGGTATCTCCGTATGTAGTGAGGCTGAAAGTAGTGGGGAAGGGAAGGAGATCGGGAGGAGGTGGGGAAGTACCTGGCTATTCAAATCTGGTCACCAAACAAGACTAATTTCAAACAGTTTCAACGCTAAATGATAGTCTTACACCAGGGCGATACTGAGAGCAACTTCCACTCTGAAACGTGGCGCAGTGAATTAAAAAAATAATAAAATTGTGAAATAACAAAAATTAATCTAATAAAATTTATTTGCGCCCAACGAGATTTGAACCGGCGTCCTCCGGGTTTTTAGTTGAGAGCCATGCCCCTCGACCACGGCCATCAAACTTATTTAGTCAATAAGTTTGATGGCCGTGGTTGATAATCTAATATAATTGCAATATTTATAATAAAAATGTATCCCATGATAACAAATAGTCCTATTCTAGTGTAAAATTGAAAAGAAATAAATGTTAATAATAAAAATATAACCCATGACAACAAATAGTCCGATTCAAGTGTAAAATTGAGAAGAAATAAATGTTAATAATAAAAATATAACCCATGACAACAAATAGTCCTATTCTAGTGTAAAATTGAGAAGAAATAAATGTTAATAATAAAAATATAACCCATGACAATAAATAGTCCTATTCTAGTGTAAAATTGAGAAGAAATAAATGTTAATAATAAAAATATAACCCATGACAACAAATAGTCCGATTCAAGTGTAAAATTGAGAAGAAATAAATGTTAATAATAAAAATATAACCCATGACAACAAATAGTCCTATTCTAGTGTAAAATTGAGAAGAAATAAATGTTAATAATAAAAATATAACCCATGATAACAAATAGTCCGATTCAAGTGTAAAATTGAGAAGAAATAAATGTTAATAATAAAAATATCACCCATCATAACAAATACCCCGATTCGTGTAAAATTGACAATAGTTAAAAGTAAAGGCCAACCACTGTTTCACTCTTTTAGAGGCATTTTTTAAAACTTATTTTTAGCATTTAAAAATTATCGAATCAATCAAAAAAGTTGGACTGTTCAGAGTTTTTATGTTATTTGTTTTCCTATCTAATAGATGTCAAATTATCACAAGGCATAAAAAAAGTTCTAGCACAGCACAGCATGATAAAAATAATGGTGCTATTAAATGAATTTTCTAAAAGAATACATTCATTTATTCGCTCTTTAAATCTTTTAACCTTAAAACTTTTTTGCGTAGGTATGTGGGTACGTAAACTGTCTTCCCAAATGTTAAGAATTTTAAAATAAGAAATCTTGTACAATTAATCTGTCCTACAATCAAATAAAATAATTAAACTTACATACATGCGTTTAAATAAGTACTCAACCAAAGCCTTGTTGTATACCAGCTGGACAGGCCGGAACGCCTTATAAGACGAATCCAACATTCTATTTCAAAGTATTGAAAGCTTTACGAGAGATCGGATCAGGTTACATGGAAATAAATACAAAATAAACTGCGCGTATCCACCGCAAGCGATTCCCACTCCCTATTAATAAGAATTTACCTTTGTGGCTTAATATTATATTTTAAATCAAAAATTACTTAGTTTTAAACAACTTTATTTGTAACCCCAAATGGTCAACTAGTTTCGGTAAACTAAACTTCTTCAGGACCCTACTAATATAATACATATGATGTGTCAACAATGAGAGGAGAGAGAGATTTTTTTAGAGAGGGACATAACATCAGAGCATGGTAGGTAGAAGTGTGAGGATAGGGGTTAGCGTTTGGGGAGAAAGGGAACGCTTTCACCATTTATTATTTTATATTATTTTATTTACATTTTTTTTTAAATATTTTTTTTTTATATTCTCCCACATTTTTTATATCGCATGTATGTTAAAGTACTGTATAGAAAATCGACAATAACAACCCGGGCATGTGCCTAGCATGGTGGTCGAAAAATCCTAAAATTCATGTAACAAACAATTCAATGAATAAAGAAAACTTTTAAAAAAAAATCACCATGACACCATCAACGCTGTTCATTCTTTTGATAAGAATACCGGGGTGCAACCCGGAACACACTATAAAAATGGAACACTCTTGCGCCTTAATAACCTAAAAACATACCTAGACAAAGTATTTTTAAAAAAAGCAAAACTTACAGATGTAGAGAATAGTTTCTTTTAAAACAGTTAGTAAAAAAAAATTAAAATCGGTCCAGTTTTGGAGGAGAAAAATGGGGAATACAAAACCTCGGTTTTGATGACCGAAGGTATTATCAGCCTTAGGTGCAGTTGTCCCTTTCGCTCAATATTCAGAGAATTAAGAACGTCAGTGACAGTAATAGTTTGGTAAAATACCGATAGTTCAAATTTCCCGGTGACCCGTTCCCTCTTGTAATATACCTACCTTATCCCTTGTAATAAAATGTACCATATATGTCTGAATAAAAAAATAAAGGCTGGCTTTTTTCTAATTTATTACAAATACCACATAAGAGTTCTATCTGCACGAAGCCAGGGGGGCTATAGCATCGTCAAATGGATTAAGTTCTGAGGCTGAAGGTATTGGGAAAGGGGAGGAGATGAGAGGAAGATGAGTTCGGAAGTCAGTAACAGGCTTTTCAGATCTGGTCACAAAACATGGCTAAAGGTGTTTCAAACAATGTCTCAATTAAGAGTGTTGATTTTTATCCAAAGCAATACAGAAAGTATCTACGCAACTGCCAGATGGCAAGTCCTTCGGAAAAAACTCAAGACAATCTTAATATTCCAATTACCAAAAAAAGACACTTTTTAAAGTCATAATCATCATAAATGAATCTATGTTTACGTTCAAAATTATATCTATTTTGTAACTACGGTATCTACACTTAGGTATGTACTCGTACTGGAGATATTTTTTTCTAAATAGGTAGTTTCAAAGCATGACGAAATACGGCCTTCGTGTGTTGAGAAAAGCGTTTATTTTGGTTGTGAAGGTTTCAAGTTCGATTCCGGTTGAAGCAAAAAGAATACTATCCTATATAAATTTGTTTATGTTCGCTCTGTGGCCTTGTTTCATACTGCAAAAAAAAGTATGTGTATATAATAGTTATAAACAAGTTAGTGCACGTTGAATTTGCTCTCTTGATGTGTTCATTCCAAGGGGAAGATACTCTCAGAAGACCGCCATTCAGAATCGAAACGTGACCAGAATTTAGTGACCAGACTGAATAGCCAGATACTTCCCCATCTTCCTCTTCACAGTGTACTTTCCTTCCAATAGGATCCTTATCCACAAAACATAACCCAATTGGGGATGCCGTAGTATCACTGGCTCTGTAACCAATGGTTACCAATTGGGACTCTTGCGCGGTAAGTATTTACATAAAAATTTTGGTTAACTGTAAAATCGGTTTACGGACGATAATTTTATGTGATCACGTCATATAATAACGATGGAATGGAAAAGAGATATATGCGTCATAAGCCGAACGCTTAGGCCAAACGCTTGTTCCGCGTTCTCGCTTGTACGCTCGGCTCAGGCGGAACGTGACAATGATTCATGCTTTTCCGTGCATGCAGCCGGCGTTCGTCGATTTATAAGACGTTATGACGTCAACAAAATTTGGTGTCTGTAAAGTCGGTTTACGGACGATAATTATACGTTATAACGTCATAAGAAAGCTTTTACGTAGAATTTTACAGTCACAAGCCGAACGCTTAGACCGATCGTGCCTCTATATCGCTTGTTCCGCGCTCTGGCTTGCACGCTCGATTCTGGCGGAACGCGGCAACGTGACAACGTGACAATGAGTCATTTAGTGAGTTCAATGAGTGATTTATAAGACGTTATCATGTCAAAAGAATGGCTAGTTTGTGTGTTTAATTTTGAACTACGAAAATATTGTTTGCTTTTCAAACAAAGTGCGACATGTTATTATTGATTGGTGTTATTGCGATGAATCTAAAAATACATTATCAATGTCACGAATCTCTGGTTTGATTTGAAAAACAATTATTTGAGATTCGTGCCGTTCTTTCAATCAATCTCGAGCATTTCAGAATATTCGTTACGTTACTAAAATAACCCTTATCTACTGGCTAGGCGTGATCGGGTGAATTCCGGAGGAAATTCTTGCGCGGCGTTTTCCCCGGTACATAACGCAGCAGACACGAGCACGGCCCCGTAACAAACAGCAAGGTAGGCACAGGCAATATAGCGTAGCACCACAATAGGAGATAGTAAGGCGACACCACAACATTTGGAAAGCCAACACAGACATAGATAGCTCCGTAAGATATAAACGGGCAAATACATATAGAACGGTGGACCCATGAAAAATATAACACATGGAAAGTGAACATAGCGCGGCTGACATAATACACAGCAAGATAGGCACAGGCAATATAGCTTAGCACCACAATAGGAGATAGTAAGACGACACCACAACGCATGGGGGGGCAGACACAGACAACGCTCCATAGGATATAACCATACAAAAAATACGTACAGCTCTGTAAACCCATGAAAATATAACATACAGTTTTTTTACCCGCAGCTTCGCCCGCTTGATATTAGGGGCAAATAACTGTAGCGCTTGCACTTATTAATTATCCCGTCTCCCCCCTCCCACATTCCATACATCCATTCTCGGTATATTCAGTTTTTAAACAGCTCGCGTGCCACCTAAATTTCATAATGCCAGAGCTCACCAATAGTAAAAAAAAAAAGAATTATCCAATTTGGTGCGGTCGTTTGGAAGTTATACGCGTACCAACATTTCGATGATTCATTTTTACATGAATAGATAGATATTAAACACGACGCCCGAAATAAAAATATATCAACATCGTTTCCACGGCAACGATTTGTTTTCTGACGTTAGCAATAACTCGCTTTTGTTAGCGACAGAAAACGTATAATAAATATAAGCAGCTTATATTACTCGCATATAATGTGGCTTTCTATTGGTGCAAGAATTATTTAATCGATTTATTGGTATATGCGTGAAAGCGTAATAAACAAACGCACGCAGTTTCGCATTTATAATATTAGTGTAGAAGTATAGATAGTTAAGTGAAAAAAAAATCTAATCTAACTTAAAATTATATTTGTACAGTTCTAACCATTATTCCTCATTACGACTCCTCCCACTCTACCCCCTATCCCTCCGCCTCCACCCCCTATCAATGCACGATATTGTAAACATTTCTGTAGTTGTATTAGTTAATTTTAAAAATGTTAGGTAATGATACAGATAATGTGTTAAAGCCGGTAGCGAAATGTCAAAAAATAGTAACAAAAGTAAATTACAAAATAAAACTTTTCCATAGCAAAATAATCTAATCTAACTCAACTAAAATAACATTTTTTTATTATAGCTCCACACAGGAGGCCCAGATCAAAATAATTTCCCTTAGCGCCTTCGTCGTCTTTGGGGATGCTGTGTGGAGGGTCGTTAAAAGAAAGGAAGTAGAAGTTCTGGGAAGGAAAAAAATATAGGGGTGGGTAGGAATCTAGAGGTCAGTGTGTCCAAGAGTGAAGGACATATGAATCCGTTCCTTCCACTGCGATGCTAGGCGGTGGGTCTAGACATTCTGCTGGAGAAGCCAAATGATCTCACAAATGTGGCACAACCACCGCCAAGATCTAGACAAATCTCTCCCCGAGAAACCGGGCACCCCTACCAAGTCACCAAACGTATCGAACTACCTTAGGTGTACTATGGCAGAGGTATTGGTTATCCGATAAATGGTTCCATACCTTTCCGAATATGGTACCCAAACCCGTCTCCCAAATTGAAGAACCTATAATCTATCCTAACTTAACCTATTTTTGCATTATGGTGTCATTTCGTCATCGTTCTTCTTTATCCGATTTCACCGATGGATAACAGGCAACGTGAACAACAAATTGAAAGGTACTTAACCTTAAATTTACCTAACCTAACCTAACCCATTAGATATTTCATCGTTCTGTTTTATCCAGTTACCTCTTAACACACAGAAAGACAGACACAGGTAAAGACAGACAGACACACTCCGTAAAACATAGAAACATATGTACATATACGCGCAAAACAGTAAGGTAGACGTGACTTATCTCGTTAACACATGTGCAGATTTCAAAGCAGACGTTGATTACAAACATAGTCAATAAATTCTACAAACACCGTTTACGTGGGAAATCATTTTTCTTGTTTGGCATGAGTCAGTGCAAAGTAGTGATGGGCGTATTTAAAAAAAAAAAATCGAAATATTTAAAAAGGTTCTTAAAATTATCGATAAAACTTCACGAATCTATATAATTTTTCAAACATTTCCTCCTCTCCTTGGACATGACGTGTGAAAGTTATTTTTGGGAAAATAAAGGTGTGATGGCCTAGTAGTAAGCGCTTAAAAAGAAGATGAAGGGGAGACATGTATATACGAATGTTAGAGGGAATGCCTTAGATATACCCCAAAATATATTCAGAATCTTATGTACCCCAAAATATATTCAGAATCTTAACGACGTAAATAAAGAAGCCGTGTAAACAAATATACGCCAGCAGCACGGCAAATTGGACGGACGTACGGCCGAATTCGTCCTAGCAGGACTGTAGATTCGACGTTTCCGCCGGGTTCATTTTAATTAATTCTGAAGAACGTGTTACTAATATTTAAGATATTTCTAAACAAATCTCTCCCGAAGTTATTGATTCTTGTTCTAGAAAAATAAAATCTGATGCTTACGGCTAAATTTATAGTTATACAAGAGGAAATAAAATTTTCAAACCGTTCTACGTAAACCATATTAATGGTGAGGTATTGTTTTTATTAATTTTAAATATAAATAACTTACATCCCCGGGTCTCGGTTTGAAAAAAAAAGTTATTGTATTTACGAATTCGTTGGAATTTATTAAAATGTGAGCCTTGAGCAAGCCCCCAGTATTAGCTTAATATTAAAAACGATAATATTTAATAAAATACAATTCGTTTAAAATAGAGCAAAAATCTCGAGAGAAATGTCTTAAAAAGCATTTATAGAAACAGTGTGAATTTTTTCATGCATATAATTTATAAAATAACTTTTAAAAAATGGTTTGAAATAGTTTTCAGAGCATTTAACGATTTTTTTCCTATCGTGAGAATTACATGTAATTACCGTTTCGGAGTGGCAAATGTATAGATAGATCTTAAAAATTAACAAATATCTTTTTTAGAAACTTTAAGTGTTCAAGAGAAATGTGTTATAAAACGATAGAAATTCGGAATGGTGCGGTTTAAAAAAAAATAAATGTTGTAGGAGGGAGGAAGCTCAGGGACCGGAAAATCATTACAGAGCCGAGCTGTTAAACACGAGAACGAGTTGTAGAAATGACCCATGAATTAGAATTAGTCACCCTGAATTAAATTTTGGCCGTCAAATCTATAACCTACGGTATCAAAGCGTGACGATTTCATTTTAAATAGTTTAGAGAAAAAGTAATAAATTTGTTTTTAAACATGATTCAATCCAACAAATTTAGGAGAGATTTGATAATAACCCTTGTTTATATCTGATCATATTAAATATTGTGGTATTTTTATGGATAAGCCATGGAATCCTTAATCAGTCAATTCACGGATTAAAAATCGTTTGTATGAATCAGAATCGCATGAATGTGGTCTATAAAAAGAAAGTCGTAAATTCCGAGGTCATTGAAATCAAGACAAAAAATTGTGTTGCCATTTTCAAAAACATCAGGTGTCTACGTATTTTGCGATATTACCTTCGTCCTTTAGATTTTGTCTTGTGTCGTGTTCGAATAATGAATTCGAAACTTCGTAAATGTTTCGGGATCGGATATTTCGTTTATGCCCTGTTCATCACTACTCTCGATACGCGACGGTATGGACTGTCAATGAAGATGGATGATTGCCTGATTAAACAAATCAAATGTTTTGTATTTTTGTGAAACCTACTCAATAAAATAATAATATTCCTATAAGTGGTGCGAAGTGTGATATACCGGTTTGAAAGAAAAATGGTGATGCGAATTTACATACCTTTCGACTTCTAAGCCCCAGACAGACTAATAAAAAGTATTTTCTGTTAACGAAAGAATTTCCACAATATTTCCACAGTACTTAAAAAAAGTATAAATTAAAAAATCTTTGCTTCCGGCACGCGAACACGCCCCCAATTCATTTCTATCTACCGTTATCTTTTTATTTTTGAAGTAAAAATTCTTTACGCACACTTCACTTGGGGAGTAAGCTGGTGAATGCGTGACAAGAGCGTTACGAAAAGTGTGATCGGGCGAGGCGAACGAAGCATAAAGAAGTTTTACTTCAGTCGTGTGGTCTAAAGCACACTCGTTTTTTTCTGTGTCTTGTTCTCTTTCATATTTTCGTTTAGATTATAAGTGTTATCTTCTTCTTCGTTACTATTCTTTGAAAGTGTCTTTATTACGTGAATCCTTTACAGAATAACAGGCAATGTCAACCTATTTAGGGGTAGGTACAAAAATAGAGAGGGAAGAGGACGGTTGGGAAGTTTCCCAATTAAACTGATCTAGTCACTAAACACGATTAAAGCCATTTAAAGCAATGTTTCAATTCTGAATGGTAGTCTTAAACCAAGTTGATACTGAGATAATCTACTACTAATTCGGAATATTTAACTATAATAAAGTTTAGCTCATCAGAGTGGGCAATTCAGACGCGGTAGAAGTGAAACCTTCATAAAACTAATGTAGACAAGAAGCACTGCACAAATAATAATAATAACGTACTATGTACATAGCGCAGATTTGTGTTGTTTCACTTCAAGTGCGCTTAACTATAATAAACTTAACAGTAATCCTACAGTGTGCCTTACGAGTCCTTAAAAAATATTGATTAAATAATATGAAACAAAAATATAGAGTACATGGGTCGTTCTTCTTTTTAACCTAAATAAAGTTGTCTCCACCAGTTAGTGGAGAAAAATTCAACAGAATTACCAATATTATTATATTATAATTACTTTAAAATCTACTGTACTAAAGACGTAACGACTGTGTGCGTTTAAAAAAAAATGTGGTTATATTTTTGTAGTAAAAATTACGTGACAAGAGTTGTAACTCCTCGTGATAGAAGTGTATTTCATACAAATCACAGCTGTCTTCTGCCACCTCGACTTGCGTGTATTCTATAATGTTACAAAAAAATTACATGACGACATAAAATATAAAAAAATTTTAAAACTCCAAAAGGTATAACCTATCAAGTAACAGCGATTATTATTTTTAATGATGTTTAATAAAATATTTTAAAAAATCTCAAAAACTTGTCTCCTACAATTTTTATGTCGTACGACAATTCTGTCACGTGGGTTGTCATTCGAAATAAATATACCCGCAGCTCGTGTTTGTTACCCCCAATAGGCATTTTAGGCCTCCTTTCCCCCTTGCTACAATTTCCCCTCTGAGATCCAGAGAGATATAGTAAAAACAAAATATAACGGAGTGGTGGAAATGTGACTGAGTGGGAAAAGTTATGTAGTTAAAAAGAACAACCCACATACAAAGCAATGCCAAGAGAACAAAATTAACAATAACAGAGCTTTTGGCACAGTTGTATGGCACAGATAATGATAAACAAAATCTAAACCAATAGGAGCCTTGAAATGTGAGCTCATAATTATTTATTTATTTATGAAAAGTATACAATACAGAATATAGTAAATTATATAAAGCATTGTACTCCCAGGAGTTAATAAACTCATTGCGGGAATGATACGCATTACATGAAACATATAGCTGTATGTATTAAATGGACATATGATGGGGACATACACAACATTATTATTTCAGATAGTCATTAATAAGATGAAGTTTGAGCATGTTAGTTTGGGTCTTTTTACATTGACTTGCACGTTTGATCTCGTTGGGTAGTTGATTATATTTTGTGTGAGCTATGTATTCTAGGGATCTTAGTCCATATTTTGTTGATTTGATTTTTGATATAAGAAGTTTGTTGTGATTTCTTGTGTTGTGTTGGTGTACGTCGCAATTGTAATAGAGTGTAGTGTTGGAATGTGCCGAGTGTTGAATTACTTGTAATATAGTTTTAGTTATTTCAAAAGTGGGAATGGTATTAAAAGGAAGTATTTGGGTGTTTCTGTAGATATCTTTGACATGTGTGTCCCAAGGTAGACTGAAAATATTTCGCAGGGCTCTCTCTATTTTGAACGACTTGGACTTCTGAAATCATTTTTTTTGTAGCAAATCCCCAAATTCCGGCGAGATATATTAGATGTGAGTGAATCATAGCATGGTAAATCGATTTTAATAGAGAGGGAGGAAGTAACCCGCGAAGTCTATATAAAACACCAGTTATAGGAGTAATTTTGGATAGAACATGTTTAAATTGGTGATCCCATGTGAGTTGTGAATCAATGAAAAGGCCAAGATATTTTGTAACATCAGCCCTTTCAAGGCGGTTATTATCAAGACTTATATTAAGACTTACATTTTTTTTATTTGCAAACAGTATGTAATGTGTTTTTTTTATGTTTAGGCTAAGTTTGTTTAGTCGCAGCCAGTTTGCCAGGCAAGCTATATCCCTTTCCATTTCCTTTTCAAGTTCGTTTAAATCATTATTGCGATAAAGAATCACTGTATCATCTGCATAGAGTTGTATTGTACCCTTAAGTCCCCATTTAGCAATATCATTTATATATATTAAAAATAGTAATGGTCCAAGTACGGAGCCCTGAGGCACGCCACATTTTATCGTTCCCATGCTGCTTGTCCCTTTTCCAACAAAGGTCTGACAGTGTCGGTTAGAGAGGTAGCTACACAGTAACTTCAGGGGAGTGCCTACTATGCCTAGGTAAATCAAAGCGGTAAAGTTTTAATTGATCTCATTCTCTCGCAGGCTAAATCCTATAAATGTATGTAAATCTCTTTTTAGCGTCGTTTCTTTTTCATCGTGTTTCAAACACGACGGTGCTAAAGAAGTTTCACTTCAAAAATCTCCTTTGGAAGCAATGTGTAACTACGTAATTTCTTAAAGTTCAGGTTAAATAATAAAAAAACTTGATATTTTTTTCGGATTTGATCGACATTGATCACGACCTTGCTAGCTTAAATCCAGAATATTCAGGTTCAAGAAAATGTTTATTTTCGGTACATTGTGTAAACTAAGCGCACATTATAATATAAACTAACGCGGAGAAATGAGGTTTTGCCAGCCAAACCATCAATCAAGTGGTGGGGAGAGCCGGGTCAGTAGACCCATCGATATCAATTCGCCCGCTTCCGAACAGAGGGCGCTGGAAATCGGTTCCGTCTTCAGAGTAAACGGTGCGGCTTATAATTTATGGGGTATCCTTCGGTACGCGCTGCACGTGTCGGTTGATTTAGAACTGATTTTCGATAAATTTCTGCGGCTCAACTTTACGTTAAGTGAAAAAAAAGTTAGTTTGGAAAGAGGGTTTTGTAGATGAAAAGTGGTATTTGATTTATTATTGGTACATGTCTGTAATAATGCTATAAAACTAAAAATTAAATAAGAATTACTATTAGAAAGGTATTATACTTTAATCAAAAGGTTGTAGATCAAAGAACGGAGTTTAGGGGGAAATGTTCAAATGTTAAAAATTCTTAATCACACATTTTTAAATAATTTCAGAACCCAGTTTCGAGTGCATGTTGACGCCACGCCGTACGCGTCGCGCCACAAATAACATCTGTGTACGTAGAATTCCGAACAAAGCTACCGTTGTAATTCGATTTTGAATTAAAGTATTCGTCACAAGATGTCGCCACTTTCGTCAGCAAGTCGGACGATAACGTGTCCCACCTAGGTATAACTGCCGCGAATTTGTTAAAAATTGTTATCTCTCCGGATATAGAAAGATTGACAATAATACATAGTTTTATCAAGTGGCTATATATTACATATGACGTCATCGCTTCTCTCGGTTACTTTGTACCGGTGCGGTGACTATCACTCGATGACAGTGGATTTGAGGAACAGGCTATTTTCGAAACCAGTTCCCATTGGAATGAAATGGTCAAACACAAACACTTACTGGGCGAAGCCGGACCAAAAGCCGCCCGCGGGGCCTAGCAGCAAAAACCTTCGGAAGCGAGTTTTTAACTGTCGTAATTAATAACGTGATGGTCCTTGAAAAATGACATTTCGCGTTTTTAAAGTTAACAAAATAACCATTTATTTCATTTCGGGTAACTAAATTACTTACTACTAACTTATCCAACAACTACAATTTTTTTTTTGATTTTTCAAAGTGTTTACTAAGCCTGTCCCTATTTTGCACACATTTATCATTCTTTCTTCAAGAAAAAAAAATCATTGACCTGTGTGGGGCCTAGAAGTCGTAAGGTTTTATGTAAACTGGCGAAACCACTTTTCCTTCAAACCGGTATGTCACAATTCACGTATCACTTAGTATGAGGATTATTGTACGTAAATTATAGAGTAGCCCTAATGGGGCAACGCCCGTGTCTGCTTTTCAAAGTATTGTGAGGTAACCGAATAAAAAATAACACAATAACATATCTAACAGGTTAGATTAGGTCAGGTTAGTTTAGGTTATGTTTGATTGCGGAGTTAAGCAAGCATCTAATATCTACCATTCTGTGTTGTGGATCCTAAGCTCATGTAACTGGATAAAACATAACGGTGTCATAACAAATCATGACGATAGACAATAATAGGTTATCTTAAGTTAGGTAATTTAGGTGAGGTTAGATAAGATCAGTTTTTTTGATAACACAGTTTGAAATTTTATTAGTACCGATGTATAAGTACGGTGGTTGCTATTCATTATTACAAAATTTTAATTCCTTAATTTGAACTTAAACTTACTTTCCTTGGAAATGCCCGAAAATTCGTTTCCAAAAAATATATTCAAGTCAATAGAAAAATGCAGCATTCTTTCATTTCAAATTTCTGGCTTTTCAAATGAGAAGTAAAAATTAATTCGAAGTAATGCGTAGCAACCATATAGTCTGTCAAATAAGAGTAAAAAATATTAAAAATGGAACTAAAAAATTTGTAGGCTAGCAACACCAATTTAACTGTCAAATATTATCATAAAGTGCAATGACACTAAATATATAGAACACAGTAAACCCTATTTTAAAAAACTTTTTTTTTTCTTAAGAAAAAAAATTAAAATCGTGGAAGTACTGTTAAATTTAAATTAAAGTTAAATTGTTTTACAAGGGTGTTTTACAAAGTGATTTGCTTTCATTTAATTTAACATAAATTTGAGTTTAAAAGTAGATAGAAAGGAAGAATCACTAATAAATGGTGAGATTAGTTACACTACTTTTAGATACGAATGAGTTAAATATATTCAGATCTCAAATTAGAGACATTATCTAAAGCTAGGTACTTAAGCTAGTAAATGTGAGCAATTTCTCAACTGTGCTTTATATTTTATTACAATATCGTTATTCTTCATTACGTAACACATTGCAGTGAAAAAATATTTTTTTCACTTTTAGTCCTTTTTATTTTTTTACAAAAATGTAGGTTACATTACAGCTATTCATTAACACCATGAGTTATATGTTTATTATTGCCATTTGAACAACAATGGCGCCCTCCTATATTTTATACTCTTATTTGACAAACTGTACGTATGTATCGGTACTTCCTTAACATTATCATTTCACACTGTTCTTTTGTTAATTGCTGTTTTGTCATGGAACCCTTTATTAAAAATATACGAAATATTTACTACGGATAATTTAACATTACGTAGATCAACTTACCTCAGAATGACAACTTCAACAGTCAACTTTCCCCTAACGCGGGGTGGTTGTCGATTCACCCAATTCACCCAACACTAAGAATTTTTTGCAAATCACTAAAGTTTTTAACTAAACACTGTATTATTGAGTCAATTTGAATTTAATTAAAGTGAAGCGATCTTTGGATGCACGGTCCGTGATTAAAAACTAAAAGAAAAATTGAAAAAATACTCATTGAAAAAATACCATCTTGCCCCGATCTCCCTTACCTGCCTTTCTCTCCTAATCGATAAAATGCACTCATTTTATTCAGCGTTCACATCGTTACATTTTATTCAATACACAGAAATTATTGTATAGAAATACATAGTTTACTTGTTATTAGAGTTAATAATGTTCACCGTCAACTCCACTTCAAAAATTTATTATCGTAACAACAAGTTGAGGGGAAACGCGCGTCCATCTGATGCCGGCAACAGCTCGGACCAAACTGATTGCTTCCGCTGAAAGTTTGTTTATTTATTCATATTACAAGACCCAGAGTCTAGTTTAGAGACACTGAAGGGACAAGCCGACAGAAGTGTGTTTTGGGCGAGTCCGTGTGCCCAATTGTTTATATTCCCCTGTTGAAAATGACCAAACATTTTCAAATGTAAAAATTATGTTTTAATCAACGGAGGATCAATTTCAATAAAGTTTTATCAGTCGAAAGTCTTATTTGATTTGTATACATCGGTTTTCTTACAATTCGGTAGGAATAGATATCTCTAGATTATTTTTTGTTCAGTTTCTGTAATAAAACTTAATTTAAATTGCGTAAAAACTTGGGTTGCACTTTTTCATAAACATCTGATATTATTTTTAATTTTTACTTATACTCCACACAGTAAAAAAATCCCGAAGAAGGCACGAAGAAAAAAAATCGTGTGTAGTTTACACGCGGTAAAAGCGAAACCTTCCGAAAACTAAAGTAAGAGTGGGGAGGCTACGAAGCACGGCACACAGAGGAGACCGATAGTCTACGAAGCACCGCAAAAAGAGGAGACCGATTATTGTATCTCATTCTATATATGTGTTTGCCTCTTTTAGTGTCGCTTTTTCGATCTTCGGGTGTCAAATCACATTACTACGATGGTGCTAAAGAAGAAGTTTTTTTATTTTCCGTGCATATTTGTTACTTAAATTTAAGTTATAAATGTACATGGAAAGTAAAACTCTACAACACAAATTGTCTATAAATTGATTTACAGTTAATGCACAAGAAATAGAAGAAAAAAAATTGTGTGCAGTTCACACGCGGTAGAAGTGAAACCTTCAGAAAACTAAAGTAGATAAGAGGCTACGAAGCACCGCAAAAAGATGAGCCCGATTATTCCATCTCATTTTCTCCTATAGATTTACGTGTTTGTTCCAACTCCTAAAGATGTACGTGTTTGTCTCTTTTTAGTGTCGCTTTTTCGTTTCATCGAGTTTCAAATCACAACGGTGCTAAAGAAGTTTACACTTCAAAAATCAGACCAGAGAGTAATTTGATAAAAGAATAGATTTTTTTTGGATTGGGATTTATTGATATTTATCTGAGTTTTTTCTCTACTTTTATTCAGTATTCTGTTTATCATGAAAGCCACAAAAAGTTATGCAAACCGATACACCACTCAGAAGCCTGAAATCTAGAAGAATATGCGAACATAATAGGTTCCTATGTAAATTTTAATGTCAGCGCACCGGTGCGGTGGTGAGCCGGAATAGGGACCAGGGTAAGCCTGGAAGGTAATAAATATCGTTCCAAATTGTATTTATTGCAGTCAATGTGGGTGTAGGCAGTAGGCATAACATGTGTAATAATTCAGGAAGTTAGCGCAGGGTGGAAGGCCTATTAATAATTGTTATATGGACGTTTTTCAAAATCAGGATTTCGGACAATAGAGCGGTTCAGACTGTCCAACCAGATTTTTGATAAATTATTTATTATAATACATTGACTAGTAATTCTATCAAATCGCTGTTTTTGAAGTAAAATTTATTTACGCACGCTTGACTTGGGGAGTAAGCTGGTGAATGCGTGACGAGAGCGTTACGAAAAGTGTGATCGGGCGAGGCGAACGAAGCATAAAGAAGTTTTACTTCAATCGTGTGGTCTAAAGTGCACTCGTTTTTTTTTTAGATAGCCTTTTCTAAAAGTGTGTGTGGTTTAAATGGATCTTTATGGATTTCAAAACCGATTTCTGATCTGAGTCTTAAAATGGCATTTACCTACGACAGGATTCAATCGACGGCCTCCGTGATTAAGATATTAGAAGCTAAGAATCGAATCAAAATGATTCAAATTCGGGCATGCGTAAGTAAATTTAAATTAATTATTTTCTTTTATTTCACATTTAATTCATTAAAAATTACATATGTAAGAGATATTTGCGATACGTTCTGGAGTGAAATATATTCTCAGTATCGCCCTGGTTGTTCAAAATTGCTTGAAACGGCTTCACCAATATTTTGAATAGTCAGGTGCTTCCCCGCCTTCACTCTTATCCATCTCCTTTCCCTCCCCACTACCTTTTTCGTCCTCACAACATGCCCAAAATGGGGATGCCATAGTCTTGCTGGCTCCAGACGGTTGAGAGCAGTTATAGGACTCTTGTTCGGTATTCACGGTCGGTAATCTTCAGAGTGGAAGACACTTTCAGTATCGCCCTGATGGAAGACTACCATTCAGAATTGAAAAATTGCTTCAAATGGCTTTAATCGTTTTTAATGACTAGGTCTGAATATCCAGGCAGTTCTCCACCTTTCTTATACATATCCTTTCCCTCTCCACTACATTCAGCCACACAACATGCCCATCTTCTTCCTTTCCCCACTACCTGCAGTCTAACAACATTGGGGATGCAATAGTCTCACTGGCTCCAGGTGGCTTGGAGTAGTTTGTTTTTATTATTAGACACAATAAACTTTACACATTTTAAAACATTTTTTAGTAAATGGGCCTCTCCCAGGGCTTTACTCGTGCTGAGGTATTTTACAATTTAATAAAATATAGTTGGGACGAAAAAACATGTAACAAATCATAGACAATATATTTTTATTTTATAACATAACAACAAGAAACGGTAATAACTTCAGTTAATTTTATTACAGAAACGTGCTCTGGGGAAAATAAAATAATAAATACATATAAAAAATGTATGCGACTAAAAAAATAAATCTTTGAGCAATTTGCTTTGACGTGAACAAGAAACAAACGAAACGTAAAAGTCTCGTGTCATCAAAAATTCATTCCCTTAAATAAATAATAAAGGTATCTTCTATTGGAGTGACCTTTTTATTCCAGTGCTAGCCCCTATATTAATATTCAGTAATAAAATAATAACATATTTCACATATTTCTTATTTGTACACTCATAAAAACCAAAATTAAATCTTCTGTAAAGTGTAAATTTTGTCATTATTGATGTTAAACCATATATGGCTGTCAAAACTTGCAAAGCCAATATTTTAAGATAATTTACAAATAATTTTAAGTCCTCCAGAATAATATATCTCACGCGGTGATCCGACGATTGATCCGACGACAATTGGCCAGCCAACTGTTGACCCGCCGACAGTTAATCCCCCTGACAGTTGAGCTCCCGGACAGTTAATCCCTCGGACAGTTGATCCCCTAAAATATTTTTTCAAATAAGTATGCAAAGAGGATATACGGCCGCACAACGTAAATTGATATATCTATTTCTGCAAGCGTCTTGAGTAAAAATCCGCTAAAGGGCTTTTACTTATAATAATTTCTAGTCCCCAAAGGAGCATGCGTGAGGACGTACGGCCGAATAACAAAATTCAACATACTTATTTCTGTAGTATGTTTACAAAATTCGATATAACTACTTACGCATAATACAGCTAGATGTCCCCGAATGGGTATGCAGAGAAAATATACCTACGGCCGTAGGTATTACAAAAATCGATAGCTGAACCAATTAATCTGTTAAAGCAGGTACAATTTTGCGATCAACTATCGCCAGGTCAACTGTCGGCGGGCCAATTGTCGTCGGATCAATTATCATGGAACCATTTTACACACTTATAAAAAGATTATTAGAATTTCTTTATTATTTTTGCAGCATTTGAATATTTTTTTATTATTATTATTTACACCATTTCAATCATGATTCATAATAATTATTGAAGATTAACCTTGGAATGACTAATTATAAATATTATCATACAAAACATTGATCAACGCGTAAAACGAGAAACGCTGGGGCAGTGCAATAAAAGGTTTATTGGAGCAGCTATTAAACAGCATTGCGATAAATTTCTATAAAACCCCGACCTATCGTAAATTCCTAAAAAAATATACACTGTTAATCTGCTGTTGCTCCCACGGAATTAGAATTGTCTTCGTTTCGAAAATTGGAGTAAAATTTAAAAAGAAATTTTAAAAAAGAAAAAAAAAGTGAGACGGTGTATGATTGTGAGTGGGATGGGGTTGCGTGCCAATGAGGTGGTGTGATGGTCCATTTGCGGGAGGATTAGTTAGGTCCAAGAAGAGTTCTAAAGAGCTAATTTAGGGCGGTAAGAAGTAAGAAGAGACAAGAAGAGACAAAATGTGTCAAGGAAGAGAAGAGCCAAGAAGAAGCAAGAAGAGCCAAGAAGAGACAAAAAAAAATCCCAGAAGAGACAAGAAGAGATAATAAAAGCCGAGAAAAGGCAAAAAAAAGGAAGACATAAAAAAGGGAACAAAACCCAGTGCTTTATTCCTGCCCATCCTAAATTCCAATATTGGCTTTTTAAGTTGTCATGTATACCGGTCGATAAACTCATACCTCCTTTCCATCCTCAGAGCACGTGTTCGAAGTCCTAACAAATCAGTGCCTCCTGGTGTATCGGTCTCACTGGGACGGGAGTACTTCTGGCTGAGGGATACAATCGTATCGTTTCGTTTCAAAAACTAGGGTAAAATGTAAAAAGAAAATTTAAAAAACCAACCACCCACATGTTTGCTTCACAAATACTTCCACATTTACATTTTAAATAAAACTCACCGATGCACTAAATTGTTAAACGATGAACAGACAGAACGAAGTTTTTCATTTAGTCTAATTTGAGGAAAGTTTGTTTTCCGCCTGGAAAAGCCTGAATTTTGTGAAAATGCAGTGATCACAGAACATCCACCGGCAGTACTAATTCACGTCCCGGTGATCTCACCGCCCGAAGCGCGCTTCCAGCCAGTATCATGTGGGGTGTGGTGAGGTGTAGGGGGAGGGTTGGATCCCGCATCCAATAGGGCCGGTATTTCAGTACAGAACTACTCAGGAATGTTATCAGTCGGCTTATCCTGTCAGAACTCCTAACAAAGAGCAACCTGACGAACGCAAATATCTCTCAAAGCGGACTTAACGTTCATCACCCAAAAACACACATTTTGTAGTCCACCAACTGCGAATGATTTATTTGTAAATTCTAAACGTGTACTTAGGAAAATGTTTAAGGTTTCCAGAAAAAAAGTTCGTCAATGTTGCCTCTAACACCATGAAACACTCAAATTTTGAATGGTTCATATCTTATAATTTAAAGCAAAAATAAATGAAGTGGCACGCATTCGTACTCAATATTTGAAAACCTTTTGATTACAAAAATAGTTTTTCAGTTTGGTTGAATATTTTGATCTCAAATCCAAAATTAAGATTTGTATGAAACGGGCCGAAACAGGCCGCACAAACATTCCTCTTGAGCCGCGGCATTCCGAATTTCTACCATTTTATAACATTTATAACATTTCTCTTGAACACTTTTAGTTTTTAAGTTTCTTAAAAAATATATATTAATTTTGAAGGTAATATCTATACATTTGCCACGCAAAACGGTAATTTATATAGGATAGAAAAGAATCGCAAAGTAATAAAAAATAAAAAATTTCACAGTGTTTCTTTAAATGCTATATAAGACGTGTTTACTCTATTTTAAACGAGTCGTGTTTTATTAAACATTTTCACAATTTTGGCTTAAATATTATCGTTTTTAATATTAAAGCGCTCCCTCTAGCATTCGTGTGTACGTATCTCTCCCACTTCTTCTTTTTGAGAGCTTACTAGCCGCCGCTATCCGAAATCCTACCGATTTCCTACATATCTCCCTTAAACATTTGAAGTTTTTAAACTCTTAAAAAATATATGTAATTTTGAAGATAATATCTATGTAAGTTTCACGCCGAAACGCAAATTATATGAAATTCCCTCGATAGTAAAAAATCGCAAAGTATGCTCCGAAAATTATTAAAAACAAGTCTATATATATTATTTTACAAGTTATATTAGTGAAAAAAATTCACAATTTCTTTGAATGATACTTGAGATACCGTCAACGAGATTTTTGGTCTATTTTAAACGAGTCATGTTTTATTAAGCATTTTTGCAATTTTCGCTTCATTTTTATCACTTAAAATATTAGCGCGCTCTGTCCAACATTCGTAATTACATATTTCTCCATCTTCTTCTTTTTGATCCGGGAAATGCCGCCTTAAAACGCAACTGAAATTCCTGGCCATAATCACTTACCCTGGCGCGTGTAAATCCGCCAGAGCAGGGTACAGGGTACAGGGTACACACATCATCGGTTAGTTTATCGGCACAGCTCCACTTGCGGTTGTCTATCACAAACTTTGACATGATGTATGTATGTGCTTTAAGCGTATACAAGGATACGCTTTAGACAGACTTTGAGTTGGCGTTGATTGGATTTTCTAATGTTTATTAGGGGTCGACAACATTGTGGGAGTAAAGAGTCATTTTATAATCCCTAACATTGGCCCGGTAGTAAAAGCACAAAAAGAAGAAGAAGGGGAGTTGTGTAAATACGAATGATAGAGGGAACGCGCTACTATTAAAAATGGTCATATTTAAGCGAAAATTGTGAAAGTGTTTAATAAAACGCGACTCGTTTAAGATAGAACCAAAATATCGTGGGAAATGTCTCAAAGGAAACACTATGATTTTTTTCATACGTACAACTTGTAAAATAACTAAAAAAAACATGTTTATAAAAATTTCCGAGTATATTTTTCTATCGAGGGAATTTGATACAATTACCATTTCGGCGTGGCAAATGTACAGATATTATCTTTCAACTTAAAAACATCAAAAACACTTAAACGTTATGTGTGTCTATTCGGTGACAGTTAAACGGTGTTTCTGCAACATTGCAGAAACATAATGACGTTTTTATATTTGCTGGGATAGATTTTTACATTTGCTCCTTTATGTGGTATAAATACGGATTGCACAATAACCAAAAAAATACCAACGAAAGGAAACTCAAAGGTATCGACCGAAGAAAGAAAACTAACTGACATACTAAAAATAATAAAAGATATATTATACATTCGCCAACATTTTATTTCTCCGATAAAATAATCTTAACCGGTAGAAAGAGATGCGCTGCGGAAATCGCCACCGTGTTTACCAAGTTATTCAAACGTTCGCTAAACAACGGAGAGGTCCCAAAAAAGAGGAAGGTGGATTGTTCACCGGTAAGTTACAAATTTATAAAATATCTTGCCTTCAAATTCAACAATAGTTTTCAGTATAACATTTCAACTCTGCAACAAAAGCGAGCAGTAGATGACTTGACATTTCTACATAGAATTTAAAACAATAACATTGACTGTACCGAACTTCTGTCCTTAATTAAATTTAACGTACTTTTGAGACGTACCCGCCATGTAGGACTGTTCTGAACAATTCATTACCAAAAATATATAATAGCAAACTCGCGATCAACCGAGCTCTCCATACCTTCAATAATATTTGTATATATTCTAAAATCGACATTTGTTTGGATTCACTGCTCGTATTTAAAAGGAACATCACGACAATGATATAAACAGTTCAATCGCTTCACTTCTATAAAGATTGCCACTTCTCACACCCACAAACACACACACACCCCACACATGTAACCCGATAATTATTGCTGAATATAACTACGAAAATAAGACAATATTCGAAGGAAACTAAAAAAAATTATTAGCTCCACGACAGAGGCCCTAAAGAAAATAATAAGAGTGTGCAATTCACACGCGGTAGAAGTGAAACCTTCAGAAAACTAAAGTAGACAAGAGCGGGGAGGCTACGAAGCACCGCACAAAGAGGAGACCTATTAAATATACTATCTCATTCTATCGCAGGCTAATTCGTGTACATCTCTGTGTTTGTCTCTTTTTGGTGTCGCTATTTTTCGTTAATTTTTAGTACAAATCAAGAATAAAAATATAGCTGAAAGGGGTCAATGAAAAAACCCTAATGAAGGCGCTACAAACGACATAGAAGATAAATAAACTATAATTAAATAACTTTCGTCCGCATACATGTATATTAGGATATACGCAAAAATATTGAAACGTAAAAGATTTGCTATCCGAAGTTTTTACTGGGTGGGACTGTGTTTCCTGGCATCGCCGGTATTTTTAATCAACACTACCGTATACCTTAAAATATCAACTATATTGTTAACCAATACTACTGCATACCTTCAAAAAATCAACTTCTTTCCACATTCAAACCATTCCCATTAGGAAGTAATCCGCCGACAGTCGGGCGGACACCAAAGCATATCTCTTGTATTTAAATAGCTTTGGATATACGAATAATATGCAAATATTTATTTATTTATTTAAGGAACATTAACAGTCTTAGTAATACAATAAACATAAGAGGATGATAAAAAAACAGACAAATTATTAATGTTCACAGATAGGTATTTAGAAACAAGACTAACTGAATATAAACTAGAATATTAAAAAAAAATAATAAGAGTACAAATGTGAATTCAACAAATGGTAAACTAATACACAACATTAAAATAAGTGTGATTATAACTGAAATAGACTGCAAAATAGGGATTTGGGTTGGGAAGGGTAAGGGGAGGAGAGGAATAAGGGAAAGTTGCCACCCAAGTAATATAAAAATATTAGATACAATTAATTCATGTGTTGTGTATGTTTTAAGGTTTTCACGGCCAAAAAGTATTTTTGTTATTGTTTTTGGGGTGTTATGCCGTGTTTCGCTACCTCCTTCTTTAGCCAACGTTTCGGACAGCGTTACAGTGTCCATCACAGCAGCACGGTATCGCTTCGACACACATAAGTAAACACTCTCACCAATATCATTTACTCATCTGCCCTGATGATGGACACTGTAACGCTGTCCGAAACGTTGGCTAAAGAAGGAGGTAGCGAAACACGGCGTAACACCCCAAAAACAATAACAAAAATTCATGTGTTATTCGCACTTAGAATGTTATACAGTGAAGTTCTGTAGCGACAGTAACTAGCAGTAAATACGTCAGCACGTGTGTCTATATTTGCAAATTTGTTGTTATAGTAGTTACATGTTCTTTGTATAAATTCATTTTGATTGGAATTGGTGTTGCATCTATCAATATAGAAAAGGGTATTTTGTCTACTATATCGAATGGACGTGTGGAAATTTATTTTGTTTAGCAAATCCGGGCAATCAACTTTTGAGTTAATATTATTTGCTTAAATTCAAAGGTATATCTACTTGTCACGTTTTATGTCAATTTATTTATTGAAATGCCCATACATGTTTTTCATGTTTTTTTACAAGCAGTACATGTTTTTGACAAAATACAGGAAATAACATAAAATATAAGAAACAAAATATAGGTTACACAAAATATAAGAGTTGACACGAAGTAGGTAACATAGAATGTAAGTTAAGTAAAAATAGATTAATTATTTTAGTTTTTTGTTATTATCTAAACCTTTAGATCTCTTTTGTTCTCTATATGCACTAAATCATGAAAACTGTAAAATTACTAAAAGTCCATCAAGGCGTTCATGATTAATAAATAACCTAACAATTAAATTGATAATGTTCTTTTCTATTCCGTTACCATTTGGGTGCCACAATGTATTTGGGTACTTATAATGAGATATTATGGAACATTTTCAGGAAAACAAAATCATTGGACAAGATATTTTCCTGTCAGATTCCTCTAACTAACCTTTTTATGGTCTCACATGTAGAACGAATGATCGAAAAATCAAGATCGGGTTGTCAAGAGAATATACGCAAGAGCCAACGGAAGGAGAAGTTTAGACAATTCGAGGAAGACAAGGAATGACCGCGTTTAATGAGAGAGATTCCAACTAACTACTATTCCAACTAGCCACTTCCGCGAAGGGATAGGGAGAGATTGTGAGCCTAATTCTGTTCAGATACTTTTTTTTATTTATTTGAATACCGCACAAGAGTCCCAAATGCTCCCCTCTGGAGCCAGTATCGGCAGTACGGCATCCCCAATTGGGGTACGTTGTGAGGCTGAAGGTGGTAGGGAGGGGAAGAAGATGGGGAAGAGGAAGATGGGAAGTACCTGGCTATTCAGATCTGGTCACCAAACACGGCCAAAGCCATTTTTAGACTTAGGCTCTGAAGGGAATTAGGGCCTCTTGTGAGAAGCTAACGCCAAAAAATGCCATATCAAGCAACTTTTCAATTCTGAATGGTGATCTTACACCAGGGCGATACTGAGAGGATCTTCCACTCTGGAACGTGTCGCAAATATACTATATATTATTTTAAATGAATAAATTGTGAAATAACACAAATTAATCAAATAAAATGTATTTGCCACGCCGGGATTCGATCCCGCGACCTTTGGAATGCTAGTCAAGAGCCTTACCGCTGGACCACGCCGGCCGTCAAATACAGATTCACTCTCATTACTTCATTAATTCAAGAATCATTTCATGCATAATATGTACTTACGTCGGGTTACGTCAGAATAACGGAAAAATATGCTTGAAACGATATATGTACGAGATGAGATGAGATGTTACGTGAAGGGTCTTTTTGAGGAGAGGAAGGAATGAACGTCTTGAAGAGAACCATGTTGTAGGAAGGAGGAAACACAGAAGCCGGCAAATCGTTCCACAGCCGAGCTGTTGAACTCAATAACGAGTCGAAGAAGCGACCCGTTCTCATGAGCCAAATATCAATTATTTATATGAATGAAGTGAGTGTGAATATGATCTGAATTATGTGACGGTCAAGAATCGGACAAACCTCAGTCCATATATACAGGCACCCCTGCTAAGTCATCAAACGTAAGTTGGGATGATCTGTAACTATGGCAGAGGTGTTGGTAATCCAGTAAATAGTTCCCTGAGCGGCATACTCATACCCGTCTCCTAAATTGAGTTTAGAGAACAGATCTGAACAGGTAGGTACTTTCCATCTCTGCTCTCTTCCATCACCTAGCTTGACCCTACTCAACAACATTCAACACTTTCATAGTACCATGTTCACTTCCATTTTCCCAGATTCTTAAGAGTTTTTTATTCTCTTGAGACTCCTTCATCCACTCGCTTCTCTTGTCCAAGTAATGTAAGCGTCTATCTTTATCTTGCGCAATACTTTCTCACATAAGCTTTGCAGAATTTTCCTCGGATTACATTGAACCCTAAATAAATAAAAAAATGCAAATTTTGGTTGTGCCTCGAGTTCGGTTCAATGACCTCTGGCAAGAATTCAACTTTGCTAAGAATTACAAAATTGAAAACGTTTAATTCAACAAATTCAAACAAGAGGACGGACTACTAAACATCTATGTTTTGGCAACACATTCTTTGCCTCATTCACATTCATACATCGTCTCATACATACTCTTATTTTATTCTGACTTTTTCGTACTTGTAAACCTTCCAGAGTATCATAATATTTTAAAGCAAAGTGTTATTCTAAAATAATTAAACTAGCGCCTTTATGAAAAAGTGGATTATGAATAATTATTTTAAGTTTAAATGTGATCACTTATGATCTTTTTAGAAAGACGAACATTCGCAGTTTACGATTAAACTGACAATATTTACTTCTTACTCCTACCGCCATCATTATAAAGAAGGTGTTGATTGTGCAATGATGGAGAACTTAGTTTGTGAATTTCTTAAATTAATTAAACTAGCGCCATCTATGAAAGACCAGATTATAATTCTTTTAGGTATCGCCTTAAACTTAAGCCGCCGCTACCCGAATTTCTACCGATTTTTTTGCATACCTCCTATTGAAGTTTTTAAGCTCTTTAAAAATATATGTTATTTTTTAAGATAATATCTAGACCTTTCTCACGTCGAAACGCAAATTATTCGAAATTCCCTCGATAGAAAAAAATCGCAAAGTATGCTCCGAAAATTATTATAAACACGTTCATTTCACTTGTTTTAGAAGTTATACACATGTATGAAAAAATTCACAGTATTTCCTTAATGCTATTTTAGATGTTCCCCACGAGATTTTTGCTATATTTTACGAGTTCGGTTTTTTCACAGTTTTCACTTCAATTTTATCGTTTTAAATATTAGCGTGCTCTCTCCAACACTCGTCATTACATATCTCTCCATCTTCTTCTATTTGAGACGTGATACGGCGCCTTAACAAAATTCATAATCTGCTCATTCATAGACCTCAGAACACATAGGTAATTAATAATGAATACATCAACACACAAATTCAGATGACAGAACCGCCATCAAGGTTATCTTTTTGACGAGTCCCTTTCCAGTTTGGACTTGAGCGAAAAACATAAAATGGACGACCGCCTCGTGAAGATTCGTGCCAGAGGTACCAACTTGGACAACTTCAACTTATCAAAAACTTAAGTGCGTCTGATCTCGTCAAAACTGGAGATCAATGACACTTGACCTCAGTGATCTAATGGAATTCGCTTTTGAACTTGAATCGGAGGGTTGCGAGTTCAATCCCGTCTCCAAATTTATAAAAAAGTAATACATCATTGAAAAAGAAGAAACTAATAAATGTCAAGTCACAGAAAAATAAAAAGGTAACAATCGAATTGGAACTCAAACCCATGACCTCTCGTCTTACCGGCTTCTGAGACTTATTATTTTTAAGTCATTTGAGATCTTGGTTTTGAATCCCAGTGGCGACCGTTGCCTTTTTATTTTTCTGTGTCCATATTCTTTTTCATATTTTTGTTTAGATTTATTAGTATTATCTTCGTTTTCATTGTTATATTACATTGATGGGTATAGCATTCAAAAGTTATTATTATATGACAAGAATTACTGCAAACAATTTTTTTTTTTAAGTATTCATAAAGTTGTTTTTGACGTTCCATGCCAACTGAGAATAAAGCTAACTCGACACCTCCTTGAAAAGTCATTAAAAGCTATGAAAAAAATAATTTTAAAATAGCCCATAACCTTAACCTAACGTAACCTATTTAACCATTTTTTTATATACATTGTTTTATCACTCTAAATGACTTATCTGAGATGGTTCCGAGTTGGTTTCATTCCGAGTTATCCGGTCACCGTTTGTGAGACCTATATCAATGGATGTATATATCGTGAAATCGTTGATATTAATAATAATTGGATTAATTGTATCGTATACCGTGTTCGCAAAAATTCGATCTAATGATGCTTTAAAAATTTTATTAGTATTAATTACTTCTAGTATTATTAATGGAATTAGAAATCTTATCAATGCAAATAAATTTGGATTATGGTAAAATCATCGTTTAAAAATTTTAAACAGAAATACCAAATCAGTGAACATCCTTCTGTCTGACAATTAAGCATATTCAGATAATTGGGCTGACTGTGAACGAATTTTCAGGAATACTCATTTTAATACTAAGAAAGCTTCAACATAATACCAAAAAAATTTATTTTTTCAATAGCTTATACCTACATAAATATTTTCAAGTGGATTCCTGACGGGAGAATTTTATCAAAATGTCGACTTCTAACAAAACCAAACAGATTAATTCACATTGTAAAAATTTCTTGTTAAATATTGATATAATAATAAAAGTTATAAATCCGAGCATTTGTAAGCCCTTGTTAGACATTTCTGTTATGTGGCTAATAAATAATGCCTAATACTTTTATATTTTAGTGTTAATGTTTCAAAAGCATTGTTTTTAGTGTTTTAATGAAGGACGAGAGGATTTTTTATTCTTTTTTTATCGTCAATTTGAGCTTTGAGCAATTATCAACAAAACGAATTGTTAACAGTATACATAAATAAAATTCATTAAAAAATTTACGAAAACACTCCCGGGAAAGAAATGAAATCATTATTAGACAAATTTCACATAAGTATATAATATAATTAACAAAGTTACAGGTCCAAAACAATCAATGAAATCAACTTAGCAAATAAAGGCAACTTCACGTAAATATGTAATGTAACTAACGTAGTTACAGGCCCAAGAAAGTCAATGAAATCAACATTAAAGGCAACTTCACGTAAGTATGAATTATAACTAATGTAGTTAGGTACAGGTCGAAGACAATCAATGAAATTAACATTAGCAACTAAAGGCAGCTTCGCGTAAGTATGTAATGTAACTAACGTAGCTACTGGTTCAAGATATTCAATGAAATCAACATTAAAGGCAACTTCACGTAAGTATGTAATGTAACTAACTTAGCTACCAGTCAGTGAAATCATAATAACGTATTTACAGGTCCAAGATGTTCAATGAAATCAACATTAAAGGGACATAAGTAACTATAACTATATGTAAATATAATTAACGAAGTTACAGGTCCGAGACAATGAAATCAACACAATGAATCAACAAATCAACAATGAAATCAACAATGAAATCAACAATGAAATCAACAATGAAATCAACAATGAAATCAACAATGAAATCAACTTTAAAGAAAACTTCACATAAACATGTAATACAGCCAACGTGGTTATAGGTCCAAGACAGTCAATGAAATCAATATTAAAGACAACTTCACATAAGTTTGCAATATAACTAACGTAGATACACGTCCAAGATAGTCAATAAAATCGATTTGTTTTGAATTTAAGTGTCATTTTCAAAATTCTAACTGTTTGTTTGAACAAATGCAGACAAGCGATAAAGTACCTACCTAAAATATAATATATAAATACATGTTTATGTATATATGTAATATTTTTGAAGTAAAACTTCTTTACGCACGCTTGGCTTGGGGAGTAAGCTGGTGAATGCGTGACAAGAGCGTTACGAAAAGTGTTACCGGGCGAGGCGAACGATGCACGCTTGACTTGGGGAGTTAGCTGGTGAATGCGTGACGAGAGCGTTACGAAAATTGTGATCGGGGAGGCGAAAGAAGCATAAAGAAGTTTTACTTCAGTCGTGTGGTCTAAAGCACGCTCGTTTTTTAAGTAAAACTTTTTTACGCACGCTTGACTTGGGGAGTAAGCTGATGAATGCGTGACGAGAGTGTTACGAAAAGTGTGATCGGGCGAGGCGAACGAAGCATAAAGAAGTTTTACTTCAGTCGTGTGGTCTAAAGCACACTCGTTTTTTTTAACACAGTGTCGCATCTACATATATAAGCACACACTTTACCACTATCGATTATATTTAACTCTACCACTAATATTATTTACCACTATTATTTTTGGGTGTTAAACCGTGTTGCGCTACCTCCTTCTTTAGCCTACGTTTCGAACAGCGTTCAGTATCCATCATTAGGACAGATGACACTTCTGCCATGATGATGGAAACTGCAACTCTGCCCGAAACGTTGGCTAAAGAAGGATATATAGTACCCGAAAAATAAATCTTACCCATCTCTAGTCGGAACTAATAAATTACGAAGAGAACAGACACGTCAAAGGGTAATTTATGTTACAGAAATATAATTGGATATTTCCATTTTGCATCGGTAACAGTAGTTGTCAAAAATCACATAACCAGGAAACCATTTATATTTTTAAACAATTTTTGAAGTGAAAACTTCTTTAGCACCGTTGTGATTTGAAACTCGATGAAACGAAAACGAGAGGTGGGTAGGATCTGGGGTTCAGTGTGTCCTGGTCATCCGCCTCCACGACCTAGACAAACCTTACCCCATGAACCCGGGCATCCCTGCTAAATCACCAAACGTAGCGAACCATTTGGGGTGACCTGAAGCAGAGGTGTCGGTTATCCAAGAAAGGTTCTAAAAAGAAATAAGCAAATACATCTACAGGATTTTGCCTGCGAGACAATGAGATAGATTAATCGGTGTCCTCTTTATGCGGTGTTTCGTAGCCTATCGGCCTCCTCTTTGGGCGGTGCTTCGTAGTTGGTAACAATATTATAATTAAAAAAATCGAGTTTAGTTCACACGCGGTTGATGTGAAACCTTCGCCCACACATTCTCATCCAACAGGAGCCTTGAAAAGTGTGGTCATAATAAAAGCGGCCAATGAGCGCAGTTAGAATATTCATAGGTACTTAATGTGTCATTTTCTTTTCATATCTCAACCAATAGGAGCCTTGACAAGTGATTGCATAATCATAGCGCCCAATGCGCGCAGTCTGACGCTTCGTAGGTACTGCAATACGTCATTTCCGTTTCATCCGAATTTTCACTTCAATAAACTCTTCAATTATTCCACTCCTGATATTCTGCATTGTCTCATTCTCTCAAAGTTTAGTTTACTGAAGGTTTCACTTCTAGCAAAACTCAATCGAAAATCTGAAACAGAAACATCAGAAGAGAATAGGGTCACAGCTAGCCATTCTGGGTTCGTGTCCCAAATGATTTTCAATTGAATTTCGCTAATATTGTCTTCATTAATTAAATATTACAATTTGAGGTTTTACTCTTTAAGTTAAAAATAAAACTATGTAATAGCTTTTACCGCGGGTGAAAATGTACCGCGGCACACCTGATTGTTTTTTTATTTTTTCTCTTTATTTTAATAAAAGGTTCGACACTCCCCATGTGAGTTGGATGGCTGCAATATTGAATACCTCGCTGCAAATAACTGCGCAAATTGCGGTGAAAATAGCAGCGATACAAGAGCGTGAACAGAATCGTGAAAACTCCATAAATAAAAGTTATTTCCATGTTTTATGAACAGTGCAGCGATTTTTGAAAGGTTTATAAAAATTGCTTTGAAGTAAAAACAAATTTTAAAAATATACAAATTCCAGTTTTTAGAGTGTGACGTCAACATATGTCCCGTGCATATTCTGTTAGAAGGTTAGAAAATTTCCACTTTGCAATAAAATTCAAATAAATGGAATAATTCTGAATGCATCCAAAAAACTAAAAAATGTTTCAAAGGTGATAAAATACTCTTTTAAATTTTATAATTGAAAAGATGCATCTAATTTTTTAAATATAAAAATTTGGAATACAAACATTACAAAATTTTCAAAAATAGCTCATCTTACGTATGATTTTAGGTTTTCAAGACCAAAAGTATTTTCTTTATTTATTTTTGTTACGTGTTATGCCGCAACATGGCATAACACCCCAAAAATAAGAAGAAGGTGGCGCAACACGGCATAACACCACAAAAATAAATAACGAAAAAAAAAAGGTCATCTTACATTTTTTCTAACTAAAATTATTGATAATAACGAAAAATAAATACATAAATATTTTATTAGACGTATGTAATAAACATGTCATCGTCACCTCACTTTTTGTCGTTCTATGTAAAAATAATTAATTAAAAATTCAGAGAGTTTCATAATTTTTTTTAATGTTAAAATTGCGATCGAAAATTTTGGTTTAAAAATGTAAAATATAATTATTTTGTGGTTAATTTTTAAATTTAAATATAAAGCGATGTGTTTCCCTTTTCTAACACTGTTTAAATCAATTTATTCATAATGATAGTATAATAAGGGAAACATAACGATTTCTATGAAACCAATAAGACTAATATGTTCCCAAAAGCGAACATAGCCTGAGGGGTTAATTTGAATAGTCTGAGGGGTTATTCTTGTCCTTTGTATGCTCAAGATATTGTATTTCTATTCACATTTTTTCGCAAGCGCCAAAATATATTAATTGTACGAGTAATTATAACATTCAAAACAGAGGCCGTTAATCGATTTGCATAATTATTTTCTATGAATATGATTTATGGGGTGGAATGCTGTTTAAATGTAACAATACCAGGACTGGGCATTTCAAACACTCGCTTGTACCTAAATTTCATGAAATTAGTAATAAATACGCAGACGTGACAGATCTATTTAACTGCACGGTAGGTAGATACAAGAAAGCTATACTACGATATATTTTCAATCAATATTAATTCAACCTAAGTCTACTTTAACTTATATATTATATTTTTTACGTACTTATAATATCTTTTACTACTTCTATGTCTCACTTTTACATCTTCCTAAAGCTTGTAGGTAATCATTTTTTACGATAACTGATGTCACTTTACCATCAAATGCTACTACACATTGTTTTTTTTTTAATATTCTAGTATTTTATCATGCTTGTATTTAACTGCAATGACATGCAAATATTGTTTATGGTCTATTTATATAGTGGATATTAAATATATTACAGAGATTAGACCCGTAGAACTCACAAGTGTGCAATAAATGGAAAAAAAATATCATAAACGTGTAATTCATAACAAGCATATAATTATTTGAAATATTACTATAGAAGACAATCTATGTACAACTAGAAAAAGTTGATAGGAAATAGAGCAAAGTAGAAATATAAATATAGTCATAGAGACAGGTTTACTGATTGCGTCAAAGACAGTCGTTAGTAGTAGTTGAGTCGTTCTTACTGATAAGCAGAAGCTATCGCTTTCACAGCATACAAAAGTGCGTTAAAATCAAAGGAAAGATGTAATAGTAATGGTAATGGTAAATGGTAATAGTAATAGTAATGGTAAATGTAAATTTCAGCGGGAATCAATTTGGGAGGCGGGAATGGGTACCGCCGCCCCGGGCTCATGGGGTGAGGTTTGTCTAGGTCTTGGAGGCGGATGACCAGAACACACTGAACCCCAGATTCCTACCCACCTCTTAAACCCTTTTCCTTCCCAGAACACTCCTTCCCTTCCTTTCCTAAAAAAACCCTCCACACAGCATCCTCAAAGATGACATAGGCCCTGAGGGAAATTATTTTCCTCAGGGCCTCCTGTGTGGAGCTCAAGCAAAAAAAAAATGTAATGCATAAATCTCCTTTGAGGTCGTCCATTAATCACGTGATGTTTTTTTAGCAACTTTTTAATCTTCTCCCCCCTGGTGATATGTGGTGAGGTTTTAGACTGCCCCTCCCCCCTCCGTACCCAAAATCACGTATTTTTTTAGAAAGTATATTGAAATTTTCAATTTTCTTTAAATATAGGTAAAATCTGATTAAATTTTGGAAAATTTAGCATCGTGATAAAAATTTCCAGACAAAAAATAAAGGAAGGTGTAAAAAATAAAATATGTTTTTGTTCTTCTTTTGTCGTATATTTTTGTTTCGCATCAGCCCACAACTCATTAAATTCTTTCTGAGCTACACTAGGTTTTGTTACAGATACAGATCTCTTAGTTTAGAATTGTTCCATTGTTTTAAGGAAAAACATACGCGGCAACGATTTACGCATGTATTCGGCGTCAAAATCACGGAATTACTGGCCACTGGTGAGCCGAGCGGTTGTCGCAATGCGCGGGGAAATCGTTGCATGGCAACGGTGAGTCAAGGCCACGCGCCGCTGTTTGGTTTAGAAATCGTGCGTTCAACGAAAAATAAATACACGTGATATCTCATCATATTCCCCCCCCCAACGCGTGATTTTTTTCCGAACCCCTCCCCCCTTTTCGAACCTCACGTGATTAATGGACGATCCTTTTGTATCCTTCTTTCTCTTTCGATGATATGGTTATGTTCAGAAGGCGCCCAAATAGAGTAACTATTCTAAAATAACAACCTTTCCTGTGTTACTGATATGAAAGTTGTTCGATGGACGGAGATTCGATCTTCGATGAGAGATCAGGCGGCAGATGAAGTGAAGAACCCGCTACCCGCCACCCGCCTTCAGACCTACGTTCTAGGTACTACCTACAACATCGGGAACAATGGAGACTTCTAGAGAAAGGAAGGGGAGTAACTTATCTCTATCTATAGCAAGTTTGTTGAATGCCGAACTCTTTCTTCAAACGCTGCTTTCTCCAGACACACGTCGTTTTTGCTAACAAATTATTAGTACATGGTTTTGCTGGATATTCATTTTTAATGTATTATCTATTAAATTATATATGCAAATGTGCAGTTCACCAGCGGTAGAAGTGAAACCTTTAGAAAACTTAAGTACAGAAGAATGGGGAGGCTACGAAGCACCGCACAAAGAGGAGACCGATTATTCTATCTCATTCTCTCGCAGGCTAAATCCATAGATGTATGTGTTTGTCTCTTTTTAGTGTTGCTTTTTCGTATCATCGAATTTCAAATCACAACGGTGCTAAAGAATTTTTCACTTTAAAAAAATTTAGAATACTGCACAAGAGTCCCAACTATTAGGAACTATGGGAGTATGACGTAATGAATTGTGGCGGAAGAGAGTGGGGAAGGGAAGGAAGTGGAGTGGAAGTGGAGTGGAGAAGAGAAAAGTTGGCGTGCCTTGCTATTCAGATATTGATATTGGTCTTTCAGGAGGTCTAGCATGGCCGATCGATAAACCTATATCAATACGATATTAACCGAATCCTTCATTTAAGGTAAGTTATCAATATGTGGGAACAGGGTGTACAGGACATCCTGAACATTTTTAAACTATTTCAGAATATTTAGTGCAAGGGCTGAAAAAATGGAAATATTTCGATATTTTCTCAAAGTTCAAAGAACCCTCGGAGCTTTATATATTTTTTTAAAACTAAATTATCTTGATGAGATACCAAGAAAACTTTTTATTACTAGCGCCAAAAGGAATTCGGAAGAAAAAAGAAACCAAATAGTAACTAGATAATAATAGTTTGTTAGTAAAAAACGGGTATGGGTACTGCCTCCCCGGAAACTATTTATTGCATAACCAACACTCCTTAAATAGCCCCCCCACCCCTCTTAAGCTTAGTGACTTAGCAGGTCACTTTTTGGTGACCTACGTTTGGTGAGTTAGCAGGAGTGCCTGGGTTCATTGAGTGATGTTTGTCTAGGTCTTGCAGTCCAGTTGCAGGCCAATTTCTATTGCGTGGCAGGCCTGATCGGAAGAGACTAGTTGAACCTTTTCATCTCTCCAGCAAGAATCATACGTGAATTCATACGTTCATATGTGAATTCATACGTCCGTCACTCCTGGAAACACTGCCCCTAGATTCCTACCCATCCCTCATACCTTTTTCCTTCCCAGAACTTCATCTCCTTTCTCTCCTCCAAAGACCCTTCACACAGTATTCCCAAAGATGACATTGAGGGGAATTATTTTCCTCAGGGCCCGAGTGTGGAGCTCATGTAAAAAAAATCGAATGCAGTTCATAAGCGGTAGAAGCGACACTTCACCAAAACGATTTCAACCAATAGGAGTCTTGAAAAATGAGATCAAAGCGGCCAATGAGCGCAGTTTGACATTTCATAGGAATGTAATGCGTCATTTCCGTTTCATATCTCAATCAATAGGAGCCTTTAAAAGTGAGATCATAATCAAAACAGCCATTGAGCGCAGTTTGACGCTTCGTAGGTACTGTAATGCGTCATTTCCGTTTCATCCGAGTTTCGAATCACAACGGGGCTAAAGAAGTTTCACTTCAAAAACATTTCTAGTACCTTCCTAATATACCTGCCTTTTGCTCTATAAATAAATATTTTTGTATAATTTTCTCGGTACCGATCGATATTTGATATTTATAGCTGATTGGTTTTGACCCATTACAAAGAGATAAACGCACAAATGAATTGATTGTTTCATACACGATTGAAATAAAGTACATCGGAGTAATTGAAGACCAACGAAATGGAACAGACTCAATAATATATGTGAACTAGTTAACCCCTTAGGCCTCGACCGTATTCTGTTAGAATGTCAAAATATTTCCGCTTTGCAATAAAATCAAAATATTTTTGGAAGGAGAGGCATTAAAAATCGTAAGCCTTGTAAAGGTGACACAGAAACTAAATATTAAAAAATAATACTGAAAAAATTGTCTACTTTTCCATCCACAACTTTGTTCAAAATATTCCATGCAAAAATTTAACACATCTATAACAAAGACTCAATATTATTTCAAATATTCAAAGATAAAGCAGAGAATGTTAAAGTGTTATGTGTGGTCAGTCTAGTATATTATGTTAATATTAAGTTCGGCAAAAAAATTATGTATTTTATAAATTTAAAGAATTAACATTGTACATATATAATTTAAGGTGATCCCATAGTCCTTGAAAAATTCGAAATCGTCTGTTTTGCGAGGGATTATAAAATACTTGAGAAAACTTGACAACCAATAATAGACAAGGGACGTCAGGCTCATAAATCCCGAGTTCCGCCCTCCAATACACTGTGGTGAAATTTGTGAAAAATATGAACATTATAATTATATTGAATACTTATTTATGATTATCAAAATACACGGTAAAATTAACAAATCATGGGCCTAATTTGTAGAACAAGTAACTTTCATTTATCAAATTTTACAGGAGGCAGAAAAGACTGTTTTTTAAACCCATGAACCAAGATGAACCGCTCTCCTTCGCACGGAATAGACTAGGTTTATAAAACATTTGAACGTACTTAAGATTTGTATAGTTTATTAATCAAAAATGTTTAATAATTTTGAATTTTAAAATTTTTTTTTAAATATAATTTTTTAGGTAGTTATTAATATGCAATTTACAGTTATTTTAATTAATAAATATGTGTAGGTGTGTGCAACTTTATATGTATGTATGTCTATAAATATAAACATGTGCATAAATGTGTATATATGGATTTGTATTTTATACATATTTTTTCATTCTAAATAATCAGTGTATGCGATAATAAAATGTATAAAAAAAAAAAATATAATAATTTAATAACTAATTTTCTACAACACACATAAATACTTGTCCCACTTAATCATAAGCACGTCAACACCTCAGCACAGGTTCTCCTAGTGAGGTGTTCACGAAACATACAATATTACCCACACACAGTTTTACCTTCTCAAACCTACCTTACACCCAACATAATACTTTAAAAAAAAAAATCTTTTTGCTTACTGCTACTGAAAATTAACTTTTTTTTGTACTCCTTTGTAAACCTCTGTAATCAATTGTAAAATTGTGTATTCAAGAATAGACATAAATAAATAAATAATAAAATAAAAATAAAAGACTCCACCTTCCAATAATATTAAAAACGCAATAATTAACACACAAGAAACATTTCACTTAGAGGAGTAGATCGCCAGCGGTCGCAGGTATTTACTGTCTGTTACTGACGACCTATAAAGTTCGCAATAGGTGACAAAAAACGCACACAAACAAAAGGTCATTTTCAACTGTCAAACAAACAAATAATAATCTCAAAAAGGTATATCCCAAGGGCTCGAACAAGATAAAATCGTGCGAACGCATAACTGACCCTTTGACTAATGGTTGCGTTTTAGAAGAGAAATATTATTACTTAATATTATCTTGTTCAAACCCTACTTTCGCTAGAACCAAAGTTTCGGAATATTTCCGAAGAATCCCGAAGATCTTCGGGTGGCCGTGCGGCGCGCGGTTAGTCGTTTTTTAGATACGTTTAGTACAGAGATGGGCAAACTTTTTAACGAAATGGCCAGATAAATCAAAAAATTATCTAGGCGGGCCGGAAAACAATTTAATAAAATAATTTTTTAAAAGTGATATACTTTATTTTTTAATTTTTACATCAAACATAATATTAAGTATGTTATATGCTACAAAGGCAAAAAGTAACAAAAATTAATTATTCTTTAGAAGAGTATGAAGGCGTATGTGACAGATGAAACTGTGACTGAGCTTCTAAAAGTTTTTTCATAATCTGGTAGAAACTGGGATGAGCTGATTCGCAGTGGTGGTCAGTCAATCGGTTTCTAACGTTGTTTTTGCGAAGCTTCATAGTAAAAAACACCTGTTCACAGATGTAGGAAGATGCAAACATCGCAATTATCTTCTGAGCGTGAAATTTCAGATTTGGGAAACTTGATTTTGACAGGGCCTTGTAGAACTCAATTTTGGATACGTTGAGAAACAGTTGCTTCAATTCTGTGTTACATTGCAACTCAATCAGTTCGAGCTGCAATTCTGGTTTGACTGATTCACAATCTATATTAAATGGCGTGCTAAAAATGTCCAGGTCCTGTTCTATAACTTTGAAGTCTTGGAATCTTCGTTCAAATTCTTCCTGAAGACATTTCACGCTTTTCTCATAGTTCTTAAGTTGGTCCTCCCTAACTGCAATAGTTTTTAGTCTTGGAAAATGAGTAAAGTCTTTCTTGACTAGTTGTTTGGAAAATAGATTCAATTGCATTTTGAAATACCTGATATGATCCCAAATATCACTGATTAATTGATTTCTTCCTTGGAGTTTAAGTTTAAATTTATTGATGTATCTGAGATCTGTAAAAATGCAAAGTCTGAAAGCCATACAATATCTTCCATATGTTCACATTCGTCCATTCCTTTTTCTTCCATGAAAGAGTCGTCTTTTAAATCCCAAACTCGTCCGAAAACTCGTCAATTGGTAAATTGTGGTAGGGTTATTCAAAACAATGTCGCGGGCCGGATTGACTAGCCTGAAGGGCCGGACTTGGCCCGCGGGCCGTACTTTGCCCATGACTGGTTTAGTATGACATATTTCGACGTTTTGGGATTTTTTACTACGAGCTTCATTCAAGCTACGGGGCGCTTTGTTCTGGCGCGCGGATTGGTATGTACCTACCTCGGTTCCTCGGTTCCTCGTTCCTAGCCTCCGTATTAGGGGGCGGGCGGACGGGAACACTGCGTTTATTTGGCCGCAAAACATTGTTAGATAGATAATTAATTGTGATTATATTTAAAGATTGTGCTCAATTTTATAATTAAACACATTACATAGAAATACAACGAGCCGAAATAAGGTAAATTGTTGTTCAATTTTGTTGGCGGTTCAGCGCACCATTGAACGTTTGCGCCAGCCGCGCCTGCACAATAGTCTCAACTTCTGCTATTTGGAGTCGGTGAGACTATGGCATCCCCAATTGGGGTATGTTGTGAGGCTGAAGGTAGCGAGGAAGAGAAAGAGATTGGGAAGAGGAAGGTGGGGAAGTACCTCACTATTCAGATCTGGTCACTAAGCAACGTATCAATTTCGAATGTTGGTCTTACACCAGGGCGATACTGAGAGTATCTTCCATTCCGGAACATGCCATAAATATACCATAATATATTATATTTAATTATTTGAACCCGCAACCATCGGATCGCTAGACGAGAGCCTTTCCCCTCAAACACGGAGGCCGTCAAATACATTTGACCAGGAGGCCTACAATTATATTTGAACTGCTAATAAATTGGATTGTTTAAAATTCTTCTGAACAATTTGCATTTATTTAAAAATAAAAATATTGGAAATAACAATTTTCAACAAAAATATTCACCAACAGCTTGGCGGTTAACAACTGAACGGGAAAGCTTCGGACTGTAATTTAGGTCTTAATACACAAAAAAATATATTTAATCATTCCCCGAAAGTAAGAACTTGGCAATAAAAGTTAATTAATTAAAGTTAATAAGTTTCTCTTCTACGGAGATTTGATGTGCATAGTTAGATTTATGCCAGTGTTATCAAGGTAAAAATAATTAAGTTCATCAATGTTGCGGCGGAATTTTAAAAATCGCGTTTTTTTAAATAAAAATAATATAACTTATTCAAAATGTGAATCGAGTACTTCAAGGAAGTCGTTTTATACGGAAAATGAATCGAATTTATTAATATTAAATTGTTAACCATGTATTGAAATTTGCTCACTGTGCGGTACTGTTGTCACTGTTTAATACTCAAAAGCGCGCCAGATTTAAAATTGTAAATGTCAAATCATAGGCAAAGTTATTGCCTACTTCAAACAACATTTGGCAACAGAATTATATATATTTTTTTCAAATACGAGTATTATTATATAAATAAAGTAAATTATAAAGTGGTTAACCGGTTCATTCAAACATCTACATATATAATAAGGAAATTTAAAAATCGATAGTACGTAAACTCGAATAACATTTTACGGCGCAGAGAGTCACTGAGTCGAAGACAGGTCTGTCCACCACAACGGTTGGGTAGAGAATGCGACAAAAAGGCGGTGACGATTGTGTGGTCCTTATGTCCATGGCATAAGGTTCACTTTGAAATAACAGTTTTGTCGAATGCCGGCGGTCTTGATTGACGTCAAAAATAACAACGCGAAAATGCACATTTTATTTTATTTCGTGAAGTTCATGCATAAATATCAATTTTTTTCGCCATTATCATAAAAGAAACTAAATTTGCCACATTATGCAATAAAACTAAATCCGAAAAAGGGTTTATAAGTAGGAGAGTTTGCACTTCAAAGTGTTTTTTTATAGACCTAATACTTTATTTTTTTCTAGGCTTATTAAAAGACTTATAAAAAAAATGACCGATATTTTTAAGGGCCAAGATACGTTCTACACGCAGTATTTAATTGAAGCATATATAATACTTCCAAGCGATTAAATTTTCAAAACAAAAATACACGATTTTGTATGATTTTGCAATACGTCGCATGGCTTCATCTTAAGTGCAGTTCTTCATAGACAGCGTGAAAGTTCACAGATCGCTCACTCTAAAGCTCGTAATAAACTCCCTCTGAACCAAGAACATTAAAAGCTCACGAAATTCAGAGTGAACTTTAAACACATCCTTCATAAAATATCTACGTATCTAGAAAATTTAGAATGAAACTTTTAACTCATTCTCCCGAAAATCATTTAAAAACTCATTTTTGCGTCAAAAATTTTTTGACGTGATAACGTCTTATAAATCGATGAACGCCGGCTGCACTCACGAAAAAGCATTACTCATTGTCACGTTTCACCTGAGCCGAGCGTGCAAGCTAGAGCGCGGAACAAGCGTTCGGCTTGTGACGCACCTATCTCTCTTCCACTCCATCGTTATTATTTGACGTTATCACGTAAAATTATCGTCCGTAAACCGACTTTACGGACAACCAATTATTTTTTGTTAAATTTTATTACTTTTATGAATCACACAATTATAGTTTAGTATTTACAATCCGAATAATAATAAAAAAATCGTTCCATTTAATGAATTTAACAGATTACTGGAATCTTTAGGAAAAGCTGGATTTTTGGGAACATTTCACGTTTTCCAGAGCCCATATTTGTCCCAGCTCACGTAGGTCTCATAGAAATCGTTATGCCTACCTTAAGAAGTATGATCTAAACGGTATGGGAAAGGGAAGACAACACGCTTTTTATTCATTTTATATTTATTATTTTTAGATGAAACATAAAACGTGTGTGTAATAAAATATGTTTTCAATATCATAAAATGGTATTTCCACAGTAACTGTACCTCACGCGGTAGAAGCGAAACTTCACCAAAACAATCCCAACCAATAGGAACCTTGAAAAGTTAGATCGTAAGCAGAGCAACCAATGAGCGCAGTTTGACGTTTCTTAAGCACTGTAATGCGTCATTTCCGTTTCATCCGAGTTTCAAATCACAACGCTGCTAAAGAAGTTTCACTTCAATAATGTCAGGTATCTGACAAAGCTGTCACTAGTTAAAGTAGGCCTGGTCAATCCAATGGCATCACGGACCGCGTTGAAGATATAAAATTTTCCAAGGGCCCCGCGAGTTGCACATAAAGATGCCGCGGGCCCCACGTGAGGGCGCCAAGTACGGGTTGGCCAATAGGGTGGGTCACGACTGTATGGGGGAAAAAAATTCTTGTTTTGATTTGTCTAATAGTGATAAAAGGGTGTTAAAGGGAGATATAAAATCACGTAATTTTTTTAATAATATTTGGATATAATTTTCTTCCTCCGGATTGATTGACTTTGAAATTTCACATAAAAGAGAAAAACCCATCCGTCTTAAATCTTTAAAAAATGTTAGATAAACCATTAAGAGAACTATTTTCTAATAAAACACGAAATAGATAGAATCTTCATAATTATTTACTAAAAAATACATTTGAATATGATTCAAATTATCTCAAGGCAGTGAATTCAAATACCAGCAAAATCCTTCTTAGTCTCAAATTTCGGTATAATTTTGCGAGACTCAATTTTGGGACTTTTTGTAAATGATTTCATCAAAATATATTAATTTGGTTTGGTAAAAAAAAAAAATAAAAAAAATTTCAAAAAAATAATAAAATTTTCAAAACTTTGAAGTGAATCCGGAGGAAGAAGATCGTATCAGAAATTTGAAAAATTTTAAGCACTTCGTTTTAAACCCATTTGACACCCTTTTATCGCTCTTAGAATTTAAAAATAACGTTTTTTGTTAAATGACCAACCTTATTGGCCAAGCAGCGGGTTGGCCAAGTACGTCTATTCAGAATCGGCATTTGATGACCTACATTTATTAAGGCATAATATTTTTCACTGGAGTTCTTTATTGCTAACTACAAAGAGCTACGTATTATTTCCTATTAGGCCATGGGATTATTCCACAGTGGTAGAAAGAGGTTTGTAAACACATTTTCGTAATAAATTGTTTTCATTCTTTCTTTTTATCAATCATTACAAAATGGAAAACAGATAATCAAAACTAATCCAAGTTTACAAATTACGAATATAGTTCCACAAAATTTATATTAATTTACAAGCACCGAAGAAGGTTTTAACAGGACGGGCAGGTCTAGGCTGAGATGGAAGGATGATGTCAGGAAGGATACAAGAAGACTACTCCATATTGCAGATTGGAAGACGAGGGCCGAGGACAAAGGGCGGTGGAGGCTCGTTTTGAAGGAGGCCAAGGCTCGAAGTGGGCTGTGGCGCCATTGAAGAAGAAGAAGACTAATTTATGATAATTATTATGAAATGAATTCAGTGCAGAACATGTTCAAAAAATACGAATTCGAACTTATGCATAGAGCACGATAAAATACATATTTATTTCTTAAATTTTCACGTGTATCAAATACATAGTAATACATAGTAATAATAATTTCAAAATAAAAACTTCGTTTGAATACCACTTTATTGTATCTTTTGATATTTTAGCCAACCGGTTTCGGTTCAATCTACACCTTCATCATATGTTTTGTACACCCCGGTTCAGTTTCAGAACCTGAACCTTGTTTAATAAAGTTTTATTTAAAGAAAGACATTTTATTGATTTTTTTAATATTTATTTCTTGCTTTGAAATATGTTTATTTGTTTAATAAATTCGTTTTAGTCATCAATTAGAATTATTATTAAAAATGCTAATTTCGGTTGTAACTTCGGCTGTAAATCCAGTTCAATAAACTCCAGAGCTTTTGCTTTGAATTTTTCTCGAATTCAACGGCTCGGCTATGGAACGATTGCCGGCCTCTCCTTCCTACAACATGAATCTCTTCAAGACCCAGGATCACTCGTTCCTTCCCACGAAAAGACTCTCCATACAACATCCCCAAAGATGACGTAGGCCGTATGTGGAGATAATGTAAAAAAAATCATTTTCAAAATTGGAACCTGTTTTTTGAAGAATTCAGGCAAGGGATGAAGTAGGTACCTACATAATATTAATAATGGTACCGCCGCCCCGGTACCCATACTCCATTTTTTTAATAGCCAATATCATTATTAATTAATGCCATAGGTCACCCCGACTTGGCAGGGGTGCCCGGGTTCATGGGGTTGTCGTTTGCCCACCTACTGCATGGCAGGCCGGATCGGGAGAGAATGGTTGAGGGAGACCTTTTGACCTCCTCAACCAGACCCTCGACCCATCGCCGTGCACCACAGTGGGAGGGATGGATTCATACCCGTAAATTCCTACCCAGCCCTCATACCTGCTTCTTTCTCAGAATTTCTCCTTATTTTCCCTAAAAAGCCCCCCCGCACAGCATCCCTAAAGATGACACAGGACCAAAGGGATTTTTTTTCCTCATGGCCTCCTGTGTGGAGTTAATATTAAAAAAAGATATTAGTACTTTAAAACATATATATTTTATTGCCATTTTTCAAAATTGGAACTGATTTGTCGAAAATTCAGACTATACGTAAGTTTTACTAGTCTAATTGTTAATAATACCGGTAAGAGTTATATGAAGTTATTCATAATTCGCACTAAAAGCATTTAAAATGCCTTAAAATTATGCAGCAATTTAATAAACCCAAATAAACCAAAAATTAATTGGGTGAATAAATGCGCAAAAAAATACAAATAAGCAAAAAAAAAGCTGTATTTTTTGGGTCGTTGCCTAAAAACATAATGTTTGAATTTACTGATCTATCATCACATTTACAAACTCACCTTCAATTTCACGGACTGTCAAAAAGGGAACAAAACAAACTAATTTATTTTGCACAGAAACTACAGAAGTGACACCTTCGCAGGACGAAAGGAAGACTTCGCTGGAAAAGGTTATAAATCTAAAATTGAAAGGGATCCCTGAAGCGTTAGAATGTGTTGTAAAATCATATTGAGTTTCAGATTCAGAACAAACACAATGTACGCTTTTATGATTTATATGTGTAGACTGAAATGGTTGGAGAAGAATGAGAAGGTAGGAGAATACAAATGAGAAGATAAGGTGATTGCAAGAAGAACTCGAGTATGGCACAACCAAATTAATCAGACGATCCTTCGTTACGAACACGGAGGTCACGAGTTAATGTTTCCGAGATATTTATATCTTAGAGACTTCGGATATTATTCCTGGTTATATCTATAGCCTTTTGTCCGGCATGCTGGGTATTGCTACTGGCCTCGCCGATAGAAGGAAAACTGCTTTGGTGACAACAGCACACGATCTTATTCCCAATATAATACATAAAATTGAGTTTTATGTTCCCGACAATATCACAAGAGCTCGCAGACACAGAACTTTTATTGTTCTGAGATGGAACTAACTTATTATGATTATGTTAATAAATTACCTGTCCCCCGACATAGATATTTTTCAACTAAATTCATCAATTCAAAAACGCTTTTATTACTTACTGAAATAAAATTTATGTTTATTAATGGTTGCTAGCTGGTTCCCAGCATGCGTTGCAATGCCATAACCAAAGAAATAAATTGTTTCTCCGTGCATGTCATTTCCCGTGCGTCCCCGTTCCCCTCCCGCGTTCCCCTCCCACCTTCCCCGCCTTCCCTCTCCCCTCTCCCGCTTCCACGTATCGCCAACCCCTCTCCTGCGTTCCATATATTCAGTCCCAGTACATTCAGTTTTCAAACAGCTCGCGTGCACCGATTACAATTTTTTAAAATAAAATTTTTATTTTTCAATATTCCGAACATTTATTTTTTGTATATTATAGGATCAATCAATCAAATTTGGTACCTAACGTAGGTACCTATTTAAAATATCTATAATTCTTGATTCGATTCTAATTATTATGTAAATACTTCAAATTAATTCATTAATTTGAATGAAAAATTTAATTTTGACATAACAATCATTGTTTTGCAAAACGTCATTCTCAAATTATTGTCAGTTTCGAAAGAATTTTGTTATGATTACTGATGACTTTTCAGATGTATTGTCATTTGGTCACCAGAAACCTTCGCGGTTTAAACAAGGTATTTTAAAAATTTCAAACATTTCCTATTTCCTTAATATTGCAATACATACATATCCCATTAATCCCCAAACACATTTTGATATTTATGTATACAGAAGATCTTAATATTGCAATACATACATATCCCATTAATCCCCAAACACATTTTGATATTTATGTATACAGAAGATCTTAATATTGCAATACATACATATCCCATTAATCCCCAAACACATTTTGATATTTATGTATACAGAAGATCTTAATATTGCAATACATACATATCCCATTAATCCCCAAACACATTTTGATATTTATGTATACAGAAGATCTTAATATTGCAATACATACATATCCCATTAATCCCCAAACACATTTTGATATTTATGTATACAGAAGATCTTAATATTGCAATACATACATATCCCATTAATCCCCAAACACATTTTGATATTTATGTATACAGAAGATCTTAATATTGCAATACATACATATCCCATTAATCCCCAAACACATTTTGATATTTATGTATACAGAAGATATGTATGTAAAAGTCCATATAAAATATCTTGATTAATTAATAAGCATTATTACATAAAAAAGTTTTTCATCTTTTTTACTTATACTATCATGTCGAATCACCTCCCAAAGTTAGTGCACTTTACCCCTGGACACACCGATTAGGTTATAAATAAACTATAAATATATTTAACATGGAGAGCACAACGAAGTATGGAGTCTTGGAAAGAGGGTCAACTATTCATTTTTGTCGCTAAGTTCTTAAATCAATTATTATAATTGACAGATTACTACACAATGTTCATATCGCGGAGATCGGATTTCTCGCGGAGTTACTTTCTCTGTGGCAGCTGATGTGGACGTTTTTAAACCTAAGTAATGAATGAGTTGTTCAGTTGTAGCAAGCGAGTCAAACCGGCAGCGCCAACGGTCTGATACAGCAAATTCGACCCGAACGATTTTTCTGAGATCAGTTTCTTTCAACCCCAGAAAAGAAGATAAACTGACAGAAGTGTATGTGTATGTGGAGATGTGTGTGTGCAGGTGTCCATGAAAATAAAGTAAGCTCACTCTTTCTTTGATGATATTGATCAAACATTTTCAAATTTCGAAAATATGTGCAATGACAGGAGTTTTACTTCGCCAAATCAAATACAACGACACATTTTGAAATTCTCTGTTGAGTGTATGGTACCTATATACAGATGATACCCTGGTAGTGGCTGACAAAAAAGGGAACTTAGAACACTGGTTTTGGACGGGTTGTATCAAGGAAATTGAACAATTGATCAAATTTAAAAGTTGAAATTCAAGCTCTGTGAAAGTTTTGTTATTATTATATTATCATCGTGGGCCGTTTCGCAGTACTTTCCTATTAACTTTGATGTTTTATGAATTGTTCATACTCTGTGTAGCAATGTCAAAAACAAAATTATGCGTGAAAGTTATATAAACAGATTATTCGGAGAATTTCATTGGGACCAGGCATTGAATAATCGCATTTTCCTAGAGCTCGTAATAACGGAACCTTAAATTGAACGATGAAATAGAAAGTGAGACAGGAGACCGTTGTAAGGTTCTGTAGGGCACAAAGACTATGATGTGCTGGACATTTTGAAGGAAGGCCAGATGACAGGACATCCAACAACATGACTGTGTGGGTGCCCCAGTGGAAGAAACTCAGAGGCAGGCAGGCTGAGGAAGAAGAAGAAGAGGCTGCGTGGAAAAGAATTGGTGTTTGGTTCTGAAACAGTTTTAAAAAAAAAAACTTAATCCATATTCCCCTAGTCCTTCCATCATGTAATCCATTCTCTTCCTCCTTTCCTCAAAGTCTCCACCAGGAAAAGAAGAAGATGTTCTTACCTACATGTTGAACAATATTGCCACCCAAGTGTGCATTACCTACTTGTAATAGTTGCATTTTGATAGTGACATGGGTCACAACTCGCTCTTTGAAAATATCGAAAATAATAGAAAATTCCATTTTTTATTAACTCAAAAGTGTCGTGGCTTGAAACTTGTTTTGTGCAAATATATTGTGAAACCAGAAACGATCCGGAACAGCCTTAAGAAGCCGTCAAAGGTAGGAGACTTCCTTTCAAAACCTATTCTCCTTCGATCTTACTTTAAAACACAATACATGGTCTATTCGTCGTCAAAAAGGATTTACAGTTCACCTTCTCGTGTCGTAGCATCGGCTGCGACAATTGGAATAGAACGGGAGCCAGTGGAGGGCATTTGTGGAGCAGGCCAAATCTCACCCTGGGATAAACATACACAGTGATGATGATGATTATGAACTTACTTTTCTAACTCTTAGTCAAAAGGTTGGACACCCATGAGTTAAAGTGTTATTTTTATAACTAATCGTTTACGTCTATGACGTTGGGCACTAAACACTGATGTCATTAAAAGTGATAATAATATTTACATTTTCCAACGTGCAGCTGTTATACGAGAATGTACTGAATATGTCTGTTGGTGATGATACAATCATAAACATACAAAATAAATTATATAAAATGGTTTAAAACCTGGTTTTCAAATAATTATCTAAATTTAAAATGTTGGTAATCGCGATGAGTGTGTTCTATACAAATTTGAAATAAAACTGATGTCGCTGAATTACATAAGACCTTTAGATTCTTAGACCGCAGACAAGCCAAATAAATTATGTATCTGCTCAAGAAAGAATTTCGACATTTGATTTTTTTTGTCTATTTGTTGTCATGAAAGACAAGATGCAAAATGATCCAAGGCAAGCCAAGAAGAACAAGGAGAGCCAAGAAAAACTAGAAGAAACAAGAAGAGACAATAAGAGACGAGATGAACCAGGAAGAGCCAAAAAATGCCTTTGCAATAAAATCCAAACAAATGGAATATTATTTCTGAACGCATCTGAAAACTAATAACTATTTTTGAAAGGTGATAAATACGCTTTTCAATTTTATAATTCGAAATAAACATTTATAATTTTATAAAAATAAGTTTTTTTTTAGCAAACTTAAAAAAAATTTAAGAATGGCTCACCTTACGTTTTTTCTAACAATGTTACTAATAATTGAAATTAAAAAAAAAAACACACGCATGTACTCGTATTTTATTAAACGAATTTATTATAAACTTTTTCGTCAACTCAATTTATGTCGCTAATGTAAAAATAATTAATAAAAAATTCCCAAAGTTTAATTTTTTGAAGTGAAAACTTCTTTAGCACCGTTGTGATTTGAAAATCGATGAAACGGAAGCGAGCAACCCTAAAAAGAGAAAAACACATCTATAGGATTTAGCCTACGAGAGAATGAGATAGTATAATCGGTCTCCTCTTTGTGAGGTGCTGTCTACTTTAGTTTTCTGAAGGTTTTCACTTCTACCGCGTGCGAATGGCATAATCTGTTTTTTTTTATTATTGCGGTCTGAAACTTTGGATTCATAAATGTGTACATTTTAATTATTTTGCGGTTAACTTATACATTAAAATATAATGTGTAGTGTTTTCTCTTTCTAACACCGTTTAGATCATATTTCTAACCATGATAATAAGGGAGACACAACAACTCTAAGAGACCTAAACGAGTTGTTCCGAAAACCGAACAAATTAGCCCGAAGTGTTAAACTCCAACCTCCTTCTCATCTTCAGAGCACGTATTCCAAAACCTAATAAATCAGTAGGGCTGAAACAATCGTATTTTTCATCAGAAATAATAAAATAATGAGTGATTACATCGTGCACACGGACACACTTCTATCGATTTATCTCTTTGGTGCTTAAATATCATATAAGTTTTTTTATTCTCTAAACTGTGGCTTCTGCTCTTCCGCAGATGAAACAATAGAGTAAAAAAGATTATAAAAAAAGTCATCGGCTTTTCAGAGGCATGCACGACAAATATAATTTGGCGACTGTTCATAGAATGACAAAGCCCACTTTAAGAGGAAAGGTCCCCGGGCGTCCGGGCAGGCGAGGGCATGGACATGAAATCGAATCAGTGCCCTAGGCCCAGGGCTGCATTATTAAATTGGTCCCTTTTCACGGGCTGGGGGAATCGAGACGACACCCCCCTAATCTCCAGCGCTCTTGCACTGTCTACAGGAAATTTCTTATCTCCCCTGATATTTTTCCTTTCTCCGTATTCTTTTCGTTTTTTAAAGGGATGAAAATAAATTACTGTTTACGTTCGTACATTTTAACATGAAGCGGGGCATTGTATCTGTTACTTTTTTTTTTAAATTTGAATACCGCACGTGTCCCGACTGTTCACAATTTTCCGGAGCCAGTGAGAATATGGCAACCCCATTTTTAGTTGATTGTAGTTAAAGAAATGGGATAAGATAGGAAAGATAAAGGTTGAGAAATTTCTAGCTCTTCAGATGTGATCACAAAACACAATAGTCCCAACTGCTCCCAATTTTCCGGAACCAGTGCGAATATGGCTGAAGCTTGAGTGGTGGGAATGTGAAGGAGATAAGGAAAATAAAGTTTGAGAAGTTTTTGGCTCTACAGATGTGATCACAAAACACAATAGTCCCAACTGCTCCCAATTTTCTTAAGCCAGTGGAAATACGGCAACCAATTTTTGGTTGGTTGAAGCTGAAGGAGTGAGAAGGTGAAGTAGATAGGGAAGATAAAGGTTGAGAAGTTTCTGGCTCTTCAGATATGTTCACAAAACTCAATAGTCCCAACTGCTCTCAATTTTTCGGAGTCAATAGGAATAAGAAAGCATTGTTTTGAAACTGAAAGGATTAGGGAAGGGAAGGAAATGAGGAGGAATGATAAATATCTGGCTAAATCTATAGATATGATCTTCAAACTCAGCTAAAGCCATTTAAAAAGCCGTTTTTCTAAAGCCAGCGGTCCAATTCTTAATAGTAGTTTTTCGCCAGGTAGTGATTATCTGCCACTATGTTTTACTTTCACCCATTCCTAACAATCTTAATATATAAAAATCAATTGATTAATAAAATCAATTTCACAGAATAACAGAAGAGTATGTATGAATGTGAGTGAAGCAAAGAGTGTGTGCCAGGACTGAGTTGTTTGGCGGTCCGTCATCCCTGCCTACCCCTACGGGGAAACGGCGTGATGGTTAGTTAGTTATAAAAATCAATGTTTCTTTGTTTGTACCTTATGCGCTCCTAAACCATTCATCCGATTGCGATGAAACTTTGTTGATTTGATGTGCGCTTGCTCGCGATTGATTCTATATATATTAGTGAGCTCTGGCGTTATGAAATTATTTCCTATACTATATCCAATTGCGATGAAACTTTGGTGAGTTGTTGTATGCACAACTCACCAAAGTTTGAGTACTTCGCGAGGGTCAGCGAAGGTTTTTAAATACACTGGTGAGCTCTGTCGTTATGAAATACGTAGAAGAATTTTGCAATAAGTGGCGCGCAAGTGTTTGAAAAATTGATGTATTTCATGTAGTTTAGCGATGGTAAGCGGGAGGGGAGGTGAATCTGCGAAGAGCAGAGGGGAATGAAGAGGGGGATTAGAGGGAGGGGGGTCGAGGAGGGGGAAGACGTGGAACGTGGAAGGTATATGTGAGGGGTGGGGACGCGGAGGGGGGAGGGAGTCAGTTACAATATCTCTATTTAAGTGACATTGCAACGCAGCGGAACTCGCTAGTATAATGTATAAAACTTAATTAATAGATTAAATATAATACATTATAATATGAGCCGTCGTATCGCAAATTTTATGAGTATGGATTAGATCATTTATATAATATTATTAATAATTCGTCTTTGTGTCTACAGTATTATAATATTTATATTTTATTAAACGTATTATCAGCAACAATAATACCTACGGCAAGTAATTAATTGACTCTCAATAATGGAAGTAGGGCTTCACTTTTTTGTACTTGCTTTCGTATTTTAGCTTTCGGTTTTTATCAGATCCTTTTTTGTATTTTAGGTTTCGGTTTTTATCAGACCCTGAGGAAAATAATTTCCCTCAAGGCATATCCCATCTTTGAAGATTTATTTTATTATGTTCTATGTTAAAACTGCACAAGAGTCCCAACTGCTCCCAACCGCCTTGAGCCAGTGAAACTATGTTGCACCCAATTGGGGTATGTTGCGTAGCTGAAAGTGGGGATAAGAAGGAGGTGGGAAAGAGGAAGGTGGGGAATTATCTGACTATTCAGATCTGGTCACAAAACACGGCTAAAGCCATTTCAAGCAACGTTTAAATTCTGAATAGTGATCTTACACCAGGAGATACTGAGAGTATCTTCCACTCTGGAACGTGCCGCAAATATACCTTCTATCATTCTTAATTTAATTAATTAATAAATTTAATAAGCCGGGATTTAAACCCGCTACCTCCGGATCTGTAGTAGAGAGCCTTGCCCCTATTTTTGAGGAGAGAAAGGAGTGAACAAGGGTCTTGAAGAGTCCAACGTTGTAAAGAAACACAGAGGTCGTTCACAAACAAATGCTTTCAACGAATTGAATCATGAAAAAGGTACGACAGCATCCTGCTTAGTAAAAAACGTTGTAATTCAAACACGCTGTAAGTGAACTTTATACAAAATCAACGCTAACATTTTATTCTAACGCTGTGAGGTTTTTTTAAATAAAAATCCTTGAATTACATCGCACCAAGTATTCGAAGCCACTTTAGTAGTATTTTTACAGTTCAGGCTTTCTGCGGAAAATTAAAAACGCACAATGAATTAATGTGAAATCAAATGCTTATTTAAAATATTTTTTATCAAATGGTCAAAAATTGGTCAAAATTTTATAAGAAAAAAAAATTGAGTGCAGTTCTCCCACAAAAAACTTCTCCCACACAATCTCAACCAATAGAAGCCTTGAAAAGTGAACTCATAATCAAAGCGGCCAATGGGTGCTAGGTTCGTAGGTGAGGTTTCATTCTATCTCATTCTCTTGCGGGCTAAATCCTATTGATGTATGTGTTTATCTCTTTTTAGTGTCGTTTCCGTTTCATCCAGGAGTAACTACATTTAGCCTGCTAGAGAATGAAACCTTATACACGTACAGTACCTACGAAGCGTCGCGCTCTGTCAAGCTGCGCGCATTGGCCGCTTTGATTATGAGCTCACTTTTCAAGGCTCCTATTGGTTGAGATTGTGTGTAAGTTATTGTGAGGGTTTCACTTCTACCACGTGTGAACTGCACTCGATTTTTTTAAATTAACCTCACACAGAAAAAGTGTTCCGCCTTGAGGTAAATAATTTCCATCGGGGCCTTTGACATATTTGGGGATGCTGTGTGGAGGGTCTTTTTAAGGAAAGAAAGGAGAGAATGTTCTGGGAAAGAAAAGGGAGTGAGTAAGAATCTGGGGGTTCAATGTGTCCTGGCATGGCGGACGCATGAATCCATCCCCCCAATGGTACAAGGCGATGGATCGAGAGAGTCCGCCTGAAGAGGTAAAATGTTTCCATCAATCAGTCTCTCCTGTACCTAACGTAAAAAAAATCGAGTTCAGTTCACACACGGTGGAAGTGAAACTTATCAACCAAAAGAAGCTTTGAAAAGTTAGCTCATAATCAAAGCGGCCAGTGGGGCCAGCTTTCTCTCGCAGGCTCAATCCTGTCTATGTACGTATTTGTCTCTTTTTAGTGTCGTTTCCGTTTCATCCGAGTTTCAAATCACAACGGCGCTAAAGAAGTTTCAAGTTTCATTTCGTTCATAAATTACTCAAACAAGATTGTAAAGTAAAATTTTATATAGTGAGTAGTTTCATTATTATTTGCTTAAAGCCAAATTATAAACGATGGACGATATAATGATATTATAATTAATTATTAATTAATTATAATTAATTCACTATTTTCAACTCTAGATCAAAGATTGTAAACGGAAGAGATATAAATCCGTAAATAAAACACAGACCTGTTTGATCAACAGTGAAAACCAAAATCTTAGGCAAAGAGTAAAAATCTATAAATTTCTACAGTTTTTTAACGATAATCTCTATAAAGTAAATCTATTGATGATTTTACTGCCGTCGTAACTAAAAACATGGTAATTACCAAACAAATGAGCTGAGTGTGGGAAGTTATTAAGTATCGAATATTTTAATGTTTTTTGCATTAAAAAAAGATAATAGGTACTGTTTTTAATGTTATCGCATTTTATCCGCTCTTGGTAAGTAAAAACACAGTATTCCTGTTTATGTAAGTTTATTCTTACGTGTTTCCATCTACTCCTTGAAATGACTTTCGGTTACTAGATCTGAATAGGCAGGTACTTCCCAAATTTCTCTTTCCATCTCTTTCCCCGCCCCATTCCTTTGGCCTCACAACATACCCAGTCAGGGATGCTATAATCTTACTGGCTCAGAGTCTTTGCAACTCTTCTACCTTACTCAAATGCACAAAAACGTTCATAATTGATAAGTAAAAACAGAAAATTGCATATTTTCAGCAGATATTATAATTTTTTTTAGGATAAAATAGAACGGTGACCCGATAGTTTATCCGCAGACAGCTGCCCTCCGATATTATATTTATTATAAAATTATTATTTTTTGTGCATTATTTAATAATATCAAAAGTGAAATTGACTTCAAAAATACCCTTATTAATAAGTTGGAAGGAATATCAAACGAATTTATACACAGTGTCGATTTTTTGTACTTGTGCGCTGGTATACACGGTATATAGAGAAGCAGATTTTTCCTTGATATATTTGAATGAAAATATATTTTATGCTTTTGTTATTCGGCGGTACATCCTATCTGCACGTCTCTTTGGGGTCAATTAGTTATATTTTGCATAATTAGGTATACCGTATTTTCCCAAAACCGACTTCACATTGTATATTAGTAAGCTGGGGGGGAGGGTTGTTGTCGGCGGATCAACTGTCATGAAATCTAGATCAACTGTCACAAGTGTTTTGACGAAAAATCAGTACATTCGGCCAATTATAAATATGCTTAAAGGTTAAACAAAACTGATCCTTGATTCTGGAGAATGACTCCCAATGAGTTACTGTGTATTTATTTACTGCAGCAGAGTACTCGTGTAAACTTATGGATCAATTTATATAAGACAAGCAATAAAGCACAGAAGTTATTGATCAACAGTGACAACAACCAATATTTTAACGCAGTAGAAATCTGTAAGAAAGTGTTAACTTTTAAATGATATTTTCACGATATAAGTCGGAGTGTTGAAACCTGAAACCATCATCCTTATCTCTGAGTGATAAGTGGCACGTAAGGCGGTGTGTGGAAATGTTTGTCTCGAAAGCTCTGTAATAAAGCTCGGGCATGATTGATCATGATCATGAGTGACAACAACAGTCAAGTCTCGTTAGGTCAAAGGAACACATAATAATTACCATCACTCCGGCTTAATGAAATAATACAACGGTATTCCAGACTTCTAGTTCCATGTCTGCGTCACGCCAGTTGCGGTGTGTTGTGTGATTTTGTGAGACTTGCTGATGTGTAGATAGGAATGGGTGTGGAGTCTGGAGAACACCCACCTGCTTACTTTAGCTACGTGGAGTGATCAACTAAACGCGATGGAAATCGGTTTTCTAACGTTATGAAGTGTTGTCTGGGAAAATCTCAACCCGACTGCTTAGATTCAATCAACTGACTTGTAAACGATCGTTTCTTTCCAAAAATACACACTGAAAGTAAATATTTTGAAATATGTACTTATTTTATAATGTAAACTCCCCATACACTAATGAAGTGAGCACTAAATATATATTATTTTCGTGTCGAAATGTTATAAATATCACTACAACTCGTCGTTACATTGTTGGGTAGGGAAGGTACCAAGTTATACAGCATAAACCCGGGTTGATATTGCCCCAGGGAAAGGGAACGCCATTTTATTCATATTTATGGAGGTTATTTTATCATTTAATGCAAATGGCGAAGAGCAAATAAGGTTTTCACTTTTCACCATTCGACAATACTCGGTGTTTCTTTACTGTTGGTCCGCGAGTGAATATCATATTACCTGGAAATTTGTAAGTGTAATTTTGAGTCTTTTACCGTTGAAGACCTGGGTACCTAGCATGGTCGATCGATATAACCCTATAACCCCGTATATAATACAAATCCATAATCTATGGCCAGTTAGCAATATTTGCGATCACGGTTAACAATTGGTAAGAGAAATTCCAACCAACGTTTGACAAATTTTAGCCCGGATTCCATAGTATCAGATAAGTTTCGGTTAGCTGTCAATATATGCATGTATTCGAATTATGTCGTCCGTTAAGGCCCCGTATCCGATAAGAAGAAGATGGAGAGATATGTAATTACGAATGTTGGAGAGAGCGCGCTAATATTTCAAACGATAAAAGTGAAGCGAAAATTGTGAAAATGTTTAATAAAACACGACTCGTTTAGAATACAGCGTGGGGGTTGTCTAAAACAACGTTCAAAGAAACACTGTGAATTTTTTCATATATATAACTTGTTAAATAATAGAGACAGGCTTGAAAATAAAAATTTTCGGAGCATACTTTGCGATTTTTTTCTACCGAGGGAATTTCATATAATTTGCGTTTCGGTATGGGGATTGTATAGATATTATCTTCAAAAGCTTAAAAACTTTAAATGTTCAGGGGAGGTGTGCAAAAAATCGGTATAAATTCGGATAGCGGCGGCTTAATCAAAATTACTGTCTTATTTAATGAACGTATTAAATTAACGAAGACTTTTGTATTGAAAGAAGTCATATACGCGATCCATAGACTTTATAATTCAACTAAGACGCAACCAAATTATTCCGTTCGAATTTTGATAAACTAAAGTGGCTGAAATAAATATTACTAAAGAAATGATTAACTAATTAACTCCCGTGTAGTGTCAAAAAGTAAATACGAATTGCCAATGCATATTTAGGTTTGTATTCCAAATTCAAATTGCCAAATTATTAATGTATTTACGTGTTTTACTGGCGTTTGACGTGAATTTGAATTTATGGACAGATCCGCCAGTGTTGCCGTATATCGAGTTCTAATTTATTCCCCACCAATATCGGTTCGGCTATCAACAGTGAAACTGTGCTAAGTATATCGATATAAAATCATCGGAAGTTACTCCTAACGATCCGATATTGTAAAGTTATCGATTTCACCACGCTAGAGCCCCGGAAAGGGGGAGGCCTATCGAACATTCAAACAAGCCCCACACAACACGTTTTTTATATCGTTATGGCGGGGCGGTCTGACAAATGGAGGTGATTATTGTTGGCCATTGCTGCTTATAGTGTGTATATTAGTCACGAGCGAACTTGAAAACTTAAATTGGTTTTCTTCCATTCAAATTCATCGGCTTATTTATAGAAGAATCGTCGCTTCGATTAGGTGACACGCCGGTACAGTGGCGGCCGGTGACCTACATTACAGGGGGTGCAATAAAAAATCTTCCTATTAAGCCGCCGCTACCCGAATTTTTATCGATTTCTTGCATATCTCCCTTGAACATTTGAAGTTTGAGCTCTGAAAAAAATATATGTTATTTTTTAAGATAATATCTATGCATTCCTCACGCCGAAACGCAAATTATATAAAATTCCCTCGATAGAAAAAAATCGCAAAGTATGCTTCGAAAATTTTTTTATTTTCTCGTCTGTCTCTATTATTTAACAAGTTATATATATGAAAAAATTCACAGCGTTTTTTTAAATGTTGTTTTAGACAACCCCCGCAAGATTTTTGCTCTATTCTAAACGAGTCGTGTTTTATTAAACATTTTCACAATTTTCGCTTCAATTTCATCGTTTTAAATATCGCGCTCTCTCCAACATTCGTAATTACATATCTCTTCATCTTCTTCTTTTCGAGCGAGGATACGGCGCCTTTATGTAGACAAAATCCAACCTTCCTAGGCATGTGAAAACACATCGATTACACGTTCCATAAAATCTTTAATGGACGATACCAAACATGTAAATAGCATGAATGTGCCGTTAATAAATCAACGTAATAACACTTTACCATTCTTCAGAGTTTGGCATAGAGATTTTAGTATTTTTTGGAATTGTGTTCCTTAAAACTTTTTATGAAAGTACCTAATTATTTTTAACGAAGTTCCCTCAGTAACTGAAGTCATGGGAAAGGTACTAAATATAATATGAGTTAATTTTACACAAGCACTTAAAACCCTTTTCGATGAAATCGAATTAATGTTCGGCCGTTAACGTTTATTTCAGGAAATATTGGAAGCTATTATAAGTTTTACAAATGTCTTCATTCTTACCGAAGGCGAACGAAAACGACACCTAGGGCAACTGGACTAATAAATAATAACTCGTACAAAAATCAGATTGTGCAATTCACACTCGATAGAAGTGAAACCTTCAGAAAACTTAAGTAGACAAGAGGAGACTGTGAAGCACTTTTTTTTCAATGTGAAGAATGATTTTTTTCATTATTTTTGCCGTCTAATTCCAGTGCACCTTTTCCTACACATTTGGTCATCCTATTGGTATTTGTGTTTTCTTCTTCGGAATCGCTAGATGTCACTTTCTTTTGTATTTTCTTTGCCTGCTCATTTTAGAGTGGTTTGAAGATTGGATATTAATTTAACAAAAATAAAAAAATAAAAAAATTTCGGATTTCGTAGGATTCGATCCTTGTTCCGCTAAATGTCTGTAGAGGTTCATCAGGCGCTTTATACCACTACACCAAAAGAGACTTGCGTAGGACTGTGGATTTATCGTATTATATTGGAACCAAGTAACCGTGAATTAAATTATTTTTTATTGCTATCTCACTCTCTCCCAGGCTAAACCCTAAAGATGTATTTTTTGTATATTTTTAGTGTAGCTCGTTTCCGTTTCATCGAGTTTCAAATCACAACGGTGCTAAAGAATTTTTCACTTCAAACACTTAAATAATGGACGAAAACAATAAACCCCTATTACCTATGTATTTACTACTCCATTCGAGTTCGGAGAATGGACCAAGTCCATTGCCGAAATATTTGTATATTGCAGGGGTTGTCAACCTTTTTGAGACTGCGCACACCTTGACTCTTACTACAAAATTCTTGTACCCCGTATACTGTAAAGTTAAATTTAAGATTAAAAAATTCCATTAACCTAATTATAATATATGATACAGTAGAGTACTAGGTTCAAGAATCAGTACATTACTGTACAGTACAGTAATACTGTACCTATGTTTCATTTGCATTTTTTAATACTCTCGTTATCACAAGAATTTAAAAATCAAGTCACACAAATACAGTTAATGCAATATTACACAGAGTGTAACACGACCAACGATTCTACGAGCGAAATTGAACAAATTTTGTTCCACGTCTTTTTATTTCGACGAAAAAAAATCATACTCTCCATAAACTCCAAACTCACAAGGTGTATTGAGGGGATGAATTTTTTTAACCTCAAAAAATTTTGTAGAAAAAAATTTCTCATACTTCAGTAAAATATAGTTAAAATATAAACCCGGTTTCCTGTTACACCTTGTATAATCAATCATACAATGTCAACGTACAATCAATGTGACCCTTGAGCTTACAATAAAAGCTTTATAATAAAATTTCACACAGAGCTGAGTTTTAAGATGAAGCTATACTTGAAATCCTATTTAGATATCATTTAGATTAATCTTTACGACGAATCGGTTTACAGTATGAATATCAAAAAATAAGCAACGGATAAATTGAAGCTTTTACTAGCTTTTCTATGTATTGGAATTACAAAAAAATATTATTTACGTAACAAAAAATATAAGCGTAAACCACTAAAAAAAATGTTTTGTATGAGTTAACTATGAAGTAATATGAGAAATTATTTTTAAAAATTACCCTTTTATGGCTATGACTGTTTTTGAGGTTTTGTATGTTGTAACTTTTTTTTCATTCTTATAAAATTATGCAAATAATAAATAAAAACTTATTTTTGCTTACTTGCCTCGTGCAAATAAGACGCTCGATTTTTTAAGAATCGAAATATTTCTAACGTTTATATTCCTCATTAAACTACTAAACTACATTCGTGCCACGACTTTGCCTACCCCCAATTTTTGTTTCGCGTACCTCAAGGTGTACGCGTACCACTGATTGAAAACTGTTGGTATAGTTTTCGTTTAGCCTGTTTTTTTATGTCTCTCTATTGCCATAAAAATACTAAAGTCGGTTGTGCGGATGTTAAAACGAGCGCCCTCAAGTTATAATAATATATGTCGTGTGTGTGTTTTTGAGTGTGAGCATACTAAAAACAGATTCAGGTAGTTATGACCCTATGCGGGCAGCAAAAATTATTTTTTCTGAAAAAAGTCATTATAACATTTTCAGGTGCATAATTGTCCCACAGCACGGGCGCTTCCCTGGTAGGTAGAAACTAGTAACTATTCAGGAATGGTCTCTATTCAATCTTTTGTGTATCTCCTGAGTATTCTTCAGACCTGTCTGAGACGACCCAATTGACGTTCAGTATTACCTTTCCGGGGTAAATCTAGTTTCGTAAATAAATTTTTTATTTTAAGCCATATTTCTGAATTTTTTATTTTAAGCCATATTTCTGAAGAAATTGCGACACGTATCGTCAGACTCAATATTGCGTATGCTATTCCAGAAGTCCCGCTGTCCCAGTTACAAGTATTTACCACAGTTCTCAAGGTTTCATTGCCTTGTAATTAGTCCCATTGTCTCAGTTATTGATTTTTCTCCGAGTTTTATTACGTATGGTGGTAATTGTTTATTTAGCCATCGTTTCGGAAGAGTGTGCAGTTTCTACTGTTAGGCTATATTTTTTTATAAATAGCAGAATAATAATCATCAAAGAACAATATAATACTAATAAATCAAGAAACAGAACAAGACACAGAAAATAAAAAAAATAATCGAACACACTATCCCCATCTTATCAGAACAATGCCTTCTATTTTTGTCGATCTCGTATTTCAAATTCAGAGTTATCTTCAACAATTTTTTCCCACATTTTGGCGGATCATCTTTTTGAATGATCACAACAATGTGAAGAATTTATTTGTAATAGTTGTAATATTACTTAATTGTCATTGATTTAAATGTGTGCGCGCATTATGTGAATTCGATCTCCGACCTTTGGCCAAATGTTCTCATGTTTGGTCTTCGCTTCGAACATCGCATAATGGAATATTATGGTTTGTATTTTGATGAAGCAAAATCTTTCAATCGGAGCTTTGTCGTCATGAAACTTGTTTCTTTTCTATGGAATTTCTAGATCAACGTAACTATTTTCAGCTTATAAGGGCAGTCTCCATTTGAATTATACGATTGACTATAAAAAAAAATAATAGACAAGACACTGCATTGTCTGTTCCCTCATTAGTAAAAATGCACACCAAGATTGCTACCCCCTCCCCCCTCCCCCCTCTTCCCTTAAATCTTTTTCTTTTCAAGAACTTCCTCTCTTTCGCTTAAAAAGACCATTCCCAAAGATAGAACAGGCCCTGAGAGAAATTGTTGTGCCTCGGCCGCCTTAGACTTACTCCTGATATATTCGTTTATCTTACGATTACCTAACGAGAAGAAGGTGAAGACTGAAGAGATTGTAAGATCAGATATTTAGATTGTGCAAGGAGACCAAGTCTTCTAGATGAAATTGAATTTTATCCACCCAGATTCTCATCTCCATTATGTCAGTCCATGAAACTCACCCAGAAAATGGGTCATTATTGTTTTATATGAGCTTTATTGCCTTCTGGTTTCTAGCCTTGAACGTAGACCTCCCTCAATTTTCAGTAATTTCTCTACTACTAACACTATTGCTAATGGGTATGTCTATTGTCCGGGCGTTATGTGTATCTATGGCCATTTCAACCAATTTTATTGAAGCCAGCCTTCGTGGAGTCATCACAGTCCAATTACTTTGATTTTTTTGACTGACAACTACCATTTTCCCATCCCCTACCAATATTCAATTAGTGTATACTTAAATAGACTTGAAAACTAACACGAGATTGTAATTATTAATTTCGTAATTCAACTATTATGTTTGATTTTCATAAATCAAAAAATATAAATAAGATATAATATGTGTTTTCTATATTTAGTAACTTTCCACATCTTATGTAACGACAAATACTCGGATTGGATGATTTTTTTTGTATTTGGGAACTAAGTTCACGAGAGACTGAAAGGCTGGTAAGAATACTGAAAGATGGGTGATTTCAGGGAACTAGCAGAGAATGAGGTCTTCGGTGGTCGCTAACATAATAATCGCTAATTTAAATAATCAAAAGTGTAAATATTCGCAAACTAGGCTAACATTTTGTAGTGGAGCGCTGTCACCAACCCTGATTCGTTTGGTTTGGTTTTCTGATGGTGTTTGGCATTCTTTGACAGTTGATCCGCTGACAATTTTCCTTCCTGCGTCATTTTATACATTGTGCAGTCAGTTTAGGGAAAGTACGGTAAACCTAATTACACAAAATTTAACTAAATGACCCCGAAGGAATGTGCAGAGACTGCAGAGATATCTATACCAACTTATTATTAAGAGGGTTGTTCTTCTTTTAAACCTACATAACTTTTACCACCTGTCACATTTTGTTTTTACTATAAATGAATTCTCTCTGGATCTCAGAGGAAATTGTAGCAAGGGGGGAAGGAGGCCTAAAATGCCTATTGGGGGTGACAAACATGAGCTGCGTGTATACCTATTTCGAATGACAACCCACGTGACAGAATTAAGTCCGACATAAAAGTTGTAGGAGACAAGTTTTTGAGATTTTTAAAAATATTTTATTAAACATCATTAAAAATAATAATCGCTGTTACTTGATAGGTTATACCTTTTGGAGTTTAAAAATAGATTTATATTTTATGTCGTCATATTATTTTTTTGTAACATTATAGAATATACGCATGTATTTTTTTAAACGCCCACAAACGTTATGTCTTTAGTACAGTAGATTTTAAAGTAATTATACAATAATAATATTGGTTATTCTGTTGAATTTTTCTCCACTAACTGTGGAGACAACTTTATGTAGGTTAAAAAAAAGAACGACCCAAGGGTATTTTTGAAGTCGATTTTACGTTTGAAATCGGTGAATAATTCACAAAAAAATATAATGTATAGTAATATCATTTCGGGGGGCAACTGTCGGCTGATCAACTGTCGGGTTACCGGAAGTAAGATATGCCTTCTTGGGAGAGGGCAGATGATAGTGTACTGAATACATATATTCGATGGCTTAGTTTTATACTGTATCTCCATAACTCGTAATATTGAGAAAATTGAAAAAGTTTGCAAACTTTAAAAAAATAGATTTTAATTCCATATTACACACAATATCTATATCTGAAAACACAATATTGGGCATGAACTGTCGTTTAACATAAAGATAAATTAAATTCTTAATGATTGCAAAAATGTGATCGTAAGAATATTGCCTGGCAGATTTGTAATATATATTTCAATACATTTATTTCTTTGGGACGGTTAGGTTTAGGAGATGCAATATTAGAACCTAAAATAACACGGGCCATTTTTAATGCATTTAGGAAATGAACTAATTTTCAACCAAAATTCGAAATATAATATTTTATCTCTAAGCCCGTACCGTATTACAATAATTGTCGATACCTAGATATAAAGCAAGACTAGTGTAAGCGGAACGAATGAGATTAAGAAAGAGGCGAATGGATTGTCTGGGCACGTAGAGCGGATGAATGATAGGAGTGTAAGAAGAATATTTGACGCGAAAGTCAAGAGAAGGATAAATTGTGGACCCCCTAAAAAGATATGGCTCGACTGATTCCAGTTCTTGAGTCAGTCAAATAAAGATTAAGAAAAACAGAAGTGCATGTAGATTAAATGTGAGACGTAGTGTGAATGTGATAGAAGCAAGAAGCTTATGCCAAGACAAAAACAGGGTACTGTGGCAGTTCATCCACACTTTCTACCTGAAACGTCCTGATGGTTAGTAAATTCAGTACTGCACAAATTTCGGGTCTCATAGTGATCATAATTTAAAGAATTAATAAGTACTGCATATTACGATTCATTATTCAAAAAGTTCGTAAGCATTGCTTGCTCCCAACTCGGAAATTCAAAATGTGTGGTGATGATCCTTTTGAATTTCCGAGATCGAAAGCAAGATAAAATTAACTAAAGCATAAACAAACTGCTGCTCTTAATTTAAGTTTTTCTGTAAGCTTAATTTAGGTTTTTCTTTTAGCAATTAAACCTATCGCGTCATTGTAACTTCTGATTTGATATTGTTTCCCCAATAAATAATATTGAACTTGGTCGTGCTACTCGACATGGCGTTATCTTGGTTTTGCAAATAGAGCATGGACTGGGTGTTGTTTTTTTGTTATTCCAACTACACACACACTTATCAGTTTCCGGGTGGGTGGAAAGTTTTCTAATTAATTACGCACTACATAATTTGGAGAGAAGTTCGAAACTTCGTTCGTAAAATTCGAACGAATCACTTGAGTACATATATTAAAAGGTCATTTCGCCGTACTTAGGTCACTAGCAAATAAATTAGTCAAATAATGATAAATTATATATCTGAGAATAAAATAATATTTTTTAATAATGCTTTGTGTTTCATTGCACCATTACAGACAGCTCGATCTGGAATTCGATTTTGAGTGACCTAGTAAATAAAATGAAACAAATATTTTTCAAGAATTTGGACAGCTTAAATTATTGGTGAATCTACTCGTGTACACGCCATGGTACACGTGTTCCGGCCTGGCCGCACGGGCGCCTCGAATATTGTCACACTCCACACTTCTCCTTTCAACTGTACACTCAACTCTCTATAACTCAATCTACACTCCACTCTATCCAGTTTCCACTATACTCTACTCTCCGCACTCCACTCCGTACTCCGTGCACTCTTCACTCCACTCTCAGCATCTCATATTCTAAATGCACCACACCATAATTTAAACTCACAGTCCACTGATTGAATGTGAACGAGGCAAGGAGTGTATGCCAAGACCAAGTTGTTTGGCGGTCCATCCTCTCTGACTACCCCTGCGGGGAAACGGCGTGATTGTTAATTAGTTAGTTCAGTCCACTCTCCGCACTTAACACAGCAAAATTTAAATTCACTCTACACTGCATAATCTGAATTCTGCCCTCCACTCTTCACTAGCCACACTCCACTATGCATGATCTGCACACCACTCCCCCACTCTTCACCCGCTACACTCCTCAAATTCTACACTCTGCACTTCACACTCCACACTTAACTCTTCTCACTCCACTCACTTTACACTCTGGCTCCGGGCTCCGGGCTCCGGACACTGGCAGCCGCAACAATTAGTATTTGCCGAACCCTCAAATAGAATTAAATCATTAACCAAACGATAGCGGCAATATAGGAAATCGGCTTGTTGGTAGTAATGCTATTTACTTATGATCCATTAAATAATTACCTACCGATTTAAAAATAAATATTTTAGTAGCGAGCGTGATTTCTTTTGTCAAAATGTACGTTAACATTTGTTTCACACAAAAAAATAACTAAGCTGTAATATTGAAAGGTGGCATTTTACAGGTAACCGAAATATTTTAACAAATTATTATGTTTGTCGTTTTACCGAAAATTGTTTTCATCCTTAGGGATTTACAATAATTTGGGGCTCGAATATTTGTCACAAAAATTAATTTTTAAATTTTCAAAAATTGAAAGAGATGTCTTACCTTAGACAGGAAATAAGCATCCCAAGAGCGGGCGGCGGTGTGACTGACGAGCTGACGAGTGACTGGTGAGTGGTGTGGCGTGTGAGCCGCTACACGCTGGCCCGCGGGGAGGCGGCGACGAACTGGGCTGCAGGCTGCTGGGGCCGACTGTGCCGTACGTCCGCTCGGGCCATCCCGGAACTTCTTGTGCATATGATTGACAGTTCGATCGTTCAGTGCTCGAGCAGCTGTGCTATTTCGGGGCGAAGGGTACCGCGTGCGACCGCCTTGACGACCCGTTGCCGACCCCTTCTGCGCGCGGCCTGAGCCTTGCGCTAGAGCGGGACGACGCTCGCCCCTCGACTCCCACTCTACGCAAGCGCATGGGGTGGTAATATTATTGAACGGTTTTTTTATTAAGTTCGGCCACTAAAAAAATTATAAGCAGCGGCCATAATCTTAGACAATATTTCCGAAACTGTACCTGAGTTACACACAACTGAAGGCAAAGTAGGATTTGAGCTAATTTTGGGAATGTTCGAAGCTTCCGGGAATGGACCGCGCCGAAACCGGGGTGGGAAGTGTCTCTGTGGCTGGGGGGAGGTTCTCTCGCGCGAACACTACTGCGCGCTGTACCCAAAATTGGCACGACTTTTAAATGTTTTCAAATGTCTTATCGCCGAAGATCATTTTATTTTGTTTATAATAGGCTAAGCGTTATTTCTGTAAATACATACCAACGTTTGCGCGGCCCTTTTCGGCCCGTTTCATACAAAACTTAAATTTGGATTTGATATCAAAATACCCACCAAACTGAAAAATCATTTTTGTAATCAAAAGATAAAATATCAAATATCTAGTACGGATATGAGATATGAGCTACTTTATTTATTTTTGTTTTAAATTATAAGATATAGGTCATTAAAATGTTTGTTTCACGATTTTAGAGGCAACTTGGGCAATTATTTGTGAGTAAATGAAAAACATTAAAAAAATATTTATCATAGAAATATATAAAATTTCTATGATATGAAACTACTGTTATTCTATATGATTTGAAACTCGATGAAACGAGCGACATTAAAAAGAGTCAAACACATACATCTATAGGATTTAGCCTGCTGAAGAATGATATGGCAATAAAATATTTATTTCTTGCACGGGCACTCAGTTCCAATATAATGCGATAAATCCACGATCCCACGTAGGCCTACTTTCCAGTGGTATAAAGCGCCTGACGAACTTAGCGGCCAGGATCAGAGGACCAAGGATCGAATCCTAGTAAATCCAAATAAAAGTAAACATTTTTTATTTTTTTAAATCAATCTTCAAACCACTCCAAAATGAACAGGCAAAGAAAATACACAAGAAAGCAACACCTAGTGACTCCGAAGAAGAAAACACAAATACTAATAATATGACCAAATGTATAATAAAAGGTGCACTGGAAATAGACAACAAAATAATGGAAAAAATCATCCTTCACATTGATTGAAAAATACTTGATAGTCTCCCCACTCTTGTCTGCTTTAGTTTTCTGAAGGTTCTTCCGCGTGTAAATTGCACACTCTCACTCACACTCACAGAACTAAACTTAAAACCCACCTTTGTAGACAGTCATACCCTTAAATTCAAAAACCTTTCACCTTAACCTTCAATGCCCGCGACATTGTAAAAATAACTCATTTGTAAAAAAAAAAAAAAAACTCAGTTGTAAGCGTTATGTAAGGGTAATTTCATGAAGACTCCTAAATTCTCCAGTCTCTCAAAATAAATACAACTCTACTTTTGCCACTAATCTTTTAATGTAAATTCATGCAATGCCCAGTGTTTTAAATATAATGCCCTCCGCGTGCAAAACCGTATCTTCTGCAACTATCTTAACGTATCTATTAACTTTCTAATTTCTCGGAAGTGACCTGCCAGGTAAGTATGTTTCTATATCTGTTTGTAAATAGTTAAATTAGATAGAACCTAGGAATTAATAATAAGCTGTTCGGCGCCCTTGAGGTGATTTTTCACAAAAACGGCGCTCTACAAATTATCCAATTATTATTATTATTATTATTCTGATTTTTTGTGTTTCTCGATTGACCTACTTTTTCTATTATGATGTAGGTACTAACTCATATAAAACGTTGAAATTTCGCACAACGCGATGATATTGGATGTATTGTACAGGCTATCAGCAGAATAAGTAGATACGTATAAGCAAAGTGTTAATTATGAATGGTGATGTTTCACCGGGGCGATACTGAAAGCATACACCATTAAAATTAACAACTATTATTAAATTAATAAGGTGCGTGACCTACAACGTCACAATTACTTGATAATTCTTCAAACCACCTTAAATATAGATAATTAATATCATAACTGAATAATGAATCAACCGAATTGAGTACGTATAAATACAAATTAAAAAATGGGTTCGAATATAAATTAAAAATGACGTAGAGAGGTAAAATAATTGAAAACTTGTTTCAACACGTGGAGTGGATCAACGGAAACAGGGGTGTAAGGAAACTATATGAAGCGAAATTAAATGGGAGAAATAAATACATGTGTGCAGTTCACACGCAGTAGAAGTGAAACCTTCAGAAAACTAAAGTAGACAAGATTGGGGCGACTACGAAGCACCCCACAAAGAGGTGACTCTATCTCACTCTCTCGCAAGCTAAATCCTATAGATGTATATGTTTGTCTCTTTTTAGTGTCACTTATTCGTTTCTTCGAGTTTCAAATCACAATGGTGCTAAAGAAGTTTTCACTTCAAAAGCTAAGGACACTCAATGAAGGCATGGCAGGAAGGCAGGCAGGCACAATCCTGTGAATCAAATGCATACATGACATGCAAATCCTAAAATACTAGTTCGATACAAACCTGCTCTCAATAAATGCAAAAAAAAAACAGATTATGCATTTCATACGCGGTAGAAGTGAAGCCTTCAGAAAGCTAAAAGGGATAAGAGTGAGGAGGCTACGAAGAACTGCGTAAAGAGGAAACCGATTATACTATCTCATTCTCTCGCAGGCTAAATTCGACAGATGTATGTGATTGTCTCTTTTTAGTGTCGCTCATTTACGTTGTATCGAATTTCAAATCACAACGGTGCAAAAGAAGTTTTCACTTCAAAACAGAATAAGCAATTCACACGCGGTAGAAGTAAAACCTTCAGAAAACTAAAATGGACAAGAGTGGGGAGGCTACAAAGCACCGCACAAAGAGGATACCGATTAGTCTCTCGCAGGCTAAATCCTAGATAGATGTAGGTATGTGTTTGTCTAAAGGCTAAATCCTAGATAGATGTAGATATGTGTTTGTCTCTTGTTAGTGTCTCTATTTTTCGTTTCTTCGAGTTTTAAATCACAACGCTGCTAAAGAAGTTTTCACTTTAAAAACTATTATGTTCTCTTCTCAATGAGTATACAAACAAGTAGTTATATCGTTGAAGCATTTTAAATAAAATATATTTAGGTACAATCTCCCTGCAGTACTCTGCACTCTGCACACCCCTTCGGAACACCAAGGTACCTATATTTTGTGTAAGTAGGTAATATACCGTATACAATATGTTCCCTAAATCGACTGCATATTGAATATAAGTATACCGGAGGAGCCAACTGTCGTGGGATCAACTGTCAAGGAACCGTTTGCTACTAAGCTTAGTTTAGTTTTAAAATTATTCAACTTAAGTTTTAAGGCAAACCTGTTTGCTGTTTGTCCTCAAAACACCATCGCCATTAGTCATTAACAACGTGGTGATATTATTATAATGATTATCTTTATTGCTAGCAAACTTGACATTATTTGATGATGGCAACTTAAATTACACATTCTAATCGCTTCTTAGTCACTTACTTATAAATAAGTCAAACCAAACAATTACTTTTATGGTTTACTGGCAGAGAGACAGAATAGGTATCTACCGGGCCAATAGGTCTCTGCTCTTTCAAAATTCTTAATTATTATGGGTTGTTGTTGAAAATAGAAACCTATTTTTTGGTAAAATAATGATGTTTTCACAAACTGGATCGATACCTACTTAGAAATTAAAAAAAAAAACAATATTCAATGTTTCTGGCTTGCTTTCACCCTTCAAGGGTATTCTTGCGCCTAAACCAGGCATGCCCAACCCGCGGCCCAATTGAAGATTTTTGCGGCCCTGAATAAAGTTTTCAGCTCTCTATATTTTGGATTTTGGTAGGTGTTCATTCAAAAAAAGTTAAAATCGTTCTCGTAAATTTTTCACATTTATATTATACTAGCAAGTTCCTGGCATGCGTTGCTTTGCCACTTAAAAAAGAAATGGTTCTACTTTCGTGTCCTTTCCCATTCCTCCAGTTCCCCTTCCGCCTACCTTTCTTCCCCTCTCGCGTTCCCACTCCGCCTTCCCTCTCCCCACTCTCCCGCAAACCTCCCTCCCGGGTTCCACTCCCCCCTTCCCTTTCCGCATTCCATACATTCAGTCCCGGTACATTTAGTTTTCATACAGCTCGCGGGCCACCTTATACAATTTTTTTATACACTTTCATAATGCTAGAGCTCACCAGTATAATATAGAAACCTTCGCGGGTGTGCTCACAACATCTCACCAAAGTTTCCTCAAAGTTTTTTTATGACGCCAGAGCTCGCTATTATAAATATATAGAAACCATCGCGGGCAAGCACACATCAAATCCCCAAAGTTTCATCACAATCGGATGCATGGTTAGTGTTTCAGCTAGGATTATGATAATCTACAGCAAATAATTTCTATGCACTTATTATGACAATTATTTACTCACATGAATAAACTGGGAATAAAGGAAGGTGTGCTCCCTCTCCGCATTTCACTAATAGTTGTTTTTTTTTTATAGTTTTCACTTCGGATTGTTTTCATCAAAATGCGACGCGTTTTATTTAATGCGATTGGTATAATTCACGAGGAGCTTGTCCCGTTATTTGCGAAATAATAACAAAAATCATGCGATAAATGCACTGCGGCGTGTACACTCGAACTCTTTAATGCGGAATCACTCGCAGGCGGCAACGGGAGAGCGGGGTGAACAATAATCGCCATGGAACAACAATATTCTCGTTCCAAAATAACACAGAAATATTAGCCGAGCGCAGCCAAATCATAATTGGCGCTAACATACCCCCGCCCTTGACAGAATGGTCAAAAAAAACCAACAATGCGAATAGCAACGGAAGGAACAAAGAAAGTAAAAATAGTAAATAATAATAATAAAAATAAAAATAGATGCGTTAAGAACATTTACGTCATCGGGGTTCATTGCTCATTACGTTAATGCGTATCACTATTGCAAGTATTATGAACAGAAAATAATAAATTAAAATCGATAAGAACGATAGCAGTAATAGGTAGTTGTATTTTTAACACTTCCGTACCGGACCAGGGGAACGCACTTACACTAACGAGAGTTTTACGCTGTATCTAAGTTGTTTTTTAAACCACATACTCAATAATTTGGGTAATCCTAGAAAAAATATTTGGTTATCGATCTGCATTAAAAAAATTAATATCGCATTACTACTTTTCTTAAAATTAAATAGTTCATAACAAATTCCGGCTAATAATCTGTGCCACCCGCCCCCCTTCCCCTCTGTTCGGGCGTACCCCGTTCCTATCTGCTGAATGTATCGGGATAATTCTAAGCGATAGCAAGTAATTTCTAAGTTGTTAGTGGAAAGGACTAGATCGCGTTCGTTTACACTGCGCATCTCGTCTGCTTTTTTTACAATGCTATAATGTTCGCTTGCCGGTCAAAGATCATTCGGTCTGAGTCGTTTCCGGTGAACGCCAATCGCCAGTCGAGATTCGGAAACAAGGTGTTATGCTGGCTATCGGCCCGCCTTCTCTGTTTTCTATGGAAAAATACACGCTATGGTCTAAATTCATTAGAATATTAATTATGACTTTATTTATCAAACGATTTTTAAAATAACTACTGAAATACGATGAATATACTTCCCTCTAATTATTATCATAACAAATTACAAAAAAATATGTCATTAACACCCTTTAATAAGCAAAACAAATTGGGGTCCCCGAGTGACCCCCCTTCGGGTCATGTGTGATTTTTTTCGTTCCGGGACGAAAAGGTTAATTAAACTTAACTAAATAATCATTAAGTACTATAAGAATAAACTTAAGTTGCAGGAAAAATGATATTAAAAATGCGTGTGTAAACTCAGTTTACGAAAAACCTTGTTTTAGTTGCGAGCTGCATTACTTTGACTGAGAAGCTATTATGAGTTACATTTTTTTTTTTTTTTGAGAGTAGGTGCGTTTCCTACTAGTACGTACCCTAAACTGGTCTCGATTGCACTCGGTAATGACTGAGTGCCCTTTACCTTGCCAGGTAGTAGGATTTGGCCAAAAATATTGGCACCAAGGATTGCATCGACGACCGCTGGGATGTGAAATTTGTCATCGGCGAGTGGCAATTCCCTTATGTAAGACAATGCATTCATATCTATAGAAGATGCCGGAAATTGGGTTGCGATGCGATCCACGACCAAAGGTCGAATGGAGAAAGATGTTTTATTATTATAACGAGACTCAAACTTTAAATTAGTCATTCCTTTAATGCGTTGAGAAATATCCCCAATACCTTTAATGGTTGTACGATTGCGATATGTGAATAAAGGCAAGCCAAGGCGTTTGCAACACTCGGTTGTCATAAAATCATTTTGTGATGCACTATCGACTAAAACGCGTATTTTCTGATAATTATTCCTGGAATCAAGAACACTAATAGATGCAGTACCTAATAATACGTTTTGATTTGGAGAAAAAGCGTTTGCATCGACATTATTGAAAATACTTAATGTTACATTATCTGACTGATTTTCAGGTTTGCGTTCGGGATTTAAATCACGCTCAACATTATGAGAAAAATTGGGTGAAGTGTCATCAAAATGCAATAAAGAGTTATGGTTTTGATTACAATGTCTGCACCGATTTTCCGATTTACATGTGTTGGTAGAGTGTATTGTACTTAGACAATTTCGACAGAGTTTTTGTTTTTTCGATATTTCAAACCTACCTTTAGGAGATGCTTTTAAAAATGTTGGGCATTTATAAATCAATGTGTGGTCCGAAAGGTGACATACAGCGCAGTTAGACTGTTTTATTTTGTTACTCGTTAAACTGAGAAATGCGTGGCTATATTGTTTTTGGTGTAATTTTTTCTTCGGGTGTTCTTGCGATTTCCAATCTGGTAATGTAGAAGTTCTATGTAGTATCTTGGTTTGTTCCCGCAAGAATGTTATGAATTCGTGGTATGTAGGTGTCTCCGATTTTCTGACCGACGATTCGAATGCTACAGCTGTTTCTTTGTCTAGTTTTTGGGTCCCTATATGAAGGAAGAAACATTGTAATAAATTTGGAATTTGTAATTGTTGCAATGCTGAAATCGAGGAATGGAATTGATCTATGAAATCTTCTAAATTAAATGCAGTCGGTACTGTTATTGGTTTTATGTTCAAAATTTTATCAAAATAATAAATCGCGTTCGCCCGGGTATCTTCGTATTTTTCTATTAAGGCATCCCATATAACTTGGTAATTTTCTGCTGTCGTTGGAATTCCAGCACAAATATTTAACGCCCTTCCCGACAAAGTACTTATTAAATACTGAATTTTTTCCGCATCAGAAAGTTCTTTGTTTGCGTGAATAACCTTCTGAAAGGTATCATAAAAAATTCTCCATCCCATTATATCTCCATCAAATGAAGGCAAAGTTAATTTCGGTAACTTCATATTGCGATTCGGTTTATCTAGTTTTGAATGCGTGTCAGCTAACTCAATTGTATTGTCACCTGTTTGTTTTGCAGTCAACTGGATTATAGAATATAAATCGTCAAAGGATTGCTCCATTTGAAAGTTTGGAACAAATTCTGAATTTCTTTGAAGTTTCAAATCATTAATTTTATTTACTAATTCAATAAACTCCTTTCTGGTTTCCAATAGTAACGCTGCATTAGCACAAAATATGTTTTTTGAATTAGATGATTTCAAACCTTTTATACTATCATATATTCTCTGAATCCTTGCAAAATGTGAATTCTGCCTCGCTTCTAATAATTTAATCTCGCGTTCAATTTCGGTGACGGTCGATTCATCCGGCATGTTGACAGTGTGTTTGTTAATTATGATGAAACGAAGAATATTTTTAATTTTCGTAGATGACCCACGTACGAGCTACCTACAATTTCTCTCAAACTACGCACGATAACTTGAGCAATGAAACGCGTGCGTAAATGGTAATGTAAAAATGCGCGCTGGTTCCTTAAATTAAACATCCAGGCTAGATTGGACCAAACTGTTTCAGCTAGGATTATGATAATCTACAGCAAATAATTTCTATGCACTTATTATGACAATTATTTACTCACATGAATAAACTGGGAATAAAGGAAGGTGTGCTCCCTCTCCGCATTTCACTAATAGTTGTTTTTTTTTATAGTTTTCACTTCGGATTGTTTTCATCAAAATGCGACGCGTTTTATTTAATGCGATTGGTATAATTCACGAGGAGCTTGTCCCGTTATTTGCGAAATAATAACAAAAATCATGCCATAAATGCACTGCGGCGTGTACACTCGAACTCTTTAATGCGGAATCACTCGCAGGCGGCAACGGGAGAGCGGGGTGAACAATAATCGCCATGGAACAACAATATTCTCGTTCCAAAATAACACAGAAATATTAGCCGAGCGCAGCCAAATCATAATTGGCGCTAACAGTTAGCAATGCATAATTTCATAATGCCAGAACTCACTATTGTTAACAAAAACCATCGCGGGCATGCACACATCAAATCCCCAAAGTTTCATCACAATCGGATGCATGGTTAGCAATGCATAATTTCATAATGCCAGAACTCACTATTGTATAAACGTACAAACCATTGCGGGCATGCGCACATCAAATCCTCAAAGTTTCATCGCAATCGGATGAATGGTTTAGCATCGCATAACATCTCGCATACATAGACAGAAAGATATTTCCATTTATACTAGCCAGCTCCCGGCATGCGTTACAATGCCACTTAAATAAAGAAATTGTTTCTCTCTGCATCTCCTTTCCCTCTCTGCATCTCTTATCTTATTCTTTTTCTTCATATTTCCGAAGTTTAAATATTAAAAAATATATCCTTAAAAGGATTTTTCGAAATTTGCATTATTTTAAAAGTTACAACCATTTTAATGTCGCGGTTTAGACTGAATCTAACCAAAATCTGAATAGAACAAAATTTTAAACCCGTTTTTCTCCAAACCACTTTTTTCTAGGCGGTTGACACGATATCTCAAGTTCTACTAAACCAATTTACTTGAAATTTGGTATGAGCCTTTTCTACACATTTCTCTATGGCGGGAACTAGAACTATAAAAAATTTCAATTTTTACTATTTTTAAAAAATTTGCAAAGTCAGTCAAAAAAACTGGTACAAAAACGTCTTTTTTATTTCAAACGGCCGCCATTTTGCGAAAAAAAAATTTTTACTTTTCCTTAGTTCGGGCCATAGCCGCATTTGTTTGGATTAAGAATTATTTTATTTTTTTTAGATTACTGGGAGGGTTGCAATCGTGTCAATCAGGGCGCGCCATTTTTTTGAGACCCCCCACTTCAACACCCTGTAACTTTCTGAATTTTTAATTTTTTAGTTCGACTCTTTTTTTAATGGATTTTTTAATGTTTAATAAATATTTCGTAAAATAGAAGTTGGTAAAAATATTATTGTTTTTTTTTGTTGCACCTGAAAAAACACCTACAATTCATGCCTCTAGACTAGAATACCCCCTTAACTTAAATCGGTAAATTTCATAATAATTGTAATATGGATGAGATGTTTAACGAAGGGCAGGAAATGTTGGATTAGGCTTGATAGAAGAGAGTACATTAATTAGTTTGTGTAGACGGAGAAATGTGATCTAAAGTTCTCATACTTCTAGACCACATTAATTTAATCTTGAGAAATTAGTTTTGGTGGCAGGCCGAGCGAATATGTCAATTTTTTGGGTGGTCACGCTACCGTCGATGCCATTCGTGGGCGCGCGATTCTGCTCAATCAATGCGCTTGTGACTGTTCTTTGATCGCCTGTTAAAAATGAAATGTTTTGAAATTTCACAACCAACTGGTTGATAACGTGATAGTTATTGATTCGATCTTGTCCGCGGGCCACCGATTGCCGATCGCTGATCTAGGGAGTCAAGCAAGAGAATTTTAAAAAGGTCAGAGAGAACGGAACAATGTCCAATTCGCACAAAAATGTTAATTTAATTTAAAATCCTATACATACTATATATTCATACTATATATGCATACCTATTCTATGCATAGGTATGTAGGAATTTTGATAATTCGTACATACCCAGCATCTTTGGGCTTGGCGGGGTAGTTTCAATTTGGAAGACGGGTTTTACAGGTCACCCCAAGTGTTCGCCACGTTTGGTGCTAGCAGGGATGCCCGTTTTCTTGGGATTGAGGTTGCCTAGTTCTAGGTCCTAGGCTCTCTCACCTACTGCGTGGCGGGCCAGATCGAAAAAATCGAGTTGAGATAAACCTTTTGACCTCTCCAGCCGGAACATCTCGATCCATCGCCTTGGATCGCAGTTGGAGGGATAGTTTTGTACGTCCGCCACTCCTGGACCCACCGATCCCCAGATTTCTACCCACACCTTTTTCCTTTCTTCAAAAGATCTTCCAAACAGCAACTCCAAAGGTTTTTAAAAATTTAATTTAATAATGTTATTATCAAGTTCTGCAGGCATTTTAGTTTTTTTTTTGTTATAGCTGTTTCGGCTTACAAAGCCATTTTCAAACTGGGGTTAAACCACTTTGAGCCGACTTATTTATACGATTTTAAATGTCAATTTTTGAAGGTTGTGAGGCTGTGAACCATCGCACAAAGAGGATAATGATACTCAGAATTTTTACTCAATTTCGACGAATCGGTTGCTCACAGCCAAAGAAAATCAGAGAGAAAAATGTTTACCCTTTTCCTTCCCAGAACTTCCTGTTCTTCCTTTCCTAAAAAGACACTCCACCTCCCCACTCCCTTCATCCCCCCTTCCCAAGGGGATGAAGGGAGTCGGGAGGTGGAGTGTCTTCTCCTTCCTTTCCTTGAACTTTTTCCTTCAAGGGAAGGAAAAAGACAACTTATGTTCTCAACTGATGTTCATTTTTTTAAGTTTTTTTTTTAAACATTGTGTCTCTGTATCGTAATCATGTGTCTCGTTTTTTTACCAAAAATTGGCCACAAGAAGAACACTAGGCTCTCTTGAGGGAGGGAAAGGAGAAAGGGAGAGAGGAAGCAGCCTCCTTTTTTCAGAAGACCCTAATGAGAGAAAGATGAAGGAGGTAAACTGGAAGAAGATAATGCAGCAATGGTACACATAGTAAAATATAGTATACTAAGTCTGTTGTAGTAAAGAAGTTATAGTAAGTTAGTTAGTCATTTTTAAATATGTTTTTAAGAAAGGGAAGGAGAGGAAATTCTGGGAAGGAAAAGGAGGTGGAGAGAAAACCCAGGAGGCCCAGAAAAATATTCTTCATCTCGTTTCCCCCATGTCCATGTCTCAAAAAGCATGGACATGGAGGAAACGAGATGAAGAATATTTTTCAGTTTTCTCTCCACCTCCTTCTTTAGCCGGAGGCCCTGAGGAAAAAATCCTCAAACCAGACGCCGACAAATCGTAAGCCTAAAAAGCTGTTACAAAAACAAAAACTAAAATACTTGCAGAACTTGATAATAAAATTATTAAATTAAATTTTTAAAATTTTTTATTTCTTTATTAAATTGAGTTCTACGAATTAAACATAAAAACAATTAAAAACTCCAAATATGACATAGGCCCTGAGGAGAATTATTTTCCTCAGCGAAAGGGACAACTGCACTTCAGGCCGACAATATGTACCTAAATAAAATCTTTTTAATAATTTTTCTTATTAATTATATTAGAATAAAATATTTTATGTCTGTAAGTTTTGCTTTAAAAATACATTGCCTGGTTTGTATACTGAACGTCTGGGTTCAAACCAGGTAATTTTTAACGATTTTTGGAGGGTCTTAACTCCTGCAAGAAGCAAGAAGTAACTTATCTTATCTATAGACACTGGTGGTCGATATCTATAATACATTTTTTTTAAATGCAGTAGTGACGTCGCTCGGATTAAGCCCTATAAAAAGTTATACTTAGTTGGTATATACTCGTACCTATATATCTTCGTCGATTTTAAGCTTCGTTTGACGAGGTATTACTGTATTAATTTATTTTTTTACGTCTTGTTCGTGAAATCATCAGTCAGGTATGTTTTTTTTTTAAGAAAAGAAACACATTCATTCCGTGTTATGAATAACCTGACAATCATCGATCAGTACCTACCAATGCTGACAACATTTGAAAATCTCTTACTACCACAGTAAGTGTTGCTTGTGTCGTGATGGAGGACTTAGCCAGCCGAGGAATTGAACTCACGACGTCTGGATGGGACCCAAACGCGGTGCCAACTCACCCACTGACCGTTCGTCTCTCTGAGAGTTTTAGTAATCGTGAGCATTATTCAACTTTTATATATTGAATATTTATTTATGCCAATTGAAATCGTAGGTATGAAAATAGAGATGAAAAAAGTCATCGCGTAAAGCGAAAAATTTTGTCTTTGGTCTCTAAACGGAATCGGGCTGAAAATAGAGATGGTGTAAAACCTACATAACGGTTCCGGTTTTCATCAGGTTCTTTTCAAGAGGAGTTAGAGCTCTTGGGGGTCCTCATCTTCACCCAAAGTTAATCAAAACTAGGAATGGGAGTCACAATAATAAACGAGAAGATGAAAATATTCAAGGTGGTTTGTTCTATCGAAAGATTTTGGTCTTCATCTAAATTACGTTTTTCATCGCTAGTTCTCTGAACTTGTTATGACAGCGAAAGAAATTGTAAACAAACATGGCCGCTCTCAGATCTTCGGACAGGTCATAGATTAGGCACAGAGCTCTCGGCTCTCGGCTCGGAGGAGTGAGTGTTGAAACGGCACGGTCGGCGAATGCCGAACGGTCGGCGCGTGTGAACACAGCTTTACTATGTATTATGTGTTGTAATGATAGGAATTTGTTTACATATCTATGTCAATAGCTGTTGTCAAATACACGGATAGGATCGCATAACGCAAGAGTCTTCCATCGAACGTGGATTTAATTCATCAATATATATGTTTCGTTGAATAAACGGTACACAAGTAAGATGTGAACAACGTTAAAAGCAAAACACGCAGATTATTACAGCGATAATGACGTCGCCGCGCGGCGGACGAGCGCTGAAGGGCCGCACCGTGCTGTACCTGGCGGCACTGCTATGCACCATCAGCGTCTTCTACCTTTATCAGGCCTACAACCAGAACTATGAGAATGCCAAGCTTCTGCATCACAACTGCCTCGCCGAGCAGACCTCGCTGTCATCCCAACTCCAAGGTTCGTGCTCGAAGCTCCGGCTTCGTCGACAGACATGTCAAATTACGTACTTCCCTGTTACCTGTTCCTTACATCCTTTATCATTATTGTGCCACTTTTTGACTCGTGGCTGCAGCGAAAACTGTTAAATTGTTTTTTCAACGAATTTATCTAATATACTAATATTGTGAATAGTGGCGACTGTAAATTTAAAGTATGTTTTTGCTAATTTTATAAAAGTATGTTATCACTCTATCACAGCTTACAAAATAATGGGCGTAGGTATTTTCCTATATAAATGTTGCTTAAATTAGGTTTGTAATTGAAATGAAGCTCTACACATTCCTTTGTGAATTCATGTGCATCTGAGCTCTACCTTTGATTTGCATAATGTTACGTATTTTTCAGTGAGAATTAAGTCACATGATAAGCCTTCAGGTATACAGTGTTGGGTACTCACTTGCCTCTTCACCAAAGCTAATTGTTGTACAGCCTCATCTCATCAGCGAGGAACTTAATCTCAATCCAATTCAAGTCTAAACTTGTTCACTTCACTTGGGTTAGGAGTTCTGCACTCTAATCGGGGCCCGAGTGATAGGCAACGCAATGTTATGGTTTGATATTTTATTGCCGCTACTGAGATTGCTTTATGACATACTTATTGTTCCATTGTTTTCAAAGTCACGCTAATTATTTATTGTTATAGCGAGCATTGATTTGCATATTTCTATACCTATAATATATATAGTGAGCTCGATCCACAGCCACGGCATTGTTCCCAGTACTGTTTAATAATAATACGGCTAAGAAACATCAGTTGTGATGGCTGTTTGACCAGCAGAGGATTATGCTTGTTATTATAGCCTTTGCATCTTCAAGGCTGACCTCTTCCACTGCATTCCCTGCGACGCATGGCGTCTATCATGGACTGCATCGGTCACTCGTACATCCACCAAAAATGTAGTTATTATACTAAACTATTATTATTTGTTATAAGTGCAGCTCGAATTCAAGTCCCAATAACAGTCTCGTTTGTTAACATGTGACTCGAATTCAAGAACTATAAATGATTTCACTGATTTGTTGAAATTAGGGATACTTTCTTACATAGTTATTATTTGTGCAGCGATTTGGCCAATAGACCATCCTTTGTCTAGGTGTTAAGAAAAAAGACTTTTATTCGAAGGGAATATCAATTTTATAAATAATCACCAAGCATGGTATGACTGAAGTTGGGATTTAATTTAAGGTTATAAATTAATATAAAAGTTTTGGTTTTGCATTGTTTGTAGCACTTCATTTCTTGTTTATTGTTATTTGTATTGGCGATCGCATTTATGAAACATTTCTTCATGTTAATCTTTCAGCGGTGAGTCCACAGCAAACTTATTTTACTGATTATGCGCTAACTATAAACAATAAACAATTGCGCTCCATGATATCCTCGGGGGTTGAAGTACGTCCCCTCAGTACCCCAGTGACATTCGTCGCAAGTGCACATGTTCTTTTGTTTGTATTTGCGGTCTCAGATTCCGCGTGCGACTGTTTGTATACTTGAAAAATCTCTTGTATAATATTGAGAGCTGGGTACTTCATGATATTTGTATCATATTATTTTAAACTTTGTTTAATTTTACGTATATACATTATACGCAAATAAGTAATTGTATTTATTTATATGTTACAATTTTTTTGTAGCAATACAATTGCTTCAAATGTAGAAAGCATGTGTGTCTAGAACATGTGACTGTTATATGCCAAGATTGTGCATTTCCAGCAGATACTATAGATTTTGATGATGAGTAGTTTATAGTAGTACTTCTACAAAGCATTGTTAGCAGTTTTTGATTTGACTTCCATATTGCTTATTAGAATTTAGTTATTACGTAAAAAAACATGCAGAAAACATTATAAAAGTGACATTTAGAGTTCCAATAAAACGCAGCCATTACCGAAAAGGTTTATTGATCTCTATAATAACTATAATAAACATATCGAATATTTGTATAGAATATTTGTATAGAATATATTTAAAAATTAAAACTAAGAAAATTTTATCTTGTTTCATTATTATGTTGATTTAAAGCATTGTTTTGTGTCAGATGTCTAAAAAATTGAGATCTACAGACTTTAACTATTACGTACAAATTAAAGTGATTACCAAATGTTTTTTTTATTTAATATTTATATAGATAAATACTTTTTTATTATACGCTATATATAATATCATGAAATATTCAGTCGTCTTCTAAAACCAGACGCCTAAACCGCGCGCGACTGCTTATGTTCGGTGTAAGGGTGCGACTACTAAAAGGTTAAATATGTATTTAGTAAGTACTGTTTTATCCATGCTTTTATTGCCTATGAACATAAATGTATGTTTTTATTTTCTTGTCTTCGGAGGTCGCGGGTTTTTTAGTTGATTGTTTTATTTGACAAATCGTTATTCAGCATGCAATACCGTGAATGTGGCATAAAGCTAATATTGTTCAGGAGAGAGAAGAACCACAACGCATATTATGCGGAATTGTCCTCATTTATGCAGTAGATATTAGAGCTTGGCAAAATATAGAACACGCCTGGCCAGTACACTAAAGTGTACTGTGCAGCTTTGTCCAAGTTATTCGGGAATCGTATTGGTTGACCCTGTTTCCTACTAAAATCTGTTTCTGCACTTCAACCATCAGGCGCATTCTTTTGTTTCGCAGACTACATATTTTGTCCAAAAAAAATAAATTTTAGCAAATATTCTGGCATTAAAACATCATTCGCAGAATTGCAAGCCGAATGACGATATACGTAATTAAAATAGTGGGTAGTTTTTTTTATGAGTCCCAATCGCTCCCAATCGTCTGGAGCCAGTGAGACTATGGCATGCCTGATTTGGATATGTTATGGGGCTGAAGGTATTAATGAGGGGAAGGAGATGGGAATAGAAGGTGTGGAATTACCTGGCTATTCAGATCTGTTCACCAAACACAACTGAAGCCATTTCAAGCACAATTTCTGAATGGTGGTCATACACCGCCATTACATGAAGTATATTATAGTATATTAGTATATTTGCTGCACGTTTCGGAGTGGTGGATACTCTCGGTATCACCCTGGTGATATTCCACCATGCTGTATGTAAACGGTGATTGAAATGGCTTTGGTTGTGTTTAGTGGCGAGATTTTAATAGCTAGGTACTTTCAAGCTTTCCTCTTCCTCATCTCTTTCCCCTGAACTCTCCCTGCAGCCACAATGCACACCATTTATAGTTTTACAATCGTAATCATTGTCCCAGGACAGGCCCTGTGCAGGCGCAATTGGAGCAATCCATTCCGGGCATGCATAGTCCCGCTGCCTCCAGGCATCGTTATTTGCATTATAATATTTTTAATACTTACTATTGTGTTCTCTTCCTAATTAAATTAATTCCTCTTTGAAGAAAGTGTAATTAAATTAATTTTCTGAAATGATAATTAACCTTTCACTTTGTGTCCAGCTGTTGTAGAATATAAAGGGCGCTTGGAGCAATCACTGACAGCGGAGAAGCAATCGCTGTCAGCGCTGCGTAATCACAACCAGCGAGAGAAAGACAGTCTGACTAGCCGATTAGGAAACCTACAGGTAAACATTGCTCGTATTGAAGAAACAAACTAACTAACCTTCGCACCATTTCCGCACAGAAAAGATAGACAGCACCACACAACACTGTTTTGGCACACACTCCTTGCTTCATTCGCATTAATTCATCGTGTCATACATAATCGTACAGTACTGTTATTCTGATTCTTAACATGACCCACTTCAAGCATTTTATTTATTTGATTGCTTCGTATCTTCTTCTACCATTAATTCATGTGCAACTACAGATAGATAATCAGTTCGCCAATAATAAAGAAACTGGCCTCCAGTGACTAGATCGACAGTTGTGCCATCTATTCTTGTCATATTAAAAATATTTTCACTAACTTTTGAACTGAGCAAATATTTGGATATCAGGATCGTTTTTAGCATTCTTTCAAAATTTCTACAGTGTGTTACTACAGTGTCTTTCAAATTTCCGAACGCTTGACCAATATTGTAGATGGTATACATATACCATTCAATTGTGTCGTTTCCACAGCTCGTCTGTGGAATAACTTGAAGGGCTCTTGCCTGGCTGGCCTTGTCATATTTATCATGACAAAATTAAGACGATTTCGATAAAAAATATAATTTTTTATTTTTATTTATTTATACAAAGTAATACAATATTACAGCAAAAATAAAATATTATACAGAAAAAAGAAAAGTCCCAATAAACTACTTTTTAGCAGTTTGTCGACGGGTACTTTTACTTTGGAACTTATTTTACTTTATTATACAGTTAGAATTTTTGTGTTAGTCTAATACAAATTATTTCTTTCGGCGAGCCAATTTTTCAACCATTTTGTTTTACCATTTGTACATTTTTTAATTTCGACAGGTAACATATTTAAGCAATTAGGTATCATGCTGTTCTTTGTTCATATTTGTTTAAACGCTTAGGTACAATTAGTCCTTCATTTAACGTAAAACGAGTATTATAAGTGTGGTTCAGTTTATTTATGTATACAGGGCTATTCATATGCTGAAATATAATTTTATACCATAGAATTGCTCTTACTGAGAGAATTTTGAGATTTTGGTAAAGTACGGAAAATTATGCCTTTGTTCATATAAACTTTTACGAGCTAATAATTTAACTAATGAATTTTGAACTGATTGAACACGATTTACATTTGTTTTACAGGAAAGTCCCCAAGCTGTAATTCCATACCTTATAATAGATTCAGCTAATGATAAATAAATTATTCGAAGTGTGCAAATTGGATGAATTGTGCAAATGATTTACAAATTTCCCAATATAAGACATAAGATATCTCTGAAAGTAGATTGTTACCCTCTGTTAAAATATATTTTAAAGTTTAGTTGGTATCATTCTAATGACTGTGTTCGATTTTTGTAGGACCTCTTCGACACCCTGAAAATAGAATGCAACAAGGTGGAAAAGTCCGCCCAAGAAGAACAAGCCCTCCTCCACCGATATAGGGTACATTACCTTTCACTATGTTTTTATATTTGGTCACTTTAGCACGACAGAACTGCGTTACGCTTTCTGCTCTTACATCCTATGTTTTAGACCGCCGAAGAGCTGGTCCATAAAATGTTTTTCCTAGTAATTTGTATAAACATTTAAGAACCAGTCACACAAAGATGAGCAAAATATTGTTCCATCAGCAATGCGTATTTTTTCAGGATGTAACAGTCGTTTCTTATTTATTTCAGGAATCATTATCTGAAGTTGAACGTAACTTGAATCAGAAGGTGAAAGAATTGGAAAAAGAAAATAACTTTCTGCGTGAGAAAAACCAGGTACAGTAATTGTTAGAATGTTCTCAAAACCATATTTTAAAATAATTATTATTTAACATCTTTGGCATAAACAACTGAATTGTATTATTTTTAACATTTCAATTACTCAAAGGTTTTAGTGCGTTATTAATTTTTATGTTTACTTCAATAATAACAAGAATGCATATTAACAATGTTGTGTGGTTTGTTTTTGTATTAATATTATGTTGTTTGAATTGCAGAAATTAATGTATACATCGAACTCTCAATTGCCTCATTCTTACCCAAGAGTTCAGACGGAGAATAAAAATATAAGCAAACAGGTTGAAATAGCACCAGACGTGTTCAGTTTGAATATTAACACCAATTCCTACCAAGCACAGGTGATTATACACTAACAAAACTAACTTTATTTTATTCTATTCTTGGTTTCTTCAAAATGAATAAAATCTGCCCTTAAGGCCTGGCTTCCCGCATTTCTACCAATTTATTACATATTTTGCTTAAATACTATTGTAAGTTTTTAAAAAGCTCTTAAAAAATATATATGTTGTTCTTGAAGATAATAATATCTATACATTCCCCACACCGAAACGGCAATTATATTCCCTTGCTAGAGAAAAATCAACAAGTACGCTCCGAAAATTATATAAACACGTTTTTCTCAGTTATTTTACAAGTTATATGTATAAAAAAATTCACAGTGTTTCTTTAAATGCTATTTTAGACAATCCCCACGAGATTTTTGCTCTATTTTGAATGAGTTGTGTTTTATTAAACATTTTCACAATTATCGTATTTAATATTAGCGCACTTTCTCTAACATTTGTATTTACATATCTCTCCATCTTTTTGTTTTTGAGCGGATATACTGTGCCTTAATTTAAATTAATAATATTGAAATGAAAACTTCTTTAGCACAGTTGTGATTTGAAACTCGATGAAACGGAAACGAGCGACACTAAAAAGGGACAAGCACATACATCTATATGATTTAGCCTACGAGAGAAAGAGATAGACTAATCGGTTTCCTTTTTGTGCAGTACTCGTAGCCTATCGGCCTCCTCTTTGTGGGATGGTTCATAGAACAAAATTTAAAATAATTTTTAAACTTTGTAACAATATTGTAATAAATAAACCCTACTAATGAAACTCTGCATTCGTCTCATTCTCTCGAAGTTTAGTTTTCTGAAGGTTTCACTTCTACCGCATGTGAATTGCACACTGTGATTTTTTATAAAAATATACATTCATATCAATAAACTAGATTGATAAAGAAGAAGAATCGGTGATATTTTTGAAAAATATATTTATTTTATTTATTCCAGGGGCAGGTCAATCAATTGAAAGAAAACAACAGTGAAAAGAGTCCATCTTCTTCAAATGTAGGGTTTTTGAAACAAAACATGCCTTGGGAAAGTTTAAACCATTCCGTGCCGGTTTCTCCCCCCCTCAAGCCGAGTGAGTCGGGTGACCCCAACGCAAGGCCCATGGTGCCCGATGGCTTTGCACCGGAACTGTTTGTCCATGACAATCACAAAGCATTAGATAAAACTAACAAAGGAATGCCGGAGAAGCTGGAGTTGAAACCTCCCAATCGCTACGAAGCTAAATTAGGCGAAGAAAAGGTCTTGGAAAACCTGGACGTTGAGAAGAAAGTGGAGAGTGCTCTGGAGAGATTGTCACCTCCCCTCGACGACAAGTTCCACAACCCGGACAAAATTAGTAATAATGATCACTATGTGTTCCAAGAGATGAACAACAACAACAATCTGCCGGTAGAGGGGCGGCCCAAGAAGCAACGGGCCAATATCAACGACAATGCCGACTTCAACGATGTTAACATCAGCCTTGATCAGGCCGAGCCCGCCATGGCTAACCACTTTGAACAAGAAGACGGTAAATCTTTTTAGTTACGTTATTCAATATTTAGTTGCAATATTCGTTATTCAGTTACATTATTCAATATTCATATCATGAAAACCACCAAGATGAGACTCATTCGGGTGTTGATTTTCCCTGTATTTCTTTTTATATATTTTTTTTACAATTTTTTAAAAAGAAATATATCCTTACTGGGGTACCTCGTTCTAAGGACACATTGTACATGTTTATGTGTTTGAATTATAAGTAAGTACCTATGTTAAAATATTACAAAAGGAAAATTATAAAGTTATATCTAGAAAAAAACACAAAACAAGCATTAAACTTTGTTAGGTTGCAAAATTGATCTATTTCCTTTGGTCTTTCATATTTAATTCTTGATTTGACGTTCAAGTTCGGAAATATCACTGCTTTTATTCTTCTTAGTGTGTGTCATCTCGTTAACAATTTTCCAAACAAGTTCAGGGTCGTTACTATAGTTTTGAACCTGACATTTGTAATTGGAAGATATAAGAAGCAGAGGAAGGACACCAATGCGCTGGAGTGATCAAGTTTCGTTGGCTTCTAAGGTGTCCTTGGCTCTCCACACAGTGCAGGACCGCGAGGAGTGGAGGAGCCTTGTCCACCATGAAAATTGGAGCAGGGGTTACGATCCTCAGCAATGAGGAATCAACTTTAAAAAATTCAATAACGTGTGTGAATATGGAGTGGTTTAATGGAAAAAGTGTCACAAAGACTCAAATAATTGAGTCGGGTAGTATGTATAAAGACTTGTTTCCTGCAACAAAAACATTGTGGATGCCTAGGTCGAGGCCACAGCATTATTTTTTTTCAGTCAGCCACCGAAAACAACTGCACAGCCTTGCCCCAATGTTTTGAAAAATGTTGTCTCTGGAGACCTGACTTGAGACATTACGCATGAATGTGAATGAAGCAAATTGTGCCAAGACAGTTGGCAGAAAATACTTTCAGCCTTGCTGAGAATTGTGACCACCACTTCAATTTCCGTGATGGACATGGAAATTGAAGTGGGGGTTGGGAACAGAAGCCAACATTCCAGACACGTCTGTGATTTTTAATCACTCCAATACACAACACCTCTCTGCCTACCTTTCGTTAGTTAGTTAGTAAGTTAAATTATTCCGTTAGTAGACTCACACTATACATCTGTATTTAAATTGTTCGCAAATTGTCTTTCTGTTACACAAAAGTTTTTCTATTGACTAATACGACATTTCTCTTTTTTATTTTATAGATGAAAATGAAGACTATGATAATAATAAACTGGATTTTCAAGCAGCGAACCGGAACTGAAGTTTATACATTACTTTTAAAAAAATCACATTTATTTAATTCTAAGAACAATTAAGTAATAATAAAACCTCTAAGGTAACTTAATATAATTTAAGAAACATTTATCATTAAGGTTACGGCTTCTTGCCGAAGTTGGAAGAGCACAATCACATATTTAATAATTTATAACTATATACTTATTCCTACCTGCAATGTATTGTTTCCTATTTAGTTTCACCGGTTTCATTTCAATTACATGGGCGAGGCTTTTAAGTTATCTAAGTCCTTATTCAAATAGAGGACAAAAACCACAGGAAGTGGTATTAAGGACGGGTTGTTTCATCTTTGAGTCGTATATAAAAATGGTTTGTTTTGGCTGAGTACATATTATGAATTTGGCTAAGCAAAGAATAAAAGATTACGTAGATCCCACAGACTGTCCCATAGACTGAAAAAATGACAGGAAGCCAAAAATTTGATAAAAAATGTTGAAAAAATGACAGGAAGCCAAAAATTTGATAAAAAAATAGAAACGAACCAGATGCAAACTGAGAAAGAAGTGGAAAAGTGCAAAGGTAGATTGGAGCAGGATGGGAAGGACTGAGAACAGTGCGAACTGGAGGAGAATAGCGAGGGACTAGAGGCAGTGGAGAGAATTTGTGGAGGAGAACAATTCTCACCCTGGGATGTACATAGTGATATGGTGAAACCATGACTAAAAGATCAAACAACCCAATCTAAAAGTAAAGGAAAAACAAACTAAAACATATATACGCATAATCAATTACTTTATTAGTGAAAACCCTTTTGAAAAACTTTTTTAAAAGTGATATGCACAAAGCAATTGAGTTTTCAAGTAAATAATTTCAAAAATTTTAACCCTTGAACCATACCCATACTGACAACTACACATTCAGTACACATGAGGCGTACTCTGTGAAACAAAACTAGTTGTTAACAAAATTAAACATTTATTACAAATTTTATTTAGACTATCCTTCCAAGGATATTTTGTATTTCGGTTTCCCTCAAGGAACGCAAAGTTGATGTCATCAACTGTGTGTAGGCATGCATGCGACGTGACGAGAACCGAACCACGTATTATGGGAAAGGAACAAAGTAAACGCTAGTGGCGTTTTGCGCCGTTTGCTGTTGCTTCATTCCTTTCCCATAATTCGTGGTTCGGTTCTCGTTACATGCATGTATATGCAGCCCTGGAATATGCACATAAAACGATCCTGGGCATAATTAAAAAGTTAAGGTTATTTTTGAAGTGAAAATTTCTTTAGCACCGTTGTGATTTGAAACTCAACGAAAAAAAAAAATAGCAACACTAAAAAGAAACAAACATCTATAGGATTTAGCATGCGAGAGAATGAGAATAATCGGTCTTCTCTTTTCGCGGTGCTTCGTAACCTTCCCAGACGTGTCTACTTTAGTTTTCTGAAGGTTTCACTTCTACCACGTGTGAATTGCACGCTATGTGTAAAGGTTCGGTTACTAGGGTTAAAACAATATTTTCATGTACAAGCACAAACGTGTCAAGTTTCGAATTGACAAAATCACATTTTGTATTTTGCTAACAACGGAAGACTACTGTTTATTTCTTAATTGTGAATTATGAATGGCAGTTATATTAAGAACAGCTTTTGCATGAGAAGACTATTGATACGTTAGTATTATTTTACATTTATTTAGTGTGGTGAAAATTAAAAAAAAATTGTTGTGAAGGCGTCTGCATCTCAAAGATAATATTAAATACCTATTTTCAGTACCTACTCCAAAACAAATCAATATCCTAACTATAATATGAGGCAGTCAGCGCAGAAATGGCGTAAACCCAATTCCAAAAGTATTTTTCTACTTTTACTTGAGCCATCACATTTTTAGACTTATCTCAGCTCAACATTTTTGCGAGCTTACGAATTCTGTGCTGACTCACTCACGTGCTTTTCATTCTACTGTTAGTCAATAAGAGTAATATGTAATTACTGCTGTGAATCTACTTTATTTCTCAAATAATAGGTGTCTATAGCCAACTCATCTAATAAACTTGTGTGAAATTGAAATGGTTTATTTATTTTAAATATTGAAAGCAGCTATGGCTCCCACCATTGTATGTGGTCCTTTTAGTAAAGATCAGCATTGGAATCTGCTGATTTCTTCCACGTTTCCATTAGGACTTCTTCAAGTACTTCATCCTCTTCAAACTTTCTCCGGAGTACACGCCTAAAGTCCCGTACTCATCTATGAGCTATAACCATTACCGTTATAAAAAATCATAATGTGTCACAAGCCAATTTGGGAGGCGGGTATGGGAACCATTTATTGGTTAACCAACATCCCTGGCAATCCTGGCATAGATTACCCCAAGTGGTTCGCTGCATTTGGTGACTTAGCAGGGGTGAGGTCTTGGCGGGCCATGCGTTTGCCCACATACTGTGTGGCGGGCCGGATCTGGAGAGACTGGTTGAGGAAGACCTTTTTACCTCTCCAGCCAGATTCTCTTGATCCATCGCCTTGTACAGCGGTGGAAGGGATTTTTTTTTTACAAGAGCTCCACAGGAGGCCCTGAGGACAATAATTTCCCTCAGGGCCTTTGTCATCTTTGGGGATGCTGTGTGGATGGTTTTTTTAAAGAAAGGAAGGAGAGGAGAGTTCTGGGAAGGAAAAAGGTTTGAGGGTGGGTAGAATCTGGAGTTCAATGTGTCCAGGTCACCTGCCGCCAAGACCTAGACGCACCTCACCTCATGAGCCCGGGCACCTGCGCTAAATCGCCAAACGTAGCGAACCACTTGGGGTGACCTATGGCAGAGGTGTTGCTTATCCAATAAATGGATCCCGAGGCGGTGGTACCCATTCCCGCCGGGGTGACGGACGTATGGATTCATACGTCCGTCATAGGCTTTGAGAGAAATTGTTTTCCTGAGGGCCTCATGTGTGGAGCTAATATATAAAGCAGTTTTTGCCATGAATCAAAGAGAGCTCAGTTACAGTGGAGTGGACATCACATACACTCTAGAACCTGGTTACTGTGTCTGCTTCGGTTACGGTTACAGCTTGCAGATAAGTACAAGGCTTTAGTGCTACGCTTATTTTGCAAAATGTAGATAAGAAAGCAGGGTATTCAATAAAAATGTAAACAATCTTGGACAAATATCAATCAATTTTGATGATTCTTTCTGCAATTATAGTATACTAGTAAAGAATGATATTTTATACTTCTAATAAAAATCTACACATTTACAACTACAAAAGATATTAAAATTTATAAAAATGTAAGATTATGCACTTCACAATTGTGTTTACCCGCACAAAGTCCGTAGTCCCTTTTTACAACGAGCGCATATGAGTTTGGACTGCCTTATCTCATTTGTTTTGCTGCACACTATACGCTGGCATAACCCTTTCCGACCGGCTTCATACGAGCGTGAGTTTGTCTTTAAAAAAATCTTGACAGCAAATAAATCTGTTTTTGGGAACCACACCGGTGTCGATCGAACGTGCGGGAGCTGCTTACGCAGAGTACCTTCGCGCGCTTGTGTTCCAACCAGTAAGTCGCTAAGCCCCACGGAATCGTAATTAAGAGCTTTACTGGTGAGTCCAATCAAAATTCAGACATTTTTTGCCGGTCGGAAAGGGATAAATTGAGCCCGGGCAATTTTTATAAATGAATTTAGTTATTGGATGAAGCTGGTTGTATCGGTTCACTATTTTTTGCGAGCCATTCATTCTTTTCTATAATCTTCTATAATTTCAGATACAAAATAAAGTCTGGTCGTTTTTTTCCCTGTTGTTTTGGATTTATGTAAAACATTTAAGTTTAGCGCCATTATTCCGAATATCGTCCCTTAGCTTACAACACCGCTCAAGTCGGAAATTGGCATTTTTCACATTTTAATGCCTTTAGATGGAGCTGCTCATTGCGCGTCTAATCATTGGTCACATGATATAAATTTCGGTCAATCAGAAGCCGTAATTCGAAAAATAGTGACAGCGCGCAAGTCGGTTGGCCTCTCAACACCGCACAGTTTTTTTTGTCTCCTGTAAAGTTGGTAAAAATGACTTCTGCGGTGTTGTTAGCTAAGGGACGATATGTTGAGTGCAACATATCCAAATACACGTATAATATTTTGTCCAATCCTCCACTCCTCCCGTATATTTATTGTAATCATGAATCATTGAAGGCTTTTCTTTTTCTGATTCTGACGCATTGCGATTCACGATAATGTCACTTCTGTTCTTCACAATTCTGTCTTCACGGCCTCTGTTTATCGGAACAAAGGTCTTGTCGTCCGTAGTGTCGCTGTCATCGTCCGCAATAGAACTGTCTACCGACATGGTGAAATATATGAATTCCCTTTACGGTGTAACAAATACAGGGTGTAATAAATACAGTTGACGGCCTCCGTGGTCCCGAGGCAAGACTCTCGACTCACAATCCGAAGGTCGCGGGTTCGAACCCGGCGTGCGCAAATAAATTTTATTTGATTAATTTGTGTTATTTCACAATTTATTCATTTAAAATAATAAATGGTACATTTGTGACACGTTCCAGAGTGGAAGATACTATCAGTATCGCCCTGGTGTAAGACCACCATTCAGAATTGAAACGTTGCTTGAAATGGCTTTAGCCGTGTTTAGTGACCAGATCTGAATAGCCAGGTACTTCCCCACCTTCCTTTTCCCTATCTCCTTCCCCTCCCCACTACCTTCAGCCTCACAACATACCCCGATTGGGGATGCCATAGTCTCACTGGCTCCAGACGGGAGCAGTTGGGACTCTTGTGCGGTATTAACTGTAAAAAAAAAAAAAAACAAGACATGAACCAACCGCAATTTACCGCGCTCAAATTGAACACACGCTCTCTGCTCAATAGTTTTCCCCACCTCAGACTAAACTGTCAATTAGCACTACTTGTTGAGAAGCATATCTGTTTCACCTACTGAGTTATGCTACCCATTAAATGTCATGTTAATCCTAAGATTACATTTACTCGAGTAGTTACTGAACAGTTTACTCAGAAATCATGAAATACCTTCCTGAAAAGGGACACAAATAAAATAAAAATTAATATTGTAAGTGTTGCTTTTATTAATATTTACATTTTGGACGATCTTTACATGAGAGCTATTAATTAGCCATCATTTTAAAGCTATGGCTGCACTGTCAATTGGCAATAGTAATAATAATATTACAGTGAAACTCCCTTAAGAAGTTTTTCAAGGGACCGGAAAAAAACTTCTTAAGCAGGAAAATCTTATTTGTGGACAAATTGGGTCATTCAGTCTTCGAGGGACCGAAAAACTTCACCTAGGGTTTCACTGTATATTCATGCCATTTAAAAACACCGAATACATAGTAATTGAATAAACTACTTTACAGTTTAGCAAAATTTCACTTAACAGTCAATATCAATCAGTGACTTCTAAATTCTTTAGTTAACATGGAAAAAAATAAATTTTAAAAAACTGTATTATTACTGTATATCACACATGGGCAACCGCCGGCCCGCAGGCCGGATCCGGCCCGCTGATCTATTTCGTCCGGCCCTGATCTCAGCGAAGTAATAGAGAAATAAATTAATAGTTCCAGGGAGAGATTAAATAATGGAGATGACACAAATTTACATATTAAGTTGGATTTAGTGCTAAAATCACAATTTAACAACATTGCTTTGATGGATTTTTATAAATTATATTTGGTGGAAGAAAAACATACAAACTTACGCGCATTTGCAAGAAAAATCATTTTTCTTTTTGGCAGCACATTTATCTACGTGCGAACAGTTTTTTTCGAGGATGACACACCAAATCAAAAATTTGAACGAGAAAAAAACAGAGGAAAATCTCAAAAATTCTGCGCGATTATCCTTTAGCAATACCAACGCCAATATATTGATAGTCTCGTAATTCAAGTACAAGGCCAATCTCCACACAAAATTTTGAAATCAGTATATAATATTAATATTATGTCGTTTATCAGTAAATTTAATATTACTTTATTATGTTTAATAATTTGGTCCGGCCCTTGACCCAGAGACAGAATGATAATTTGGCCCCAGACCTAGGAAAGGTTGCCCATGCCTGCTGTATATAATCGAGGGAAAATTTCCTGGGGTAATTACCACAACTAGGTATCTCATGTTATGGTAATCAATCTGAAATCTGTTTTTGTATATTTGCACTGATAAGTATTGTTTAATCGAAGATTGATGTGTTGGGAATATATTTGGAAATAAGAAAATGGCTCTTAATCATTTTTTATGTATTTATTTACAAAAATGGAAAGACTTACCTAATTGTTACATACAAAAATGCAACTTAAGCAATTCCACAATTTTTAGTGCTACAACCAGCTAAGTCTAGTTGCCTAATTGAATAGAAAAAATGCTTGTGATAACTAGAGTTACCTAATTATAGAATTAAACTATACTGTTTTTTGGAGATACCCACAAAAAACATTTTTCAAACAACTTGATGATTCCAATGCGTTACGACATTTCTGTATTTTTTTTATTGGAATGCCTCACAAGAGTCCCTGCTGTTCCCATCTGGAGCCAGTGAGACTATGGCATCCCCAATTGGGGTATTTTGTGAGGCCGGAAGCAGATGGAGAGGAGGAAGGTGGGGAAGTATCTGGCTATTCAGATCTGATGACCAAACATGGCTAAAGCCATTTCAAACAACGTCTCAATTCTGAATGATGGTCTTACACCAGGGAAATACTGAGAGTACTGAAATACTGAGTGTCGCAAATATACATTAATCAAATAAAATTTATTTGCGCATGCCGGGATTCGATCCCGCGACCTTCCAATTGTGAGTCAAGTTCCTCGACCACGGAGGCATTCAATACATAATACATTTGTAGACGAAGAAATAGAGTTATGCTTTTAGTTTGTAACTCAAAAAAGCTGATTTTGGAGTTACCTAGTTGTAGTAATTACCCCACGAAATAATGTTTTTATCGGTGACCAGACAACTCAACAATGTGTAAATTCTAACCTTTGAAAAGTCCTTTTTCATCACTTCGTTTTGAAATGCCACTTTGTTTAGTTGTCATGGATTATCAATCACAGAATGGATAATACAAACTAGAAATGCCTTCAATTTCCATGCAGATTTGAATGGAAACCGATATCGACACATGCCGCTATCGTATTTGATGGAAATGAAAATTTAATAATTATAAAAATTAAACAAATTTCTGTATCTGAAACAAAAGTCCAATTGGTTATAGTTTTGGCTAACAAAAAACGCCAACAACTCATTATTTCTTGTATTCTTCTTTATTCTATGTTAACAATTATTATAAAACAAAATATCCATCCTCTCGCTCAGTTCTACTTCAACGTTGGTCCGTTTTTGAAAAATAAATATAATGCATAATTTATAATTAGGTACCTACTATTATCCTATTGTAGGACAATATTAAAGGTTGAACCCTGCTAAGCAGAGATTTTCTGAGACATAATAAATGCTGGGAATATTATTTCTGGAAAACCCTGTATATTGCTACAGACTACCCTGGTTTAGGATGGAATGTTTGTTGTCCCATCTATATACTTAATATTATAACAATTATGAAACAAATAGAAATAAAAATTTACAAAAAGATTGTATGTAATATCATAAAAAAATTATACAAAAATATACAGATGTATCAAAACACATTGTGTAATATCTACTAATAAACTGAATATGTTTTCTTAACCCCATGGGCTAATATGTTCGCTTTTGAAAACAGCCCGTATAGGTCTCATGATGAGAAATATGATCTAAAAAGATTTGGTTGTCTGTAAAGTCAGTTTACGGACGATAATTTTACGTGATAACGTCGTATAATAACGATTGAGTGGAAGAGAGATAGATGCATCACAAGCCGAAAGCTTGTCCTGCACGCTCGGCTCAGGCAGAACGCAACAATGAGTCATGTTTTTTCGTGAGTGCAGCCGGCATTCATCGATTTATAAGACGTTATCACGTCAAAAATGTTAGAAAGAGAAAGCATCATGCTTTATATTCAAATCTAAAGTTTACTACAGGAAAATTAAAATGTACTATGAAACCATAATTCCCGACAGCAATTTGAAAAAAAATATATAAAGCTTTATGAATTTTTATTACATATTTAATTATTTTTAAATGAAACAATAAAAAAGTGAAACGATGATAATAATATAATACATAATACATTATATAATACAATACATTTGTCTAATAAAAACGTAAAGGAGAGCCATTTTTAAACTTTTTTATGTTTGCACTCAAAAATTTTAGAGCATTTATCAACTTTCAAAAAAAGTTTTTAGTTTTTGGAAAAGTTCAGAATTATTCCATTTATTTGGATTTTATCGCATATCAAATATACTCTGCCCATCTGACAGATGCCTGAGGAATAAAATTCAAAGATTCAAAATATTCTTCAGTTGGAGGCGTTCATAAACAAAGATGAATGACACATTTTGGGGAAAGAATGTTTTACAGATCTTTACCAACATTCCACTGATTTAAAAAGCACCAACTGTATCTGATGAATTAGGTACAATCATAAAATTTCGTCAACCTTCTTAATATAATTTATCGCTTTATGCGGCATTTGACAAAATTAAAGTATGCAAGTGTTTTAGTAAAACCACCCTTGCTTTCCGAGTACCGGTATTTTACAGTACAGGTATTGTACAATTATTGTGTTGTATGGATTAAAAAGGCGACAGCCGTGCAGATCAGGTTAAAAGGTATTGTTTAAGTTCCTTGATTTTATGAAAGCTTGCCATTCATTTGTTGATACATCACCTAAATTAAATAGAATACATATAGATTGCGAATTATTTGGAACAACTCTATATATATATATATATATAGAGAGAGAGAGAGAGATCGTATGCACATCATCGGCGGTCGTCCTAAAAGCCGTCCATAAAAATTCAGTTATAAATTGCCAGTTATAAAAAATTTCATGAAACGCACACCGCGGTAATAAAATTCGCACAGGATGAGGTAGACATTATTTAACATAAGGGGCCATCCATAAATTACGTCACACATTAAGGGGGGGAGTAGATAAATGTGACATTGTATGACAAGTGGTATGGGGGGTTCATCAGTTCTGTGACATCACATGTAAAAATCTAAATTATTAAAATGCAAAAAAAAATTTATGTAAAATTGCAAAATATGTGACGTCACACTAGAGGGGAGGGGGTCTCACAAATGTGACGATGTGTGACAGGGACGGGGGGGGGGTAAAAAATATCATGAAATTCGTTTGACGTAATTTATGGATGGCCCCTAACATACTTATTAATTACCGTGAAAAAATGTGGTATTATCATTACAAAGTATGAAAGTTCCTAACCGGGAAGACTTATTTTTAGACTTATAACACTTCGAATTCAAATTTCACATAATGAAATGGTAAGATAGTCATCTAATTTTGCATATTGGAATTTTTAGAATACTTGAACAAAAAATGTATATATATATATATATATATAGTCAATTAAGAGTAGAAAATATTAAAAATGGAACTACAAAATTTATAGGCCGGTAACACCATATTTAACTGTCAAATAATATTCTTTTAAAGCGCAATGACACTGAATATATAGAACACTGTAAATCACATTTTAAAAAACATTTTTCCGTTCTTAAAGAAAAAAAATTTAAATCGAAGAAGCACTGTTGTTAATATGTCTACTTAATGACATAAAGTTGATTAAATGGTGTTTTACAAAGTGATTTGCTTTCATTTAATTTAACATAAATTTGAATATAACAGTAGGTAGAAAGGAAGAATCACTAATGGTGAATTTAGTTCCACTACTTTTAGATCTGAATGAGTTAAATATATTCAGATCTAAAATTAGAGACATGATCTAAAGGCCCGGCAATGCCAGATACTTAAGCTAGTATTAAATAAATGTGAGCAATTTCTAAACCGTGCTTTATATTTTATTACAATATTGCTATTCTTCATGTTAACACAAAATTACAAAGGTATAATATACCTATATGCAATTCTAATTTTGAAATCAGTGGATATCTGTATTGCAATGAAAAAATTTTTTTTTCACTTTTATACTTTTTAATTTTTAATAAAAATGTAGGTTACACAGCTTTTGATTACCACCACGATTATATTTTTAGTATTGTAATTTGAACAACAGTAGCTCCCTCCTATGTCTTTTACTCTTATTTGACAAACTGAATCTAACCCTTGGGTTCTTTTTGTGAAAATGTTATTTAACAAATTTTTTGTAAAATGTAACTAATTAAATTTTATTTCGATATAATTTGATGTTTATATTTTTTCATAATTATTTCTTCAGACATATATTTTCGACTGAGCAAGTAAATATTATGTGCTTATTAATAAATAAAATTCTTGTACTAACTCGCGTTTTTATTTCAGTTCCACAAATTTATTAATGTATGCATTCAAATAAAAATATTATAGATCGCAATCATCGATATATTTACTTATTGATATTACGTTATTAATATAAATGTATTATATTGTAAAGGTCCCGTCAATTATAGAAGTGTGGTCATTGTCACCCATCAATATTATAACAAGCAAGTTAAGACATTTGAATGCTCCGTGATGACGTGGATACGACCTCTACCTGGTTTTTACTTAAAATATTAATTCTTAGATAATAGAGATGAAAAACTTGTTCCTCAGCCGGACTCCAGTTATTTCGAATTTGCTCCCGTTAAATCATGTGGGAATTCTTTGGAAAAAATGGCTAATGTGTAACGTGTATCGAAATATTCACATGGTACGGAATACCCGACGAACAATAAATTACCTTTACACCCACGGTCGGCAAGTTTCAAACTAAAACACATTTGACAACCATTTTTCAAACTCCAACACATTTGACAACCATTTCAAACTCCAACACATTTGACGACATCAAAGCAACCAGCTGCCCACATCGGCATTAAATTAAATTGTGATCAGCTGTCAAGCATAATAGCCTGACTATTACGCTCAACGGCCGATCAAAATTTCAGAAAATCAGAGTTTATCAAGTGCGACAGAGTTTAAAGCGCCACAAGTGGCCAATTCAGCGATTCAGTCGGTAATCTTGCAACACTGGCTGGGCGGCGCGGCCCAGTTGTACTGATAAGGCAGGCGCAGCACCGAAATGGTCTGGCACAGTCTTGTGTTCTGGGACTGCAACAGGGTGAAGTAGGAGTCCTCCATGTCACGGGTGCTCTGCTTGTGGCGGATTAGGTATGAGTCGTTGCACCCGCGAGAGCTCCATTCCGTGTCAAACCTTATGTCGTGTAGGCGGCGCACACGCGATAGCGGGGCCGTCCACACCCCCATCGAGACGTCCTCCGATTTATACAACCTAAAAAAACAATCATTATTATTTACTAACCTCTTCCCCCATGGCAAGACACATCCCACGACAATTCCAGCTCAACAGAGGTCATAAAAGTGTCAAGCTATCATACGCAAATCTTCACAAATTTTTCTTTAGATGTCGCACCTGCTTCTTTTATACAAATCAACATAAATGAACACATTACATTCGATTTCAACAGATTTTGACGCATGCCATTTTGCTAAACAAATAAATTAAAATTTTTAATGAAAGACACTGTTATCATATGTAAGAATTTTTCACACAATAATGAGACTTTTCTTGTGTTATCTTAGATGTAAAATGTTTATATTAAAAATACAAAACACAAAATAAGATTCAAAAGTAAACTGCACTATTTGAACTTTGTGGGTCTACATCTAGCAATCGATAAACATTGAATGATGATAATGGCGATACAAAATCATTCATAAGTGATCTGAAAATCTTCTTAGAGAGCTAGAAGAACTTCAAGTGCAAGTAAAACATTTTGGGGGTGGAGTAAATTACCGATTGCACATCTCCAAGGTGCTTACATTTATCCCTTTTTTAATTTCTAAATCACTCAGGCCTTGGGCCTACTTTGTTGGGAGGTCAAAATATTTCTGCCTTGCTATTAAATCCAAATAAATGGAATATTTCTGAACGCATCCTAAAATTAAAAACTCTTCAATTGAAAAGTGATGAAATACGCTTTCAGATTTTACAATCCAAAATAAACACATAAGTTTTTTAAATATAAAAACTTTGAGAAGCAAACATAAAAAAGTTTGGAAAATGGCTCACCATACGTTTTTCTAACTAAAATTACTGATAACGAAAGAAAAAAAAAATCTTACACATATTAGATTAAGACAAATGTATTATAAACATTGTCGTCGTCTCACTTTTTTGTCGTTGTGTAAAAATAATTAATAAAAAATTACGACAGTTTCATAATTTTTTTTCAAATTGCGGTCAGAAACTTTGGTTTCATGAAGGTAATAATTAATTTTAATTATTTTATGGTTAACTTTTAGATTTGAATATAAAGAGTGGTGTTTTCTCTTTCCAACACCGTTTAGATCATGCTTTCTCCCACTTACAACATGGGTCTCTTCTAGACCCATGTTCACTCCTTCTTCTCCTCAAAAAGACTCTCCTCACCGCATTTTCAAAAATGACATAGTCTCTGAGGGAAATTATTTTACTCAGCCTACTGTGTGGATTTACGTAAAAAAAAAATTTTGAAAAAAACAAAATGAAAGGGAGACAACGATTTCTAAGGGACCTATATAAATTGTTCCGAAAAGCAAACAAATTAGCCTGAGGGGTTAAAAAGTAAAAAGTTAAACGAAATTCGGGTAACTAGAATCTGAAAAAGGCAGTTACCCGAATTTCGTTTAATTTTTTACTTTTTAACCCCAAAAAAAAAAACCCTTTGCTTCCAAATAAAAATCGAACCTTTATATACAAATTGAATCTTTATAGATATAAAGTTTCAATTAAAGACACTTAGGGCCTTCGCTCAAAGAGAAAATGAAAAAACTAGTTGTCGAAGCAACTGCAATCAACTTCCTCCGCCGCGGCAGTCGCATTTCAGTTGCCTTGTTGACAGATTGCCATGGTAGTGGCTCACGACCTATGAAGCTTTGGCATGTCAGATCAGAAAAATATCGATTTTGTTAAGGAGGTTGATTGCGTTTGCGTCGACAACTGTTTTTTTTTTCAGTTTCTTCATGAGCAAAGACCGCGACATAATCGACCACCACAACGCGGGCATGTGCCTGGCATGGTGGTCGAAAAATCATAAAATTCATGTAACAAACATTTTAATGAATAAAGAAAACTTAAAAAAAATAAAAAAAAGGCTCTTAGAAATAACAAAAAATACAACAGTTGCACTCCAACAGCTATCAACACTGCGCGGCAATCGCGTGAGACATCACATCTCATGTGAACCATGCCATTTAAGTTCAGTAACATGTTTATATCGCTCACGGACAAGTACCGTGGTTTTCAAAGCCAACGGTCGCAAATATCAAAGCAAGATAATATCAATCAGGAAAATAATTAATAACGTATACATACTGCAAATAGTGTGAATTTTTCGCAATGAATTCAAGAATGTCCGCCGATATTACATAACCGCCGCCCAATGCGTACGGCAGGTAGCGGTCGCACAGGAAGAAGTCGCCCTCGGCCCAGCGGCCGGCGCGCTGCACATGCGCCGTGCCCTTGAAGTAGCCCCAATACAGCCCCGTCAGCACCGAACTCTGCTCCTGGAACCAACCACACCACTCTCTGACATATACAATTGTTTGTTGTAGAAGCATTTAGTTAGTTAGCTATGTAAAACTGGGATGATTCCCATGTAGACAACATTTAGTACGATCTTTTATTCAATAAGCTTGCAGGATAAAGGAAGTGGAGGCCAACAGCCCAAACAACATCCAAGCACGAGACAGGCAGAATTGGGGGCGGCAAACTCTCTCAAACACTCCAAACTCAACAAACCAACGATTTATTATAAGTGTATAAAAGCACAATTGGACCACAGAGTTAACAAGACAGACATGCGGTTGAAGATGTGTTGTGTAAATGTGTTTATTGTTGTTTCATGTATAGAGATAATTAATTAATAATAACAATAATTTGTTTGTTGTTTAAAACATTTACAGAGTGTTAACAATTATTACGATAATAGAATTGCCATTGGGATTTACATAGATATTAACACTCCAATTAGAAATGTTCACAACATGAGTAATCAATGTTAAGTTGTTACTAGAGGGAAATGCTTGAAGCGATAACAGAAATAATGATAATCAAAATTAAATATAAAAGAGAAAAAAGAAAGAAAGAGAGGGTAAGACAATAAAGTAAGTACATAACTGTTTTCCTCAAAGTGTCACGGTAGGAGTTTGTTAATTTGTTTTTTGAAATATGTGAGATTGTTTGCGTAGATATCTATATGGTCACATTCAACGGTATTATACAGACGACACACTCGAGACAGAGGATTGAAGTTTGCAATATTGTTATTCAATCATTCAAGATGGAATATTTTATGACTCCTTAACACTTCCTTACCGGACCGGGGGAACGCACCTACACTAACGTATGTTGTTTTTTAAACCACGTACTCAATAATTTGAGTAATCTTAGAAAAACTATTTGATTATCGATTTGCATTAAAAAAAATAATATCGCATTACTACTTTTCTTAAAATTAAATAGTTTATAACAAATTCCGGCGAATAATCTGTGCCACCCGCCCCCCTTCCCCTCTGTTCGGGCGTACCCCGTTCCTATCAGCTGAATGTATCGGGATAATTCTAAGCGATAGCAAGTAATTTCTAGGTTGTTAGTGGAAAGGACTAGATCGCGTTCGTTTACACTGCGCATCTCGTTTGCTCTTTTTACAATGCTATAATGTTCGCTTGCCGGTCAAAGATCATTCGGTCTGAGTCGTTTCCGGTGAACGCCAATCGCCAGTCGAGATTTGGAAACAAGGTGCTACGTTGGCTATCGGCCCGCCTTCTCTGTTTTCTATGAAAAAATACACGTTATGGTCTAAATTCATTAGAATATTAATTATGACTTTATTTATGAAACGATTTTGAAAATGACTACTGAAATACGATGATTATACTTCCCTCTAATTATTATCATAACAAATTACAAAAAAATATGTCATTAACACCCTTTAATATGCAAAACAAATTGGGGTCCCCGAGTGACCCCCCTTCGGGTCATGTGTGATTTTTTTCGTTCCGGGACGAAAAGGTTAAATTACATCTATTAGGAACTTTAATATGAATATTGCTCAGACAATGACTGGTTTGAAGCTGACCGTGAATAATTTTGTATAAACATATTAAGTCAGCAAATTGTCTTCTTATTTCCAGGGTTGTAAAATGAAATTGTTGGAGTTGTTCCTCGTAAGATAGGAGTGAGGCATTTAATCCAGGTTTAAATGATAAGTCTTAGGAATTTGTTTAAATAATAGAATATTTGCAGCATGTTTCAGAGATCTGAATCTACCTTTCCTCTTCCCCATCTCATTCCCTCTCCCTTCACCTTCAGAATCACAACATACCCCAATCGGGGTGCCATGACTGGCTCCAGACGGTTGGGAGCAGTTGGGCTATTGAAGTATTCATATAAAAAAGAAAAAATATATATACTTGTTAAAATAAGATAAGGACAAAGTAGAAGAGAGTAATGATTCATTTTTGTGAAGGAAGATGTAGAAGCTTCTCTGGTTGCAAATTACTTTAACTATGTATTGAATTGAATTAACAAACTAGAAAGATACCTTTTGAAATTTGCCGTCAGACGCAGAATACATCACTGAACCCTTGGATGACTCTAGCGCTGTTTTCCTGATTGATCTCAACTCTTGGATTAGCTTGTCGATGCGGACGAATGAGTCATCGTCACACTTGAGGAGATAGAGTAAGTTGGGGTAGTTGAGGTGAATCCAGCGGATAGACTGTATCAGCTTGTCGCTCAGAGTGGTGTACTTATCCTTCAGCTGGGGGAGGATGAGCAGATCTCCGTGTTCCTGTTGTTCATTCCTCAGCTGAGCGCGGGTTTTATCTGAAACCGAAGACACACCGACGACAAAGTAATGCTCAAACTCTTTGTTTTCCACGACATTTTCTTGTGCCAACGGAGAGATACTCGGCGCAAGAAAAGACTTCAACTTCAGCCATGTATTTCTGATTGTTTTCCTTCTATCAAAGTTTTCTGGGTTCGATAATATCAGCCCGACGTACGGTGCAACTTTGTTCATACTAACTTCCGAACGATGTTTAACTAACGATTCGTGTTTAAAGTCACAACTATCATAATTAAATATGCTCATTGAAAGCATGCATCCTAAAATAAATGAAAACACTGACAGTAAATATGTATTGCGGTGTCTCATTACTGAACAATAATAATGACACCGTAAAGAGGTAAATTTGGGAGATTCAAACGCCAAAACGCCAGACTGACAGTTCCTTCCAGAGATCTCGCCGCCGATTCGTCTAGTTTTTTTTATCGTCTATGGAGTGGACAAGTAGATCCAGTGTTGCCGACTCAATTGTCACCCGAAATATTTTATGGCGAAAGTTGGAACAGAGAACTTCTTCAATATGTGCAAATTCACTTTGTGGCGTTAGATGAAAACAAATCACATTGTTTAGACACCCCTTATTTTATCAAAATTATCAACATGTTTCGCAACCAATGGTTTCTTCGCCAGGATAAAGTTAATATTTAAAAAACAAGTATTGACAAAATAGGAACCTGTAGACAAAAAAAATACGAAAAGGGGTGATTAATTAGAAAAAACAATTACATATATAAAATAAAATATGAAAATACTTTAATTATCATTTTACGTTAATGGGTTAAGTATAATTATAGCTAGAAAATCTGAAAACGGATCTAAGCAGCAGATTTAGAGCTAAATCTGCTGCTTAAGCTGAGTTGGCAATACTGGTATTATGTTCTTATTTTAATTAGCAAGTACCCGGCATGCGTTGCAATGAGAAAGAAAGAAAGTGTTTGTATTTTAATTCCATTTATCAAAGTGCTTTTGAATACAAAATATTTATGAATATTTTATTTTAAATTCATTAATTTAATTTCCTCTCGTCCCCCATCCCTGCCCTTCGTGTCCTTTCCATTGCGTAACCATTCCATTCCCGCAACTCTTTCCCCTTCCACTCCCCCCCCCTCCCCAAACCATTGAATATAATTGATATATCAGCTAGAGTAATTACCAAATTATCGGAAATAGAGTAGCAAAACATACCTTTGCACTTCGACTGGAAAATTCCAACAATAACATATCTGTTTTTCTTTTTTCATATAATCGGGGCCTCTTCAAGACCTACATTAATAAATCTTTTCCTACAACCCCCACCATAAGCCGCCTCACAACGCTTACCAACCGGGTGGCGACATAGTTCCCCTGTCTTTACTTCTGTGCAGACGGCGCTCTTGTGAGGTGACACATAAAAAAATTAAAATGAAGTATTCACAGCCTTTGAAATTATTTTCAAAAAAATCATAGCTTTGCAACTAAGGAAGAAAATTCCAATAATTAGTAATGGAAAATAATAGTAATGAAATATGAACCATTTTTGGGATATTAAAATAGGTAGGTAAAAGCTATACCTCGTGGGTCCAAGCTGAAAGTAGTGATATATGTATTCCAGGTGTCGGGGGGGGGGGGGGAGGGGTAAAATGCACTAGCTTTGGGAGGCGATTCTATCTACACAAAACATGTTTGAAATATTTTTTTCTATGTATTCAAACAATTCAACTTTTTTACTTGAAACTACCTCAAAATGTTGGATATTTGAAAAAAAGTTGTATATTTTTTTACCTCCCGAAGTTAGTGCACTTTACCCCTGGACACCTTGTTTAGTGACAACTTTTTATACCGTCAAAGGGAAAATAAATAAATAAAATTAATCTTTATGGTTAACTTGTGTATCAACAACAGCAGAGCTCGAATCTAAAAAAGAATGTTTCTAAATTTTTCTTATTTAATATGTAAACCAAAACTAAAATTTCCTCTAGGATTTGTAAGTAGGTACTTAAATACCTGCCTACTAATACAAACCATATATTTTATGTTACTTTTTGACGTGATAACGTCTTATAAATCGATGAACGCCGGCCGCATTCACGAAAAAGCGTGACTCATTGTCACATTCCGCCTGAGCTGGGCGTGCAAGCGAGGGCGCGGAACAAGCATTCGGCGAGAGCGCGGAACAAGCGATAGAGAGGCACAATCGGTCTAAGCGTTCGGCTCGTGACGTTATCACGTAAAATTAGAGTCCGTAAACCGACTTTGCAGACGACCAAATTTTTTATTTCAAATAAGGTATTATATATATCCATTGCTGATTTTTTGGCGATACACCAATTATATTCCATAAAAATTCTGAACAAATAGAAAACATAATTATTTTGGTCTTTTCCTTTACTACCTAATTTCTCTCATCACCTCATGGATACCGCCGTCACGGGAAACATTTATTGGATAACCAACACCCATGCCATAAATCTATATTATGTAAAAGCTGTTTGTTTCTTACAAATAAATAAATAAATCACCCCGTGGTTCGCTACATTTGGTGACTTAGCAGGGATGCCCAGATTCACGGGGTGAGGTTGGTCTAGAACTCGGTGGCGAATGTATGGCAGGCCGGATCGGGGAGGAACCTAGATCTCTCTGGACTTTCTGGACCCATTGCTTTGCACCGGAGTGGGAGGGATGGATTCATACGTCCATCACTCCTGGACACATTGACCACCAGATTCCTAGCCCTCATACCTTTCTCCTTCCCAGAACTTCCTTTCCCTAAAAATCCCCTCCGCACAGCATTCCCAAAGAATTATATAGGCCCTGAAGGAATCTTTTTTCTTCAGGGTTTCCCACATTGTAAAAAATATACGTATATGTTTTTCCATTATTCGTCAAAGTCCTTTTAACTGGAGGTGTGTTGTTTATTCATGCCCGTTGCAGTTTTGCGATTTGCGATCCTGTGGGTCCAGTTACAGCAAGCCTGGGCTTTCTAAAGACAAATAGCACACTGCTTATGCCATACGTTTGCCATACGTTTTTTGGTAAATGTTTAAATAATTTTAACATTTTAAGGAGTTAACTCTCCCGCAGCCAACAGGGGCCGAAGTTAGTACCCAAAATTACTATCCTTCTCACATCTACTTAAATACATGAAATATATTTTTAGCCAGGGAGGGGAGAGGAAAGGCGGTGAAGATCCCCACAAAATAAATATAAAAATGCATGAGGTCTTCGGCCAACCTACATGGTTACGGACGTTAGTTTTTCACCTTGGCCTGTCGAGAGTTAACTGAAAGGAAGTAGACGGTAAATGAAAAAACTAATTGAATCAATATAAAATATATTTTACATTGCCTAAACTTAATTTATGCGTGGGACTTTCTCTTTAAATTTTGTTCAATTTATGATTTATTTTGTAGCTTTAGAAAATAAATCATAAATTTATGTAGTGAAATTAAAGCTGTGGGACTGTTGAAGAATTAAAGATATGAATTGATGAAGACAAAATGTTATTTATTGAGAGTTATTCATTCGTCCTTGGCGGCGTAGTGTTTGATGTATCGGGCTGAGGGATCAGTGGCATCCGTCCATTTGGGCATCCAGAAGTATGGAGTTAAATGGTCAAGAAGGGGGTAGTTCTGCTCAAAAATTTTCCTGAAAAAAAGAAAAATTAATTTTTTATTCTCTTTTTTTAACTTTTGAAGATTATTCCCATCAATGTAATATATCATTGAAGAACAAGATAACAGCAAAAATATGAAAGAGAACAAGACACAGAAAATAAAGGGATAACACTCGCGGCTGGGACACGAACCCAGAACCTCTCTTGAACCTTGAACCTTGTCTTGTTCTCTTTCATATTTTCGTTTAGATTATTAGTGTTATCTTCTTCTTCAATGAAAAGAAAAATAATAATAAGGTTTGTGCAGGAAATGATGATTGGACTAATTAATAATAAATGGACTATTTAGCAGGCCGCCCTACCTCTACTCCTTAGGTTAGGCAGTAGTAATGATAATACTGATTTGCATAGTGCCAATTTTATGAAAAACCACCCCAAGGGCACTATAAAAAATACATCTATATTAATATTTTTGTCTATGCATACACCATAGACGCTACTTGCGTTCTAGCTCCCTTTGGATAGGGTCAGGCCCTACCTAGTTGAGGGTGCCGCTGTGCAAGCTTGTTGCAACTTGCATTTTGGAGGTAGGTAAGTACGTTGTATTATATGTATGTACTGCTACTAACACTAGCATGATTGCATCGGAAACAGTTCTAGTTATAGGCCGCGCAATTGAAGTTGATGTTTAACAACACGTACTTAGGATTGTATTGATGTATATGTAAACGCTCCCGATATAGATGTTCTTAGTTCTTACCAAACATCACTGAGAAACAGATTTTTGATGCCTACTTATTATTTTTAGCAAACTAGGGAACTAGATACAAGAAGTGTATAGTTGTTCGAATTAGATTATTCAAACTGTTTTACAGTTTTACTTAAGAAGATCAAATTATGTAACCGCAAGATGTATTGTAAGTGAGCAAAGAGTAAAATGTGATTTAATCGGGGTAGGTACCTGTAATAGTACGATTCCTTCGTCTTAGGAGTGCAATGTGTGTACAGCTTTGATTTGGTGAAAAACTCGTCATCGGTCACTCGCTCATCAATGATATCAGCTAAAATGGTGAATAGGGATCTTTTCTTGGAAGCAACACCATCACTAGAAGAAAACAAATTTATTCATTACAAAATTCAGAAATATCAGTGCTTTATATTGACATGTGAACATTACAAATAAAATATGTTTTGAAGACAACATATTATTGCTAAGTAATTCCTTGATGGACGTACTTAACTTACTTTAACCAGTGATTCCTGACATTATTTGAAGTAAAAAATAAAAATTTAATTTTGACCTCCAATGACAGTTTTGATGATTTTTTTTTACAAAAATCTAAAAAATTGTAAGTGTTGGACAGGCGTGGTAAGAGATCAGGCAACTACTCGGCTGAGTGACTGGTGACGACATGTGGAAGATTTTTTTTAATTTGATTTTGAAGAAAAAAAATTTGAAAAAAAAATTATCAAAAAAGTCACCGGAGACCAAAATTTAATTTAAATTTTTTACTCCAAATAATGTCAGGAATCACTGGTTAAAGTAAGTCAAGTACTTAAAACTTTAATGTCAAGTACTTTCCCTATCATATTTTTTTTTCATTTTCAGCTTTGGCAGAGTATTTAAGATTCTTATCATTTTTCGAACTTTATTACTCGCCACCGATGTAATAACCTTAAGGATTATTGCAAAATAATTCGCCTAAGAGGCGGAACTGTTTTTTGGAACTACATGATACCTCAACACACATTTTGACCTGATAACGTCTTATAAATCGATGAACGCCGGCTGCACTCACGAAAAAGCATGACTCATTGTCACATTCCGCCTGAGCCGAGCATGCAAGCGAGAGCGCCAAACAAGCGTTCGGCTTGTGACGCATCTATCTCTCTTCCACTCCATAGTTACTATATGACGTTATCACGTAAACAACGTTTTGGTACATATGAGGCGTGTTATAACTAAGTTGTCAATCTCCACCATTGTTCTAAAATGAGTTAGATACGGCGATGGATAGAGAAACAAAAATACTATTGATTTCGAAGCATAAAAGACAGTAACCCATACATTTTTGAATAAATGTATTTAGTTCTGCAACAAACACGGCAATCTCCATTAGGGTAATGCAGGGTACAGAACAAAAACACGGTATTCCTTTGGGCCAATCAGAGAGACAGAACAAAAATGGCAATATCTATCTGAAAATAGCTAAATAATTTACCACTTAATTGCAATCAAATACTATACACAGAGTGTAACTTATGGAAACAATTAATAACAAAAATTTTATGCTTATGGGAAAAGACCACCAAAAACATTTTTACAATGCTTTAAATTTTGACAGTGGCTTATCATATTTTACATTCCTAAAACGTACCAAATAACCAGTATAGATTCTACCTAGATTCTGTCATCTTTTGGTGTGTTTTTAATTATATAAAAAGATGATATTTCCTTCAATTTCACTGGAATTTATGTTTGAATATATGCATCTGTGTTAGAATCATGATCAAGTCAACTTTGGCCGTGACCCTTGTTCATATGGCAAATCTCACCAAAATGAATTTATGACTACTGTTAAATTATTGAATACGTGTGTAGCTCAATTCAACTGGCTAATAATTATATGATGTCATAATAATTGAAGTACCTGAATGCTTCCTTGTGGCGCCATAGAATTTCGTCAGGTATTAAGTTGTGTCCGTCAAAGGCGTTTCGGAGAAGGAATTTCTCCAAACCGTCTTTTGGCTGCCGGTCTTCCAGCGGCTGGCTCAGGTAGTGCTGCGTGAACTGGATGTCAAGGAACGGAACCCTCATCTCCAGACTGAAAGAGTATAATATGACAATGATCAATTAATGGCAATAATCACACATTCCAACAAAACAATAAATTTTAATTTGGTAGGCGGGTACAGGAACCATTTATTGGATGACCAACACCTCTGTAAGGTGTGCCTAGGTCTTAGCGACGAATGAGTCTGCCCACCTATTGCGTGGCGGGCCGGATCGAGAGAGGCTGATTGAGGGAGGCTTGATCTCTCCAGCTTGATCTCTCAGGCTTGATCTCTCCATTATTAGGCAAATTATTTTCCTCAGAGCCTCCTGTGTGGAGCTTATGTATTAATAAAAAGCCTTATCTAAAATTGTCAACCCTCCAATCAATATTTACTCGACTTAAATTTTCAAATACATAATTATGATTTAATGAAAAACAAATAACTTTGTGTAACAACCACTATTTAATTAACAATATCAACATGTTTCGAAAACTATGTTTTCTTCGTCAGGATAATAAGTTAATAAAAAATAATAACAAAAGGCAAACAAGTATAGACTAATTAGAACATAGACAAAATATTAGAAAGGAGAGGTGATTAATTACCTAAAATATATCATAAAAACAATTATATAAAATAAAATATAAAAATTATTTTAGAATCGGTAAAAAATTACATTAACATAATAAAAAATCTTTTAAAAACAAAACAAGAAGTCTAAATAACAAAATAAATTATTATAAATATAAGTATTAATACGAAAATAAATTTAAAAGATGGCTATTTTTAAAAAACGTTTGGTTATTTATAATATTTAATTTACTATTATTATTATCCTGACGAAGAAAACATAGTTTTCGAAACATGTTGATATTGTTAATAAAATAGTGGTTGTTACACAAAGTTATTTGTTTTTCATTAAATTAATGATGACGCAACAAAGTAAATTTGCCTATTTTGAAGACATAATTATGAATTTTGTCCATTTAAATAATATTTATGTAGGTATAAATTCGCCTTCACTGTCTCCCTATTCATTAAATGTGAAATAAAACATTTTAATTAAATAAAATTAATAAGCACACACCGGGATTCAAACCCAGATCTCTGTATTCATAGTCAAATGTCTTAACCGCTTGACTACGGATGCCTATCCCGGAACAAATTTTTAATTACCACAGGCAATATGTTTTTTTAATGAAGGTGATTAACGCTGGCAATACAGTAAAAGTAAATAGAAATATCGCTCATGTACATAATACAAAAGAATAGCATGCGCGAAAATTGCGAATTTGTTTTAAAAATGCATATATATATCCGTAAACTCACCAATATGTTTATTTGCAATACATATTATAACAAATTTAACATATTTTTTTATGAAAACATATTTTCCATGAAAAGTAATAAATTATTTTAAGTCGATTACAGCAAAAAACATGTGTAATGTGTATATTGCAATTGTTAGATTTTGGCAAATATTTGAAAATTCATCAAATAATTTTCAGTCACCATTTTCTCAAAATATGAGAAATGCAGATACATTTTTCTTTTACATTATTACACGGGAAAAATGTGCTATTTTTAAAAATAAAAATGCTTGTAAAACACATCGCCACGTATTCATAGTCATTTTGGGACAGAACGGCGATGATAGTTTAGTCCCCTTGTTCAGATGAGGTTGTGAATATCAAAATCAAAAGGACCTCGAAAAATGTTTTGCATTTTAAATTTATCAAGTATCCTTCAATAGATAATAAAATTAAAACTGAACTGTAATTTTATATCATTGCAAAATGAAGTATCAGCAAAATCGACATTTTAATAATTGTCAATCATAAGAATTTTCATTCAAATCAATATTTTTTACACACTTTATACAATTTGCAAAAACAACAAGCAAAAATATTTTTAAAAGAAAAATGTGTAAAGATTAGCTACGCAAATAAAAATTCTGTACAACAATTTTCATGCTCATAAAAAAATAATTATGTTATCTTGAACAAACAAATCACAAATTATGATTATGCGCCACTGCTTCCACTGCTACACTACGAACAAGAGCAATCTAGGCTAAAATACTTGTGTTTACCACAAATATTTACTAATCTTTCACAAAAATTATTAATAAACAATTACAATTTTAGTTTATTTGATAGATCAAGTTTAAATTTAATTTTGATTGTTTTTGCATGTTGCAGTAATAATCAGTGTGAAATAACATACTGTATTAATGAAAAATAATATTATCAAATCATTCGCATTAGGAGAACACACAAGAAGGAAAATAATTTTTTCTACAACTAAAATAATTTTTCAAATTTTTTAATGGTTCACAACACAAATTGTTACTGCCCACCAATATTGGCACATGTTGTATGAGGGATATTTGAATACCGGAATCTGGTGCGTAAAATACTATTGCATACGTGATCCATCAGCGGCTATCCTTATAGGCGAAAAAGTCGCGTAACTTCAGTCTGATGATCTCACATTTGAAATTTTTTTAGAAGAGCCAAAAAAATGTTTTCATTTTCCAAATATTTAGTATTTGCGAAAAAATTGCTCAATAAAAATGTTTAAGAATCTGACAAAAAACAGTTTTTTTGCTCTTCTAAAAAAATTCCAAATGTGAGGTAAGCCTGTTTATCATCAGACCGACGTTATGCGATCCATTAAGTTTCACTAAAATACATACATTGTGTCAAAATTGCCAGATGATGGGTTAGGTTAGGTGGAAAAATTGATTATTTAGTGATAAAAAATGAAGAGATTTTTCACCTGAATGCAGCGGTGGTACGGTCAGCACGTAAACCATCATACAAGTAGATTTCTGACAACAGCCTACAACAAAGAAATACAAAGTATAAGAATTTTATTAGCAAAATGTAGTGTTGGGAATGCGGCGCATCAAATTTTATTATTTAATTTACCTTATACTTTCATCGTGACCATCCTGACTTGTGGGGGCATCTCGGAAGTAAATGTATCCTTGAGCCAATTCGTCAGCTCCTTCTCCGCTAAAGATGACAGTTGTGTCTGTGTTTTGCTTGATGTACCTCGCGAGCATATACATACCTGAAAACAAGAAAAATAGGAACTTATTGTTTCCGAAGATCGCAATCATCGAAGAGGTACCTACATTTGATGAAGAAATGGTCAAAATTCGAATGCAGGATGACACCAGGCTAGGTAACATTATGACATGACCGTGTCCCAAATAAATTTCAAAATAAGTTGCTAGTGTTTATTTTTAAACTTGTCGCCAAACATGTTGAAATAGAAATAGGTGTTTTTTTTAACATTCGAAGAACCCCAGGAAATCAAAATAATACAAAAATGCCCTACACGGCAGCCTCAGAAATTACATAAATTCTGCATGGAGTTAATATTTTTTAAATGCTAAAAATGCAGCGTGACTTCATACGTACCAACACTGGCTCGGATGGTGGTGATGTCGTAGGACTCCAAATGGTAAATAACTTGGTCGAGGACCTCAGCAACGTCCTTCTCATCAAACTTGACCTCGTGGTGCTCAGAGTCGATGAAGTCCGCCACTTTCCGGGCGGCAATCAGGTCAGGGGAGCCATCCATGCCGATAGCGAAGGTCTGCAAAAATATTCATTAATAATTAGTTGGAGGATTGAGGAACAACTACACTTACTTTATTCAAGGAATCAGTGAAGATAAAAAGGACACATTTTTATATATTTGGTTAACACAGTTATCGCATCTGTCTGTTCAAGTACATATTGTCGGTGTATTCAAACTAAAAAGCAATATTCAACCTGAGGTACCAATAATGAGCATTCAAATTTGTTCCACATTTATCTCATCCAGAGATAAAATAGGGATTCCGAAAGTGTAGTTTTTTTGACGTGATGTGATATATAAAAGTTGCAATTGTTGACGTGATGTGATGTATAAATTTGCAATTACCCGAGGCCTGTGGAACTACGACGTTTACTTCTTGGGAATTTATTTAGGTACAAGTACCTTTAAATATACAGAATAAATCAATTTTATTAAAAAAAACATTACAAAACAATTACTATTCAGTGAAAACAAAAAAACAAAAAACATGAAAAAATATGATTCAAATTAACTAAAATTTAAAATCAGGCCATAGGAAATAATAAAATAATAACTAATAACTCAACATTTTCAAAAAATATGTGAAATGGTTTTTGTAAGTTTTCAGTGTTATTAAAAATATCTGCTGCTTGGGAATGTTACGAGACAAAGTTAAAATGTTACGAGAAGGGTAGAGGAAGATTTGAAAGCCTGGTATTTCAAGATACGGTCTTAACACAGGTACAACCATAAAAAATCCATCTGGATGATGGTCTCTTCTCACCAGGGCGGTACTGAGAGTATCATTTAAAACAACAACAGGGTACAATCACACTATATTTCAAGTATAATAATAATAATATTTGGATGATTTGTAAAGCGCAGTTTTTGTGAAAAATCACTTCAAAAACACTGCGTATATTTTTCCTATACTCTAGTTAATTACTAACTATAGACAATCTATTTTTTTAAAAAAAACTTATGGATAGCAGATTGCGTCCATCACTATATCGATCAATTATATATAACTTACGTACAATGCACGTTACCAATTGTTATGAAACTGCGCTAAAATTTTCATTTTATTTACCTATATTATGCACCGGCAAATACATAATATACAGGACCATACTTACCTGGCAGATTACTTGGGATAAACACTATTTATTAGAGAATTTAGTTTTGCACGCAGAGGACATAATATGTATTGCAAACACATGTTATTGGAGATGCCGTTTAATTTTAAGTCATAAGTATGTTCTTAAATTACCCTAAAAATAAATTTACTTGTTGATGTTTTGTGATGGCTTACTGCGTTGTCACAAATGTCTTCGTATAAGGACCAATTTAGAAAGAGGAGTAAAAACTCTAATGATCAAGTTGATAAATAGGGGTTAACCTGAATTTTGTATGGAACGTTATCTGCTTTGGCCAACTTGGTGACGAGGGCAGCGATTAGAGAGGAATCCAATCCCCCGGACAACAAGCAGCCGATTCTACGGTCGGACATCAACCTCTTCTTGCAGGCCTCCGTCAGCAGAGTGGACACTGCCGTCTTCACACTGGTCAGGTCTGCACACACCAAATATACGTATAAGTAACTGATTTCAATAGTTTTATATGTACAACATGACTGGCCCAAAAGGTAAGGTCCTCACACAAGCGTCGCGGATTCTGCTAAGTACTTAATCACTGTATAAACAACATTTTCCCACATAACGATGGTAGCAGCAGGAATTTTAATATTGTTAGGTTATTTGCAAAATTATTCCAGAAAGTTTTGTCTTTCATTCTTAAGGTTTGTTTACTTGCCAGGACTTATGGTATGTTTTATCGGATTCCACAAATACTATCAGGTAAAATAGAGCATGCAGACACCAAAATGAATGTCTGCTTGAAATCCGAGAAATACCTACAGAGCTGGGGTGTGAGTGATCAACATTATTGGTTACAAATAACCTGACAATATAAAAAAAAAATTCTACTACCATCATCAAAGTGGAAAATATTGTATTTTAAACGATGTCCGACTTAACATAGGAATTTAGACCACAATCCAGGGTATTTATCAACATGGCTACGAACCGATCAGAATAATAATATGTATTTAACCCTTCGAATAATGAGAAAATAATATCGATGAACTTTTGCCTGTCAAAGTTTGCACGCAAAAATTCTCGGTTCTTCCCATGCATTTCAAATGTTCATTTTTATTGGTTATTTTTTAATCTTTTTGAAAAAAAAAATTGTTCTAAAATCTAGATAAAATAATCTTTCTGATGTGCTTATAAAAAATTAAGATTTTTGTTTTAAAATATTAAAATTTTTATATTGAAAATGTGAATTAGCTTAAAAATTACGTACCTGGGGTTTCCCCAAAAAAGTACATAAAATAAAAGAAAATTAAAATTTTAAATACAGATTCCTTTTTTTAAGAAAATTTTTAATAAAACTGTCACTTCACTTTTTATCACATTCATACAATTTTATTTTTAAATTAATTGTTTATTACGTCACACATTGGCGCAAAATAAAATCGTCACTTATGATCGGGTTTGTAAAATATCTGATCAATATAGCTCGTTTGTTCCTAAGGCAATAAGAAGCAATATTTCTTTCGCTTTCAAATATAAAAGAAATCACAAATTTTTGCTTGACTGGAAGAGAGGTATCTAACTTTTAATGACGCTCGGTCGTTCTGGGACAATCTGGGTCTCCTGTTATTATAACGGCATATGATGTTTTGGGACAACTAGGGTCTCCTGTGATTAGACGGGTTAATCTGAATTTTTAAACTTTTTTCCGCAGTCTATCACACCAAACACATAAACGTTTTGAAAGAATGTATGTGTTTTAGCGAAACTTCATGGATCGCATATGCAAAGTCCGCGTACGGGGATAACCGTCGATGGATAATACATGAGACAGGCGTGTAGATAAGGGAAAGGGGTTTGGTTGTACATATATGTGAAAACAAAAAAATGTACCTTTGGGATCAACGGCTGGGAGGAAGGCGACAGGGCAGCCAGGAGTGAAGTACTGCTGTTTCTGGACTAGCTTCACCATTCCATTGTCCAGGAGGCTGTACTCCTCCCAGGTTCCCGGCTGGAACTGACTCAAGGACGCATCAGTCTGTGCATCCCTGGCAAAGTTGTGGATTCCTACAATTCACAATAATAGTTACAACACATCCACGCTGGAAAGAAATAATGGCTAAAGCGCCATACAGCCATGATATTAAAGTTGAATCTGCTCAGAACCTACATAATAACACGCTGTGTTGTTTGTTCATGCTTTTGATCATCACAAGCACAAACAAACAATATAGCTTATTGTGTGGGTTCATTTTAATGTTACAGCTGTATGGCGCTTTTGCCATTTTTTTTCCAGCGTTGATATATATACATATTTTTATTTTATATTTTTAATGTTTGTATGTTTTTACAATAAGTAAACATTTTTTATTTTATAAAGGAATATAAAAATAGCCTTTTCTCACCATAGAGACAAGGCTCTTATGTTTGGTGAGAGAATTCATGCTCAATTATGTGAAATCGTGTAAGTAAGTATGTGTATAATAAAATATTGCCATTACATAAAAAAAGAAAAGTAAGAAAAACTCAAGTTTCATCAATAATAATTTTAAGATTTAAAATAAATAATAATAATACATACAAACTCTAAATGTCATTATTTATATTCATTGTTAATATTATCATCTTCGCTAAAGAGATGGTAGAGATGTTTTGAGGACGGGTTCACGTGCCTAAAGTAATTCCCTTACTTCTGGTGAAATTGATCAAACATTTTCTAAAAAAACCGACTAACGCCGGTTCCCTGCGAAGGCAGAGAGGATAGACCAAACAATTTTCGCTTCTTGACACACAATCTTCTCTTCATTCCCATACATACATCTATGTTGTTCTAAGGCCCTTCATCCACAGGGTTATGCAAGTATCCGATACTCAACCAATCAAGTATCTTGGCAACTATTGCCATACATCTGCAAGGACATAGACATATGTTGCCGACATTTTGTAAACTCGTAGGTGACGTCAGTCTTCTGAGACCAGTCTGGCGAGGTTGCCACCATCTAACTCTTGACACGACCTGACTCAAGTATTTGATCTAATTGATTGTGCCACTCTTCTACCATTAACCTCCGCATCATATATTTTCCCTACACTCCTGTTTTCGTTCATATGCTTTGCATGTTCAAAGCATCTTAATTTCAGATATCAAAATTTTTTCTTGAAAAGATAATCAATGGGCTGGTGAGTTGGCGATACTAGTTTTGGTCATACTTGTACGTTAATCTGTTCAAAAATTAGTACCTTTGACTTCAGAGCAGATGGCAAGGGATGATTGCTCTTCATCATACACTCGGAACAGGGGCCTCACTCCGTACGGGTCTCTTGCCAGGAACACGCGTTTCTTCTCCAGATCCACGAGGCAGAATGCAAATACTCCATCCAGGGACTTGACCGTCTTCTCGATACCAAACTCGTGGTACATGTGCAGGATGCACTCAATGTCACACTTGGTCTCGTACTGGAAGTTGTACTGTTTTTGCAACTGCAAATAAAAACAAATCAAAATTAATAAACAGAATCTCGGAACATTCAACTGGTTGGATTATTTTTCTGAACTATGTAAAGTTATTCTCTGGAGAAAAACTAATACAATGTTGCCTGCTTATCTGTGCTTTTTCAAATATCGAAATTCTTCCCAAAATCATTCTTTCATTTCTGTATACATCACTCTTTTATCCAAGGAGCATTCCGCTGTACAATCAATTTCAGCCTTGAGCCCTCGGAAATATTAAGAGTTAGGTTTGGAAAATTCCCGCTCTCTTTTAAAAAATCGTTGCGGGCAAAAACTTCAACTCCGAATTTTAATATGGATATATTCAAACTGCTTATATTATACAGATCGTTTATCACATATTTTTAGGATAAAAAAAAATTATAAAAAAATTGTTAATTGTATAAAAGCATGAATTTTGCGTATTAACTTTAAAATTGCCGATCGTCATACCTAACATGGTCGATCGATATAACCCTATATCAATACGATATTGCCCAAATCCGTTATCTACGGTCAGTTAGCAATATTTTCGATCACGGTCAACAATTGGTAAGAGAAATTCCACGACGATTGACAAATTTTAGCCCGGATTCCGTAATAGCTGATAAGTTTCGGTTAGCTGTCAATATATGCATTTATTTGAATTATGTCATTCGTTAATCAACATTACTGGCTTATTTAATGAACGTATTGAACTAACAAAAGATTTTTGTATTGAAAGAAGTCATCTACATGATCCATAGACTTTATAATACAATTAAGACGAGACCAAATTATTCCGTTCGAATTTTGATAAACTAAAGTGACGGAAATATGACTAAAGAAATGATTAACTAATTAACTCTTGTGTAGTGTCAAAAAGTAAATGCGGACTGCCAAATCATTTTTAGGTTTGTATTTCAATTCAACATTGCCAAATTATTCATGTTTTTACGTATTTGACTGGCATTTGACATTTCTGAATGTGAATTTATGGACAGATCTGCCAGTTTTGCCAGCGTATATCAATTTCTAATTTATTTCCCACCAATATCGGTTGCTATCAACAGCGAAGCTGTACTAGGTATATCGATTTAAAATCATCGAAAGTTACTCCTAATGATCCGATATTGTAAAAATGTAAACACATGATCAGTTATTTGTAAGAAAACACCTCTTGTTAACCCTTAATTTACCCGGTAGGTCCCTGGGACTCCATTGAAAACTTTCAGCGCTCACAAAACTGTTAGTTTTTGGAATTACAAATTCTGCGTTCCAGTACCTTCACGAAGTGACGCGCCAAATGTGGGGATGAGTGAACGTCGATGTGCGAGGCTCCGATTGGTAAATAATCACGCTAGTGGAGTCCGTGGGACTCCACTGGGATATTAATGTTATAGTTTTAGCTTATTGACGGTATTGAACAAAAAAACCAAAAAAAAAATCTTGTTCTTTTTTTTTGCTTTTTATAAGAATTGATTATGTTTTTGTTATATTTCTTTAAAAATTACTTTGAAAAATTGTTTTGTTTTTGAAATATTGAGACTAGAAGTTAGGTCTCGTAATTTTGTTACAAAAAGTGCCATATTCTACAAGTTCCTTAATAAAAGGCTGTGATTCTATAATTTTAAATAAAAATCTATGCCATTGTAAAACCAAATATATAATCAATAAATATAAAAAGCATTTCATTTAAAAAAGTGTATATTTCATGTTAAATTTACGATTTTATTTCCGGGAGTCCTGGGGACTCCACCGGGTAAATTATGTATATATGAAGTCACCGGGTAAATCAAGGGTTAAAGTGTGAAATTACTAAGTTAGTTTTATGATTAATTGAAGATTTCAGGGCGCGGGAACTTTTGAAATATTGAATCCCAATAAATATTTTTAAATAACACTTCAAACTGACCACATTTTGGCCAGCGGACGCTCGCGGATATTTGAAAAAAAAAGGCAAAATGTGGCCAAAAACGCTCCAGTGTTTATTGGTTTTACGTTTTAATAGGTACGAGGGGGGGTTTTTAAGTTCGCGGAATGGGTAGGAAGGTGACTAGTGAGGGTGTCGCTGAATTAGGGGCTAATTGTACAACTCATTATTAGTATAAACGCCGGGTTTTATCATAATTATGTCATTAGTCTTTGAGCTATCGTCGACCAAACAAGTCAATCGGGAAGAAATGGTGAAATATCGAGAAAATCGAGTTCCGCGCTGTTATAAACTTTCTTACCAAGCAAGGAAAATCAGTTCCGACCATACTGAAAGAGATGTCCGTTTACGGGGACTCTTGTCCAAGTAAAATTATGGTTTACAAGTGGCATACCCTCTTTAAACAAGGCAGAGAGTCACTTGAAGACGACCCACGGCCAGTAAGGCCCATCGAGGTGACCGCTTCGGAAATTATTCAAAAAGTCGAAAAATTAATATTAGACGATGCCCGATCAAAGAAGAAACAGCTCGCAGAAATGGTTGGAGTATCAGATACAACCATTTTCAAAATTCTTCACGACCATTTTGGCATGACTAAAGTGAGCGCAAGATGGGTGCCGGGAATGCTCACACCACGAAAAACGAAAGCATGTGGAGTGTTTTCGTGCATTTTTGGACCTCTGTAGGGAAGACAAAGATGGAGTGTTTGCTCAAATTGCTACTGGTGATGAAATTTGGGTGAATGATCTGGTGATGAACCTGAGTCTAAATTGGACTCAGGTTCACAATGCAGTGGTACAGAAAGGCACACCACCACCAAGGAGTTTAAGGTGTCACAATCGGCTGGGAAAATGATGGCGACAGTCTTTTGGGACGGAATTGGGAAGGAATCCTGTTGATCGATTACAAAGATAAAGGTGTCTCCATAACCGGAGAATACTTCGCTTTAATCCTATCCCAATTGAAGGAAGCCATCAAGGAGAAAAGAAGGGGAAAATTGACCAAAGAAGTCCTCCTTCTGCACAACAACGCGCCTGTTCACAAGAGCCCTGTTGCGATGGCTGCCCTGCAGAAGGTGGGCTTCAAAATGTTGCCGCACCCGCTCTACAGTACTGACCTGGCTCCCAGTGATTATTACCTATTTCCAAACATGAAAAAAAAACCTTGTGGGAAAAATTTTTCAAGTAATGAAAAAGTGAAGGATGCTATTTCGGCGTATTTTTTAGACAAAAACAAATCTTTTTTTTTGAGGGTATACATAAGTTAATTGAAAGATCCGAAAAAGTATTAGGGTAGCAGGTGAATATATTGAAAAGGAAAAATAATTTTGGATTTTTATTTCCACTCCTTACCCCCCATTCCGCGAACTTAAAAACCCACCCTCGTATCTACCATGCAATCAAAAATATGTTTATTTATTATCTATATAAAGTATGTTTACATTGTTTTTCAATGCCTGTCTCACTAAGATAACCTCCAGATTATCTTAGTGAGACAGTTAGATATGTATTTTTTTAATTACATCATTTGATAAAACATTTTATCAAAATGGTATCATAGGTTACCTTCGGAAACATTTGAGGCATGTTGAAACAAAGATGGCAATCTCCACCATTGGTCTGAGATGTGTTAGATATGGCGATAGATAATGAAGTAAAAATACTATTGACAGCTACAAAGGGCTCAGAGCACAAATGACAGTAAACAATTGACCGGTCAGTGGCTGAGTTGGCATTACGTTTGGGTCTCACCCAGGTGTCCCGCGATCATTTCCTCGGCTGGCTAAGTCCTCCATCACGACACAAGTAACGTTTTCCGCTTAGAGCTTTTCAAATATTGTCAGCCACAAAGCACTCTTTTTAGGGTGAATTGCCTATTTCAAAAAAATATATATATTGTCAGGTTAAACCATTTTGTCTTTCTTTAAAAAAAAAACCATTAATTTAAGAATAAATGTATTTAGTTCTGCAACAAAAACGGCAATCTCCATTAATGTATTGCAGGGTACGAATAAAAAATGGCAGTATTCCTTTTGGCTTGTTCGCTTTGGACAAGTAGTTAGTCGAGTGGCGAGTATACTCGCTACTTGACTGGCCGAAAACCATTCGCATTACGGCACATTACAATTAAGTAGAGAGTACATTAGTAAGTGGCGCATTGGAAGATGAACAGGCCGCGGCGCATTAAAGTAAATAGGCTTATTAAGCTAATTGCAATGGATATTTTAGAAGAGGTGGAAGAAAAAATTAGTGAGATGAAAATAAATAAACTATGGACAAGAAAAGAGATTAATAGCAGTATAAATAAAGAACTTTAGAGTAGCATCTTCGCTCCCACTGTACGAAATATCTGCGCGTCTAATAATGAACTCTGCTAAAACAATGGATTCACGCATGTCAGTTTGCAGGGACGAATGGTGGGGGTCCTTACTCGCCTGAAAAATAGAACAAAATGGATTGAATCTACTAAAAAGCTAACTAACCCACTCTACTAAAATTGTGGTGTTCGCTACTAATGTACTAGCTACTTGACTAAAATACTCACCCAATGTGAACGGCTCTTTAGGACCAATCAGAAAGACAAAACAAAAATGGCAATCTCCACCAATTAAAGATAACTAAATAATTTACCATTTAATCTCAATAAAATATATATAGAGTATAACTAATGGAAGCAATTAATAACAAAAATCATGCTTTACTGTTTAGTACAGTAAAAGAACTAAAAAGACAGTTTTTGCTTATTACTCAAAACGAAAATAATTGGCGATTGCCGTATTTGTTTCAACATGCCTCATTTATAGATATTACTAAATTAATAAAAAAATATAAGTGCCTTTATGCTTTAAATCAGAGGAGTTTGAGCGCAACAGAAATAATTATGTATGTAATCATTAACTAGTTACCGTTATTTCAACCCATTTTTTTATCAAACATAAAATTACGATAAATTGTAATCTTTTTTTTTAATTACAATTTATTTTTTAAAATTATTGACCTTTCATACAAATAATGTATAAACAATAATTAACACAAAAAATATAAAATGCTCAACAAAATATGTATTATATTTACTATTATAATATGCTCATATTATTAAAACTAGTTTCTTATCATTTTTTAAATATAAAATTGGGTGAAGTATTGTACTGAGGGATCATTACGTTGATTTGGCAAAAGTCGATAAAAAATTTTAAGTCGTAAAGATGGTCAAAACTGATAAAAAGTTTTTTTTATCTGTTGCGCAACTAAAACCGATTTAATTTGACATTCAAAAGTAATAACTACATTTTAGATAGAGTTGTGAATGAATCTGCTGATTATCGATTTATTAACTGATTAGGGTATTATTGTAAAACTGGTTATAAACCAGTCAAGTTTATCTACTAATTTTAATAACATCTTCAAATATATTATAATGTGTGAAATCGTGTAAATACATGTCTGAAAGTGAGAATTAACAGATTAATTTGAAAGATTTGTTAGAGATATAGATACGCAGGTGACAGTGATAAAGCCAGGCTTTCCTGGCTTTTCTGACCTAGTCAATAACTTACCCTCTTGTAGCTGTAGAGTTCTCCATTGCAGATGACGACGCTCTTGGGGTATCGGTGCAACTTCATGGGCTGCATTCCGTAGAGACAATCTAAAATGGCCAAGCGGTGGAAGCCCAGGTGGCAGTTCTGAAATATTCAATTATCGATTTTAATAATTCTCTCCTATATGGTTTTTTAAGTCATCTATTATCTTACAATGTAGGTTCCAAATTAGCCATTATTTTAAAATTCATAACATAACAGGTTTTACTGTACATATACATTTATATGTTAATGCCAGAAGTGCCGGTGTCAAATTTGTATAGCTCTCTCGATATATCGATTTCTTGAGGTAAAAAATGCCGAAACAATATTTTGACTAACACAATTTCTTCTATCTAGGGCACCTGAAGTAGGTATTCATAGTATTAAAAAAAGGGACATTTCAGAGTACTTTCTGGTACCTAAATCAATTTACCAAAAACTGACAAATGCATTTCTAGCATTAAGCCCTATATTACTTATATATATATCATCACTAATGCCTCCAATGTGAAAAAAAAAAATTTACAGGAGAATGAAAAATCTAATTTTGAATATGGACCTCCAAATAATATTTATTTATATTATTATTATTGATTATTAATATTAATAAATAAAAAGAAATCTAAGTCTTCTTCATTTTCTCGCTTAAAAATTAGTTTTTTAAATTTCACATTGGAGGTATTACGCCCAATGACGATATTTAGTATGTATGTTTATACGTATATATATATACATATATATATATATGCTTTTTTTTTAACTATGAACATTATATAGGCATATTGCTGAAAGCTTATTTAATAACAATGATTAAGTTTGAGGCTAATTAAAATTTAATTAAAACAAAAAGAAAAACAGCAAGTGGCCGATTCGAGTGGCCGAAGATTCGAGCGACAGCTCAATTTAAAAAGTTTTTCTTCGATTGCTCGTGATTTTTTGAGAACATTTTGAATAATTTTCGCCCACATTAAAAAAATCATTCTTCCGAATTTTCTTATGGTGACATACAAACTGATTGTAGTTCTATATAGCCAATGAATTCACCTATCTTTGTCGATTATCATATATTCATAGGACTTATAAAAAAAAAATTGGTTCTCTGTAAAGTCGGTTTACGGACGATAATTTTAACGTGATAACGTCATATAATAACGATGGAGTGGAAGAGAGATGCATCACAAGCCGAACGCTTAGGTTTGTTCGCTTGTTCCGCGCTCTCGCTTGCACGCTCGGCTCAAGCGGAACATGACAATGAGTCATGCTTTTTCGTGAGTGCAGCCGGCGTCCATCGATTTATAAGACGTTATCACGTCAAAATATTATAAAATTGTAAAAAAAAAATGTGGTCCAATTTTGGACCGCTGTCAATCAAAGAAAAATAAAAGCAGTCCATATTTTGACCTTAGTTGCTCCAGTCTTAAAAACAAAGTTAGTTAGTAATTTGAATGTGATGCCTGTAACATGATGTGTAAAACAAAACAATTTTTTTTTTTATCTTAGCTAGGAGGGGAACATTTTCCAACATAAAATGATATAATATTACGAATCTGAATACTTAATGTGAAATTTGAATAATTTAATAATTTTCTAGTTGATAGCATTTAAATTGTGTGGTTAACAAATTTGGTGGAAAACTGGTACTGAGCAATGTGGAAAAAATATTGTAAAATGTTTATTTGACATTTTTATTGATTCGCTCGCAAAGGATACAATATTACGAATCTGAATACCTAATGTGAAATTTGAATAATTATTTTCAGGTCGACAGCATTTAAATTATGTGGTTAACAAAATTAGTGGAAAACCGGTGCTGAGCAATGTGGAAAAATTATTGTAAAATGTTTATTTGACATTTTTATTGATTTGCTGCCCATAAAAAAAAAGTAAGCTGTAAAATTTATGCAAACGTTTATCTTATGCAAATAAAGTATTTAACTGCAGAAAACTAAAATATTATTTATGCTGAATATAAATATTTATATTGTACAAAACTATGTCTACTTTTTTCCTTATTTCACAAAATTAATAAATATAATATTAATTGAAGATAATATAGAGATAATCCCTCAGATCTAGATTATTGTCCCTAAATTGATTTTGCGATCAGAACTTATCTTTTAGATATGATAATATAATGTGTATTATTTAGATTGTTATTTTTTTTACTGGATTCACGATACTCGACGGAGGCCTATTTAATAACAATTGTTCAAGGGAAATCGCATCAAATTATAAAATTGTGCAATTTATCTTAAGTAGCTAGTTATTGTTTTGAATGATTGATTTTTTTTTGGTAAGGAGCAATTAAAAGATGATCAGTAAAATATGAAAGTTTGGGGAAATACCTTGACATTGTCATCGTATTCCATGCGCCACGCATCGGGGCCACGATGCTTGATCTTCTCGAAGCTGGACATCCTCTGCTCAGGGCAGGTGATGCCGAAGAGTGCCCAAATTCCGCACATGGTGATTGTCTGCGAAAAGAACATATGGCATACATTTAATTGCAAACATTAATGACATATTTTCATCCGCTTCGCTAAATGTTGACATCGAAAACTTCGTCCACCTGCTGTTCAATTCACATAGAAATTCAAAACGCCGAACTCACCAAGAGCGCGCCACGTGAACTAGCAAGGAAGCTGACAGCAGACGAACTACTCTCAAATAATCGCGCGCGGTTTATATAAAGCTAGTCACAGTAGCTCTATCGCGATCTGATTATATTAGTATGTCCGCACACACACACAGACGTGCGTTTCGGGACTGGGGTGATGCAAGATCTCTCGATCATTTCGCTGATAATATGTTTTCAAACTTCGTGCTGAAAGTTGGAACTGTCAACTGGTTGTCAAAACCCAGCAGAGCCAACCTTTACAAGTGGGCAACCTAAGGGCGGAATTGGGAACGATGTTCCATTCATTATCGATATTTTCACAGTAGTTACTCCGCCGCTAATTTCTCTATAATTCTGCATTTTTTTATATTTGTACAAATTAAACAAATTTCTTACTTTCAACCTTTTATTGATTATTACGAGTGGAAAAATGATTATGATTTTAATTTTTGATAATAATATTCGATTTGTTGAAGAATTGTTTTCTTCACCCTGTTGAAACGTGTTTTTATGAATCGCGTGGCAACAAGTGCGCGGCGTGGAAAATAAAATGCCGACCAATAAATAATATAACACTTCCGTAGGTAATCTAGTACCTAGTAGGTACGTAGTACAATCATAGAGTAAGAGAATAGGTACTAATTCTAGTACCTAGAATAGGTACGCTTAAAACATCACCGCTTTATCATCACATCACAGCTATAACAGTATAACAAAGTGTAGCTTAGTTTTTAAGTGTTTGATCGCCTCTATCAACGACGTTAATTTTGAATAGTTTATCGTTGGTGTGATAGGTACATATTCTATTTCTGTATAAATTCCTCAATTTGGGAGGCGGGTATGAGTATCACCATTATTGGATAACCAACTTGTTCGGGAGTGTCCGGGTTTATTGGATGAGAATTGTCAAGGTTTTGACGGCTGATGCGTTTGCCTAACTACTGCGTTGAGGGCCAAATCTGGAAAGACTTGTTGAGTGAGACCTTTTGAACTCTCTTGACCCTTCATCTTTCTTCGCAGTGGAAGGGATAGATTCATACATCCCTCACTCCTGGACAGATTGATCCCCAGATTCCAGCCCAATTCTCAATATTTTTCCTTCCCAGAACTTTCTCTCCTTCCTTTTCACAAAAAAAACCCTCCACAAGAAGTCATGGGCCCTAGAATGTTCTTCCTCAGGGGCCTCCTGTGTGAAGCTAATGTAAAAAAAATAATGAATCCATAAATACAAATCAGTCTGAAGCACAACATTAGAACTCTAAACAAACGCTAATAGAGAACTAATCCCTGGCAAGCGATTTTAGTAGGGTTTTTAGGTAACAATTTTTCCCTACCGATGAAATACAAGACCTATAAGTTTATAATAGCCAGGTAATATTTTTAATACCCACATGAGGTAAAAATTGCGAGGCGCAAATGACGCCTATTTTATTTTATTTAAAAAGAAAGACAAACATTCTCGGGTTACAAATAACCCAACATTGTTTGAAAATCTCCTACTACCCCTACAGTAAGCCGAAAATGTTGCTTGAGTCGTGATGGAGGACTTAGCCAGCCGAGGAATCGAACATGCGACGCACAGTGTGCGAAATGAAGTAAAAACACGAATAAATTGTTTGCTGACTAAATATTAGTGCAATATATTTTTTTTGATCTTATTAATGAATTATAACTATTTTGAAGTAAAAATTATTTTTTTTTGTTGTTTGTCAAAAAGTTGTTTTTCAAACCCTACAATGTAACTGTAGTGAAAAATTCTTTACGGTTTTGTAAAAAGTAGGGCTCAAAATGTTCGAACCTGCCGTTATGGGGTATGTTTGTGTTATGTAATTAATTAAAAACTCCTTTGATTTCACAGAAGTGGCATTTAATATACCCCGTTCTTTTAATGCCTAGAATAATTCTCTCCGGGGAATGCAAATAGGCCTTTCTGAAAATAACGAAATTGTTCAAGGGAGGACAAAAGATGATCACAATTTATATATGATATAAAAGGTGAGACTTCAGTCTACAAAGTGCATATATTCATAAATGGGAGCAAACGATTTTTTGTTTCTAAATGCTAATTGAAATAAGCATTTTAACAGCAAAAAAAAAAAAACGAAAATAGTGGAATATTAGATGTTAGTTCAAATCTCACACACGTGTGATATTGATGTATAGTTTAGTAAATTAAATAAAGAATATCTTGAAAAATGTCATATATAACAAACTTTTGTATATATATCTAAACGTCACTTAACAACCGTCTCTGCCCAAGCGTAAGAGCGAAGTGAAAAATGCGATGCCAAACATCAAATTTACGACACACTTTGAGGCGTTGCCAAACTTCCGTCAAGCGCTTTTGAGAAATTTAAATAAACAAGTAAAATGCAGAAACTATTGTCCTACATCAAAAAAATATTTAAATTAAAAACATTAAAGTTTGCAAAAACCACTTAATTCGCGTTTTTTCTCCATTTCGTACACTGTGGCGACGGGTGGGACCCAAACGCGATGTCCACTCAGCTACTAACCGGACTGCTATTATATTATTATTGGCACAAAACTGAAAAATAACAGAACTTGAATAGAGCCTTCACAAAACTTAAACATATATTTATATATATCATTGGAATAGTCTTACACTATGGTAATACTCAATTTTTGTGGTGTTGGTTGAATTTTTGGTCAAATTGGTGTAGTGGTTAGTTACTTGCTTGTAAACTGACTTGTTCTAAGCGTTATTTTTTCAAACTATTCATGTAAGTGAATAAATAAGTACATGTATTTTTAGTGTGTGTAACTTTCGTATATTTACGTAAATAAATAAGTGTGTATATGTATTATCGTTTTCTACGCTAATTTTTTAAAATTGATATAGTAACGTTTAGTATTTTCAAACATTATTTGATAATAATTCATCGGTCAGTGGCATCGCATTTGGGTCCCACCCGGGTATCGCGTGTTCGATTCCTGGGCTGGCTAAGTATTAAAAAAATAAATTTTTAAATAAAAATAAAATAAAATTGGGAATGCACATATTATTATTATTATGTATGCTCTTTCGTGAACGAGTTACAACAAATAAATCAAATTAAAAGCCTTAGCTAAAAATGATTACCAACTACACATAGAAATAAAAAGAAAATGTATTTCTAGTTTTGCGGAAATTTTTTTCGAGTGGTGTTGATAAGCCAATAAATGGTTTCCGGGTGGCGGTACCCATACCCGAATATATTAAAAAATCTTTTGAGAGGTAGGTATGTTATTATTTATATCAGTTTTTTTTTATCTTATCAGATTAACGAAGTTTCGCACGCTCGTACAGCATGTGCTCCAACTTCAGGGACCAAACTCTAATTACCTTATAAATTAAATTAGAGGATCTAAAAAATTCCAGCGGTCCTTATTGGTATCTCGTAAGAGAGATAAGTGTGTTATTATTTTTATCAGTTTTTTTTTATCTTTTCAGATTTACGAAGTTTCTCAATTGTGCAACACGCTCCAACAGCATGTGCTCCAACTTCAGGGACCAAACTCTAATTACATGAAAAATTAAATTAGTTTTTTTTCTGGATTCTTATTTGCCGTTAAGTCGAAATCATTTAAATTACTGAATTTAAAGCTAGTTTTATTCTCCCATTTAAAAAAATCCTCACTTATTCCAATGAGAATCGGACATTGTTCCGTTCCTTCTCATCTTTTTAAAATTCACGTCCTTGACTCCCCAAATTGTACATTTTGTGGTCTAGAAGTGGTAACTTTAGATCAGTTATTTTTTGGTTGTCCCTCTTTAAGCCGCCGCTATCCGAATTTCTACCGATTTCTTACATTTGAAGTTTTTAAGCTCTTAAAAAATATACTCGTATGTTATTTTTGAAGGTAATATCTAGATACGTTCCACGCCGAAACGCAAATTATATGAAATTCCCTCGATAGAAAAAAAAGCAAAGTATGCTCCGAAAATTATTTAAAACAAGTTTATTTCTATTATTTTACAAGTTATATTTGTGAAAAAATTCACAATGTTTCTTTAAATGATACTTAATTATATTAAGCATTTTCATAATTTTCGCTTCAATTTTATCATTGAAAATATTAGCGCGCTCTGTCCAACATTCGTAATTACATATCTCTCTATCTTCTTATTTTTGAGCCGGGAAGCGTCGCCTTAAATAAATATCCTCTATTCTCTCAAGCGTTATCTAAAATTGCCTCCTCTCCATTCTCATCTCTTTTAAGTCTGAACTCAACTCCAAACTTCCATATAATTCTGAAATTTGCACATTTAAATAAAATTAATATGTAAATTCTCCTTTCCTTTCTCTGTAATTTTAAATGATGGCCTAGAACAGCCTTGAAGGGTGAAAGCCAGAAATAATTGCAAAAAAAACTACTGTTCTTTATACAATCTTCCTTATAGAACAGCGTCATATGCGCCTCGCAATTTTTACCTCTTGTGGGTGCTTAAAATGTTACCTGGCTATTGTGGACTTAGAGGCAATATACTTTCTCGGTAGTGAGAATTGTTACCTAAAACCCTACTAAAGTTGAACGTTTTCCATCAAGCATCAACAAGCGACAGCCCGCTGAGGCCGTACGTACATACGTGTAGTGGGAAGGAAGAAGGAGTCAGTCATGTCCATTCGTTTGGAAATCTTCCGCATCGTAGGGATAACGGAACCCATAAAAAAACCTTATCCAGGAAGAAGCGGCCATCTGTCAACGTGAAACAGAATCAGAGGACATAGGTTGTAGCATCTGATATACAGACGACAAATGCTGTACCTTGCTGCACCTAGGATCCATCTATGACATTGCAGTTAGATTCTGAAACAAAGACATTAAACTAGACGCTTTTTTGTGAAAACACCAATTTGTTGCAAAAAATTTCCTTGAGACGACCTGTGATTGATGTATCGTGATTTAGTAGTTAAGTCATTTAGCGAATTTCAACGTGCACGTGGTTGATTTTACTACTTAACATGTTAAGTAGACATGTTAAGTAGTAAAATACTGTTTAGTAACAGTAGTAGCCATTAAATCATGTTACCAAATCCTGGCATCATGAAAAAGTTATGATGTAGTGTGATGGAGTTGTAGCATTTGAAAACCCTTCGAAGATGCTGTATCGCATTGTATTAATGCGCTGTATTGCAGTCACGACTTGCTCGAAAATATAAAAAATGACTTAAGTAGTTTGGATTATTTCTTTACATTACCCTTATATGTATATATATATTTTGAATATTAGTCTATTTTCATATAGTTAGTTCCGGTATAATTCGTTGTTTCTGGCTTGCTTGGGAAATAAAACTCGGCTTGGTTTTATTGATTATTACTTCGCTTATGCACTTCCCAATTCATTATAACTAAATACATTTTACACAACTTTACAATAAAATATTGTTCACTTTCATTATTTTGTCTTGTGTTTATTTTTTTTTATGAATACCGCACAAGAGTTCCAACTGCTCCTGTCTGGAGCCAGCAAGACTATGGCATCCCCAATTGGGGTATGTTGTGAGGCTAAAGGTAGTAGGGAGGGGAAGAAGATGGGGGAGAGGGAGGTGGGGATGTACCTGGCTATTCAGATCTGGTCACCAAACACGGCTAAAACCATTTCAAGCAACGTTTCAATTCTGAAAGGTGGTATTACGCCAAGGCGATACTGAGAGTATCTTCCACTCTGGAATGTGCCGCAAATATACTATATATTATTTTAAATGAATTAATTGTGAGATAACACAAATTAATCAAATATTTATTTGCCACGCCGGGATTCGATCCCGCGACCTTCGGATTGCGAGTCAAGAGCCTTACCGCTAGACCACGCCGGCCATCTATTGGCCGTGTTGATTATGAATAAAAATTAATATTGTTCAATGTACCCACATTTTTTTCATTTGTAATCTCATCTGGAAGGCAATTATATAAATTTCCTCCCTCGTAACCAATGGATTGCTTGCCATAGTTAGTATGTATTGTGTTATCATTTGTCATGTAAAGTATGTGTATACTTGGGACATTTCTGTGTTTGTGTGTACGATAGTTTATTATTTATTTTGTATATACGGAGACATGTATTGTATTCGTATAGTTTTTTATAACTTTTGTTTACATATATAATTTGTTTGTGGATATTCTGGATCTGTAATGAAATAGTTTTTTGATTAGGTACCTTATTTTGAATTACCTACCTGTGATTCATTTATGTATGTTTCATGTGCCCAGATTTCAACTATTTTTTCAGATTTTAAGTAATTTATATATCTGACACATCGTGTAAGAAAACCTTCCCCACATTATGGATTTAATTTTTTTGCATTGCTTCCAACAAGTAGCACCAAAATTGCTTGTGGGCCGCACCAAATTTGTTCGCGGGCCTCTCCACCCCTGCTTTACATGTATCTATCTGTCTGTGGCCTGTGCTTTGGCGCCGGGATTCACATTTCATCTTAGTAAAATGATTGATGTGTTAAAAAACGAAATGTGAAATGAAAAGTTTTGCGTGAACTTTGCGCAGGTGTAGGGGAAGAGTACCTTCGACGGCCTAGCGGCTGGGATGGCATAGTGGTCAAATTTTCAAAACCAGCCACAATATGACTCCACCATTGACCTAGTATACCCTTGGTCGAAGGGCTCCACCGATAACGTTGTCAGATTGGTCTTAGTTTGGAGGGTTAGGTTCGGTGCAAGCTAGTCAATATGCAAAGTTTTGCCGATGGTCACGCGTCATTGTTGTAAAATCGCTGTTTTGAAACAATAATGTGTGAATAAATAATAAACAATATTTTGAATGCCGAGGCCCTGCATGGAATGAGTCTATTCCAAATACTTACGCATAGTTTGTGATTGCAGGGCCGTAGCCAGTGTTGAATTTAAGATAGGGCATCGGTAATTACAGGTAGGGCGCAAGAAAAAATGTAACTTGATCTGATCTGGTGAATCAATTTTCGTCGTACATGTGTGAGGCAATACTTAATTGGATTATCAAAACATTTAGTTATTTAACAATGATAAAGGATTACCTTCTATTCTTTCACCAGGTAGATAATAAGTATTGGTACACAAGATAATTCTTGATCATTGCCAACAATGAACTTCAGAAAAGTAACTGCAGAATCAATGGCTTTTCATTAATTGGTTTATATTAAGAACCAAACATAGTTTGAAATTACAGAATAAAAACAAAAATAAAAATAATAAAAAGTCATTCCTTAAAACAGTTGGATTCTTTGATTCGAAATATCTTTAAAAATACAAAGTTCTTCATTTAGATCAATCGACTTAGGACGGGTTGTTTCAAAAAATTTGATGAGTTCATCAAATATTTGAAGTTGATTTTCAGGTTCTGTGAAAGTTCTTTTCGAGTTCTGTTTTTTTATCATCATAGGCCAGCTGCTTCACAAAACTGAAATCATCACAGAACTTGAATAGAACTTACACAGAACGTGAAAATTAACGTCAAATATTTGACGAATTCGTCAAATTTTTTGAAACAACCCATCCTAAGTTCTTTGCTTTTCAAAGGCTAGAAACACCACGCCTGCCATTCTTTCGTGACCCATTGAGAGCCTCTGAGGCTTTTGATTGCAGTCAATGTTGAAAACGTAGATTCACACACAGCAGTGCTGCAGCCTATTTTTGCCACAGATGCAAAAATGATGATATGATTCCTTGGTTAATTCGAAGCTGTTTAGTTAGATGTCGCTACGCCACACTTATAGGTAGTATTTTTTTTTCAATCATATCAAACTATGAACAAACAGTTTACTAGTATTACATAGTCGATGGTATTTCTTAAGGTAGGGCACAGGTATTTTAAGGTAGGGCATTGCCCCATAATGCCCCCCCCCTAGCTACGGCCCTGTGTGATTGTATTAGAGAAATGGTTAACTTTTTTCGCAGTAGTTTTAAAAAAAATTCAAGCATGTTCATTATGGTACATGTTGTTGAAATGGCATACCCCTTGAGATGGTGGTATCTTTCATTAAAAACATTTTGAGAATTTTTTGTTAAAAGTGAAATGAAACCGTTTTAGATTTATGAATTAACAATTTATCGAATAAAAAGGTATAAGTTGAACATAAATTTATTTACCAACTTTTTTTCAGCTATGGCTCTACATTTCTCTATATATTATCTGTCACCAAACACGGCTAAAGCCATTTCAAGCAACGTTTCAATTATGAATGGTGGTCTTACACCAGGGCGATACTGAGAGTATCTTCCACTCTTGAACGTGCCGCAAATATACTATATATTAATTTTATTGAATTAATTGTGAAATAACACAAATTAATCAAATAAAATCGGATCAAGAGCCTTACTGCTAGACCACGCCGGTCGTTAGTTTTTTTGAAAATTTTGTGACCTGGGCTTAGTCTATGTCTATGCCATATCATCAATGGGTATTGGTAAGATGGCATGTTTGAGGAGTGTGTTTTAATAAATTAAAATGAGTCATTTTTTTAAAATGAAAACCAAGCATTGTTTTATTAACATTTATGATAGCTGATTGGTCATAGAAAAGTGTTCTACCACTAATAACCTTATTTTCACAGTACTTTTTTAAAATAAATATTTTTCGAAAAGTATGCGTCGTTGACTCTCTTCCCCTATTCACGTTTTGAGGCGCTTAATCGAGATAGTGGCTTACCAGAGATAGTGGCCTAGCATTGTGCGAAGGATTTACGTAGGCACATTATTGTATTAATTTTTCTGGTAGCAAATAATCTATCATCTTAATTATTGCGTCATTAGGAAAAAAAACAGGTGCAAGGATTAAAAATTGCAATAGGTAATACTAACTATATATCATTTTAATTAAACAAATGCTATTGCTTGTTGAACTCTGATCCGAGAATTTGTTAGCTTCATATCTTAGATACTTCGATAAGATCTTACCTTAAAATGGTATAAAGTAAAACATACTTGAGGAACATGATAAATAAAACTCAATAAAAATCAATATTATTGTTAAATTAATAACATCTTCCTCCCATACATAGGCATAGCTTTTTACCGGAATACATATTTAAAAATAAATCTATTTATAGATATAAAATTGGGAAGATGAAATCACCCATATTATCTTCATATGCGTTAAGAAAATGAAGATGATATGGGTGGATCTTAGTCGAAGTATGGTACAGTTAAAAGTGACCGAATTGGATATCAACACCTTAGCTCAGTGGTCAAGAGCACTCGCCCGGAAAGTAGAGAGGTCCTGGGTTCGTGTCCCAGAGGTGCAAATATCTTTTTCTGATTTTTCTGTTTCCAGATTTTCAATTGAGTTTCGTTCATACTGTCTTCATTTAATTAAATAATACAATTTGAGTTTTTACTCATAAAAGTTAAAATAAAAAATAATAATTATGTTTATATTTTGTACACAAAAATTTCTTAAGAAAAAATACAAGCGTGCTGTTCACATGCGGTAGAAGTGAAACCTTCAGAAAACTAAAGTAGACAAGAGTGGGGAGGCTATGAAGCACCACACAAAGAGGAGACCGATTATTTTATCTCATTCTCTCGCAGGATAAATCCTGTAAATTTTAGTGTCGCTTTTTTCGCTCGCTCTTTTTAGTGTCGTTTTCGTTCGCTCTTTTTAGTGTCGCTTTTTTCATCGAGTTTCAAATCATAACGGTGCTAAAGAAGTCTTCTCTTAAAAAAAGACGAATACGGTATGCTTTATGAGATTTACCTAGTGTCATGTAGTGTCCTTCTTAGTAATTGTTTGCTATCTCACTTTCTCGAATGACGCTGAAAATCTTCCAGAAACAATCGAAATAATTGTATTTTGAAATGTTTTTCCTTGACTTTTACTAGTGTTTTCCGTGTAATGGAAACATTTTCTCAAGGGTATTTTGGCGCTTTTTTAAAGCAATTTACTTACAGGCAGGATACCACGACTTTACACGACGCGTGGCAATTGAGTACTAAAATTACGAAATCGAAGACAAATACAATTGCCTTGCCTTTGGCTTACCACCTTTAAGATTTCTACCACACGTATATATATTATATAAATATGTCTATATATATTCGTGTCTACATATATTATATTTATGTCATGGATATTTATACAATAAACTACTCCATATCATATCCCTCATTCTAATGATTGCCATCATAACTGTGCTTCGGAGAAATGTGTACATCTCAAGGAAAAACCTCTATTCCATCTGCCACCTGCCTATTTTCCTTTTGTTCCTTGAACCCTTGTAACCTAAAGTGTTAAGGCCACCCATTACTCTTTCGTCCTACAGGCGCACCTATAATCGTCAGTGTCTGTACTGATTTGATCTTCCATCCTCGCTGCAGCAAAACTATCCCAGCAAAATTGCAAACTTAAAGAAAAACTGTATAAAGTAACGGTTTTATAGTTCCCCTCCCTACAATATTTTTAGCAGCTATATCCTTTGCTCCCCTTTCTGTTTAGGCCTGCCCTATTATTACATCGACAATAAACTGTGATTTATAATGCATCTGAAAAAAAAACTGTTCGTGTTTCATGAATTTATAAAACCAATAAGCATAAAATGACGGAATATTTTGGAGTTGTAGGTGTTATCTTGTATATATTGATATTCATGAGAAAGAAGTAGTGCTGGAATCTGTCATTTTCATAATCTTATGTAAACAAAAACCTAGCAAACAACCACTCTATTAATTGCCATCTCAACACAGATGTTTCACGCCTGGTAATATGGGCAATACGACATTACTGTATTCAAATGTAATGTGATATTAAATTAAAAAAATAAAAAATCATTTCGTGAATGTTACAAAGCACCCCGTTTTCTCGCACCACGAAGGGTCCAGCCGGTGGAGTGTCTATGGGATCTTTAATCTATGCTTCTAAAAAAATCGTGATCCTAGCCGAATATCGGGGTCGGCCCATTCGATTTTTGGTTGTGGGTTTTTTGTAAAGACTGATAATTATAATAACAAATCAACTGATATATTGTAATTCCGCGGGCGGAGAAAGCTCCGTGATACTAAATCTAAATACCCAGTGCATTGCTCTCGACTTCATTCGAATCGGTGTCCAGTGAAATAGGCTCGCGTGTATCCATTTTGTGCTATCTCAAATTGTACTAAAATCGATTTGGTCCTTTCCCTAGATTTGGTCCTGCAACTTCCTAGTTAACCCTTTTAGACTATTCTATTGCTGATGTTGAATTGTTAGTGAATTTTGAGAGTCAGTGCGCGCTTTTGAAGTGTCCAGTAACTAATGCATTATGTTTAAATACCGTGGCAAAATGGTGGTCATTCGCAATAATGAAACCAAATTCTAAGAAGTTACATCGATAGACATTCTTTTATTATAAGTATCAATAAAACTGTTCAGCATCAAAGTACAAATTAGATTTTAGAGAAGCGCGAGTGAAATAGGAAAGTCAGCAGAATGAATGAATACGACAGCCTGAGGCAGGAGGCGGAGTCGCTGAAGAACGCGATCCGCGATGCTCGCAAAGCGGCCTGTGACACCAACATGGTGACGGCCACCACCAGCCTGGAGCCCATCGGCCGTATCCAGATGCGCACGCGCCGCACGCTGCGCGGTCACCTGGCCAAGATCTACGCCATGCACTGGGGCACGGACTCGCGCAACCTGGTGTCCGCCTCGCAGGACGGCAAGCTCATCGTGTGGGACTCGCACACCACCAACAAGGTGCACGCCATCCCGTTGCGCTCGTCCTGGGTCATGACCTGCGCGTACGCCTCCTCAGGCGCCTACGTGGCGTGCGGCGGGCTGGACAACATCTGCAGCATCTACAGCTTGAAGACGCGCGAGGGCAACGTGCGCGTGTCCCGGGAGCTGCCGGGCCACACCGGCTACCTGTCCTGCTGCCGCTTCATCGATGACAGCCAGATCGTCACGAGCTCAGGAGACATGTCCTGCGCGCTGTGGGACATTGAGACAGGACAGCAGTGTACATCCTTCACCGGCCACACCGGGGATGTCATGTCGCTGTCGCTGGCGCCTGATATGCGCAGCTTTGTCTCGGCTGCCTGCGACGCAACGGCCAAGTTGTGGGACATCCGCGAGGGAGTCTGCAAGCAGACCTTCCCCGGCCACGAGTCCGACATCAACGCTATCACCTTTTTCCCCAGTGGCTACTCCTTCGCCACGGGTTCGGATGATGCAACGTGTCGACTGTTTGACATCCGGTCCGACCAAGAGCTGGCGCTATACTCGCATGACAACATCATCTGTGGAATAACCAGTGTGGCTTTCAGCAAGAGCGGGAGATTGCTGCTCGCCGGCTACGATGACTTCAACTGCAACGTGTGGGACTCTATGAAGACAGAGAGGTCGGGTATCCTGGCAGGCCACGACAACCGCGTGTCGTGCCTAGGCGTGACTGATGATGGAATGGCCATCGCCACTGGCTCTTGGGACTCCTTCCTGCGCATCTGGAACTAGCGCTATTTCCCTGGGTCACCATCCGAGGGTTCGTACTGATCAGCTCCACCGAGTCGTTGAGATTGATCTGCGACTTGAATTTGCTGGAAAAGTGTGTAACCTGATACACACTTGTAACATTGATTTTCTCTTATTTATAATGTTTCCTCCCAACATGTCTAGCACTTCATCGGAACCATCCCCCTGTTGAATGCATTACGGCAACACACATGCTGTATAGTGTTTTGACTTATGAAGCTAGTTCTGTTAGCCAGGTGGGATCTGTCTAGCTCTGTATCTAGCAAAAACCACTTTAGCTAATCCAACCACTGCCTGTCTTACAATCCCTAGTTTTAAGATCTCAGCAATTGTGAGATGGCTTTATCTTCTCACTTGTATTTACACGATCATTAAAAACATTCTAAATTTCTTGTGTACCAACCACAAGGGGAAAACTAACACACCAATATTATGTAGGCTATTTACTCTAGTATTAGTCCAAAAGAGGGCGCATTATATATTTTGTATTACACAAAATAAATAATGCTGGCTGCTTTTCTTGGGGTAAGGAACTAATGGTGTGTTGTGTGTGTGTTGCCCTTTTGTAATTCGAGGGTGTTATTTATCTCGCAAACTAAATAGCATAATAATTAAATCTAGTCATTTTTTATATTTAAATGTAAACGACTCGGATATTTAATGGAGAATTTATGAATGTATAGCTTTGAATCCATTTAACTAGAATTATTCCTAAAGTTATTTACCAGTTGAGCAATCCATCGCTCTGGAATCCAGCTTTGCTTTCCCCTGAAATTTGTACTAGTGAATTGCTGGACACAAAGATCCTCTCCAACTTGACTCCTTCGGGAGAAACTGTATTATGTATACCCATCTTCATGCGATTAGTACTATTTCCTATATACCAGTGTCACTACACCTGTATTACTAATAATAGACGGATGTTCAGATTAGGATTCAGTGAAGTACAAAACCAATATATAAGATTCACAAATTAATATGCCTATCAAAATATTAACTGTTTTTATTGTAAGGATTTGTGACAATATGCCGATAGAAGCTTTTATTACACTCGGCTTTCAAAACCTATGCTCTTATTATTTAATCATTATTTATTAAGAATCTATCACTCTAAGTACTTAGATATGTGCAAGATACTGGGCTAAGTTTAGTCACTTTGTACAAAGTGTCGCAGACTTGGTTGAGAGAGGTGCAGAGAGGCTTAAAGAGTTTTGGACGATTAGCTGCGTCAGCTGCTTGGGCCGGTCCGACTCCTGGGAGCTTAGGGGAGTGAATCTATGTCTTTTGTGTTTGCCTGGTGAAGTCCATGCGAACGCAACCTCAATTAGTTTGAATTTTAATTAGTTCCAAGAAGAGTAATGAAATCGCATTAACATGGACTTCATGCAGGATTCACTCCCCAGGAGGAGAGGTGCTGTAGTCTCTGGAAAATAGCGCCGTCACTTTTTGGCAAGTAGAGTAAAATTCTCCACAACTGTGCTAAAGATAAACAGGCAGCGCTGGTGACTAAATTATAGAAAATATCGCAAATCTTATTATCAAAGTTAATTTACAATTTATTATAAATTGCTATTAATTTTAATTAAGGCAGGATTGCCGTCATTGGGCCATAACTAAATGAAATATAAAATAGGTTTTTTTTTTCACTAATAATTTATATTAAATAAAAATTGTTTTTAAATGAATTTCTACAATAATATTTTAGTTCAAGCCGGTGGTGTTTTATTTGAATTGTATAAGAGATGAAAATTATGAAGCAAATGGGAATAATCAATCGTACAATTATTTGATATTATAAATTTAAATACTCTATTCTAATTATTGTATGTCCAGATTAGCAAATAACTTCTAACTTGAGTATGTTTGTACCAAAGGGGGACTTAGTGATCACATGGGCACTTAACTTGCCCAAATGTCAAATTCATTACTAAAATAAATTTCAACTGCCTAAACTGGGAAGGTTGTATTCTGGAGGAATGAAACAAATTAATTAAATTAAGTAAACAGATCATTTTGTCTGCGGCCCCGAGATTGCGCTGTTATTCATCCTGCATATTAATTTAATTAATATGTATTAGCTTAAGCCAACACGGTTTTTGGGAGGTTGAGCCAAGTACGCTAATTTGCAACCTTGCAGTGTCCGTCATCATGAAGGATGATTGGCGCTCCACTAGACAACTCCCTTAGATTGGCTGAGAAGGGGAAGACTTTGCGGGGTTTGCGCTATGCCTGTGGTTCTTAAACTTTTTTTATATTTATAGTAATTTATACACTACATTATCTCTCTTCCTACAAGAGTCAACAAATGATCAATACATATGTTTTCCGAGATACCTATTAATTATTATTATTATTCCCAATTGCAAATAATGTAGTACTACTATGCATTTTGATAGACAAACTGTGTTCTTACTGTAATTCCAAATACTGTTTTTGTGTTTGATCAATTTATACTATTTCTAAATAATTTATTTGTCAGTGCATTTATGTGTAATAGTTGGTAAGCCTGAATATATAATAATGTCTTGTGTAGTTGGTTGTATGTTAAGATTACAATTGTTTAATACCTACTTACTTTTCTGTAGAATTTTAATTGAAATTTTAATTTTTATGCCAAATGATTTGGTTTCTATGAAATAAACATTGCAATATAAATTCTAAAACCATGTATGTTTCAAACATCATTTACAAGTGCTACAATTCAAACATTTTTTACGCATTGTTATAATATTGTATTACCATAAAGAGGCCCTTTTACAAATGTGTGTGTATTTTTCTGTCTTCCTTTGTGCATTCTGTTTCTTTATAATGTGTTTGGTAATTGTGACCGACCGAAGTGTATTCGTAGCAATATTGTTTAGCAGTAAACAAACCTACCGGAGATTGAGCCGTGAACCAAACTTACCTGACAAACAAAATGACCGAGTCATAATAAGTGTGCAAAGTACAAACATTTTCTGATGACAATACTATGAAAGTAGGAGATATATTATGTTACATCATGAGCATACCTCTTGGCCGGTAGGTGAATTGTACAAATTCCTGGTTGCTTGTGGTTCCTGGAAATGTAATGTTCCGTAAGTCAAACTATGAGACTTACATTATTACTTATTATTTAGCCTCTGAATGTTCAAACTATAATATAATATTTAAAAAATATCATTGTATTCATTATTTAGGAATCCCTTTGCATCATCAATATCGATCATCTATTATTGCTACATTGTTAAATTATCCAATTATTTTGCGATCACCAATCTTTTAACAATGCGAATATGTTGTATTTTGCAAATTGCTGTATACTTTTCTTTTTTGTGCGATTGTCTGTTGCGAATAGCAAACCGTTCTCCCAAAGTTTTAGAATATCATGTTTCGAACTGCGTACATAAGACGGTTGGTTCACGGTGCTAAGTCACCATTGGAATACCTTCCTGACAACTTGTGTGTAAAATCGTACAACTTTTAGCTGTTTTATACTAAATGTACTATTGTACTGATTGCTATTGAAGGAGAGAAGCAGTAAGAAATAGTTATGTTTTGTGATAAATAAATACCTTCGAGGTAAAATGGATTCACTAAAAGAGTTTTGTTTACCGGCAGGTATGTTTATAAATTATACACAATTTTGTGAATGTTTGCTGTTTATGATGTGTAATTTGTATGTATCTTTTACATTAGGTCTTTTAAACATAATATTAAGTATTATGTTTTATAAACCTAACACAGAACAATTGGAAATTGAGTGAAGCATGGTTTGTTGACTACCGGAAGCATCACTGAAATAATGTAATTTATAAGCAAAACACCTTCATTTATTGTGTCTAAATTATTTGAATAGGTACGATGAAGTATGTACATGAATCCGATAACACCCTCGTGCGATATGATACTTGAAATGCTTTTGTCGTTTGCTAGCAACGTGTAACCATTTAATAATAAAATTATTCTTAATCTTGCCTATGTTTTTTTATTATTTATTTGCAATTTTAGAAGAAAAAAATTTTGTGACCCTTTGCAGTGTTTCTCACAGGTGCGAAAAAAGGTTTGGAGCATAGATAAAATTCTATTGGAAATGTGTCATTATCTAAGAAATGAACCATACACAAACTGTGGGAGTGGTTTTCCTAGAATTGACCTCAAATAAACACCGTAACAAGATCAATGCAATTGGAAATTAAAGATGTTTTGGAGGACACTGGAAACCAAAGGTAAAAAAACTATGCTATGATGTCGAAAGGGTGGCACTCAGTTACATAATATTATAAATGTCTTTAAAAGGCAAATAAATTGTATTTTACAGCATTGCGGAGGACTCATTTCTCAAATTAGTTGGACTCTTAAATTAGAGGAAAGACATAATCAATTCTGTATGCGATTGCAGCAATTCCAGCGTTTATGTGTCATTTAAGTGTCATTGCTCTTCATTTCTTTCTATATTTTATTCCTGTCTTTTATTTTTCTTTATTCATAAAAAAAAATCATCTATATGGCGAAGTTGGAAAATGCTCTAATTTTGTTTGTTCTAATGCTTTGTATTTGTAGGAAGATATCAGCGTAAATTTAAGCGTCAATTAATAGAAATGTCGGTAAATGAGACTATCAACTAACGTGTCTGGATTTCCGCGGATTAAAGATGATCTAAGAAGTAAAGCGGTTAGTAATTGAGGTGTCCAGTGCATCGGGTTACACCCAGGCGTCAATTCCTCTGCTAGATATGTCCTCCATCATTGCTCAAACAACATTTTCCCTGTTTAATGATGGTAGAGGAATTTTTCAAATATTGTCTGTTTATTCATAATACAGGAATGTTGTGATTTGTTTTTAAAAAGAGAAAAGAAAATATAAGAATAACATTTGATCTGTGAACCCAGCGCCTTCACCCAGTACACTGTTTTTTAATTTTATGATCTTAACTTCACAAAATTGTCAATAAAAATAAAAAATAAAAGTTAGGTTAAAGAAATCATCATTTATATCTAACAAAAGTAAAGTTAATCTATATTTCTGCGTGAAAAAAATGATTTTCTATTATAGTACCTATTTGGGAGACGGGAATGGATACCGCTGCCCCGGGAACCATTTATTGGATAACCGACACCTCTGCCCAAGGTCACCCCAAGTGATTTGCTACGTATGGTTACTTAGCAAGGGTGCCCGGGTTCATGGGGGTGAGGATTTAGTCTGGATCTGAAGAGCTATTCTCTATTTTTTGTGAGAACGAGATCGTTCTCCCGCAAGATGTCCTGTCAGATTTGTGTGATTTTCTACAGCTGTAAAATGAATAAATAATCATGCGTACTTGCAGGAATTTGTGATTAAAACAATCCAAACTAAAATATGTGACAGCTCACAGCTGAAATTTTGACATCGGCCGATAAAAAAAACAAATAACAACCGTAGAAAATCACACAAATCTGACAGGAGATCTCACGGGAGAACAATCTCGTTCTCACAAAAGATAAAGAATAGCTCTTCTGGCAGCGGATGACCTGGACACACTGAACCCTAGATTCCTACTCACCCCTCTTATCTTTTTCCTTCCCAGAACTCCCTCTCTTTCCTTTCCTTAAAAAGACCCTCCACATAGCATCCCTAAAGATGACAAAGGCCCTGAGAGAAATAATTTTTCTTAGGACCTCCTGCGTGGAACTAATGTAAAAAATAAATGTAAACAATCTACTTATCACGTGGACAGGAATTTTAGGTAACGCATCGAGAACTATTAACATGTCAGATGTATTGATTTTTAAAAGTAAATACATTTTTGAACTGAAAGTAACAAAAAAAATTAATATTACTAAAATTATGAAGTATTTTAGCTACATTTCCAATCCATTGTGATATCTTAAGGTTAAATCTGCTCAGCGTGGGGCACAGTTCAATTTCTAGCACTTCTTAACATTGTTATTAGATATTTGACGATAAAAAATTCTATGACAGAAATGGAATCTGCCTAGTGTAATTTCCTTCAATGCATAATATCCTTCCTTGAAATGACAGGTACTTAAGAAGAATATGAGCTGGAAATATATTTAAAATAGTAAGTCAGCCGTTACGCGTTGCAAATGTTATCTGTCACTCTTTTGAGTATCTTGGCTGAAACAATTCTACTTAAAAATGAATAAAATTTTTAGCTTTTTTCTGACCATGTTTTTGGATCAGCCAATTTATTATTTTATTTATCTTCCATATGTTTTGCACATCATATTGCTGGTTACCTCATACAATTATGACCTTCACAACAAGGGTACCTATTTGACATGTTTAATAGAGGAATTATAGTAGAATATTGAGCGAGGATTGGTTGCAGAGGTGTCAAGGCGTGCAGGGCAGCTGCTCGTATGTCAGGCTGAACCCTCTGTTTGCTATATCAGGGCTCGGATCCGTCACCAATCCTTCATTTTCATTTGTTATCACGTACAGGACAAATGGCTTCGTATATGCTGCAAAGTGAGACAAAATCATTAATTCTTTGTTTAAGGCTTATTATTATTAGTGTTTTGAATTAAATGTTTAAGTATTCACTTACAAAATAAATTATTGGACAACAAACAAAATTGAGGTTAAATGTCAAACCACAAAAACATAATATTCTTATTAAAGGAATTAAATACATAATTATTAGGTTTAACTTGTTGAAGTTTAAACCTCTTTGTAAAAATAAATCATTGAAAATAAGAAAATAGAATAAAAGACCTTCCACACCTCCCTAAAATCGGAGGCATCTATTGTGCTTCCTACTCGCTCGCACATTGGATATTTCACTTGCATGCCGACCCTACATCTTTAGATATTAAATTTAGGGCCAATTTGTCTACACACCCGGTGATTTGGGGGACAGTATCGGAAGAGTGGTGGGTAGCGTCCTAGATTGCCTCCGATTTTAGAGAGGTGTAAGGTCTTTAAGATGCCAAAAATAAAAAGATAAATAATTGTGTTTGTTATGCTTTCATGCCTAAACCACTAAACCGATTTTTAAAATTCTTTCATCAATAGAAAGCTACATTATATGCGAGTAAAATAGACTGCATATAATGGTGAGCTCTGGCATTATGAAATTATGAATATTAATATATTATTTTTATTATTCGTTTATTGTCCCTTACAAAAGTGAGTTATTGACAACGTCAGAAGAAAAGCAAAGCAAATTGTTGTCTCTGTAACTTTGTTGATATATTTGCTGGAAATTTAATTTTAGGCGTCATACTTAATATCTATCTATATAAATAAAAATGAATCTCCAAAATGTTTGTACGTGCATAACTTCCGAACAACCGCACCAAATTGGATAATTCTTTTTTTTACTACTGACACACAAGGAGAAACAATTTCTTTATTAAATGGCATAGCAACGCATGCCGGGTACCAACAAGTAATTTATAAATGTATAATTTTGGATTTCTTGTGCAAGGTTTATCACAAGTACCTAATTTTGAATTCCATATCGTGCAGGCAGACCCTCTTTAAAAATAAAAAAAAGAAGCTCCTGTGCGTTTTACCCTTTTAAGCGTTTTCCTTGTTTAGTGTATATAAAAGCTTCCATACTTCTTCCCAAGATGTCAGGTGTATAAAAGCTTTCCTACAAGTCCTTAAGATGTCAGCAGGGTATGACTTCCCTGCATGATTCGCAGAGGTGCACCGCCGAGCTGGCTCCGTGAGTGACAATGGACCAGCAGATCAGTTCTGGTAGCCTTTACTTTGTAAATACATAAAATACAATAAACTCAGATTGTTTACAAGAACTATTATTCTTGAATTATTAGCCCTCTACAACGAAGTGTCGGAGAATCTGAAGTGTGAGAACACAACACCTTTCTAATAGATTGCTGAAAAGTGTTAAATACACATGTTTCACGTAATGCAAAGGGATAAAAGTTGGAGAATGGATCTGGTTTTCAATATTTATTTTAATTGTTTATGTTTATTAATCCCTGTCGTGTGGAATTTCGTTCCGACAAGACGTCTTTTTAGTCGTTCCACAAGATTATTTTTATGCCGGGGGCCCTCTCAAGTTTGTTTTTTTTTTCCGGTGGGTGTTATTCATTACATTTCAAAGGAGTGACCTACGTTCGGTGACGAAATTTGTGTACAGATAAGATATTTTTATATTCATGGCTAGGATTTTATTTTTTAATTATTTTTATTTTTTTAATATGAATACTGCACAAGAGTCCCAACTGCTCCCGTCTGGAGCCAGTGAGACTATGGCATCCCCAATCGGGATATGTTGTGAGGCTGAAGTTTGGGGAGGGGAAGGAGATAGGGAAGAGGAATGTGGGGAGGTACCTGGCTATTCAGATCTGGTCACCAAACACGTCCAAAGCCATTTCAAGCAACGTTTCAATTTTGAAAGGTGGTCTTACACCAAGGCGATACTGAAAGTATCTTCCACTCTGGAACGTGCCACAAATATACTATATATTATTTTAAATGAATAAATTGTGAAATAACACAAATTAATCAAATAAAATTTATTTGCCATGCCGGGATTCGATCCCGCGACCTTCGGATTGCGAGTCAAGAGCCTTGCCGCTGGACTACGCCGGCCGTCAAATTTAGAAGGTATATTTTAATTTCTTGGTTAGGTTTTTATTTTATTTAGATATTTCACAGATGCTGGAATATCCTTGCAGAGGAGATCGGATTGTGTCAATAAAAGGCAAGAAGATCCAAGAAACAAGAAGAGCCAGAAGCAAGAAGGAATAAGAAGAAACAAGAATAGACCAGAAAAGCCGTGAAGAGACGACAGGATCCAGGAAGAGCCAAGAAGAGACAAGATGAGCCAAGGAGAGGCGAGAAGATCCAAGAAGAGACAATAAGATCCCAGAGGAGACAAGAAGAAGTATGAAAAGCTGAAAAGAGATGGGAAGATTCAAGAAGAGACAAGAACAAGCAAAAAAAGCCGAAAAGAGATGGGAAGATTCAAGAAGAGACAAGAACAAGCAAGAAAAGCCGAGAAGAGGCAAGTGGCTTATTAGGTTAGCATGAATACGGGTCGATTAAACTCCAACCTACTTCCCATGCTTAGAGCATGTGTTCTAAGTCCTAACAAATCAGTGCCCTCTGGTATACCGGTCTCACCGGGGCAGAAGTGCTCCTGGCTCGGAGGTACAATCACATATTATGTAGTTTTTAACATTTTTTCATAACTTACTTGTAACGGTGGTGAAACCTAGCCCGCAATATCTGTCTACTCCGGGGATATCGGCGTTGGGTATGATGACATAGTCCGTGAGACACGTGCTTCCAGTGACGCCCGTGGCAGGTAGGTCCGTGCCGGGCACGTCTCCGGTCACCGTGAAGGAGAAGCTGCCGCCGGCCTGCGACCAGCGAATGGCGCAGTTGTCGGCCGCCATGCGGATACAGACCCCATAGTTGAGGTTGGCGATCTCGCGCGTGCCCGGCTGGTTGATGAGCGAAAGCGCCTGGTTCTGCATGGTGCCATAGTTGAAGCTGTTCACCACGCCAGACGAGCCGGTGTGGTACATCAGGCAACCGCTGGGAGCTGGACATACAAACATTTTTTTTAATATGTGAGAGCTGCGCCAGTCACAACTGTGGGACTGCATTTCCAGATTTGGAAATATTGAAGCCGAGGGAAGTGATGAGGGGATGGACAAAGGGATAAAAAATAGGCCATTTCTTTTCACCTTTGATATTTTTCAAGGTGATAATAATAATTTGATAATTTAATAAAGTTTTTCTGAAAAATCATAATCTAGGGCAAATATTATGATGAAGATAATAGTATCGACAGCGGAAATTTGAAATGTTATAAAGGATAGGTAATACATAAATCCAAAAATGAGTTTAAAATGTCATTTTTCTCCGTTTTTTTTCTTTCGATCTGCGTCTTCGAAATATTTCTAGGAAAATAAGTGCGTCTTTTAGCATCCCCTTATCCCCTGACCCTGAGGGATATTATCTTTCTCAGAGCCTCCTGTGTGGAGTTAAGATGCAGTTATACGTGAAATCCTATTTAGATTCATCTTTACGACGAATCGGTTTACAGTATGAACATCAAAAAATATTCTACGGATAAATTGAAGCTTTTACTAGCTTTTCTATGTATTGGAATTGCAATAAAATTATTATTTACGTAACAAAAAATATAAGCGTAAGCCACTAAAAAAATGTTTTTCATGACTTAACTATGAAGTTAATATAAGAAACAATTTTTAAAAAATACCCCTTTATGGCTAAGACTATTTTTGAGGTTTTGTATGTTCTAACTTTTTTTCATTCTTGTAAAATTTTGCACAAAATAAATAAAAACCACTTTTTCGCTTAGTTGCCTCTTGCAAAACGACGCGCGATTTTAAATTTTGTAGGCATGAGAATCGAAATATTTCTAGCGTTTATATTCCTCTTAATGTAAAAAAAAAAACAACTTTAGCATAAGAAACTTTTTTGGCTTAAATTTATTTTTAACCTCCTTTATGTAGACATTTGTTTTTGGATTCTATGACAGTTGATATCCGACAGTTGACCCCCGGCAAACTTATAAACAGTATGCAGTCGGTTTAGGGAAAATATGGAAAACCTACTTACACAAAATATAAGTAAGTGTCCTCGAAGGGGTGTGCAGATATGATGTCCCGCGAATAACGAAAGTATAAAACATGTTTTATTCAAAGGCATCACGGATAAAAGTATTTGTTTATATATGTCTAAACCACTGTGTATACCAGCTTATACAAAAAAAAATTACACTGTAAATTTGAAATCCATACGAACTTACATAAATTCACTTGTACCGGCATATGTAAAAAAATTACACTGAATAAGTTAATTCGAAGTTCTTACCAACTTATTAAAAGGTACTTTTGAGGTGGATTTTATGTTTTAAATTGGTAAATAATGCACAAAAATTATAATTTTATAATAATTATAATTTCGGGGGGCCAACTGTCGGATCACCATATATGTGTGCTATAAAAGCTGTTTGTTTCATGCAAGTAAATCTCTACTCATTATAAATTAAAGTCCTCCGGCGCGTCTGTCTGTCGATCTGTCTATCTGTCTGTTGGCGATAAGTCAAAAACTACTGAACGGATTTTCATGCGGTTTTCAACAATAGATATAGTGATTCATGAGGAAGGTTTAAGCCGCCGCTATCCGAATTTCGACCGTTTCCCTACATATCTCCCTTAAACATTTGAAGTTTTTAAGCTCTTAAAAAATATATGTTATTTTTTAAGATAATACGCAGTTCCACGTCGAAACGCAAATTATATGAAATTCTCTCGACAGAAAAAAATCGCAAAGTATGCTCCGAAAATTATTAAAAACAAGTCTATTTCTATTATTTTACAAGTTATATTAGTGAAAAAAATCACAATGTTTCTTTAAATGATAATTAAGATACCTTCCACGAGATTTTTGCTCTATTTTAAACCAGTCATGTTTTATTAAGCATTTTCGCAATTTTCGCTTCATTTTTATCACTTAAAGTACTAGCGCGCTCTGTCCAACATTCGTAATTACATATCTCTCCATCTTCTTCTTATTGATCCGGGAAGCGCCGCCTTAAGTAAATTATTTGAAAAGGTTTTGTTTAAATTGATTGAAATATATAAGAATGTCTGCGAGCGGGCTGGCAAGCGGGTGGTGTGGATTTGATTTGCATGCAAATTAACGGATGGCGTTGTGTTTCGTTAGACATAGCAACGCGTGGCCGGGTCAACTTGTAAATAATAAGAATCTAATATTTGTGGTGCTGCTTGTGGACAGGTAGAGGAGTGGAGGAACCTTACCCAGTGTGGGGCAGTTGCACGCGATCTGCATGAGTTTGATGTTCCATCGGCGGCGGAAAGAGACGCCAGCGCTGGCGTCGATGCTGACCGTGATGGGGTTGTCTCCGTCGAAGTCGATGAACAAGTGCTGGCCCGAGTTCTCGCCGCAGATGCGCGGCACGGACGAGGAGCCGCCCGTCACAGTCAGCGCGTCACTCAGGCAGCTGCCGTCGCCGTTGGGCTGGCCGAGCTGCAGGTCCAGTAACTCCAACCGAAGCTGAAAAAATTACTTTATTTATTTATTTTATTTTAATCATTAACGCCCTTATGGGCTTTTACATACATAGCTACATTTTTTTATGATTTAGTGCATACTGGTGTGTTTAAATGACAAAGATAACATAAATAGGTTTTACACATGATACATAGAAGTAAAGATGGTATGTAAAAAGTATAACGTTATACAATAAGAGAGATTGAAATAATAAGTTTTTGAACTGCATATAACTTTAATATATAATTTGTAAGTGCTGAATATATAGCGAAGTTGATTTAAAACAAAAATACACACTACCGACGAAAAATTAATATTCAAAGAGATTCATTTTTGACCAAATTATATTATCGTCAGAACTTCTGCACAGAATTCAATTTCAGAGAACAAAATAATTTATACTGTTACCATGGAACATTTCAGGTTTAAACAAATAATGTCAGATAGTTAGGTACACTATCACGGAAAAGACAAATGAGTTCGATAATACAATATAACAGAGCATCTTATTATAACCAAATTAAAATATTAATCAAAGTATAATTTGTTAAAGTAATTTTGTTGTTATTATTACAACGATAGATACGAATAGTTTGTTAAAAGTTTATTTATAAGTTATAAATTTCCTGCTAACCTCTATTACGCCCTATATGATGGGTGTTTTTCAGAACTCAACCATAAGGATTCACAAATAACAGTGCACATTTATAGTTCTATTGAAAATTTTCTAGCAGGCTGGATTTCAATTTGGACACTGAACGATGGCGATAAACATCGATTAATTATATTTATTTCCGAGTCTGTGAAGCCTTTCGATAGGCGAGTTTTCAAAATAATTATTTGTTGAACAAAATACATCGCATTCGATCTTGTAAAGCGGGTAGGTACCTGCAACTTGATTAGATTGGTTAAATTACCATCATTTACAACGAATATCTACTTGTAATCGAATTCCGACAACATATAATACAAACATACACTGAATAGATAAAACACACAATAGAAATGGCTTCCATGTAGATTCGAATGGATAACGATATCGCCTCTGACATTGTTGTACTTTTAATTGTAGGCCATTTAGCATTCTCATTTCTTTACCCATAAATTTTAAAATGTAAAACTTCTTTAGCACCGTTGTGATTTGAAACTCGATGAAACAGAAACGAGCGACATTAAAGAGAGACAAACACATACATCCACATACAGGATTTAGCCTGCGAGAGAATGAAATCTTAACTACATACAGTACCTACGAAGCGCCGCGTTCTGTCTCCTGTTGGTTGATATTGTGTGACTGAAGGTTTCACTTCTATCGCGTGTGAACTGCACTCGATTTTTTTAAATAGTTTTCATAGAATTTGTATAATATTATACAGGGCCAACTCTGGGTCAAACGGCATCTTGCGCCAGTTAAAATCTCAATGGCGCTTTTTTTACATTCGCTCACATAGGAGGCCCTGAGGAAAACAATTTCTCTCGGGGCCTATGTTATCTCTGGGATGCTGTATGGGGGGTTTTTTAGGGAAAGAAAGGAGGAAGATGAAGTTCTGGTATGGAAAAAGATATGAGGAGTGGGTAGGAAGCTGGGGGGTCAATGTGTCCCACTCTGACCCCCTCTCACCCCTCGTGTCGTTCTCCTTCTGAGTAACTCCCCTCCTTCATTCCTTAAAAAAATCCTCCACCCAGCATCTCCAGAGATGACATGGGCCCTAAGGGAAATTAGAAAAGAAAGGCATTTTGTGTGGAGTTAATATAAAAAATAAAAATATAACAGACGTGTGAAGTATTAAGTTTCTTTTAAAGTTACATTTGATTCTAGTTGTCTAGACCAGGGGTCGCCAAACTTTTAGCCAAAGGGCCACGCTGACTCCCTCCCTAGCCATGCTACTCTACAATTTAGAATAGAAGCAAATTCACAATTTCAGCAATCGAAAGATCACTCATTAAACTTTTTTTAAATTCAATTCTAATATAGCAAATAAGATGTTTTTAATTGGGGGGTGTAGCCTAAGAAAGTAACAATAATTCACTTTTTTTAAATCTCGGCACCCAAATGAGACGGTGGGCGGTGGGGTTAGGTAGAGAGGGGGCGTTATCGGCGAGGCTGGGAGGACGCGAGCGCTTCTATCGATCGGTGTTGAAGCGATGCACGTGTGGGTTTATTAAGTAGGTGTCTTTGCAACCTTCATCTCTATAACAGATGATGGACTTTCCAGTTTAATTTTCAAAATAATTTAAACCGTTTCGGTACCTCAAAATAAACAATTACTCTAAACTTTTAAGCAATAACGGATTAAATTCAAAATATATCCTAATGTATTAATCGCATAATGTACCTCAATAAGTTTTTCGTTCAGGGGGTATTTAACAATCCTCCTCATAGATTATCCACACGATAAAGTACATTCACGATTAACTAAACACGATTTATTTATTTATAAAGTCTGATTTTACTATTTGGTATTTAAAGCTACGAATAGTGGCAATATATAGGACAAATTAGCCTTTTTTTTTACCTGTTGCGAGTATATATTTGTTTATTTATTAATGTTCGGTATCGTAAAGATAAGCTATCAGGGGGGTGGTGAAATACCCACTCACTGTAATCATTGCATTTTAAAAGGTACCTACTAACTAATCCTTTCATTAATAAACTGTAAAATATCTCGATGAAAGGTTGCGGGGACAGTTTGCGGGGTTATGGCGCACTGTGTTTCACCCCACGCAAGCTAGAAGGAAGATAGAAGGAATATAAATTTTGGAATATTGGATGATTACGTCATGGAGTATTTCCAAATATTTTATATTATATTTTAAACTTTATGTTTTATTTTTCTTACACTCTTCATATTTTTGTTTATATAATGTTATTTATAAATGTTAACATCTCTACATAGAGAAGCCATTGTAGAATTTAGAATAGAAGTAAATTCTCAATTTCAGCAGTCGGAAGATAACTCATTAAACTTTTTTTAAATTCAATTCTATCGACTATAATTACGGGTATGTGATAGTCGAAAAACCTGTAAATAACTGCATACAAAAGTTATTTTATGAATAGAGTAATAAAAAAAAATTGGTTGTCTGTAAATCGGGTCACGGACGATAATTTTACGTGGTAACGTCATATAATAACGATGGAGTGGAAGAGAGATAGATGCGTCACAAGCCGAACGCTTAGGCCGAACGCTTGTTCCGCGCTCTCGCTTGCACGCTCGGCTCAGGCGGAACATGACAATGAGTCATGCTTTTTCGTGAATGCAGCCGGCGTTCATCGATTTATAAAACGTTACCACGTCAAAAATTGTATTGTTGTCTCTCAAACTTTCAATCATTAGGGTCAAATGCACCCCGAAGGTAGGTTATAAGTACTTGATTGATGTGTTATAGTTTTTACCGTCAATCTTAAGTGAAACGGAACATTGTGCGGCGTTTCATTCAATTTTTTTCGGAAGCGTTTGATCGCAACGGTCAGCGATAGAGTTTCGAGCGAAAGCGTTTCGTCGCACTGGATAAAAGAGCTACGCATACAGCATTGCAGATGGGGGTCCAATTTTTGTCGAAAGTTTTTTTTTAATGGCAGCGTTGTGAGGCGGGTTAATACAGGGCTAAAGACATTCTAAAAAAAGGAACTCATTAATGCGGGTCTCTTCGCATAACACGGAGAGACCCTTGTAATACGAAAGAGGAAATCCAGACGGCGGTAGCTCGAAAGAGTCGAAGAAAGAAGTCTGTTGTCTTTTTAAGAATGCCTGAGAAAAATCTTATTATTTAGAGCAACTGATTCAAAACTCTGAAAAAAGACTGAAGTTTACCGCTACACCCTTTTTTCAGACAGTACAGAAACCGTTGAATATTATTCACCGCATTTTTTTGATATTTTATTTAGCCAAGTTGGCAATACGAAAAGGCTCGCGGGCCGCGGGTTGCTGATCAAGGCATTAGTAGGTATATACGTAAACATTACAAAATTACTTTTATATTTAGGGTGAACATAAAATTTATATAGGTAAAATATTAGATGAAAGAATATCTGTCCTCGTCATCTTTTAGAAATCAAAAACAATTTTTATTTCAATTGAATGGTCTGCGAGAACTTCATTTTTTTAAGAAGCCAAGTGGTAGGTATTCTCAGTATCTCTCTTGTGAAAAATCACCATTTAAAATCGAAACGATACTTAAAGTGTAATTTAGCGTATTTGGTGACTAGTTCTGAAAAGCAATGTACTCTCCAATCTTTCTCTTCCCCATCTCCTGTTAGCATCCCCACTCCACTCTCGTTAGCCTCACAACATATCCAATGGGAATTGCCATAGTTTTGCCCTTTTCCACCCATTTCACCCTTATTAATACACACCGACACGATTTTTTTTTCTTATTTTGTTTACTGGCTTATCTTGTATTTAATTACCGAACCAGTTATTTCACCAGGTTCAGTTTTTTCACTGTCCTGTTTTTAACAATTTGGGAAGCGGGTATGAAGCGGAACCATTTATTGGATAACCAACACTTTTGCCATACGTCACCCAAGTGGTTCACTACGTTTGCTAACCTAGCAGGTTCACCTGGTTCGTGTTTGTCTGGGTCTTGGTGGCGAATGCCCACCCACAGCGTGGCGGGCCGGATCGAGAGAGACTGGTTAGGGAGACCTAACCTAGACCTCTCCAGCCGGACTCTTTCGACCCACAGCCTTGCACCGCAGTGGAAGGGATGGATTCATACGTCCGTCACTCCTAGACACATTAAGCCCAGATTCCTACCCACCCTCATACTTGTTTCTTTCCCAGAACTTACTCTCTTTCCTTTCCCTAAAAAGAGCCTCCACACAGCATCCCCCGAGATGACATAGGCTCTGAAAAATATTTTTCCTCAGTGTGCGGAGCAAAAAAAATCCGATTACCTATCATCAAAAATACTAATTTTGGTTGTGGGTATGTCTCTCCGTGTAACTTTGGTTGATAAACTCGGATTTGCTTTGAATTTAAGTGTTATTGACAAAATTTGAACTGTTTGAAGAATTCAGACAAGCGATAATGTCCTAACCAATGATATAATATTTTAATTGAAAATTATTTCATGTCATTTTCGAAATTGGAACAGGTGTGTTAAATATCCCGTGATTTTTCACTGGTCTGCGCTACCTAATACATAATAGGTACAATGTTTGTAATATCATTCACCAATCTCAAATTATTAAAAAAAGTTATTGATAGTTTTGCAGTTTTATTAAGAAAAAAAATCAACCCGTAATAAAAAGTTTTTTACGCCTATTTTCAGTTTCGGGCTATCTTGGACCGGCTAGTAGCCGGAATGCGTGTGTATGCATGAATGCCTCCAAAATAACAAAATGCATTGTCATCGACAACGAGTATATCTGCCGTGTTTCAGCTCGATCGGATGTCGAGAAGTGAGTTAGTTTCCACTTTCAATTTTGCGTTGATTAATTCATTCACGATAACAAAAACGAAATTCAAATAGAAGTATTAAAAAACAGGTTATTGTTGAAATGAATGACTCAAAAAAAACGATTTGAAAATTTATTATTTATTTATTTAGAGGTCAATGAAAATACCATAATGAAGACACTAAAAACTACATAGAAGACAAATAAATAAATTTAGTCTTCCTCGGCACAGGACCCCCTAGAGAGGACTAAGAAACAGAATACCTATACTTTCTTAAATTCACCATTATATTTTGTATGCACAATTATTTTATAAAGTCACTAAAATTAAAAAAAAATACTTCTTTCCTATTTATTAGTATTGCCGTCTTCTTCAAAAATCTTCTGGTGGGATATGTATATACATCCCGCCATATATACACAAAGCAAACGTGGTCTGTCCCCGAGGAAACGGCATGATAAAAATGGCATAGTTGTAATGTAGGTTTAGTTAAAAAAATAAATTGTTTGCTAATCGTCGGCCAGTCGATCGGTCACAAGTAGCAATACTGACGCATCTCATTTCAAAGGTCGATCTCGCTTGTCAGTATCTGTGTGGCACGCATTACTACGGGACTTGTTGAGCCATGGGGTGTTGGGTGTCGGCGGTGGGTGGCGCCACCCCCAGGTCGATGCGGCGCGTCGTGGCGGCGATGCGCGCGCAAGAGGGTGGATGACGAGGAGTGGTAACGAGCGACCTGTCGCCGCCTGCACCGTTATCGATTGATCGGCGTGTTTACCTCTCGTGCTGCAGCTAACACTGGCCAACGCCGGCCAACACTGGCTAACGCAGCAGAGATTAGCTAGAGATGACCTTTGCAAACTGGAAACCAAACGCACCCCTAAAGATGCAACTTTCGTTACTCAGAATATTTTTGACGTGATGACTTCTTTAGCATCGTTGTGATTTGAAACTCGATGAAACGAAAAATTGCGGCACTAAAAAAAAGACAAACATATACTTCTACAGGATTTAACCTGCGAGAGAATGATATAGTACAATCGGTCTCCTCTTTGATCGGTGCTTCGTATCCTTCATTTCCACCGCGTGTGAATTGCACACTCTGTTGACGTGATAACGTCTTATAAATCGATGAACGATCTGCACTCACGAAAAAGCATGACTCACTATCACGTTCTGCCTGAGCCGAGCGTGCAAGCGAGAACGCTGAACAAGTGTTCGGCCTAAGCGTTCGGCTTGTGACGCATCTATCTCTCTTCCACTCCATCATTATTGTATGACGTTATCACGTAAAATTATCGTCCGTAAACCGACTTTACAGACAACCAATTTTTTTTTAAATTTAGTTTTATTGGAAACTATAAAGTACGTGTAAATATACTGAGTATGACTAGGAAAATTATTTTCCTCAGGGCCTCCTGCTTGGAGCTAATGTAAAAAAAATCACAGATATTCTAGGTCTTGACCTTCGCGTTGAAGAAAGATTTAATAGATTGTTATACTTGTATCATTATAGGCCAGTTGTTTCAGAAAATCACAGAACGTGAAAATTGACTTCAAATAATTGATGAATTGTTCAAGAAGTCTTGTCTAGGCCCCGAGGAAAAAAAATCCAACATTGGTACACATAAATGATGACATGTACCCTACAGAATACATTTCTTCTTTGGAGAAGCTAAGTGAGGCTAAATGATCTTCCTCTTCTTCTTTTTTTAAGGAAAAGAAGTAGAGGAAGATCTGGATGGAAAAAGGTATGAAGGGTGGGTAGGTATTTAGAAGCCGATGTGTCCAGAAGTGGCGGACGTACGAGAGTCCTGCAAGAGAGGTCAAAAGGTCTCCCTCAACCAGTCTCTCACACAGTCCTCACCCCATGAACCCGGACACCTGAGTCACCAAAATATATAAGTTTAAGTAATAATAAATAAAATAAGTGTAAGTAACAATAAATGATTCTCTGCGTGGCGGTACCTGTAATAAGGAACTTCAGTGAAAAATATTATGGCTTTAAAAAAATATGTTCATATAGACCAATAAACGCTGATTCTGAATATATAAGTTGTATTAAATAATATTTAACGTAGAGTTATAAAAAAAATATCAAAAAGTCCATTTTAAAACAGTTCATTAAAACACCCTGTCAAGTTGGTATTATTGAATTTGCGAGGCGTGACGTCACCGCGTCCATAAAACGCTCCAATGCTGAAATTCAAAATGGCCGGCGACGATCAGCTGATTCCAGTTGCCTACAAAATTCATACTTCGGTTGGTCATGATGACGTCACACTAGATTCGGTGGTTTTCGGGGATCTTGAAAAATTAAAACTTTGACATTTATTTTAACTATTAAAACTAACTATAAAAATAAAAATAAATATGCAGTTATTTATGTTAGTAGGTCATTATTCATTTAAAAAAAAAATATTGGACTGGAGTTCCTTATTGCCCCCAAATTGAATGATACTTGGAGAGAGAACTCAGCAACGTTTCTGTAGCAAACACCGTAATGATCCACGAAGGAGGCAGATTGTTGTTTTTCGGATGGAGCCTGTTATATCACCAAAACATAACTCCTTGGATTTGTAATGTTTATTATTTTCCAGCTTTGTTATATTTATGAACATTCCGTTTCGTTCTCCCATGGTGCCTATGGTAGTTAGCAGTTAAACAGCGAGGTCGGATTCGGCCGGCATTGTTTTGCATAATATTTCATTTAGTTTTACACGCTTAAACATTCTGGAAACAAGTTAACACGCCACGATAAAACCGTGACGTACTTTAAAACATTCCAGAATTTTATATGGCGAACGTGATCCGTCTAGTAAGTCTTTTTTTTAACCGGGCTGAATTCATTATTATTTTGGCTTAATTTAATAATATTATTTGAGGATGGAAAGAATAAACAGCCATGGAATTTTATAAAACTTTCTCCGCTTTAGCCTGCTGATGAAAGAACCATACCAAATGTTATGAAAATGAACGATGAACATGAATAAAAAAAAAAAAAACTAATCAAACAGTTTTTGGCATTACGGCATGGTTTATAAAGTGGAAAATCATGGTTTATAAAGGGATAATTATTGATGACTAGCGTGATGGCGGCTTTTTGTTCGGCTTCGCCCAACTAGTGTTTGTGACCATTTTATAAATCCAATAGGAACTGGTTCTAAAAATAGTCTGTTCCTCGGATCCACTGTCATCCATTGGTAGTCACAGGGACATAGTAACCGAGGTAGGCAATGATGTCACATGTAATATATAGCCGCTTGATACAACTGAGTATTACCATCAATCTTTCCATACTCGGAGGGATTCTGCTAGTCCACTAAATCGTAGTACTTGTACTTGCCTGGGGCACGTCCACACCAACCTGCAGACGGAAGTGGCGACATCTTGTGACGAATCTTTGAATATAAAAAACGAATAACAACGGTAGCTTCGATTGAAATTCCTCTTACACTGATGTTATTTACACAGATGTAAGGCGTGGCGTCAGACATGCAATCAGGACAAGACAGGGTGTATACCGTCTTTGGAGTTGCTGTGTAGAGGGCTTTTCCAGGGAAAGAAAGGAGATGATATTCTGGGAGGGGTGGGTAGGGATTTAGAGATTAATATGTACGACGAACGTATGAATCCATCTCTCCCACTATGGTGCATGACGGTGTGATGCGAGAGGAGAGGCCTACGTTAAATCTCCCTCAAGAGGTCTCACGCTATCTGGCCCACCACGCAGTAGGGGGCTAATACGTTCGCCGCTAAATCTCACCCCTTAAACCCGGGTACCCCTGCTAAGTCATCAAACGTAGTGAGCCATACATTGGGGTGCCCATGGCAGGGGTATTGGTTATCCAATAAATAGTTCCCGGGCGCCGCCCCCTAAATTGTAGTCAACGTGGGATGTTTTGATCAGCCACGCACAGACCCCCAATTATTATTTTTTCATTGTTAGTAATTAATTTATTGTTAGTGATTTTGTTTTTTTTCCTTCGTTTTTTTCAGGACTATCATAGCTTTATTACTTCCACTACCATAAGTATAACACAACAACAAAGTCAATATTTGTCTGCTGTTATGATAGTTTTCTAAATTCCTTTTGCAAGGACTGCCCTCTGACCTTGAGCTTCAGACCATATTTTTGGTTTATTATTCTCATCAGTTGGGGGTGAATCTACCCGAGAACACGAGACTGCCTCCCTTCCCATCCGCACCCTTTCTCCCACTGTAGGGGTGACTCGGTGGACTTTGAGTACAGTACAATCCATACCAAGCAAACGGTGACCGGCCAACTCGGAATGAAACCAACTCAGAACCACCTCAGAAAGGTTATAAAGATGAATGATAAAAACATATAAAAATTGGTTAAATAGGTTACGTTAGGTTAGGGTTAACGGCTATTTTAAAACAATTTTTTTCTTAGCTTTTAATGACTTTTCAAAGAGTTGTTGAGTTGACTTTATTCTGAGTTAGCATGGAACCCAAGCAAACAACATATACGTATCATTCGTGCGTACGCGTTCCTGTACAATATTATTGAAGTGAAAACTTCTCTAGCACCGCTGTGATTTGAAACTCGATGAAACGAAAAATAGCGACACTAAAAAGAGACAAACACATACATCTATAGGATTTAGCCTGTGAGAGAAAGAGGTAGTATATTCGGTCTCCTATTTGTGCGGTGTTTCGTAGCCTCCCCACTCGTGTCTACTTTAGTATTAAATTTTATTTAAATGTTATAAAACTTTTATTTAAATTTTATCTCGAAATTATATAATTATATATCTCGTGGATATGCACTAGTAATATTATAATTTACGTCTGTTCAAAATATGTTGTTATGGCTTCACACCGCACATTCCAATACAACAATGGATGAATTTATTATTGATCGTTGGGATGAAATATGATCACAATAAGCATTGTGGCAAGCAGATAAAGAAAGTATTGCCATTTGCAACATTCAATTCAATTCAATTCAATTATACAATATAAACATCAATGAACAATTTAAAAATCAGTGAAGCACAATCAGACTAACAGCAATAAAGCTTGCTGTCTAAATTGTGCTTCATTGATGCTAAACATGTCGATATTCAAAGTAATTCTATTTAACAACAAGACTGCTCTCCCGACTGGCGTAACCATTGGCAAGTTAGTTCTGTAAGCCGGGAGATAAAACAGCCTATGCTGTCGGTGACGGAGATAACTATCGGGAATATAGAAACTAATGCTCTCCATAATAGTCGAGTTTTCGAACCGTCCACGAATCAGTCTGAAGAAATTTCGAACATCAGTATTTGTACATGAATTGACCAACAAACTCTAGAAAGGGCGTGGGATTGTTAAAATTGACACCGAAACCAAAAGTAATTGGTTCCAAAAATTAGGTCACGAAAACATTTTTCAAAAAGAAAGTGAATTATTTCGCAGTCAAAATAACGCAAGATGCATTGCTTTTTATCTTTTGTTGGTCTTCAGGGACCAATTTGTCTCCCAAGATATTATGCTTCCAAGCAAATTTCGTAGGAGGGCCTACGAGTGAATTTATAGAATTTATAAGACACGCCATATTTCTAGAGTTGATAACGTTGGGTAATGTTCGTCCAATGCCAAATTCGCGAAACCGCATTTTTGGTAGTTTTGAGTTCTGTTTAAATTTTCAAAATTTTTTATGAATATTTTTTATTACATATTATGTATATGACGTATAAACTAGAGATTTATTTAGTAATAATATTTTTACAAGTTCTGCTTCAAGAATTATTTTTTTGGAATATGAATATGATTTGGGAGGCGGGAATGGGTACCGCCGACCCGGGAACCATTTATTGGATAACCAACACTTCTGCCATTGGTCAACCAAGTGGTTCGCTACATTTGATAACTTAGCAGGGTTCATGGGGTGAGGTTTGTCTGGATTCATAGGGTGAGGTTTGTCTGGATCTGGCAGCAGAAGACCGGGACATTCTGAACCTTAAATTCCTACTCACCCCTCATACCTTTTTTCCTTCCCAGAACTTCCTCTCCTTCCCTTCCTTAAAAAGACCCTCCACACAGCATCCCCAAATATGACATAGGCCCTGAGGGATATGATTTTTCTCAGGGCCTCCTGTGGGAGGCTAATGTAAAAAAAATATATATGAATAAATAGTTTTGTCCATAAACCAAGTCAAATCTTTCAAGAAAGGCTAACTAGTACAATATTGTATTGGTGATTCAATCTAATATTGTGTTTGTTAGCTTTTCTTGAAATATTTGAGTTTGTTTATGAACAAAACTACTCAAATTTATTCATATTGCTTATGGGCGCAAATAATGAATTAATCTTTATATTTTATAGCATAACTTGTAAAAACTGTTTTTCCCTAAAATAATTTAAATCTTTCCATCTATGACAAATTAGATTATGAATTCTTTTAAATAACGCCTTAATGAGAAAATTTAAAATCAAATAATAAAATCATCATGAATCTAGCTCCAAGTCTGGATGCAGTATTGATTTATGACTCCAATATAGGTACAACTCTAAACATATAATGAATTCATCTGGAATATTCTAGAACACAAGCTAATGGAATGGTCCAATATGGCGAATATTTTTGTTTGAATTATATATAACTTTGGTTATTGCAACGTTCTCGTCACCGGAATTTTCCATCCTGAAGAATACGTTGGCTCGAATTTATAAAATAACGTTGGTAGTGTTGTGTTTCAATGTTGTTGTTTTGTCGTTAGGTAGTCTTTGTTCCGTTGTAATGTTTTGTAGATTTCTCAATACGAATATTGAGATATTATCTGCCTTTGTCCTAGTTCCATTATTTATGGATGATTTTAATTCTTTGATCTTCATCTTTCCATAAACTTTCTTCCTATTTATTTATTTTTTGTTATTTTTACTCGTACCTACGTTCACAAGTAAAGATTATGGACTTTTCTCATTTTTTTTTACATAAGCTCCACACAGGAGGCCCTCAGGAAAATAAATCTCTTAGGGCCTTGGGAATGCTTTGTGGAGGGTCTTTTTATGGAAAGGCAGGAGAGGAAGTTCTGAGAAGGAAAAATGTATGAGGGATGGGTAGAAATCTGGGGTCAATGTGACAAGGAGAGACGAGATGTATGAATCCATTACTACAAGGGAGGGGGGGGGGGCGTAATGGGATAAGACGGGCTTTTGTCACGACTATATTTACCACAACAGGGGGGGGGGGGATATGGGATACGGGAAAGTGACAATATTATCCGTAATTTTTTTTTCGGACTGCGTCTTGTTCCGCTGAACCCCTGGGGTTCGATCGAACACAGCTTAAGAACCACTGCTCTAGATAAACCTCACCCCATGCACCCAAGCACCTTTACTTTCATGTCCAAATCACAGAATATAAAATAATATAAATATGTATTAAAAAATAAAATAAAATAGAAGGCTTACCTGGCAGATGTCAGAGTTGCAGCGCGTCACCGATATGGAACATCGCGAGCCGCCCGAGAACGAGCCCGGGTAACCCACGTTGGTGAAGTACGTGTTGTTCACGTTGGTCGTACTCCCACAACTTTTTTGTACTGAAAAATGTATACATGAATTAGCACTAGTTACCTAAATAAATATATAACAATGGTGTACATCTTCATTATTTTGTTATTTAATTTCAAGTTGACAATCTGGCAGAAAACGATGGACATGATTGATTGGAGTGTATCGATAACTTTTGGTAACTTCTCATCGTTCCCTAAGACAACTGCAGATCGCTAACGTACGAACAACATTTGAGGTCGAATATATTAAGAACACTTAGTCATTGTGAACTGTTATTTATTCGTTGATGATCTGCAGTAGTGCTAGGGAAAGTTGAGAAATTACCGAAAGTTATCGATAGACCGTTCTAGGTTGCAAACGTAGATTCCCTCCAGATTATTATAAATTTTGTTGAAAATGTATTATATTTTAAGAATTAGAGAGTTATCGAGATAGCTTTTTTTGATATCTCCCAAAATGATGGGATTTTAAAGTTGGGTCAAACGTATGCAATGGTGTCTCATGATGTCACAAGAGACGGGATTCATTACAATGCATAATTCGAATGGCAGTGTACCACCATACGTATACCGTGATGTCGCACGCTCTTCGGCCAGCAGCAAATATCAACATTTAAGACGGTTCACATCTTCGGTACAATTCGGTATTTTCAAAAATTCCAAAAGTTCTGTCATCTGCATGCTCTGATTTATGATACATTGAAATTAAGAAATTGTAGATTCTTTATTTAAACAAATTTAAGTTACATGAACAGTAAAGATTACACATGAATAATTTAAGTTGATGACATCAAAGCCATAGCAGGTGGTACATGGACGAGAGTAGCTGATGATAGAGAAAAATGGCGACTTTTGTTGGAGGAGGTGGAGTAGGCCTTTGTCAAATAGTGATATACAGACAGGGAGTCGATGCATGATAAGTGAATATATATGTGAAAAGTGTATTATAAATAATGCTATGTAATTTACTGTCTGAATAAAGGCTATTATTATTATTATAAGTTAAATGAAATATGTACATGTTTTACACAAAAACATACATGATTTCAGAGTTAATTTCTGGTTTTGGTTCATAAAAAAATTATACACACCCACTGTCATTACATGAACACTTATTACCTCGTTTCTGGTATTAAATCTGATTTCGTTCAGATAGTTAGTTAGATAGGCGTGGATAAATCAGGTGGTTGGGTGACTGGGTGGCCGGGTGGTTAGTTTGGGGTAGGTTAGGTGGGTGGTGGGCGACTCACTGATGCAGCAGACACCGCGGCGGTTGGCGCACGTGCCGGAGTAGGAACCGCCCAAGTCGTTGCACTCTCGCCGCGTGAAACACGTCCCGTTGAAGCTGTTGGAGCCGCCGCACTCCAAGTTCTCGAACCGGATGATGCTGAAGAAAGGAAAGACTGCGAACAAGAAGAAACATATTTTCTAAATCCTGCTCAATAATCTAACAAGCAACCAATAACATAAATACGTAAGAATTTGGGAAGCGAGTATTGGCGTCGCCGCCAGGGGAACTATTCATTTGATCACCAACAATTAAGCCATAGTTTGGTTGGTTACGTTTGGGGTTCCCGGTTTCATTGGGTGAGGTTTGTCCAGTACTTGACAACAATTGCGTGGCGAATCTGACCGGGAGAGGCCGGGCGAGGAACACCCTTTGACCTCTTTAGCTGGACTCTCACTCAATGCTTTGCACTACACTTGGAGAGACAGATTCGTATTCTGACCTAACCTTTTACTTTCCAACTTTCCAGACCTTTCTTTCCTCGAAAAGATCCTCCACATACCATACACAAATATGGCGTAGGATCTGAGGGAAATTATTTTTCCTCCGATAGAAAAGCACGTGAAATTTCGTCCCAAATTTCGATACCTTTCTTTTTTTATATATGAATACCGCACAAGAGTCCCAACTGCTCCCGTCTGGAGCCAGTGAGACTATGGCAACCCCAATTGGGGTATGTTGTGTGGCTGAAGGTAGTGGGGAGGGGAAGGAGACAGGGAAGAGGAAGGTGGGGAAGTACTTGGCTATTCAGATCTGGTCACTAAACACGGCTAAAGCCATTTCAAGCAACGTTTCAATTCTGAATGGTGGTCTTACACCAGGGCGATACTGATAGTATCTTCCACTCTGGAACGTGCCGCAAATATACCATATATTATTTTAAATGAATAAATTGTGAAATAACACAAATTAATCAAATAAAATTTATTTGCGCACGCCGGGTTCGAACCCGCGACCTTCGGATTGTGAGTCGAGAGTCTTGCCTCGGGACCACGGAGGCCGTCAGATGTCTGTTTAGATGTCTCAATTTTTTGAAGTGAAAGCTTCTTTAGCACCGTTGTGATTTGAAACTCGATGATACTGAAACGAGCGACACTAAAAAGAGACAAACATATACATCTATAGTATTTAACCTGCGAGAGAATGAGATAGACTAATCGGTGTCCGCTTTTTGCGGTGCTTCGTAGCCTATCGGCCTAATTTTAAAACTTGGTAACAATATTATAATAAATAAACCCTACAATTATCCTACACCCGATACTCTGCATTCGTCTCATTCTCTCGAAGTTTAGTTTCTGAAGGTTTCACTTCTACCGCGTGTGAACTGCACACACGTTTTTTTTAAAGAAATAAAATATTTTACAATCTCCTACTACCTCCACAGTAAAAGGAAAATGTTGCTTGTATCGTGGAGGAAAATGTTGCTTGTATCATGCGAAATCTGGGTGGGACCCAAACGCGAAGCCAACTCAGTCACTTACTGGTTAATTATGACAGAAGGAGCGGTTAATGCCTCCGTATATACCTACATTCCCGTAGGAAATGTACGGCGAGCAATATGTTGAAATAAACCAAGCCCAAAAACGCTTCCTACATTGTAGCTTAGTCTGATAGTACCTTAACACGGGTCTATCATTGGTAGAGCTTTCAAACTCAACTATTTGTGTATGTATTTTAATTAAATGAAGACAAAATTAGCAAAATTCAATTGAAAATCTGAAACAGAAAAAGTTACGGTCAATATATATGACTTTCATTTTATTTAATATTACAATTGAGGTATTACTCATTAAGTCAAAAATAAAATGAGAAATTCATCCTAGACTTTAGAAAAGTCAATAGATGTCGCATAATATTAAAAATAAAAATGGATAAAATTTATCCAAGACAATATCTAGATAGCATTTAGTTCGGTTTGAATCTTGCAATCATACATAAAGATTGTAGCCAATAAAAATATGCCTTAAGAAAATGAAGATAATGTTGGTAGTTCTTAGTCGACGTAGTATGATACAATTAAATATGACTGAATCGGATAAGGATACATAAGTTCAGTTGGTAGAGCTCCGCCCCGGCAAGGCGTAGGTCCTGGGTTCGTGTCCTTTATGTGACCGTACCTTTTCTGATTTATCTGTTTTCAGATTATCGATTGAGTTTCGCTAATATTGTCTTCATTTGATTAAAATATTGAAATTTGAAGTTTTATTCATTAATTTAATGAAAAACAAATAACTTTGTGTAACACCACTATTTAATTAACAATATCAACATGTTTCGAAAACTATGTTTTCTTCGTCAGGATAATAAGTTAATAAAAAATAACAAAAGACAAACAAGTATAGACTAATTAGAACATAGACAAAATATTTTACACACTAACACAACGGGTATACAATTAGATAATTTAGAAATTTTAGAAATTAGAAAAAGTGTTAATAGTAAATTAAATATTATAAATAACCAAACGTTTTTTTAAAAATAGCCATCTTTTAAATTTATTTTCGTATTAATACTTATATTTATAATAATTTATTTTGTTATTTAGACTTCTTGTTTTGTTTTTAAAAGATTTTTTATTATGTTAATGTAATTTTTTACCCATTCTAAAATAATTTTTATATTTTATTTTATATAATTGTTTTTTTATGATATATTTTAGGTAATTAATCACCTCTCCTTTCTAATATTTTGTCTATGTTCTAATTAGTCTATACTTGTTTGTCTTTTGTTATTTTTTATTAACTTATTATTCTGACGAAGAAAACATAGTTTTCGAAACATGTTGATATTGTTAATTAAATAGTGGCGTTACACAAAGTTATTTGTTTTTCATTAAATTAATGATGACGCCACAAAGTAAATTTGCCTATTTTGAAGAAATTTTTATTCATTAAATTAAAAATAAAAATCAATATATATTTCTGGTTTGCTGAAGCATATAATATTACAAATGCATTACTCATATAGGATCAATTTGTTTAATTCCAACGGAACAGAAAACAAATAAACAATATGCATATTACGAGAAACGCCAGCATAAAATTTGTAAATGCGTATATTGCAATGTTTTGCCATCAAATTACTTTTGAACTGCTTATGTGTATGTTTTAATAAAGGTTCATAGTAACGAAATTGTCGTGTTGAAATATTAAAAAATAAAATCAGAGTGTGCAATTCACACTGGAACCTGAAACCTTCAGATAACTTAAGTAGACAAGAGTGGAGAGACTACGAAGCACTTTTTTTTATCAATGTGAAGGATGATTTTTTTTGCATATTTTTGTCGTCGAATTCCAGTGTACCTTTTCCTTTACATTTTTCATATTATTAGTATTAGTGTTTTCTTCTTCGGAGTCGCTAGATGTCACCTTCTTTTGTACTTTCTTTGCCTATTCATTTTGGAATGGTTTGAAGATTGGATATTGATGTTTCAAAAATATAAATGTTTATTTTTTTTTTGATTTAATAGGATTCGATCCTTGGTCCTCTGAATGTCTCGTTGCTAAGTCCGTCAGGCGCCTTATACTACTGGACTAAAGAAGGCCTGCGTGCGACCGTAGATTTGTCGTATTATATTGGAACCGAGTACCCGTGCAATAAATACATATTTTATTGCTATCTCATTCTCTCGCAGGCTAAATCCTATATATGTATGCTTTTATCTCTTTTTAGTGTCGCTCGTTTCCGTTTCATCGAGTTTAAAATCACAAGGGTGCTAAAGAAGTTTTAACTTCAGTAATACAGAACTTTACATTTTTATGACTCAAACTCTTGAGCGATAGGTACCTAGACATTATTTTATTTAAAAAAAACTAGTCTAAACGAAATTTTAATGGATTTTAAGGTTATATAAGCAATGAAGAATTTTTCAGAATCTTTTTTTATGTACCTTAAACGCATACGCATAGATACAGAATATAATGGGAGTATCAGATAGCGCATAGGTACACGTATTTATGCAGAATTTACAGAATGTATCAGATAGCGCACATATATAATATTATGCAGACTATAAAAGTGTACTGTAAACTATTTAGAATGCAAAATGTAGATGGGATTTTGGTTTTTTGTACATTAGCTCCACACAGGAAGCCCCGACGAAAAAAAATTCCCTCAGAGCCTATGTCATCTTTGGGGATGCTGTGTAGAGGGTATTATTAGGAAAGAAGGGAGAGAAAATTTTGGAATGGAAAAAGGTATGATGGATAGGAAGGAATTTGGTGTTCAATATGTTCAGAAGAGACGGACCTGTCAATCTATCCCTCCCACTGCGGGAAGGCGATGTTCCGAGAGAATCTTGCTGGAGAGAACAACCTGTCCTCCCATGATCCGGTCTGGTGGTAGACGCATCCGCCGCTAAGATCTGAACAAACCTCACCCCCATGAACCCGTGCACCCATGCTAAGTCATCAAACTTGGTGGGGTGGGGTGGCCTATGGTGGGGTGTTGGTTATGCAATAAATTGTCCTCAAATTCTCTCTAGTAAGTTCTGACAATAACTTTGGGTCGAATCCTATTCGCATATTGTTTCATTATTTGTCAAGGATTACAAATATGTGTATCAAGTCGCATGTTCACCATAAACTGGGTCAGTTTAAACGTTTAATATTGAGAATATTGACCTAAGAAATCATCATATCGGGAGCACACCTTACAGTACGTTAGTCACCTCATCTGTCAGCTGCGTAGGTCTCATTTTAAGTAATAGTATGGAACTTTTCACTTAGCGTCCATTAACCTAATTTACTGATCATAAGAATGCAAACACTAATAACGGGTTAGTTCACAGAAATTCAAGTGTAACATTGTCATCAAATGAAGATTCAGCGACATTTTATTTTTTTACATTTGAAAAGATGATGCACCACAAAGTAATGTAAAATCATGTGATTTTGGTTTGAAAATTAGATCGCTTAGACATATTTTAGATGCTTCAATTAAATACTATGAGTGCAACACATATTTGTATTAGAAATAATCGAGTAGTATATGCATAACTCTGTAAATAACTCTCTAATAAATGGCGTATCAAGACAAAAAATTTCAAATAAATAATTTAATGAAAAACAAATAACTTTGTGTAACACCACTATTTAATTAACATCTGATATTGTTAATTAAATAGTGGTGTTACACAAAGTTATTTGTTTTTTATTAAATTAATAATGATGCCACAAAGTGATTTTGCGTATTTTGAAGAAATCAAATAAATAAGTTTAAAGTTTTGCAAAAAAATCATAAAGATGGCTTCCAAGTACATGAATTAATTGAAGATATTACAAGTAATTCTGAAATTGATATTTGGTATTGCTAAAAATAACTAGGTCTCAGTAGCTCAATTGGGAGAGTATTGTCCCTGTAAATCAGAGAATCTGTTTTATTTTATGTTTCGTATTTTGTTGGAGATTTATTAATATTTTCTCCTTATTAACTTTAATTGGTAGAAAATTATTAAAAAAAACCTTAATCTTGTGAACACTTTTATTTATGAATGGTATCAAAAAAGTTCACAATTGTTTTTAAATTTTCATCAAAGGAGCTTTGACAAAGTCCAATTTTAACATTTGACGAAAGGACTGAAAGGAAAAATCCTTGAAGTGCGATTTGAAATAAAACTGATTCACCAATTTACATAAGATCTTTGGAAGTAAGATCAAGTTGACCTCACTAGGAGCACACATATACTCTGATAATACATATCTACATCGGTTTATCTATCTTTATGTTTATATCCTATCACAAATTAAAATTACATTTTTTATTTTGTTAACCCCTCAGACCTCGACCATATTATGTCAATATTTGTGAACGTAACAAAAACTAAAAAAAAGTGAGTTGTTTTTGGAAGGTGTTGAAATACGCTTCACATTTTTTTTAAATAAAAAACAACAACAAACTATAAAATGTTTTAAAAATGGCTATCATTACGTTTTTTTCTAAATATAAAGAGTAACTGGTAACGAAATAAACACAAACATATTTTATTACAGAATGCATTTTAAGCATTACAATAATCTCAATTTTTTGTCGTTTCATGTTAAAATAATTAAAGAAAAATCACAAAGTTATATAATTTGTTTTCAAGTGTAGGTCGGAAACTTTGGTTTCATAAGGGTGTACATTTTTATTCTTAGATTTGAATATATAGCGTGGTGTTTTCTATTTCCAGTACTGTTTAGATCGTTTTTCTCACTATGATAGTAAGAGACACAACGATTTCTATGAGAGTTATGAGTTGTTCCGAAAAGCGAACAAATTAGCCCGAGGGGTTAAGAAACCACAATAGAAGATTTTTCAATGTATTTACATCAATTCACTTATAGATATGACTATTACACTTTACCATTTAGCAAATATTAAAATAGAACATCGCAAAACATGGATAGCATTAAAAGGGATAAATATCGCATAAGGTGCTGCCGCTGGGAGCTTCGCTGTAATTTTTCTTTCAGTTACACTAGTCTGTTATGAAAAAGAGGGAGAGATGTTAATGGAGTTTTCAGCAAAATGGTAATTGGATCAAATAGAAGAGCTATTCTCTGTCTTTTGTGAGAACGAGATCGTTCTCCCGTGAGATGTCCTGTCAGATTTGTGTGATTTTCTACAGCAGTTAAATGAATAAATAATCATGCATACTTGCAGGAATTCGTGTTTAAAACGACCCAAACTAAAATACGTGACAGCTCACAGTTGAAATTTTGACATCGGCCCATAGAAAAAGCAAATAACAGCCATAGAAAATCACACAAATCTGACAGAACATCTCGCGGGAGAACGATCTCGTTCTCATAAAATATAGAGAATAGCTCTTCTGAACAAGATAATATAAAAGTTTAGGTGAAGTTAGGTTCAATATTCTTTTTTGTCATGATATCTAACTCACATTTAGGATTTCTACTGTGACCCTCCATTGCGTTCAGCTCCTCTTCTGAGTCTATCTCCTCAGAAGCCCCGATGCTGCTTAGTGCGCAGACCAGCAAGAAAATCTTCACTTTGAAACACCGCATGTTTTTGGAACCGAACTATACTTAACTGTGCAACGCCTCGTCCCAGATCCCCTTTTATGCTCTTGTTTGGGCGGCCTAACGGGATTGCCCCAGAGAAAGATGGATGGGGTAAAGTGTTAAATGTTCGATTTACAATAATGACACTAAACGTTATATCTCGTGGCGGCCACTGTTTACTCGGGGTGCTAACTAGTGCCTGGAAGTTATGCCACAATTCGGTTAAATAAGATGTTACCGTACCGGACCAGGTCATCTAGTACACGGAAAAAGAATGACCTAGTCACCTAGTGAATCAATGAACTTATCTTCCTACTTAGAAAATAGTCGATAATTTCAAACAAAATAATAGATAACAATTATTGAGTGAGCCTATCCTGTTGTGACTAGACAACTTTGCATTTTTTCATCTATTTGTAAATTTATTTGTGTGTTTTGTATCCAATAAATCCCGTCAAGATGTTAGCTATGTTTGATGTTCAAATAGAGCGCAGACCTCAAATAGACCTTTTTATTCAAATAGAGCGCAGACCTCAAATAGACCTTTTTATTCAAATAGAGCGCAGACCTCAAATAGACCTTTTTATTCAAATAGAGCGCAGACCTCAAATAGACCTTTTTATTCAAATAGAGCGCATGTTGCGACTGTTGCAAGCTGTCAAATCTGAGTAATCAAGTCTACATACATAGTCTATAACATACTGTTCACAGAACTACTAACCATCGAAAATGCGTTGGACCTTAGGATAGCTATTTGCCAAGAGCATGAATTTTATGCTTGATGGCTGGATAACTTTGGATCAAATGCCGAAACGGGCCGAACGTTGGAGTTTACGAGACCGTTCAAATCTAATAATTGTAATTAGTGTTAATTGTCGAATTGATCGGCATATTTGACAAGTTAGAGGGATATGTTTTACTATATTTAATCGACGTATATTTTGTCTTTTTTGTTTTCAAATAAGATGTGTGGAAAGAAAGAGGACGAACATCAATGACGTCCGTACAAGCTTTTGCTGGAACTAGTTTAGTAAAATCCCGAGTATTTATCCATCTTATCCATCTTTATCCATCTTTATCCATCTTTATCCATCTTTATCCATCTTTATCCATCTTTATCCATCTTTATCCATCTTTATCCATCTTTATCCATCTTTATCCATCTTTATCCATCTTTATCCATCTTTATCGAATTTTTCAGATCTTTTTGTCACTCTAGGAATATTACTTGAAGGCGTGAATTCAAACCAAAAATACTTTGATCCTTGACCCAAATTACACTCGGAATTCGTGTTTTTTTTTTCAAAATAGTGTTTTTTTTTAAAAGTTGCGTGTTGTCGTGCTACATTAAACGTTCACGTGGAACCATCATTTCTTTGCAGAACTGCAAACTGACGTACCTACTACCCATACAACTCACAATAATTAAAAAATAAATGTCTATCATATTTGGTAATTTTATGATAAATTTGCTACACAACGGAATACGTAGGTACAGCAGTCCATTTCCTATAAAGGGTTGAGTCTATTTATGCCCCCACCACAAGACACAAAAAAGAGGGAATATGGAGTTGATTAGTCACACATCTCAGAAAAATCGAAATTTGATTTGAATATGCAGTTATCTGTAAAAGTGTGTCCCCTATCTGGTACAATACTCGGATTACTCATAAACACAACCAAATCAATTATCAATTTAATTTATTTTGTATTTACCCCCTTTTCCGTTGAACTATGACGTCCGGGCCCCACCCTCAGTCTTTCCTTGGGTAGGGGTCACTTACGCCCGATGACAACAACCTCAGAAGAAGAAGTTGCGTGCAGCGCTTGCGTGGCATCGATCCGCATTCGCCCCCGCTACCCTGATCCGTGCACTACCGCCCGACAACACGCCGGGATGACCGGCCACCCGCCCACCCGCCCACCCACTGACTGCACAATATCTCTGTGTGTGTAGAAACCCGCCCTTCCCATTGCACTTCGCTCACCTGATCGCCCGGCGCACGTGGCGGAACTTTGACTTCTGGCACGATGTTGGCCCCTCGATTGGTGTAATCCAGAAATGTTTTTTTTTTTACTCTTGAATTCTCAATTAACCAGACATTAGAAATTTTACTGAAAATATTATCTGGAACTTATCTTATTAATTTATAAATTTTATTCTGTAAGGGGCCATCCATAAATTACGTCACACGTTAAGAAGGGGGGGAAGGAGGGGTGTAGAGAAGCGTGACAATGTGCTCAAGGCGCGGTATACCCGCTCAAAAAGAAGGAGATGGAGAGGTATGTAAATACGAATGTTAGAGAGATTAATGTAAATACGAATGAGAGAGATTAATGCTAATGTTAAACTCGATAATATTTGGGCGAAACTTGTGAAAATGTTTAATAAAACACGACTCGTTTAATATAGAGCAAAAATCTCGCGAGACAAATTTTCTCGCTGTCTAAAATAGCATTTAAAGAAACACTGTGAAGTTTTTCATACATGTAACTTGTAAAATAACTGAAATAAACGTATTTATAAAAAATTTCGGAGTATACTTTACGATTTTTTTCTATCGAGGTAATTTCATATAATTTGCGTTTCGGCGCGGAAAATGTATAGATGTTATTTTCAAGAATAACATTTATTTTTTTATAGCTAAAAAATTTAAAGTGTTTAAGGTACTTGTGTAATAAAGCGGTAGAAATGGGGCCGCTACTTCAACAAAAAGTATAAAAATATTTTTTTTCTATAATTTTCATGTGCTGTCTTAGTATAAATTCCGATTTTTTTTTCATAAGTTTGTCCTAAATGGAGCACGAATAACAAGCTTCACAAGTCTTCCTCTCAAATGATAAAAGGATATTCATACTTCAACTGGCGGATGCGGCGCGTGGAAGCTCCATAGCGAACGGCTGTCACGCCGAGACTAAGTGTCGTGGAGAGTGTAGCGTGATGGAAATTTGGCGTAGGGGAACCAGGCTACAAGCCGGTGTTGAGGATCTCGCGTAAAATTGTTCCTCGCCGTCAATACCTTGGAAACCTTATTTTACGGACAGCCCTCGAATCTAAGAAATTAGTAGTCTATTACGTCTAAGAAGTTAGTATTATGTGTGAAAAGTTCTCAGAGTCAGCTTCCAACTTTGCTTTTATTTTTTCACATATTTTTCCATCCAAAAATAAAAAAGCTAATTACGGTTCGATGTTACTCTTTTTCCATTTTATTGAAAAACACGAAAACATGGCTGGCTGCCAAAAAAAAGCTAACCTATGAATCGGTCTGAAAATTTGTATGGTGTCTAAGAAATAGTTTAGTCTATTATGTCTAAAAAATATCAACTTATCACATTTAGTATATATGTATACATTTTTGAAGTGAAACTTCTTTAGCCCTATTGTGATTTGAAACTCGGGTGAAACGGAAATGACGCACAGTAACTATGAAGCGTCAAACTGCACTCATTAGCCGCTTTGATTATGATCTCACTTTTCAAGGCTCCTGTTGGTTTAGATATAAAACGGAAATGATGCGTTACAGTAACTATGAAGCGTCAAACTGCACTCTTTAGCCGCTTTGATTATGATTTCACTTTTCAAGGCTCCTGTTGGTTGAGATACGAGACGGAAATAACTCATTACAGTACCTACGAAGCGTCAAACTGCGCTCATTGGCCGCTTTGATTATGATCTCACTTTTCAAGGCTCCTATTGGTTGAGATTGTTTTGGTGAAGTTTCGCTTCTACCGCGTGTGAACTGCACACGATTTTTTTGTTTTATCTTTTTTTTGTTTTTTTTTTAGTATGTAGTAGAGTGAACTCAAAAAAATTGTAATAGGTACTTTAAAAAATCAGTAAAGTAAATAAAAAAAATAACGTATGTGTATTTTATCATATTTATAAAAACATTAAAAAAAAACAATAAATCTAAATGACTACCTCATTTCATTAACTTCATAGTTAAGGTTTATAAATTCTTTAGGTTCGCGTAAAAGAAGAAATCAGGAATTGGAGTGTTATTTGGTCTGACCTCGGGACCAGCACATAATGCTCTTGGTCTTTGGGGGCATAAAGAGTTCATTGTGTTTGGTTGCAAGGCATAAATAATAAAGCTTCGTCGCCAAAACATAAAATTGTTTCTCCTTCAAAATTATTAGCAATGTACTACAGGGTGTTTTGTCTGGCGACCAAACAATTTTTGTTTTATCCCGGATTGTGGAGAGGTTTTGTTATCCTGCACATCCCACAAAGTACAATTTATATATTACATATCTAGAAGTAATAGCAAAACATTGTAAAATATTTAAAAAAAAAACAATAATGATAAGTATGTGAAGCATAAAATTAAATGATTTATAATTATGATTTACGTAGAAAATGTTTGGCTTTTCCATAAACTATAGAACATATTATATCGGGATGTTCTGTATTAGCGCAGTCCGAGTACACATTTAGGCACAATCAAGTTATGTTTAATTACTAAACTTTGGTGAATTATGTTTTAAACCCGATTGAATACACCCGATTGAATACACCCGATATATTTTTACATGACAAAATTAAAACATAATATAACTTATATCATTGATGTCGCTATTCCAAATTCCTGTAATATTCAAAAATCTGTTTCTGAAAAAATTAGAAAATATAAAGATGTAGGAAATAATATTAAAAGAATTTGGCATTCTCAGACTATAAAAATATTACAATTTGTTATTTCGGCTACTGGCATTATACCTTGCTCTCTCCTTCAAAATTTAGGCTTATTGGATTTGTCAAAGAATCTCTATATAAAAATGCAAAAATCAGTCATATTAAATACATGTAGGATTACGAAAGATTTTTTAAATATTTGGACTAACTGGACCGATAAATCGGAGTTCTATCGAGCCGAACACTCCGATATGAAAATATCTGGAGTCGGTAATTTATTTTCCCATTTGGTCTCTGGTAGGTTGACATGTTCTTGTATTGTTTTGTATTTATTATACTTATATAGTGCAATTGCATAGCGTGGATTGACTAGATGATCATTTGTGGAAAAGTGTGTGGAAGGGTTAAATTTTTCCTGCGGGGAAGATTTAACCACGACATAAAGTCAAAAGAACAATAAAAATGTATCATTTATATATATGATAATATATGATACACAATAATAAATCATTCAAATATATGATAAACCAATAATTGAATATTTTATAATATATAGGCATAATTATGTATAATTTCCATACATGATAAGCCAATAATTGAATCATTAATCGTCTGTAGTATTAGAAAAAAAATCTCTCAGGGTCTAAGTCATCTTTGGAGATGCTATGCGCATGAGTCTTTTTAGGGAAAGGAAGGTTTTCTTTCATTATTTCAATGAAACATTATGAAAGGTGTTTAAGATATGTCATGATAGGTGTTTTCTATTTCCGTAAAGGTAAAGGTCTCATTATTTTAAATAATCCTTAGTAAAGTGATTAGCTATCATTTTTTATAATTTATTTTTAATTTTAAAGTGGAGATTGAAGGGCATATATCACGACTGATTGGAAAGGAGAAACAGAAGTCCCCCAAAGACGAGTAGGGCTGACGATTTGAAAGGAACAGCTTGCGACGGGTGAAATCCGTGTAGTGGCAGTGTACACTTATCCATCTGACGTCTTCTGTACAATTTCGAATATATGAACGAAAGTTTATTATTATCATTTTTTTAAATTCTGATAATGTAACTAATTATAAAAATATTTTAGACAATAGCTTTTCACAATTAATAGACTTTTTGAAGTGAAAACTTCTTTAGCACGAAACGAGCGACACTAAAAAGAGCCAAAAACATACATCTACAGGATTTAGCCTGCGGGAGAATGATGTAGACTAATCGGTCGTAATCTTTGTGCGGTAATTCGTAGCCTCTTTATGCGGTGCTTAGTAGAATAAAATGTAAAATAATTTTTAAACTTGGTAACAATATTACAATAAATAAACCCTACAATTATCCTACTCCTGATACTCTGCATTCGTCTCACTCTGTCGAAGTTTAGTTTTCTGAAGGATTCACTTCTACAAACAGTGCAAAAAAACCCACCCTATTTGTTAAAAGAGTTTAATTTTTACTTGCGATTTTTTTATGTATTATGTAGATACATCTATAAACCTGTTTTAGTACAAGCCTTTCTCACATACATATTTTCTGTGGAAGCAAATGTTTATTATGGCACACATGCTATTAACAAGCCGGCTTATGAGCATGCTCATTAGTGAGCCGACTTATGAGCATGCTCTTTAATGAGCATACACATTTGCTCATAAATGAGCAGGCTTGGTTTGAGCTTTCTCATGAATGAGTGTGCTCAAAACCAACAATTGAACACACATGCTCTTTAACGAACATGATTTTGTTTAGTTCTGTGCAGTTCCATTCGCATAAAACAAAACAAAATCATCTTATTGCTTGTAATGCAATTATTGAATCTTCTGACGAAAGAAAATAAAACGATTGATTTGGGTCCAAGAAATCAACAAATCCGAAAATGAATAAATAAGTTTAAAAAATAATAATTTCAATAGAATGTGGTTTCATTTTTTAGGCAAAGGAACTTTTGGGGAATATGGATATTGAGGGTGTTTTAGTTACCTTGTGTTTCAAATATATTCGTTATTCCCACAATAAATCATGAGAGATCGCGTCGAAACGAGCATGCTCATAAGCTAGCCTGTTAACACATGCTCAGAGACTTCCCCCTTCCTCCCGATAATCCAATGAGCATGCTCATAAATCAAAACGGCTGTTGATTTGTGAAAATGCTTTTGGCTTCAAATGAGCATGCCCAATACTAGCAACGTCAACGACAAACATGCCACAAGGTAGCATGCTTTTTGGTTTCAAATTAGCAAGTGTATCCGTAGCATAAAAATCATTTTCGCAGCGAGTTTAAAACTTTGCCCTTGCGCAGCCATTTATGCGCACACCATCATATAAGGCAATGTTTTCAAATGTTAATGGTCCCCATACTCGCAAATAATGTTCCTTTATGATATGAAAACCCCTTCCCTTTCGTCTTGATTCCGTGTTAGGCCGAAATTTCCCTAGATCTAGCAGAGAAAAAAGAGAAAAGACTCAAAAATCTAGGGAAATTCTAAATACTTGAGGTCGAAATTCTGAAATTGAATTTTTGTGCGAAATTCTCTTGCCTCTCCCTGCCAAAATCGGAAATTCTGTGGAAATTCGCCCCCATCCCAGGATTCGAAAATATCTCTTACAAACTCATTCAGATATCTAGGGTAATTTTAATCTAAAATCTAGGGAAATTAAATTTTTGAGCGTACCATTACGGGGCCGAAGAGGGCACAATGTAGCCTAGCGCCTGTGGAAAGCGCCTACCTCCTCTTCTTCCTCCCGTTCATTCACTCTCGGAACCCGGTGCAGGTCGCCTGCGCACCTCGCCGCGCATTACTTATTGCAAATCCCGCCAATTTAAGTATTTCATTTAAGAAAGTTTATTTAAAGTTTGCTATCGGGAGTTATTATTGTTTTTACTTAATTAAATGTTTTGTGTTTGTATGCTACACTTCGGGATGAGATCGACGATTTCTTTGACGGCGGCACACTGAAAACTCCGACGCCACCGGAATCATGCGAATGATGAAATCATTAATGGTGAGTATTTTTGTAACATATTTTATTGCCGTAACATTTCTTCAATTAAAATCATTTTTAGTCGAATTCATCTCCACGGATGGATAGATTCTTGACTGATTCCGATGGATTTCCGTCAACGACGCGACCGCGTCGTGCGACGCCATTTTGTTTAATCATGTTAGTTTTCCTGAAAGAATTTAATAAATTTTGTTTGCTCGTTTACTCTTAATAACTTTTAAATACAGTTAATGAAATTAGAAAAATAAATCACTATATAGTAAAATTCGTTTGGTAAGTAAAGAAATTTCTAGAAAAGTTAAACTTAATTTAGGTAGGTAAAGAAATTTCTGGAACAATTAAAAGGATTTTTTTACTATCTGTATTGGTTTTCTTTTAAAACAAATAATGATGCAAACAAATAGTAAAATTGGTAAAAATTAGAGAATAATTTCTGGAGAATTAAATATTTTCAATAAATAGCACTATATCATGTAAAAGCCAATAAGGGAGTTAACATTTAATAAATACTCTATTTTCAAACCGTAGCAGGTGTTTCAAAATACCATTTAATGTGCTTCTGCGCAATTCGTTGCGCAAGTGACGCTCCCGGAAACCGTGCTTACATCGCCGGTCGGCAGGGTGCGGGACTTTCCTTTTTCCTTCCTTGAATGTTCTAGATTCTAGAACTACGTTAGGCATCGGTGATTCTTTTAAAAATATTCATGACTTTATTAATATTAATATTATGTCGAATAATTCCTTCGATCGATAGATTCGTGCCGGATTCTGAGAGATTCCAGTTAGTGTTGCGATCGCGTTACGCATGACGACATTTTGTTTCATCATGAATGTTCTATCATCTAGGACCTTGTTTGGATCGATTATCAACCATTATAACGACAGTTTAAGAATTTCCGCACGATGTTCTAACACAAGTGCTCATTTTCAGTCAATCCACATTAGATTTTTTTAAAAACAGAAGTCCACCGAGCGTCAATGTATCTGTGCTTTTCCATTAAAGGTGGTCGATTTCTATTTAGGTGGGTACGTCCGGAGACTTTTTCCCGTTGACTTTGTCCAGAAGGCTTTTTCGGTGGCTTAGTCCAGGTGACTGTCCCGACGTATAAGCTATCTCTGATATTTCGATTTTATTATCCCTAAGAACCGATTCCTTTAGGAATTTTTTCCCTCTGGAGACGGGAGACAACCTCCGTAAACGGCTGCTTGCAATCATTTTTCTTATTTTTTATGCTGTGTATATCGGTAGCGGAAATTTGAAATGTTGTAAAGGACAATAAATCCTAATATAAGTTATATATATGTCATTTTTATCTGTTTTTTTTTCTGTTTCTAACTGCAACATTAAAATATTTCTAGGAAAATAAGTATGTCTTTTACGAAGTCCCCGCATTCCGAATTTTCATCGACTTCTAACACAATTCCCTTAAAGACTTTAAGTTCTTCAAAAAAAAAGATGCTATTTTTAAGTTAATATATGTAGGTACATTTGGCAATACATGGCAGGTATATTTGGCAAACAATATTATGTGAAATTCCCTCGATAGAAAAAAAAATCGTTGTCCTATACAAATTATTAAAAACACATTACAAAAAATTCACAGTCTTTAAATGCTACTTTAGACATTTGTCGAGAGATTTTTGCTCTTTTTTAAACAAGTCGTGTTTTATTAAATATTTTAACAATATTAGCTTAGTTAATTGTTTTTTTTTACATTGCGCACTCCCTCTAACATTCAGATTTATATATTATGTCCTTTTCAAAATATCCGCTTCTTTTTTAACGTTTTATACCGATCATTAAAGAAATTTACAAAAAAATGTTAAGTATTGTGAAAGATCTATTCAACGTTATTTTATAAAAAAGTTCATAATTATATTTTTGTTATTGTTTTTGGGGTGTTATGCCGTGTTTCGCTACCTCCTTCTTTAGCCAACGTTTCGGACAGCGTTACAGTGTCCATCATCAGGGCAGATGACCACTGTAACGCTGTCCGAAACGTTGGCTGATGGACACTGTAACGCTGTCCGAAACGTTGGCTAAAGAAGGAGGTAGCGAAACACGGCGTAACACCCCAAAAACAATAACAAAAATACTTTTTGGCCATGAAAACCTAAAAACATACCTTCATAATTATAGGTCTACATGTGATGTGATTTTTCAAAAAAATTAAAACTTTCTTTTTGCTCTCCTGAACAATCAACATTTTATCATACGTTATTCTTATGTCCAAATTATATGTTTTCAGAACAGTGAAGATCTCCGCAAAGCGGAATTGTTGGTGTGGGCCACATTACTGCGAACTGCTGAACATGGGCATCAAGATTGCCTCATACGTCTAGGCATAGTGCTGTCAGGGCGGACCACAGCAAGACGAACTACCGAAAGTGGGCAGCAGGGATGCCTCATACGTCCACAAACAGAGCTCTCAGTAGATGCAGCAGTACTGCAAACTGCTCATCATGGGCATTAGTCTCTCACATATATGTCTCTGATGTCTCTCACATATATGTCTCTCACAGATGTCTCTCAAACGTTTATGCACGAAGGTGTCGTATGTCGGACTACTAAACGTTGCACCAGGGTCACCTTACAGGTTTATGCTGCGCGAAGGTGCAGGGCGGGCCATAGTACGTCGAATTACTGAACATGGCAGCAGGGTTGCCAAAAGTGTCCATGCATGAATCAGTGTACCTTTACAAAGCGCAATAACTTTGCACGACGATGTCGTCTCTCACCCGGCATACCGCTTGAAGTCCCGAAAACCCTTCTGGACAGAAGGAGAAAGACTCCTTCATTCACCTCTCACCCCAGAAGATAGGTGGAAAATTGAGTGGCAATCGGCCAAGGTGAAAAATGCCCATCTCGTACAAGACCCCACTGAGAGACAGCCTGGGTTCTCATTGCCTCGCAAACTCTGATCCGCCATCAATAGGATAATAAACAATAGTTGTGCCCATATGATGCATAGATGGAGCCTTAAAGAGTCGCAAATGAGTGAATGTGGTGAGGTGCAGACCACCGAACATGCGGTCAACGAATGCCCGCTCCATTCGTTCCCCGGCGGGATTGATGAGGTCCACAGGGCAACGCCTGAGGTCCTAGACTGGCTCGCGGACCTAGATGTCCCCCTCTGACCCCCCCCCCACCATACGAAAGAAGAATGAAGCAGTATCAGAGCAGTTTGTAGAGGCAACCCTGATGCCCCGTGCTGAACACGGGCGTCAGGGTTGCCTTACACAACTCACACGGAGCTGTTAATTTGGCACGATGTGCAATCTGCAACAAAGGAGGAGGTGTTTAGATATTAACCTAAGGTCGGTTGTCAATACACAGTTTGTAAACATAGTTTGATCGCATTGTGGATGATGTTATAATATAAAGTTGATATAAATAATCTATGATTTTAGGACAATAAAAATCAACAATGCCTCCGAGAGTATGGCTTAGACGCGACACCAGGAGAGGTAGACTACGCACGGATCTGCAAATGTGGCATGTGATGCAGACTGCAATGAAGCAACAGGAGATGCTTGAACGTCATTCCGAGGTCATTTTTACCCCATCACTGCACAGATAAAGGTTTTGACTGTTGGAATAAAGATAATTATATTTTTGTTATTCTCGTAATAAGTACCTATCACTTAAATTCATTTTGTATGATTTTAGAACAATACAGTTCATCTACTCCACAAGTGATGCGCGATAACAAACTGCTGAATATGGAAATCAGGACACCAAGGATGTTTACGCACGGAGCTGCAAAAGTGGCATGTAGAGCAGTCTGAAACAAAGTCACAGGAGGTTCTTGGAAGTTATTCCAAGGTCAGTGTTAACAGTTGCCCCTTATCACAGCGCAAGCAATGCAATGCAATTTTTTGCTTTAATAGGAGTAAAGAAAATCATATTTTTATCACGCACATAATATTTACCAATGACTTATATTCATTTATCATCCTATGCTTCTGGACGGTAAAGATCATCTTCTTCTTCTTCGTGTGCCCTATCAGGTCCCCCCGACGTTGGCGATCACTCTGGATCTTGTGCTGCCTGGAACAGCTCCTTCGCACTTCTAATGGCGGTCCACTCTCGTATATTTCACAGCCAAGACATTTGTCTCCTACCAGGCCCTCGGCGGCCTTCTATTTTTCCTTTCAATATTAATTGGAGCAAGTGATACTTTTCCCCTCGAAGTATGTGACCCAGATATGAAATTTTCCTGACTTTTATTAATGTGAGCAATTCTCTATTTGCTCTAGCCCGCCTGAGAATTTCTATGTTGGTGATCATGTCGGTTCATGGAACCTTGAGCATTCTCCGGTGAAGCCAAATTTCAAAAGCCTCTAACTTGTTCATGGTATTTACTTTCAAGGTCCATGTCTCACATCCATAAAGCAAGACTGACCACACATAACACTTTAACATTCTCTGCCTTAGGTAAAGATCATCTACGGTACTGTTATTACGAACTGAGGGAGGCGGGCTGGGTACCGCCGCCCAGTAAACCATTTATTGAATAACCAACACCCCTGTCGTAGTGGTTACCAAATGGTTCGCTACTTTGGTGACTTAGCAGGGGTGCCCGGGGGGAGATTGTGATGAGATTTGTCTAAGTTTGCCCACCTTATTGCGTGGCGGGCCGGATCGGGAGAGACTAGTTGAGGAAGACCTAATCTAGACCTCTTCAGCCGGAATCACACGACCCATGCCTTGAACCGCAGTAGGAGGGATGAATTCATATGTCAGTCAGTCCTGGACACATTGAGCCCCAGATTCAAGAACTTCCTATCTTTCCTTACATAAAAATACCAACCACACAGCATTCTCAAAGATAACCAAGCCCAGAAGGATTTTTCCCTCAGGGCCTCTTTTGTTTAAGTAATGTAAAAAACAAAAATGTAGACACTTGAATAGGTAGCCTACGCACGGAGCTCCAAAAAAAAAACATTAATATAAGTCCGAATATCCGAGTTAGTTAAGGTGCTGTGACCTTCTATTATTATTTTATTTTTAATTTAAAAAATATTTAAATAAAATAGGTAAAAATAATTCAGATTGGCTTACAATATACGAGTATATACTACATTTATTGCTCTGGTAAAAGACCACCTCTCAGAATCAAAATGTTGCTTTAAAATAGTCATTCGCTTCACAACTCTCCCCTTTCCAATCTCCTTCCATTCCCCAAGCCACAAGTCTCTTGACTCTTTTGTGCAATTATTAACTCACGGAGAACACGAGTAAATGCAGAATAAAAATAAATATATGTGAATAAAAATAAATTCGTGAAAAATAAATCACCCTTGTCTTGAAGGCTTGAGGGTAGTAATTATCAAAAAATGTTTTCCTTTTTCAGAACGAATCAAAAGCGGAGCCCGCGCCGGGAGTTGAGCGTGACGGAACGAAGCTGAAAGGAGATTATAAGAGCTGAGAAGAGCTTATGAAAGCTGAGAAGAGCTTATGAGGGCTGAGAAGAGCTAAGAATAGCTGAGAAGAGTTGAGAATAGCTGAGAAGAGCTGAGAAGAGCTTAGAGGAGCTTATGAGAGCTGAGAAGAGCCAAGAATAGCTGAGAAGAGTTGAGAATAGCTGAGAAGAACTGAGAAGAGCTTAGAGGAGCTGACAAAGGCTGAGAATAGGTGAGAAGAGCCGAAAAGATCTGAGAAGAGCTTAGAAGAGCTGATAAAAGCCGAGAAGGATCGATAAGACCTAAAAAGAGCTGATAAGAGAGAATGAGCGGAGCGGAGAAGAATCGAATGAAGAATCGTTGAGAAAGGTTGAGCGGAGGTGGGTAGATCTGACGAAGAGTGGTGCAGAGGGAGGTGAAGTTGAGCCGAGTTGAACGGGGTATTCATAGGTGAGTACTCATTGCTTTCCCAACCTAACCAATAGCTACGCGATATACCACTCTCACCAACGCAAGTGGCGTGAGCGAATGTCCGCGATCCTAATGTTCATCCAGACACATCCAGCCGGCCTGGAATAAACCAAATGATCGCACGTATAGCACGGTGTTCCTCTGCCGCGAGAGGTCTTGCACCTCGAACTCAGGAGGGACGCGCCTCTGTGGCAATGTCTCAACCCCTTTATCCTTTTGCTGCAACGAACAGATTAGTTTAACACACGCGATATACTTTCACTATCAATCTATTTATCAATGTATGTATGAGCGTTATATTCCCCAAGGCTTGTGTGCGTTTCGATGAGTTGCTGTTATTTACTGTGAGCGAAATCTTCTCCCTAACACTGGGAGTTGCTATCTAACATTTATTTTATTTATTTATTTATTATATTACATTATATACAATTAAATAGCAAAATAACATAATAACATAATAATATATTTCAAGATAACTGTAAATATTAAAAATGTGTACAAGTGTATGTGTATATTTTGCGTATGTTATTGATGATGTTGTTATTATGCGTCCTGTCCAGTAGAAATCGATGGCTATAGACAAAAAATTATCTATATTTATCTCCGCTTTTGGCATATATTTTTTTATTAGTTTCAAAGAAATGTAAGTGTTAAACCCGAGAAATTGCTATTTCAATATTGGTTGAACCCAATTTCCCCAAGAGACTGAAATGTTATATATTTTATTCATTTTAACTTAACCCTTAGGAAGAAAAATTTCCATCCCAGAGGGAAATTATTTCCCTGAGGATGCTATGTTGAGCTTCTTTTTGAAAAAAGAAAGGCGTGAGCAAAATTTACCAAAGATAAAAATATTTTTAAAAAAACTCACCATCGGCCTCAACGGCCGAACAGTACTCGTAGATTACATTATTTTTTCCTCTTCTTCTTTTTTTGTTCCCTTTCCCTTTCCGAAAAATTTCAGTAAAAATGATATTTATCTAAATACGTTCCTCCGAATTTTTATCACGAGCGTTTTTCTAAAATTACTATTACATATAAATATCAAAAAACTTTATGTAACGCGTATAATATAAAATATACATTATTATAATTATGAATTATGTCCGCGTATTATGTTATTTGTACTATGTTACGTATTGGCGGCCTCCGTGGTCGAGGGGTGAGGCTCGACTCTCAACCCGGAGGTCACGGGTTCAAACCCCGGCATGCGCAATAAATTTTATTTGATTAATTGGTTATTTCACGATTTATTAGTTACAATAATGTGCAGTATATTTGCGGCACGTTCCAGAGTGGAAGATGCTCTCAGTATCGCCCTGGTGTAAGACCACCATTCAGAAATGAAACGATACTTTAAATGACTTTAACCGTTTTTGGTGACCATATATGAATAGTCAGATACTCTCCCATTTCCTCATCTCCTTCCCTTCCCTTCTACCTTGAGCCTCACAACATACACCACATTGGGATGCCATAGTCTCACTGGTTCCAGTCGGTTAAGAGCAGTTAAGAATCTTGTGCGGCTTACATATATATATATAGATATGTGTATGTTTAAGAAAGAATAAAAAATTTTAAAAAAGACACTCCTTGAAAATTCAGCAATATTATTTGCATTTTCTCTTTTGTTAATGTATGTAAATAATGCAGTAAGTAAAACATTCATTCTAATCCAAAAAACATTCTAATGAATTTATCAACCCACCTCCCCCCTCCCTTTCACCCTTGCCTCCCGCGGTTCAACCCCCCAACCTTAGGGTAGCGCCCCCCCTCCTCTCCCCACATGTACGTCCGTCCTTTTTTTGTTAGCTAAATTCGAATATTTTTTTAGACAATTAGTAATTGTACGTACAAAATTGTTTTCCGCAATCAATAAAAAAAACAAGTGTGCAGTTCACACACGGCAGAAGTGAAACCTTCAGAAAACTGAAGTAGACAAGAGTGGAGAGGCTACGAAGCGCCGTATGAACTTGATAGTTCGTGAGCCGCCACCATGGCAATCTGTCAACAATGCAACTGAAACGTGAGTGCCGAGGCGACCAGCAGTTCTGGTTTTTCAGTTGCATAAGTACCCTTTACACGTTGAGTTCGGAGCGGGACGTGCCCCGCGCCACTTCAGGCCGCCGCGCAGAAAAGTCTCACAGTGAACTGCGCTGTAAACCGTTATCTTACATTCGGTCTTTACTTTCCTGCGCGGCGGCCTGAAGTGGCGCGGGGCACGTCCCGCTCCGAACTCTGTGTGTAAAGGGTACTATTGTTTTCAGTTGCGTTGTTGACAGATTGCCATGGTAGCGGATCACAAACTGTCAAGTTTTGACATGTCAGATCAGAAAAATATCGATTTAATGAGGTTGATTGCAATTGCGTCAATAACTGTTTTTTTTCAGTTTCTCCATGAGCGGAAGCCCTAATAGAATGTTCAACCCCCCCCCCCCTTGCCTCCGGCAGGAATCCCCCCCCCCCTCTGTCCTCCCCCGTCAAACCACCCCCCAAGTAAATGCTATAGTTACGTTCTAGTTTGTTTGTTCACGCTCAATTCGAATATTTTTATATGTACGTAACAAAATTGTTAAACGCCATTAATTAAAATAATAATTTTAAAAAACCTCACGGATAACACGGAACGTTCGTGTTGTCTTAGTTCTATACACCGATAATACGGAATATTCCTTTTTTAATTAGTAGACAAACGAATATGACATTTGTCGGAAGTACCGACCTTATAAATAAATTATCGTCAAAATAATAACAACAAAAGTACCTACTTCGAATTATTCCTGGGTTGAGATTCAAGCTGCGAAAGCTGGATGTCATCATCATTTAGATATACATCCCAGGTTGTGAATGGTTTGCAAAAGCAGGATTTGTAAAAACAAAGCTGGGTTTGTCTAACGGGTATGTGTAATTATTCTAATACCTTTCTTTCCTAATAATTTTCTTCTGTTAAAAATAAAAAAAAAACTTGTCAATAATGCATAATAATATAGCTTTGTTTTGTGAACGTTCACCTCAAGTGCACATTACACTATATAGGTAACCTAACGTAATACATTGAGAAAATAACAGATATTTTTGTATAAATATTATATATATTATAAAATTGTGGCAGCCCTACAACTTGTTCGACTTGTCTTGGAACGAATGTTTTGAAATGTTGCTTCTCGAGAATTATTATTATTTCCGATGTTCGACGATTAGCTAGGTTCCAAACCAGACGTTTGATTTTAATAATGGGTACCCGCGCGTTGCAAATACACCTCCTGTGATCAGATATAGATACCAAATTTATTCACTGCTCTAAATCGAAATTTTTCTTGCGGATAGCAGGGTCTTTGATTTATATGGCAATAATGTTTTATATGGCAATAATATTTTTTCTATAAATGGCAGCATTGATTGATTGTCTATAAAATGTTTTACAAAAAATTATGAAAATAAAAACGGCGTACACCGCGCGAGTGAAATAATTTTAACAAAATTAAAATGTTACATACATATTTTTTCGTCTCCCCCGACATAACTATTCATTTTTGGTGATAATATAGCTAAATGTAACAGTTTGATTAAGAAATATTGCTTATTAACCGGTAAGCAGAGTAAGACAAAAATAATAAAAGCTCAAATACAGTTTGTCAATTAAGAATAGAAAGTGGTTCGTTACGTTTGGTGATTTAGCAGGGGTGCCCGGGTTCATGGGGTGAGGTGTATGGGTCTTGGAGACGGATGACCAAGACACACTGAACCCCAAATTTCTACCCACCCCTTAAACTCTTTTCCTTCCCAGAACTCTCTTTTCCCACTTTCCCTTAAAAGAAACCCTCCACGCAGCATCCCCAAGGATGACATAGACCGAGGGAAATTATTTTCCTCAGGGCCTCTCGTGTGGAGTTCATGTAAAAAAAAAAGAAAACATAAGAGGGCGCCACTGTTATTCAAATTTAAACACATTATCACTTGAAAACTCGTGCGCCAACGCTTAACAAAATAGTACACCAAAATACGAACAATATTTAACAGTTAAGCCGCCGCTATTCGAATTTCGACCGATTTCTTACATATCTCCCTTAAACATTTGAAGTTTTTAAGCTCTTAAAAAAATATATGTTATTTTTGAAGATAATATCTAGATACGTTCCACGCCGAAACGCAAATTATATGAAATTCCCTCGATAGAAAAAAATCGCAAAGAGTGCTCCGAAAATTATTAAAAACAAGTCTATTTCTATTATTTTACAAGTTCTATTTGTGAAAAAATTCACAATGTTACTTTAAATGATACTTAAGATACGTTCCACGAGATTTTTGCTCTATTTTAAACGAGTCATGTTTTATTATGCTTTTTCGTAATTTTCGCTTCAATTTTATCGATTTAAATATTAGCGCGCTCTCTCAAACATTCGTAATGACATATCTCTCCATCTTCCTCTTTTCGAGAGCGGTTACGGGGCTTTAAATTAGTATTGCCATTCTACAAATTTTGTAGTTCCATTTTAAATATTTTGTACTCTTAATTGACAGACGGTGTCCAAGATGCGAGTTTTTGCAGGTTTCTACAAGATTGGTGGTTATATTTGCCTAGACAGGTGCCGATCCAGCATATTTCGATAATGAAAATTAAGCTTTTGAAATTCGTAGAATTAAACAAATGCTAAACGGCAAGAAACGAAAATTTTATCATAAATACTTTCATTTCGGGTGCAGTGGGTGCAATAATATTAAACTTATTCCAAATTTTAAAGTGGAAAGACATTCTTAAAATTTTATTGTGGCTTTCAACATTTTTATAATATAATCTTGATAAAGTAAAAGATCACGGCGTTGATTGATATTTATCGAAACTGTTATTGATCGAAATAACTGTTTTCCGCGATGTACTGTAAGTGTAGGGATAGATTACCGAGTGACCGTGAAGCCGGGGAAACCTCGTCCACATCTGCGCCTAAACCACCTGCGCCTGAATCAATTTCCCCTGATGAACTTGTAGATGCCTGCCGTCGAAGGCGCAGGAAGAAGAGAAGATGCGGAAAAAGACGCAGGAATCCTAACAGAAGATGTATCTGCAGAGATCCTTGCACTGGGAGATTCAAACGGAAGAAATGCTGCCCATCTAACCATAGGCAGTGCTTTATAGTCAAGAAGAGGAAACGCAGATGTTAACCTAAAATAACCTCTCAAAATACATAATTTATAATGTATGATTTTGTGTTCATTTAAAAAATATTATTGCTTGTTTGAATAAATATTTACAAAGGCTTGTGTTCCGTTATTTTTTCTTGTGTATTGCAACAATCGCAAGTAACCTACACAAACATTTTGTTTTATTCAAGTTTATGAATCGGACGTATGCCAAAAACATTTTTTTTTTGCAAACAAATGCCTATCAAATTTGAACAAAAGAAAGCGTTTATACAATAATTTTTCTACAAGTGCGTGAACAAATGTAGTACACTTTAATACATTATGTGCATGGTCAGGGCAACAAATCTGTTCAAGATTTGGACGGGTTATTAAACAGAATTTCAACAATTTATCAAATTTCAAATTTGATGAGTCTATTGTATTCCATTATATTTTTGGTGCAAGTCCTATTCGAATTCCGTTAACATTCAAGTACTTTAAACTCATGATGAAATGATAACAGAAATTGGATAACTTTCACAGAAATTGAATTTAACGTTGAAATTTTATTAATTATTCAAATTCTATTAAATTATCCTTCATTTCGTCTTATTTCTTGCGAATAAATTTATATAATCGATTAACATATATTGATGATAAACACTAGCCGAAACGTTGGCAAAAATTAATCATTATTGTGAACATTAATAATATTTTTGGCCATGAAAATATTAAGTCGTATTTTTTAATATTTTTTTTTTAAATGAAAGACAAATATTCCTTGGTTACGAAAACCCGACATTTTTTGAAAATCTCCTGTAACCATCGCAGAAAGCGGAAAATGTTGCTTGTGTTGTGATGGAGGACTTACCGAGGAATCAAACACGCGACGCCCGAGTGGGACCAACATATACACAGTTTATCAAACAAGAGTAGAAAACACAGGAGGGCGCCACTGTTGTTCAAATGGCAAAACTAAAAATATAATCATGGTAGTAATCAAAAGCTGTGTAACCTACATTTTTATTAAAAATTAAAAAGGCATAAAAGTGAAAAAAATATTTTTTCATTGCAATACTCACTGATCTCAAAATTAGAATTGCATGTAGGTATATTATTATTATACCCCCATAATGAAGAATAACGTTATTGTAATCTATACTTATATTATAAATGCGAAACTGCGTGTGTTTGTTTATTACGCTTTCACGCATAAACCAATAAACTGATTTTAAAAATTCCTTCACCGATAGAAAGCTGTATTATATGCAAGGAATACAGGCTATGTAATGTTAATATATAATGGTAAGCTCTGGAGTTATGAAATTATAAATATTGATATATTATATTTATTGTACGTTTTCTGTCGCTAACAAAAGCGAGTTATTGCTAACGTCAGAAAACAAATCGTTGCGGTAGAAACGATGTTGATATTTTTGCGGGAAATCGTAGTTTATATCTATCTACCTATGTAAATAAAAATGAATCTCCGAAATGTTGGATAATTCTTTTTTTAATACTAGTGAGCTTTGGCATTATAAAATTTAGGTGGCACGCGAATGTTTGAAAACTGAATGTACCGGGAAAAAATGTATGGAATGCGGGAGGGGGGGAGGAGGAGGAGTTGGAGGGGGGGGGTGAGAGGGTTGATGATTGATAAGTGCAAGCGCTACAGTAATTTCCCCTTAATACCATGTGAGCGAAGCTGTGGGTAAAAGCTAGTAAAATATAAAGCACAGCTAAGAAATGGCTCACATTTATTTAATATATTTTTTTACTTTGGTTTATTGGGGAAACAAACAGTTATACATATCTATTATATTAAGGTAATTACATATTACATAGTGGCATAAACCAGCGAATTTTCCGCAAAAATTCATAGTATATATATATATACTTGCATAAAAAACATAAATTAAAACAATAAAGAAAACATAAAGTGGTAGAAAAAGAAAATGAGAATATTTGAAAAAGCGTGTGATCAATACGGTATTTTCACAAACCAGGGAAACCGTTAAAAATATGTGGAAGATTTACAGATTATTTATCTGATTACATTTTCATTGAGAGTTGTTGATGTTATCTTCAAGGATTTCTTTTTGTTATGATTATCGCACTAACGCACTAAAAATGTCTAATTTTAATTTTTTCATTCATAATAGAAAACTCCAGTTCATTTTATTTATTTTTTTTAATGAATAATGACCTTCTAACTTAAGTAACTGCATATATATTTTTATTTTTATAGTTAGTTTTAATAGTTAAAATAAATGTCAAAGTTTTAATTTTTCAAGATCCCCCGAAAACCACCGAATCTAGTGTGACGTCATCATGACTAACCGAAGTATGAATTTTGTAGGGAACTGGAATCAGCTGTTCGACTCCCGCCATTTTGAATTTCAGCATTTCGTTTTACTGGGCATTATGATAGTTTTTTGTACAGTTAGAGTTTTTGAATATTTTAAATAATATAGATAAACTAATAGAGATACTTTATTTTTGATACTGAATTATTTAGGCCTAAATAATGTTTCAATATAAACAAAAACTATTATATGTCCAAGTCTCTAAAAACCAATAACACGGAATGTCGAACGGCTTGAGTCTTACATTTCTATTGATTTCTATACAACTTTGACCCAGGTGACGCGGCGCGGTGACGTCACGCCGCAAAAATCCAGCAATACCAACTTGACAGGGTGTTTTAATGACACGTTTTAAAATGGACTTTTTATTATTTTTTTTAAAAACTTCACGTTAAATATTATGTAATAAAACTTATATATTCAGAATCAGCGTATATTGGTCTATGTGAACATATTTTTTTAAAGCCATAATATTTTTCACTGGAGTTCCTTATTATTGATTTCAAAATAGGCCATGATTGGTTAATCGAATCATGACGTCACGCCCGTCGACGTTCAGAGGCTTATCACCGCGTTACCATCCAAACTCTAAACATTCTTGACTTGTTCGTGGTTATTGACGGTTTTTATTTCATTTTGAAGATGCTTGTGGTATGTTCTTTTAGTTTTACATAATACTAGCTTTTCCCCGCGGCTTCGCTCGCATAGTATCACGGGAAATTACTATAGCGCTTGCACTTATCAATTATCCCCCCTCCCCCCCCTTCCCCCTCCCGCATTCCATACATTCATTCCCTTACATTCAGTTTTCAAACATCTCGCCTGCCACCTAAATTTCATGATGCTATAGCTCAAAGAGAAAAAGAATTATCCAATTTTGTTTATTCGTTCGGAATTTATGCGCTTACAAACATTTCGGATGTTTATTTTAATTTTATATTTGGATGTTCGAATGTGAGTGAAGCAAAGAGTGTGTGCCAGGACCGAGTTGTTTGGCGGTCCGACCTCTCTGCCTACCCCTGCGGGGAAACGGCGTGATGGTTAATTAGTTTTTAAATATTTGGAAGTTTGTAAATATAATTAAAAAATTACACTATTTATTATTCAGTCTTTATAATCGTTATGAATTATATTTTTAATGTTGTAACTCTCATCTGACATTTATTCCAAAACATAAGCTTGTCCAAAAAAAAACAAAACATATGCTAATATTTGAATTTTCTGGAGCAGTAGCCGACCAGTAGTTAAGGAACTGAATACCTACCAGCATAGAGCCCAATTAAAGAAATTGTTTCCATGGAAACGATTTTTTTTCTGATGTTATCAAAAACTCGTTTTTGTTAGCGACAGAAAACGTATAACACATATAAAATATTAATATTTATAATTTCATAACGCCAGAGCTTACCATCTTATACACAGTCTTCGCATATAATTTAGCTTTCTATTGGTGAATGAATTTTTAAAGTCTTTTTATTGGTTAATACGTGAAAGCGTAGCAAACAAACTCGAGCAGTTTTGCATTTATAATATTAGTATGGAAGTATGGATTGTGTAGCTGTAATGACTGAAAATTAGTTTTTATGGGTACAATCGGACAACTTGCCTAAAACAGCCGCTACAATGAGTAACAGTAATTTTCAGAGCTCTGAATTTCTGGATTTTTTTCTATCAAGGGAATTTCATATAATTGCCGTTTCGGCTCGGGAATGTGTAGATATTATTTTAAAAAATAACATATATTATTTTAAAAAATAACATATATTTTTTTGAGAGCTTTAAAACCTACAGTATTTGAGGAAAATATGTAATAAATCGTAGAAATGCGGGAAGCCGGGCCTTAACATTGTTGTGGTCTGCATAAAATTTTAGGATGGTTTGAGCAATTTTATTAAATACTCTGATTATTTTTCTATTTCAAATTCTTAAATAATAATCTGGAAGGCGGCAGAAGATGAAATATACACACCAAACATGGAACATGTTTCTATATTCTACATTTCTGCCCACAACTTAAAAACGATGCTCAGCATAAATCATTGATTGTAGAACTAGAATTTTCATCCACTGATGCAACCCTTTCACCTCCTCGAACAATGAAATTATTCCATAAAACAAATTATGTGAAGATTATTGAGAGACTGAAAGAGACCGACTGGTCAATCACAATAAAAGCACTGGATGTAAATACAGCGTTGGATTCGTTTAATGATTTAATTTAACAGATTATCGACGCGTTTATTCACAGGAAAGTTGTGAAATCTGGAAAATATTCATTACGGCAGCCTTGATTAAAATAACAAACGAAAAATTAAAGTTCTTGGAACATGGAACCCTCTCTATTGTCTCTCATTTTCTTTGCTTCGAAAAGGGCAAACAAGGTTGTTTCAGCGGCCTACAAAACCCACGATAGAATCTGGTATCCAGCATAATGTTAAAAAAATAAGATCCCTTGTCAAAGAAAATCTCCTACCATCCCCGATCATATGAGTTACGGTGTAAAAACTACTAATGACAGTAAAGAAGTAGCCAACTTAATTTCTTTTTATCACATAATAAAAAATAAAATAATTCCTGCTCATCCGTCCTCCATTATTTTTTATTCACACAGTCCATTTACTGCATTTTGGAATGTTTTTTTTTAATTGAGTTAATTAATTTGTGTCGTGCATGGCCAGTAGTTATTTTAAATATTTCAAATGAATTATTTTTCTCTTCCAACGAACAAATGAATAAAGCTTTTTTCAAACCTTGAAATAACTACAATTTTCACTACTTCTCTTTTGTTACCTCGCGCTGAGAACCACATTTTTTGTGTGATACAACTTTGTCCGTTGATTTGAGAATCTCACAATTTCTAAATTTAAAACAGAACAATAAATCGTTGGATTTAATTATCCGAAAACTACATATCTTTCCCAAGTCCTAAATTTTTACATTTGTGGCTCCCCGGCGGGGAATCGAACCCCGGTCTCCCGCGTGACAGGCGGGGATACTTACTACATTATACTACCGAGGATTTGGTCCTTCGAGCCGGATTTAAAAAAAAAATTAAACCCAACCAAAAACCAGCATCCAAGGGAAGGAAAAATAATTCATCTGAAATATTTAAAATAATTACTGGCCATATGACACAAATTAATAAGCTCAATTAAAAAACGTTCCTAATTGTTTTGGGATTAAGCTATCAAACACCAAACAAACTTTTATGCTATAATATTTCACCACAGTTTACTTTTATAATATTTTCATAGATACCTATATTTTTATACCGTTACTTTAAAATTTACATTTATACTACATTGTATTTGTTGTAGTTTTGCATTTGTATTTATACTACCTACACAAAGGCAGTGCCTTAGTGGGTTCCCATTACTTACTTTTGTCTTATATTTACTTTTTGCTAGGTTTCATAATTAGCATCTTACTGAATTTAGAAATTTTGTAAAAAGGCGTTCTTGAAATATATGTAGAAATAATGGGAAAAAATACTTACAATGATCAATCCAACATCAAGAAATAGGAACCAACAAATGAACAAAGAACAAAGTAAATGAAAAATTATACGCAGTCATCTTAGATATTGAATATCAAATATTAAATAATTGATTCTGCTGTGTTTCGAAGCCACACTAAGTTTAAAATTTATTTTGCGATTTTATCCACGAAGCACCAAATGTATTTTTATACATTTTTTTTGCCTAGATGAGTATTTAGATAGATTATTTTCCAATTAACTAAATTAATACAACTAAGTTCCTTTGTTTCTACTAGTTAGACTTGGGATGCAGGTGAATTATTTTATATACATTCATATATATCTATAATTTGTTATTTTATTTGTTTTGTTGTCTGTAACTAAGTTTAATCCTTCATAAAAAATCACGTAGAAGTGAAACCTCCAGAAAACTAAAGTATACAAGAGTGAGGGGGCTACGGAGCACCGCATAAAGAGGAGACCGATTATTCTATCTCATTCTCTCGCAGACTAAATTCTATAGATATGTATATGTGTTTGCCTCTTTTTTATTGTCGCTTTTTCGTTTCATTGAGTTTCATGTCACAACGGTGCTAAAGAATTTTTCACTTCAATAAAAAAGGAAAAACCTTAGGGGGTTATGGGCTTACGCGGGAGGAGTAGTACCTTTGGCTCTAGATGGTCGATCTACATTCAGGTAGATTGTCTGAGAAACTGGTCTCCACCGGGTAGTCAGCTCTCACCTGTGGCTCCACGTGCCAACCCCCGGAAACGATCTCGACCGGTCGGCTAAACCAGGTGAGGGTAGCCAGAAATGGTGAATGGGAAGATGGGTGTCTCTATCCTCGGTAGGCAATCAATCTAGGAGAAGGTAACCTGATTTCAAATCCCTGGTAATGGGCAGCACAAGTACCTGCCAGTACTGATATGAGGCTGAAAATTCTGGCACGACAAACATATTCACGAAGAATTGGAAAACTGCCTGGTTTTAGTATGGCGATGCGAAAGGCAATAGATAATACTCATCATCATGGCAAAACAACAAAACGAAAATGATAGTCGAACGAAAGCACCAGGCAATATTTTAGTGGATTGGCGGTATATTCATCGTCATGGCAGAACAACAAAACGAAAATCACAGTCGAAAGAAAGCACCAGGAATTATTTTACTAGTTTGGCGGTATACTCATCATCATAACAGAACAACAAAATGAAAATGAAAGCGCCAGGCAGTATTTTAATGGATTGACGGTATACTCCTCATCATGGCAGAACAACAAAATGAAAATTACAGTCGAAAGAAAGCACCAGGAAGTATTATACTGGTTGGGTGGTATACTCATCATCAGACCAGAACAACAAAATGAAGATGACAGTCGAACGAAAGTGGCAGTCAGTATTTTAATGGTTTAGGGATATACTCATCTCCATGGCAATGAAAATGACAGTCGAACGAAAGCACTTGGCAGTAATTTAGTTGTTGCAGGGTGCTAGGAATATCTGCGAAAACGATTCACAGTGTAACCTAGATTTGTGCGTTACATCAGACTGGCCCACATTTAAAAAATTAAGTGTAATGGAAATTAAGTGATACCAGGAATCAAAGATTCCCCACGGATACTAGATAAGTGTTACGAATAAATAACAGTGGTAACCAATTATACAAAACTGTCATTAATTCTGATAGATACTCAGAAATAGCAAGGTTTCTCCAATTATAATTAATAACAGTCGTCGTATGAGATAACAGAAGATTTTCATCAGATAATGAACCAAAAGCAATAATAAAACTTTAGTTAATTTGGCGAATTTATTATAAATTATAATGATTATTATGATCAGAAGAAAGCAAGGTAATTCATTCATTCGTAAAAGACACCCTATTCGAAATCTCCTTGACAATCCAACTAGAAGCTTGTCAGAAATTGAATAGATTTAATTTTCATAACCAAATACTTCAGGAAGAATGCAACGGAAACATAAAGATTTAAGGCTTTGAAATATTAACGATTCCTCGAGAGTCATCAACAGTAAGTCATCGACAATATTAATATTAGATAAGCATGGAGGAGTTGCGCTGGAGTTCCAAATGATAGAAAAATATAGTACATTATTATAATTGAAGTATATAAATTGTAACACCACTGACCGAAACCAATGGTAATTTTAAATTCAAAATGCAATAAAACGTCTCAACTTCCCGACGCGACCTACACAAGAGGCTGGATATTTCTAGTGAGTCTATCGGGAATGCTTTCCGCCATCGCAACGCTGCGAGCCAACCTGGAGATAAAGCATTATTATTAAGCTACTACAGCTTTGGGAAGCAGAATACTGCGGAGTACCGTGGAATGATGTCGTTTTCTGAAGAATACTGGGGAATACCGTCGCTGTGCAGAGAAAAGCTGTGGATTACCGTAGATGCTGTCGTTTGCTGAGAAATGCTGTGGGGTACCGTGGAATGCTGTCGTTTTCTGAACAATAATGTGGAATACCGTCGCTTTGCTGAAGAAAGCTGTGGATTACCGTGGATGCTGTCGTTTGCTGAGAAATGCTGTCACATGCTGTGGAATGCTGTGGAATCCTGCGGAATTCTGTAAGTGCTGGAGTGCTTTGTTAAAACTTTGGAGAGCTTTGTTTTCTGTGACGCCGTGGAGTACTCTGAAGTGACGTGGAATTTATTGTAGAGTATGCAACGAACATCGTATTAAATTAAAAAAAATATGCAATCTATAAAATTATGAACAACTATCAACAAAATATGAAAGAGAAGAGAAAACAAAAAATAAAAAGGTAACGGTCGCAACTGGGACTTGGATCCACATACTTTCAGTTACGACTATTCCTTTTTCTTAGTGCCTGAAATATTAATTTTTTATTTGATTGAATATTATAATGAGCTGTACAAGCTTCAATAATAGATTGTATTAAAACATGTATTATGTTTTTCTGTGCAACTTTGGGGGAATTAGGTTCAGATTCAAATGTATAAACAAGCAAATCATTATTAAGATGCTGGGTGCCTAGTAACCTTTTGCCACTAAATTATTATACGTATTTGAACATTATAATTATGTTATTTTATTTTTTAAAAAAATTTATAAATTAATTATAAATTTTTCTTTTCACTCAGCATCAGTACCAACTTAAGTACTTTAAGAAGTAAATTAAACTCGACAATGTTGTTTTGTTGCATTCTATGAGCTTCCATAAAACAAAATTGTCTTTTAGAAAAAAACATAATTAAAAAAAAATTCAAAATCAACCTTCATCTCGACCGCGGGTTCTCGATAAAATTGGGTTGAGATTTAGAAAATGGAGTCAAAAATATAATCTGGTCGTGGTAAACAATTTATATCCAACCAAACAAATGAAGTTATGCCAATATTTTTATCCACCTTGTGCACCATCACAAAAACAAAAATTTATGATTTACCTGTAGCTTCTAGTACAATTTTATTATGGAATTAAATTGTCAAGAAACTTGCTTGGTTAATAGTTCTGGTAACCTAATATATGTTTGTATATCATTGATACAATATCTCAGTCAACCAACATATACAACAACAAACTTATCTTTGCAGTCGAGTGCGGCGCTAATAAGATCTTGCAAATACCAAAAAAAAACTGATTAATTCTTCAAACTTCGCAAATTCACTTTGTGGCGTCATTATTAAGTACTTTATATATATAGTGGTGTACACAAAGTTATTTGTTTTCATTAAAATAAAATAAAACTAATTAGTCCAGACAAAATAGACATTCCAGTTTGGGTCAATTCCCAACAAACTGAATTTTTGTGTAGATTATAAATACGTCATTAAAAATGCAATTTCAAAAACTTGATCCCGCTTGTGCGTTGTTTTTTATCTATGATCAAAGGTCACAATTTTTCGTTTTTTGCGTATATCTCTGAAACGGTGAGACTACTGGAGAAATTAAGGCGGTATAAAACCCAAATATTGCTCAAGGCTCACATTTTAATAAATTCCGAGGAATTCGCAAAATAAAATAACTTTTTGAAGTGAAACTTCTATAGCCCCGTTATGACTTGGAATTTGGATGAAACGGAAATGACGCTCACAGCACCTGCGAAGCATCAAACTCCTATCAAGGCTCCTATTATTATTACTTAATTCTGACACGTTGTTAAAAAGGCTGTTTTCTTTAAATTTCGTATTTTAAAATCACAGTGGCTTTTTCGACACGAAATATAAATAGTCATTGAGTCATAAAACTCAAAAGTCAAACTACCCTTCATTAAACTCGTTATTTTTTTTTCTATTGTGATCAGAAATACGACGTCAATTAACAATTAACAATTCAAACAAAATTCAAAACCATTTATTGCACAAAAACCCAAGTAAAGTAGCTTATAAATACATTCTATTTCTTCAGCTAACCAAAAAATACAAACATTATAGACCAAACAATTACGTGTTACATTACATGAGAAAATAAAAACTAAAATATTTTAGAAAGAGAGAACGTTAAAGCGGTATACTACCTTAATATTGGGGGTTTGCTCAAGGCTCACATTTTAATAAATTCCGACGAATTCGTAAATATAATAACTTTTTTCTCAAACCGCGACCCGTGGATGTAAGTAATTTATATTTAAGATTAGTAAAATACCTCACCATTAATAAAATTTATTTCCCGTTTATAACTATAAATTTAGCGATGAGCACCATATTTTATTTTTCTAGACGACGAAATAATAACTTCGGGGGGGGGGGGGGGTTCGTTTAGAAACATCTTAAATATTAGTAACACGGTCTTCAGAATTAATTAAAATGAACCCAGCCAGGGCAAATTTGACAGGGCAAATTCGACAGTAGGTCCGTCCAATACACGGGTCGCAAGTCGCAATTTGTATACACGGCTTCTTTACTTCCGTCGTTAAGATTCTGAATATATTTTAGGGCATTGTGAAGTCTTAAAGAAAAAAGATTTTAGATCGCAAAATTTTCTACAAAAAGGTAACAGTACTTTTCCTTACTTTTGCTTTTTTTCTTACGAAGCACCGTTCTCGAGTTATCGCGAATTCAGATCGTTGGTATGCCCACATTTTCGCACCACCTCTGAAGTAATGTACTTTTATCGAGGAACCTCCCCAGTAGGAATACTCCACGATATATTTCCATCGTGGAAATTTCATTGGACACCATTTTATTAATATAATGAATTGTAGTAGCAAGAAAACTACATTATTCATCGACATATTCTGCATTAAATTCTACATGATTGATTACTCGTTTCTTCCACCTCGCTCTTTTCTTTCTCTTCTAGCTCAATTTGTATTGACTGCTCTAAGAAGAAAGTTATTTATATCAGTTAAATCCTCATCAATCGATGAGGATCGAAAGAATCGAAAAATCGAAAGAATCTTCATCTGTTGCATTTGATTCAGCATTAGTGCAAGAGTGGCCTTGACAATTGGTGCAGACTGGTGAACAAAAAAAAAATCCAACATTTCTTGCAATTACAAAAGCGTGCAGCCTTTCTTGCAATTACAAAAAATTGAATTCAGCAATTTCTCTGGAGCAGATGGAAGTAAAGTTTGGCTCCAAACTATTATTCATAAATTTCCAGCCCCAGTCTTCAGGATTCAGTTGATTGCCCAGCCACACTTGCATTTGGTAGAACACACGAAACAAATGTTGATAAGCAGAAGCAGATATTGGAGGGAGACTAGATAACTGTACTCTTTTATTGTTCCTTATATTTTTCACGAAATTCGAAAATCTATTCCTGTCTATCGATCCCATTTTTTTCGGAGCTCCATACAAAGCAAGGAGAAAGCGAATTGCGTAGGTGAGGATGACGTCTACTGAAGAGTTAATGTTTGTAAATACTTCTGCGTTATCAATCAAATCATTACGTTTTTCAAACAATTTAAATACTGCAGTTTTGCCCCTTTTGAAAATTGCTGATGACGTACGCAGCCAGTTATCGCAAGAAGGAACTCATCGAGTTATTCAGCCAAATCATATATTGAAACTGGAGTGATTTAGGACAACATATATTTTGCTTTTATGAATTAGAAAACTATTTCATGCATTTATAGTCAGAAATCTAAAGAAAATTGTTCTTTCAATAATAATAACTCGAGTTTTTCCTCTTTCCATTTCTTTGTCACTTGAATCAAGGGAACACTTAGACACCTTATCATCTTCAGATCGGAAGTATTCATTACCATTCCAACACTTCGTGTTTCAACTAATTTTCAAAAGATGTCTCTCACTTTGTCTTACTCTGCTTATCTAGCTCTTTGCAACCAACTAATACAAGAATAACCGAACAACACACTATATAACACGCCTACTGCTGCTAAATTGATGTTGAAATTCTTATTAGCGTTAGTTCAAAGTTTAGATAAAAGAGTACACAAAATACCCAATTGAACCTAGTATACTCATGAAGGCAAAAAGTTGAAACATTGTATTATTGTCATTGTACAAAATAAACGTAATATTTTTATAATGACAATGGACAGGACCGTTTTACCCCCAACGGAAAATATCTCAATACATGTAGTAAAAAATTAAGGTGGCAATTAATGCCGTTGCTGCAGACTTCTTTCCACAAAACTAACAAGATGTGCAATTTATCTATTCTGATAAACCTTTTTTTCATATTATTTCGTTGAATTGGAATCTCCCTCTATTATTCAAAATGTTAAGACCTTGAAGCTTCTCTAACGAAAACACCCAAAAAGCAATCATGGGTAGCGAGCGTTTATTATTTCGTGTACATTTGCAAGGTTTTGTGGCGTAAAGTTGTGTGATATTCACAGATTCACACCATAAACCAAACAATGCACTCTGCCTTAGCCGGTGTTTGTAGAAAGTGGGGGATGGGTGGTATACGGCACTCTCTGGATGTCTAAATCCCGTAGTTTACCGCACTGCGGCTAGGGACACGATATCGAATAGAAAGTATCGATACTGTACTCATGAGTAGTATCGGAAAAAAAGTATCGTACTCGTAAAAGTATTGAAACAAAAGTATCGATACTCCAAGTATCGAGTACATTACATGGGGCCTTGATTTACGGCTCTGACCGGAATAACCACGTATCAAACCCCCCCCCCAGGATCAGAATTTTCTGGTCTTCGTACACAAATTTGCCGCCAAAAAGCTATAGAATTTAAAAATTCTGATCCTTTGGGGGGGGGGGGGGTTGATACGTAGCTAGCCCGGTAGCCAAATACAAACCACAAAGTATCGATACTTTTTTTCGTGTCCATATTTGTGGGGAATTTGCGGGGAATTTGCTTCTTTCTCCCCAATTTGGGGAATTTTAACATTTATTGTGGGTATTTTGGAACACAAGCCTCATCAACCCTGCCCAATACGGACCGCTTAGCCTAAATTTTTAAAGGTATCGATACTTGCCAAAAAGTACTCATTGAGTAAAAGTATCGAATATAAAGTATCGAATACAAAAGTATCGGTATCGAAAGAAAGGTACTCGATACCGCAAAGTATCGATACTTTATTCGTGTCCCTAACTGCGGCCCTTGCCGCACTACCAATTCCGTGCTTCATATTTTTTTACTGTTTGAAACTCTCCTTTTCAGAGTACGATATTGAGGTGATTTGATTTGCTTATCATTCTTGGTAACCTGTACGGCGGTTTCTTTTCAACTCGCCGTATCAAGTAAAGGCAATCGTACAAAAACATTTTGTCGCATCTAGACCATTCGAAAGAATTTATCTTTTAAGTGGGTGATTTGATGTCTGTTAGTTGTGTTCTCCGGAATTGTTGGATCCAGTAATTCATCGTACTGCGGCCCGTACCGCGATAGCACTTCCGTGTTCTACCTTTTTACTAAACTCTCCTTCATTTTTTGAAACTCTCCTTTTCAGAGTAAGATTTTGAGATGATTTGATTTGCTATCATCATTGATAATCTGTACCGTGGCTTCATCTGAACTCGCCATGTCAAGTAAATGCAACAGTATAGTAAATATTTCCTCCATCTAGACCAGTCAATAGTTAATAATATAATTATCTTTCAGGTGACTGATTTGAGCTGTCTGCTAAATGGGTTCACCGAAATGACTGGATCTAATAGTCTAACAGTACAATAAACATTTCTATTTGGACCAGTTGATAGAATTATTTTGAGCTGTTTTCTAGTTGAGTTCACCAGAATCATTGGATTTCAATATCTGCCATTTGAAAAGGTTCTTACACGACATATAAAAGTTCGACGGTACGCGATAACCCAAGCAGTGTAAAATACACTTGTTGAGAATCTTTCAAAATGCAAAATTATAATAACGGTACTGGCACACCTGACTCGAAAGTATGGAATTTTTTTTTTTTACAATTAATACCGCACAAGAGTCCCAACTGCTCCCGTCCAGACGGGAGTAGTTGGGACTATGCCATATGCTATGCCATATGCCCTACTATGCCATAGTCTCATTGGCTCCAGAGCCAATGAGACTATGGCATCCCCAATCGGGGTATGTTGTGAGGCTGAAGGTGGTGGGGAGGGGAAGGAGATAGGGAAGAGGAAGGCGGGGAAGTACCTGGCTATTCAGATCTGGTCACTAAACACGGCTAAAGCCATTTCAAGCAACGTTTCAATTCTGAATGGTGGTCTTACACCAGGGCGATACTGATAGTATCTTCCATTCTGGAACGTGCCGCAAATATACTATATATTATTTTAAATGAATAAATTGTGAAATAACACAAATTAATCAAATAAAATTTATTTGCGCACACCGGGTTCGAACCCGCGACCTTCGGATTGTGAATCGAGAGTCTTACCTCGGGACCACGGAGGCCGTCAAATGGATGAGGGGCGTTCATGAAAAACTTGTCAATTTATACGTTTTCTTTAGTGTTGCACTGCTGTAAATTTACGCACGTACTGTAACTCGTGAAATTTCGCCAAATATCCTATTTCTTGCGTAATTTTTTTTTTTTTGATATTTGGGAGCTTTCAATGGCCAAACCTTTAAACATTCACATTATAAACGAAACAAGTCGCTCTGCTTTGGCTGGTGTTATTCATATAAATTGGAGAAAGGGTTGGGACGCGACAATGCCGGTATACGTATTTGCAGGGCCAACACATTTCAAAATACATAATGGAAAGTCTCAAAAGACAGTTGCGTAAACCGTTTTGTCGGAGAAAAAAACATGATCTCACGAATAAAGTTTATTCTGTTTCTCAAGTAACATAAGAGGAGCTACATTCCTTTTTCATTACTGGGTGACTGCATGAGATGTTACTTTTGTTTGACTTAGTTGTAAACAGTTGTCTTCTTTTTTAGGCAAAGCAGTCTTTTTTAGGATAAGTCCTCTTGATAATTTGTTACATAGATTGCTCCTTAGGGAATCGCTAATCGCTGAACGTAATTATTAGTTGACAAACAATCTTTGATTTGTAAAATCGTTATTTGCTTCTAAACTCTTTGAGCTGTTTTGCCGAACTTTTCAGATATTGGAAATAGGAGTGCCACGATTTTACTTAGCGACCGGTTTTTAGAGCAAACTCAGCGACTCAGACCTAAAATAATAAAACACCATACAATATAACACCCACTGCGGTTAAATTGATTTTCACGTTCTTTGTAGAGTTAGCTCAAAATAAAAATGAAGGGTACCCAACTTTCAGAAAAACCTGATTGATCCTAGGTGTCTATACTACACTCATACTCGTGAAGGCATAAAACTGTTACAATTTATTATTGTCTCATCATAAAAGCAAAACATGTTTTCTGTAAATGGTACTTTGCTAAACTACTTTTGCATCTCATCGCCAAGATAAACACAGTCACATTTTTTCAAAATTACTCATGACGGCAAATGTCTCAACATTGAAATTTATGGAACATATTATGGTAAACAGTAAAGTGGGCGCATTACTGCCGATGTTTTCGTAATTGCAGATGTTTCTACGGTGTTATTTTAAGCTCCTGAATGCTGCAGTCTTTCCGCGATACTCACAGGTGGTGGCATTTATAGGTAGGGACCATACCACTTCCGTATTCTATCTCATAACTAATCTCTCCTTGACGGTTCGAAAATCTCCAAGATTTTGATGTGATTGATTTGCTACCATCCCTGATGATCTGTGCGATTGCTTCTTCTCTTGGCCGTATCAACAGTGCAATAAACACTTTGTTACTTCCAGACCAGTTAAAAGAATTTACTTTCAACTGAGTATTTGCGCGTCTGCTAGTTTGGTTCTGGATCCAGTAATTTACATTACTGCGGCGAATACCACCAAGAAATTCCGTGTTCAACCTTTTTACTAAACTCTCCTGCACTGTTTGAAACTCTCCTTTTCATTTTGAGATGATGTGATTTGCTACCATCCTCGATAATCTGTCTTGAGGCTTCATCTCAACTCGCCGTGTAAAATAAATTAAACAGTACAATAAAAGATTTTTTACTGAACAATTTCTTCCATCTAGACCAGTTGATAGACTTATCATTCAGGTGAGTGATTTGGGCTTTCTGCTAGTTAGGTTCACAGGAATGTTTGGATCCAGTAGTTTACGTTTTGCAGCCAATACCGCCCCAGCATTTCCGTGTTCAACCTTTTTATTAAACTCTCTGGCACTGTTTGAAACTCTCATTTAGTAAGATTTTGAGATGATTTGATCCGCTACCTTCCTTTATAATCTGAACGGTGGATTTTTCTCGACTTGCCATATAAAGTACATGCAACAGTCCATTAAATATTTTATCTATCTAAACCAGTTCAAAGAAAAATCTTTCAAGTGATATGATTTTAACTGTTTGCTTGTTGGGTTCACCGGAATTATTGCCTTACTGCCGTTGCACTTCCGTTTTCTACATTTTTACTAAACTCTTCTTGCACTGTCTGAAACTCTCGTATTCAGAGTAAGTTTTTGAGGTGATTTGATTTGCTACCATCCTTGATAACCTGTACAATTTGGAAGCTTTTAGCACTGGATCTATTAATGGATGATTTTAACAATAATTTGGATGATTTTAGTAGCGCTGTTTTTTAGGAAAAATAATCTGATGGGCGCCACATATTTTGTTCCAAGGCTATGGCATATAGAATATAGAACTATACTATTAGCTGTAGTCTGTAGTTATGCAGACTACAGAAACCGGTCAGGAATATTTCGGTATTTTTCCAACAGTTATTTTCAAAGACTTTACTTTAATGACCTGATTATCTCCTTGAGCCATAATCTCTAGTCTTTGTGGCAATTTATCAGCAGCTATTAAATCCAACATCACTGTCTACACTGTATGGTGAAGTAGTTACGTGGTGCTGGTATTTGTATTTTTTTATTAACCATGAATTTATTCGTGGGTTGATGCGGCTCTTTTTAAATATTTTAAGTAACTTAGTATGATTTTATTGTGAAGCAGAAAAAGATTTTCGCAACAATCAATCATTATTGCAATAATTGCAGATTAATTTATTCATTTTTAATTAAATGAAGACATTATGAGCGAAACTCAATCGAAAATCTGGAAACAGAAAAATCAGAAAAAGATATTGGCACCTCTGGGACTCGAACCCAGGACCTCCCTACTTTCCGGGTTGGGAACCCAACCCGGAAAGTAGGGAGTACATGAATGTTCAAGTTGAGTATCTGCAATTGATAATTTAGTGGTAGCTTTTCCAATACCGCCAGTTACAGTTTGAGGTTTTACTCATAAAGTTAAAATAATAAATAATTAATTTATTCAGCTTGATCATGTGAAACAATAAAAAAGCGGTGATGACGCTAAATAATATTATGATCCTCACTCAAAACGCCAAATCCTTATGGATTATAATATAATCAGACCAGGGGTCGGAAGGCCGCGGCTCTTCGCGTAGGACTAGATCAGTGATTCTTAACAATTCTTAACGGGGCGCCAGCCCCGTCAGAAGTTCGAATGGGCATTGTGTCAATATTGAAAATAAGCTCATTCACGAGCAATGCACACTGACACATTGATACACTTTATTTCTTTTCGGGGGGAGGGGGGGGGGGAGGGGGGACGCTGGATAATTTTACTGCGGTAAAGGGGACGATTATTTCAAGTAAGATTTTGAACAACGGCCCATACTTCTCTAGCACTTCCGTATTCTAACTTTTTACTAAACTTTCCTGCAATGTTTGAAATCCTCATATTCAGGCCATTCAGGGTAAGATTTTGAGGTGATTTGATTTGCTACCATCCTTGATAATCTGTTTGGTAACATCGTTTAAGCTCGCCATGTCAAGTAAATGCAACAGCTCAATAAATATTTTGTCCAGCTGGATCAGTTCAAAGAATTATCTTTCAGGCAAGTGATTTTAACTGTTTGCTTGGGGTTAAACCAGTAATAATACTTATTATTAGCAATTTCCTGGCATCGCTCATCATTTCATCCTTCTTTAGCAAACCTCTGAGACCCATCTAGCTTAACGTGGACCCCTGCGTCTAGAGTAGCCTGAACAGCCTTATGATATACAGGTTAAATCCAGTAGTGCTTATTATTACTGGATTTAACCCCAAGGTTACTGCGGCCCTTACCGCCGTAGCACTATCGTTTTCTACCTGTTTACTAAACTCTCTCGCACTGTTTGAAACTCTCCTTTTCAGAGTAAGATTTTGAGATGATTTGATTCGCTGCCATCCTTGATGATCTGTACGATGGCTTCCTTCGAACTCGAATTTCAAGTAAATGCAATAGTACAGAAAACATTTTCCCCATGTAGACCAGTTTTTTCCTGCACGATTGTTTTGTGAAAGCTCTCATCCCTGCGGACGGGTCCTTCACCACACGCTTTAACATAGTCAGAGCGAGAATAGAGAAACATCTTTTGAGACCTTAAGCTTCAGGAGTCGTGGTTTGATCGATAGCGTTGATAATGAGATGATTTGAGCTGTTTGCCAGTTAAATTCACCGGAATGATTGGATCAAGTAATTTTCCATACTTCTCTAGCACTTCTAACCTTGTACTAAACTCTCCCGCACTGTTTGAAATTATCATATGCAGTGTAAGATTATGAGGTGATTTGATTTGCTAGCATCGTTGATAAACTGTACGGTGACTTTGTTTAAACTCGCCATGTCAAGTAAATGCAACAGTACAATAAATATTTTGTTCACCTGAATCCGTTCAAAGAATTATCTTTCAGGCAAGTGATTTTAACCGTCTGTCTGGTAGTTGCCTTCCTACCAACCTTCTAATCTGAACGGTGGCTTTTTTCACAACAATTCACTTCTACATTGTAACTATCTCCTGACAAGGCGACTCCAGTTGGTCGAAGAGACACAGACAGATCGTCACAGAAATAACCCCTTCTTCCTCTACAAACTCGACTTTCTTAAGTACTTTTTTTCAAGGAGACTCTGAGGATGTGAATGAGGAGGAATCAGGAGTAAGTGATTTTAACTGTTTGCTTGAGGTTGAATCCAGTAATAATTTAGGGTACTGCGTCCCATACCGCCGTAGCACTACCGTTTTCTACCTGTTTACTAAACTCTCTTGCACTGTTTGAAACTCTCCTTTTCAGAGTAAGATTTTGAAATGATTTGATTCGCTACTATCCTTGATGATCTGTACGATGGCTTCCTTCAAACTCGAATTTTAAGTAAATACAACAGTACAGTAAACATTTTCTCCGTGTAGACCGGTTTTTTTTCTATACGATTGTTTTGTGAAAGCTCTCATCACTGCGGACGGGCCCTTTACCATACACTTCAACATAGTCAGAGCGAGAATAGAGAAACATCTTTTGAAACCTAACGCTTCAATAGTCGTGGTTTGATCGATAGCGTTGGCTCCCAAAACTTGTTTTACTAGGTCTCGAAACTCTAGAGCGCTAGTATTCATGAACATAAAGCCCTTGGGAAAGCTAAACTTTTGCGCTGTCTGCCAGTTGGGTTCACAGAAATTATTGGATCCAGTAATTTGCCGTTTTGCAGCCCATACTTCTCTAGCACTTTCGTGTTCTGACTTTTTACTAAACTCTCTGCACTGTTTGAAACTCTTATAATCAGAGTAAGATTTTGAGGTTATTTTATTTATTAACATTCTTGAAAATCTGTACGGTGACTTCGTTCCGACTCGCCATGTCAAGTAAATGCAACAGTATAGTAAATATTTCTTCCATCTAGACCAGTCAATAGAATTATCTTTCAGGTGACTGATTTGAGCTGTCTGCTAAATGGGTTCACCGAAATGACTGGATGTAATAGTTTACCGTACTGAGGCCAATGCCACCTTAGCATTTCCGTGTTCTGCCTGTGAACATTTGAACCTCTTCTTTTAGTAAGATTTTGAGTTGATTTGATTCGCTACCATCTGTACGACAGCTGTGTCGCCGTGTCAAGTTGAACATGAACATTTTACACAATGAACATTTCTTCCATTTAGACCATTTGCTGAAATTCTCTTTCAAGTAAACGTCTGCCAGTTGGATTGAAAGGAATTATTGAATCCTCTAAAATACTTTACTACCACTCATACCTTCCTATCACTTCCGTGCTCTAACTTTTTACTGATATCGCCAACACTGTTTGAAACTCTCTCATTCAGAGCGAAATTTTAAGGTGATTTAAATTGTTACCTTCCTTGATAATCTGCACGGTGGCTTCATTTCGACTCACCACATCGATTAAACCAACAGTTCAATCAAAATTTTGTCAACCTAGACCAGTTCAAAGAATTATCTTTCAGGTGAGTGATTTTAGCTATCTGATTGGGTTGCTACTATCCTTGATGATCTGTGCGATGGCTTCCTCTGAACTCGCCATGTCAAGTAAATGGGACAGTACAACAAACATTTTGTTCACCGTAAAGCAATTCAAAGAATTATCTTTCAGGTGAGTGATTTTAGCTATCTGCTAGCTGGGTTCACCGGAATCATTGGATTTCAATTATTGTCGTTTAAGAATGAAATACTTGGCGTATAAAAGGTACCCTACACGAAACAACTCATTCAGATCAGAGTAGAACAGACGGATTGAAAATCTTAGTGTTATCATTATATTCCTAACATTAATTTATTTATTATTATCCTAATATTTGTTCCCATTTTTATATAATGAGGGAATTTCGTTATACCTTAAGCATCTCATCGTACAAACAAGTTTAGTGGGTATCGTGGACCCAATGTCTAGAGGATTATGCCTGGGTTACAACCCAGGCTGTTTAGCAATACTCAGCAACACTCGTCAGAACTTGATTAATAGCACGTACACCGCCTCGCCGGGATACACGATTTGTTTTCGGAGTTTGTCTAGAATATCTTCTGTGGAATATAATCCTGCAGAGGCGATTGCTGTGAAAATAGATATTTATATTTGTCAGGTTGTTACGCTGCAAGGACCTCTGGTTCTGTGGTATCGTGTAATCCTCCGTATACGGTAAACCTTGGTTTGTACCTTGAAACGTGGTGTTACAATCGTTGAACACTTGACGAGAGAACCGGCATTTTGTAACAAGTGGGTCTTCGGTGTCATGAACATTGACTTGTTGAGAAGGGTGACTGGTAGTTCATGATAGCACTCTTCAGTAATTCTGACGTCTACTGCTTCACACTTCACGCTTGCAGAAAAAGATTGACGCAAAATGTTTCATTTGTGCAACAATTCACAGATTAATTTATTCAGTATGATAATTTTATTTTTAGCAAATCCAACATCCATGATGTTAGGATTTTTTTGCTTAGACACGTCCAGCGTACTTGCTGTCAACATGAGAAGAATATCTAAGACTATGAGAGAATTTAATCGAAGTTAAGATGGTCTGAGGGAATAAAAGAGTGCGTTCTTTAATAGAGGGAAAAATCCTTCTGATTTCTTCCAAACTGGAAAAAGCTCTTGACACAGCATTTGGATCCTTTACCAGGCATCTCAGCAGAGTGAGAGCCAGAAAGGAGAAACACCATTTCAAGTCAATGAAACGGTGAATAGGGTCACAGGATTTATTTTGTGGGTTGATGCAGCTCTTCTTAATCACTTGAATATTGACAAAATATGATTTCATTGTGAAGGCAATAAAGCAGAAAAAGATTTTCGCCTTTCTTGCAATTACAAAAAATTGAATTCAGCAATTTCTCTGGAGCAGATGGAAGTAAAGTTTGGCTCCAAACTATTATTCATAAATTTCCAGCCCCAGTCTTCAGGATTCAGTTGATTGCCCAGCCACACTTGCATTTGGTAGAACACACGAAACAAATGTTGATAAGCAGAAGCAGATATTGGAGGGAGACTAGATAACTGTACTCTTTTATTGTTCCTTATATTTTTCACGAAATTCGAAAATCTATTCCTGTCTATCGATCCCATTTTTTTCGGAGCTCCATACAAAGCAAGGAGAAAGCGAATTGCGTAGGTGAGGATGACGTCTACTGAAGAGTTAATGTTTGTAAATACTTCTGCGTTATCAATCAAATCATTACGTTTTTCAAACAATTTAAATACTGCAGTTTTGCCCCTTTTGAAAATTGCTGATGACGTACGCAGCCAGTTATCGCAAGAAGGAACTCATCGAGTTATTCAGCCAAATCATATATTGAAACTGGAGTGATTTAGGACAACATATATTTTGCTTTTATGAATTAGAAAACTATTTCATGCATTTATAGTCAGAAATCTAAAGAAAATTGTTCTTTCAATAATAATAACTCGAGTTTTTCCTCTTTCCATTTCTTTGTCACTTGAATCAAGGGAACACTTAGACACCTTATCATCTTCAGATCGGAAGTATTCATTACCATTCCAACACTTCGTGTTTCAACTAATTTTCAAAAGATGTCTCTCACTTTGTCTTACTCTGCTTATCTAGCTCTTTGCAACCAACTAATACAAGAATAACCGAACAACACACTATATAACACGCCTACTGCTGCTAAATTGATGTTGAAATTCTTATTAGCGTTAGTTCAAAGTTTAGATAAAAGAGTACACAAAATACCCAATTGAACCTAGTATACTCATGAAGGCAAAAAGTTGAAACATTGTATTATTGTCATTGTACAAAATAAACGTAATATTTTTATAATGACAATGGACAGGACCGTTTTACCCCCAACGGAAAATATCTCAATACATGTAGTAAAAAATTAAGGTGGCAATTAATGCCGTTGCTGCAGACTTCTTTCCACAAAACTAACAAGATGTGCAATTTATCTATTCTGATAAACCTTTTTTTCATATTATTTCGTTGAATTGGAATCTCCCTCTATTATTCAAAATGTTAAGACCTTGAAGCTTCTCTAACGAAAACACCCAAAAAGCAATCATGGGTAGCGAGCGTTTATTATTTCGTGTACATTTGCAAGGTTTTGTGGCGTAAAGTTGTGTGATATTCACAGATTCACACCATAAACCAAACAATGCACTCTGCCTTAGCCGGTGTTTGTAGAAAGTGGGGGATGGGTGGTATACGGCACTCTCTGGATGTCTAAATCCCGTAGTTTACCGCACTGCGGCTAGGGACACGATATCGAATAGAAAGTATCGATACTGTACTCATGAGTAGTATCGGAAAAAAAGTATCGTACTCGTAAAAGTATTGAAACAAAAGTATCGATACTCCAAGTATCGAGTACATTACATGGGGCCTTGATTTACGGCTCTGACCGGAATAACCACGTATCAAACCCCCCCCCCAGGATCAGAATTTTCTGGTCTTCGTACACAAATTTGCCGCCAAAAAGCTATAGAATTTAAAAATTCTGATCCTTTGGGGGGGGGGGGGGTTGATACGTAGCTAGCCCGGTAGCCAAATACAAACCACAAAGTATCGATACTTTTTTTCGTGTCCATATTTGTGGGGAATTTGCGGGGAATTTGCTTCTTTCTCCCCAATTTGGGGAATTTTAACATTTATTGTGGGTATTTTGGAACACAAGCCTCATCAACCCTGCCCAATACGGACCGCTTAGCCTAAATTTTTAAAGGTATCGATACTTGCCAAAAAGTACTCATTGAGTAAAAGTATCGAATATAAAGTATCGAATACAAAAGTATCGGTATCGAAAGAAAGGTACTCGATACCGCAAAGTATCGATACTTTATTCGTGTCCCTAACTGCGGCCCTTGCCGCACTACCAATTCCGTGCTTCATATTTTTTTACTGTTTGAAACTCTCCTTTTCAGAGTACGATATTGAGGTGATTTGATTTGCTTATCATTCTTGGTAACCTGTACGGCGGTTTCTTTTCAACTCGCCGTATCAAGTAAAGGCAATCGTACAAAAACATTTTGTCGCATCTAGACCATTCGAAAGAATTTATCTTTTAAGTGGGTGATTTGATGTCTGTTAGTTGTGTTCTCCGGAATTGTTGGATCCAGTAATTCATCGTACTGCGGCCCGTACCGCGATAGCACTTCCGTGTTCTACCTTTTTACTAAACTCTCCTTCATTTTTTGAAACTCTCCTTTTCAGAGTAAGATTTTGAGATGATTTGATTTGCTATCATCATTGATAATCTGTACCGTGGCTTCATCTGAACTCGCCATGTCAAGTAAATGCAACAGTATAGTAAATATTTCCTCCATCTAGACCAGTCAATAGTTAATAATATAATTATCTTTCAGGTGACTGATTTGAGCTGTCTGCTAAATGGGTTCACCGAAATGACTGGATCTAATAGTCTAACAGTACAATAAACATTTCTATTTGGACCAGTTGATAGAATTATTTTGAGCTGTTTTCTAGTTGAGTTCACCAGAATCATTGGATTTCAATATCTGCCATTTGAAAAGGTTCTTACACGACATATAAAAGTTCGACGGTACGCGATAACCCAAGCAGTGTAAAATACACTTGTTGAGAATCTTTCAAAATGCAAAATTATAATAACGGTACTGGCACACCTGACTCGAAAGTATGGAATTTTTTTTTTTTACAATTAATACCGCACAAGAGTCCCAACTGCTCCCGTCCAGACGGGAGTAGTTGGGACTATGCCATATGCTATGCCATATGCCCTACTATGCCATAGTCTCATTGGCTCCAGAGCCAATGAGACTATGGCATCCCCAATCGGGGTATGTTGTGAGGCTGAAGGTGGTGGGGAGGGGAAGGAGATAGGGAAGAGGAAGGCGGGGAAGTACCTGGCTATTCAGATCTGGTCACTAAACACGGCTAAAGCCATTTCAAGCAACGTTTCAATTCTGAATGGTGGTCTTACACCAGGGCGATACTGATAGTATCTTCCATTCTGGAACGTGCCGCAAATATACTATATATTATTTTAAATGAATAAATTGTGAAATAACACAAATTAATCAAATAAAATTTATTTGCGCACACCGGGTTCGAACCCGCGACCTTCGGATTGTGAATCGAGAGTCTTACCTCGGGACCACGGAGGCCGTCAAATGGATGAGGGGCGTTCATGAAAAACTTGTCAATTTATACGTTTTCTTTAGTGTTGCACTGCTGTAAATTTACGCACGTACTGTAACTCGTGAAATTTCGCCAAATATCCTATTTCTTGCGTAATTTTTTTTTTTTTGATATTTGGGAGCTTTCAATGGCCAAACCTTTAAACATTCACATTATAAACGAAACAAGTCGCTCTGCTTTGGCTGGTGTTATTCATATAAATTGGAGAAAGGGTTGGGACGCGACAATGCCGGTATACGTATTTGCAGGGCCAACACATTTCAAAATACATAATGGAAAGTCTCAAAAGACAGTTGCGTAAACCGTTTTGTCGGAGAAAAAAACATGATCTCACGAATAAAGTTTATTCTGTTTCTCAAGTAACATAAGAGGAGCTACATTCCTTTTTCATTACTGGGTGACTGCATGAGATGTTACTTTTGTTTGACTTAGTTGTAAACAGTTGTCTTCTTTTTTAGGCAAAGCAGTCTTTTTTAGGATAAGTCCTCTTGATAATTTGTTACATAGATTGCTCCTTAGGGAATCGCTAATCGCTGAACGTAATTATTAGTTGACAAACAATCTTTGATTTGTAAAATCGTTATTTGCTTCTAAACTCTTTGAGCTGTTTTGCCGAACTTTTCAGATATTGGAAATAGGAGTGCCACGATTTTACTTAGCGACCGGTTTTTAGAGCAAACTCAGCGACTCAGACCTAAAATAATAAAACACCATACAATATAACACCCACTGCGGTTAAATTGATTTTCACGTTCTTTGTAGAGTTAGCTCAAAATAAAAATGAAGGGTACCCAACTTTCAGAAAAACCTGATTGATCCTAGGTGTCTATACTACACTCATACTCGTGAAGGCATAAAACTGTTACAATTTATTATTGTCTCATCATAAAAGCAAAACATGTTTTCTGTAAATGGTACTTTGCTAAACTACTTTTGCATCTCATCGCCAAGATAAACACAGTCACATTTTTTCAAAATTACTCATGACGGCAAATGTCTCAACATTGAAATTTATGGAACATATTATGGTAAACAGTAAAGTGGGCGCATTACTGCCGATGTTTTCGTAATTGCAGATGTTTCTACGGTGTTATTTTAAGCTCCTGAATGCTGCAGTCTTTCCGCGATACTCACAGGTGGTGGCATTTATAGGTAGGGACCATACCACTTCCGTATTCTATCTCATAACTAATCTCTCCTTGACGGTTCGAAAATCTCCAAGATTTTGATGTGATTGATTTGCTACCATCCCTGATGATCTGTGCGATTGCTTCTTCTCTTGGCCGTATCAACAGTGCAATAAACACTTTGTTACTTCCAGACCAGTTAAAAGAATTTACTTTCAACTGAGTATTTGCGCGTCTGCTAGTTTGGTTCTGGATCCAGTAATTTACATTACTGCGGCGAATACCACCAAGAAATTCCGTGTTCAACCTTTTTACTAAACTCTCCTGCACTGTTTGAAACTCTCCTTTTCATTTTGAGATGATGTGATTTGCTACCATCCTCGATAATCTGTCTTGAGGCTTCATCTCAACTCGCCGTGTAAAATAAATTAAACAGTACAATAAAAGATTTTTTACTGAACAATTTCTTCCATCTAGACCAGTTGATAGACTTATCATTCAGGTGAGTGATTTGGGCTTTCTGCTAGTTAGGTTCACAGGAATGTTTGGATCCAGTAGTTTACGTTTTGCAGCCAATACCGCCCCAGCATTTCCGTGTTCAACCTTTTTATTAAACTCTCTGGCACTGTTTGAAACTCTCATTTAGTAAGATTTTGAGATGATTTGATCCGCTACCTTCCTTTATAATCTGAACGGTGGATTTTTCTCGACTTGCCATATAAAGTACATGCAACAGTCCATTAAATATTTTATCTATCTAAACCAGTTCAAAGAAAAATCTTTCAAGTGATATGATTTTAACTGTTTGCTTGTTGGGTTCACCGGAATTATTGCCTTACTGCCGTTGCACTTCCGTTTTCTACATTTTTACTAAACTCTTCTTGCACTGTCTGAAACTCTCGTATTCAGAGTAAGTTTTTGAGGTGATTTGATTTGCTACCATCCTTGATAACCTGTACAATTTGGAAGCTTTTAGCACTGGATCTATTAATGGATGATTTTAACAATAATTTGGATGATTTTAGTAGCGCTGTTTTTTAGGAAAAATAATCTGATGGGCGCCACATATTTTGTTCCAAGGCTATGGCATATAGAATATAGAACTATACTATTAGCTGTAGTCTGTAGTTATGCAGACTACAGAAACCGGTCAGGAATATTTCGGTATTTTTCCAACAGTTATTTTCAAAGACTTTACTTTAATGACCTGATTATCTCCTTGAGCCATAATCTCTAGTCTTTGTGGCAATTTATCAGCAGCTATTAAATCCAACATCACTGTCTACACTGTATGGTGAAGTAGTTACGTGGTGCTGGTATTTGTATTTTTTTATTAACCATGAATTTATTCGTGGGTTGATGCGGCTCTTTTTAAATATTTTAAGTAACTTAGTATGATTTTATTGTGAAGCAGAAAAAGATTTTCGCAACAATCAATCATTATTGCAATAATTGCAGATTAATTTATTCATTTTTAATTAAATGAAGACATTATGAGCGAAACTCAATCGAAAATCTGGAAACAGAAAAATCAGAAAAAGATATTGGCACCTCTGGGACTCGAACCCAGGACCTCCCTACTTTCCGGGTTGGGAACCCAACCCGGAAAGTAGGGAGTACATGAATGTTCAAGTTGAGTATCTGCAATTGATAATTTAGTGGTAGCTTTTCCAATACCGCCAGTTACAGTTTGAGGTTTTACTCATAAAGTTAAAATAATAAATAATTAATTTATTCAGCTTGATCATGTGAAACAATAAAAAAGCGGTGATGACGCTAAATAATATTATGATCCTCACTCAAAACGCCAAATCCTTATGGATTATAATATAATCAGACCAGGGGTCGGAAGGCCGCGGCTCTTCGCGTAGGACTAGATCAGTGATTCTTAACAATTCTTAACGGGGCGCCAGCCCCGTCAGAAGTTCGAATGGGCATTGTGTCAATATTGAAAATAAGCTCATTCACGAGCAATGCACACTGACACATTGATACACTTTATTTCTTTTCGGGGGGAGGGGGGGGGGGAGGGGGGACGCTGGATAATTTTACTGCGGTAAAGGGGACGATTATTTCAAGTAAGATTTTGAACAACGGCCCATACTTCTCTAGCACTTCCGTATTCTAACTTTTTACTAAACTTTCCTGCAATGTTTGAAATCCTCATATTCAGGCCATTCAGGGTAAGATTTTGAGGTGATTTGATTTGCTACCATCCTTGATAATCTGTTTGGTAACATCGTTTAAGCTCGCCATGTCAAGTAAATGCAACAGCTCAATAAATATTTTGTCCAGCTGGATCAGTTCAAAGAATTATCTTTCAGGCAAGTGATTTTAACTGTTTGCTTGGGGTTAAACCAGTAATAATACTTATTATTAGCAATTTCCTGGCATCGCTCATCATTTCATCCTTCTTTAGCAAACCTCTGAGACCCATCTAGCTTAACGTGGACCCCTGCGTCTAGAGTAGCCTGAACAGCCTTATGATATACAGGTTAAATCCAGTAGTGCTTATTATTACTGGATTTAACCCCAAGGTTACTGCGGCCCTTACCGCCGTAGCACTATCGTTTTCTACCTGTTTACTAAACTCTCTCGCACTGTTTGAAACTCTCCTTTTCAGAGTAAGATTTTGAGATGATTTGATTCGCTGCCATCCTTGATGATCTGTACGATGGCTTCCTTCGAACTCGAATTTCAAGTAAATGCAATAGTACAGAAAACATTTTCCCCATGTAGACCAGTTTTTTCCTGCACGATTGTTTTGTGAAAGCTCTCATCCCTGCGGACGGGTCCTTCACCACACGCTTTAACATAGTCAGAGCGAGAATAGAGAAACATCTTTTGAGACCTTAAGCTTCAGGAGTCGTGGTTTGATCGATAGCGTTGATAATGAGATGATTTGAGCTGTTTGCCAGTTAAATTCACCGGAATGATTGGATCAAGTAATTTTCCATACTTCTCTAGCACTTCTAACCTTGTACTAAACTCTCCCGCACTGTTTGAAATTATCATATGCAGTGTAAGATTATGAGGTGATTTGATTTGCTAGCATCGTTGATAAACTGTACGGTGACTTTGTTTAAACTCGCCATGTCAAGTAAATGCAACAGTACAATAAATATTTTGTTCACCTGAATCCGTTCAAAGAATTATCTTTCAGGCAAGTGATTTTAACCGTCTGTCTGGTAGTTGCCTTCCTACCAACCTTCTAATCTGAACGGTGGCTTTTTTCACAACAATTCACTTCTACATTGTAACTATCTCCTGACAAGGCGACTCCAGTTGGTCGAAGAGACACAGACAGATCGTCACAGAAATAACCCCTTCTTCCTCTACAAACTCGACTTTCTTAAGTACTTTTTTTCAAGGAGACTCTGAGGATGTGAATGAGGAGGAATCAGGAGTAAGTGATTTTAACTGTTTGCTTGAGGTTGAATCCAGTAATAATTTAGGGTACTGCGTCCCATACCGCCGTAGCACTACCGTTTTCTACCTGTTTACTAAACTCTCTTGCACTGTTTGAAACTCTCCTTTTCAGAGTAAGATTTTGAAATGATTTGATTCGCTACTATCCTTGATGATCTGTACGATGGCTTCCTTCAAACTCGAATTTTAAGTAAATACAACAGTACAGTAAACATTTTCTCCGTGTAGACCGGTTTTTTTTCTATACGATTGTTTTGTGAAAGCTCTCATCACTGCGGACGGGCCCTTTACCATACACTTCAACATAGTCAGAGCGAGAATAGAGAAACATCTTTTGAAACCTAACGCTTCAATAGTCGTGGTTTGATCGATAGCGTTGGCTCCCAAAACTTGTTTTACTAGGTCTCGAAACTCTAGAGCGCTAGTATTCATGAACATAAAGCCCTTGGGAAAGCTAAACTTTTGCGCTGTCTGCCAGTTGGGTTCACAGAAATTATTGGATCCAGTAATTTGCCGTTTTGCAGCCCATACTTCTCTAGCACTTTCGTGTTCTGACTTTTTACTAAACTCTCTGCACTGTTTGAAACTCTTATAATCAGAGTAAGATTTTGAGGTTATTTTATTTATTAACATTCTTGAAAATCTGTACGGTGACTTCGTTCCGACTCGCCATGTCAAGTAAATGCAACAGTATAGTAAATATTTCTTCCATCTAGACCAGTCAATAGAATTATCTTTCAGGTGACTGATTTGAGCTGTCTGCTAAATGGGTTCACCGAAATGACTGGATGTAATAGTTTACCGTACTGAGGCCAATGCCACCTTAGCATTTCCGTGTTCTGCCTGTGAACATTTGAACCTCTTCTTTTAGTAAGATTTTGAGTTGATTTGATTCGCTACCATCTGTACGACAGCTGTGTCGCCGTGTCAAGTTGAACATGAACATTTTACACAATGAACATTTCTTCCATTTAGACCATTTGCTGAAATTCTCTTTCAAGTAAACGTCTGCCAGTTGGATTGAAAGGAATTATTGAATCCTCTAAAATACTTTACTACCACTCATACCTTCCTATCACTTCCGTGCTCTAACTTTTTACTGATATCGCCAACACTGTTTGAAACTCTCTCATTCAGAGCGAAATTTTAAGGTGATTTAAATTGTTACCTTCCTTGATAATCTGCACGGTGGCTTCATTTCGACTCACCACATCGATTAAACCAACAGTTCAATCAAAATTTTGTCAACCTAGACCAGTTCAAAGAATTATCTTTCAGGTGAGTGATTTTAGCTATCTGATTGGGTTGCTACTATCCTTGATGATCTGTGCGATGGCTTCCTCTGAACTCGCCATGTCAAGTAAATGGGACAGTACAACAAACATTTTGTTCACCGTAAAGCAATTCAAAGAATTATCTTTCAGGTGAGTGATTTTAGCTATCTGCTAGCTGGGTTCACCGGAATCATTGGATTTCAATTATTGTCGTTTAAGAATGAAATACTTGGCGTATAAAAGGTACCCTACACGAAACAACTCATTCAGATCAGAGTAGAACAGACGGATTGAAAATCTTAGTGTTATCATTATATTCCTAACATTAATTTATTTATTATTATCCTAATATTTGTTCCCATTTTTATATAATGAGGGAATTTCGTTATACCTTAAGCATCTCATCGTACAAACAAGTTTAGTGGGTATCGTGGACCCAATGTCTAGAGGATTATGCCTGGGTTACAACCCAGGCTGTTTAGCAATACTCAGCAACACTCGTCAGAACTTGATTAATAGCACGTACACCGCCTCGCCGGGATACACGATTTGTTTTCGGAGTTTGTCTAGAATATCTTCTGTGGAATATAATCCTGCAGAGGCGATTGCTGTGAAAATAGATATTTATATTTGTCAGGTTGTTACGCTGCAAGGACCTCTGGTTCTGTGGTATCGTGTAATCCTCCGTATACGGTAAACCTTGGTTTGTACCTTGAAACGTGGTGTTACAATCGTTGAACACTTGACGAGAGAACCGGCATTTTGTAACAAGTGGGTCTTCGGTGTCATGAACATTGACTTGTTGAGAAGGGTGACTGGTAGTTCATGATAGCACTCTTCAGTAATTCTGACGTCTACTGCTTCACACTTCACGCTTGCAGAAAAAGATTGACGCAAAATGTTTCATTTGTGCAACAATTCACAGATTAATTTATTCAGTATGATAATTTTATTTTTAGCAAATCCAACATCCATGATGTTAGGATTTTTTTGCTTAGACACGTCCAGCGTACTTGCTGTCAACATGAGAAGAATATCTAAGACTATGAGAGAATTTAATCGAAGTTAAGATGGTCTGAGGGAATAAAAGAGTGCGTTCTTTAATAGAGGGAAAAATCCTTCTGATTTCTTCCAAACTGGAAAAAGCTCTTGACACAGCATTTGGATCCTTTACCAGGCATCTCAGCAGAGTGAGAGCCAGAAAGGAGAAACACCATTTCAAGTCAATGAAACGGTGAATAGGGTCACAGGATTTATTTTGTGGGTTGATGCAGCTCTTCTTAATCACTTGAATATTGACAAAATATGATTTCATTGTGAAGGCAATAAAGCAGAAAAAGATTTTCGCGAAAAACTTATCATTGTTGCAACCATTCACAGATTAATTTATTCATTTTAAACAATAAATAACATTATGATCCACACTCAAAATGCCATATCCGTATTAATTATAATTCTATAACAGGGGTCGGCAGACCGCAGCTTTCCGCGTTTGCGTTTGCGGCTCTCCAATAATTCACCTTCACTTCCTCCTATTTCTCCATTTTTACGGCGACTTCAGTCTTGTCACTTAGAATTCGTATAATAAATAATTTTTTTAGAAAATAAATCATTTCGTTTAGATGGTATTATTTGTACAGAATTGAGTAAGGAGTAATGTGCGGCACTCTTGATATCAAAATTGATCAGTTCCAGCACATTTTCCAATATGAAAAGTCTCAAAAAAGTCATGAAAACTGTTTCGTTGGAGAAAAACACAATGAATTGAGGAATAAAATTCATTTTGCTTTTTGAGGTCTACCTTTATGCATCCTTTTTCATTTGTTGAGAAATATAGGAGCGACTTTCCATTTTCATAATCGGTCGGCAGTTCTGAATATCCGGCTTCAGATGAAATTTCTCCTTGCCGGGAGTTTTCGAGTTCTCGATGGCAAAATCGTTAGCATTCAACAGTTAACAACAGTTCACTGTTTGAACCCTCCTCTCCAGAGTAAGGTGGTGAGATGATTTGATTTGCTACCATCTTTGATAATCTGTATTGTGGCTTTTTCTCGACTTGCCGTATCATAATACGAATTATCAGCATAAAGAATTATGTTTTCCCGTTTGCAAAGATAAGGTTTTTCCAGCTGTGCGGTGACGCTATTTATAAACATTTGTCCATTTGTTGGTCCACGAGATAAAGAAATATATTTAGAAAATAATTTTTCCTATCTAACACAACCTAATCTGCCCAAAACCTTGGTGGTTTGAATAATTTTAACATAAATAAAGGCCTAAGTTACTTATTTTTTATTCCAAATACTTGAAAGAAGATTGGGAGAAATACGCAAAATGAGCTGCATTCTTTTTTCATATCGGGGCCTTAAATATGTGTTTTAATTTTTTTTTCAACTTCGTTCTTTCTAAATGAATAGCTTAATATATTATATAAAATGAAATTTCAACACATGGTTACTCAAAATGCCTACATTATATTATAACGTGTAAGCTAATAAGTAGTAGGCGGAATGTGGAGGCAAAACGAAACTTCCAGAGCCGCTAATTATTAAAGGCAAAACAATTAAACTATCTTTATTTGACCGGTTTAATTTTTTTTATTGGGTCAACAGATTTAGCTATATAAGATAAAAGATCATTTGGTTTGGGCCTATTTCAGCATATCGCTCGCCATACATTCCCAACGTTTTTGCCTCCGCATTCCGCCTCTTACTAATAAGCTTCCTTCAATTTGGGAATACCCATTATCCGTAATAAAAATTACAGTAGAATCCGTTTATTATGACTCCGCCTATATTAACCAACCGCTTAATATGACGTAATTAAACAGCGAAGTTTGGTTTTCATACAAAATTCTTTATAACAAAGTCGGATATAATGACTTCGCTTATTATGACCCATTTTTAATAAATTATGTCCTAATTTCATGGAAAATTATGTCGGTTATAGTGAACGACATGATTCCTAACACCTTGGGCAGTGTTCGGGAGGGTCATGTGACGCCCGACTACGTTAATATTCTGTGTTTCTCTCGTCACGAGTCTTAAAATGCTCTTTTCTCTCACGCCAGGAGTCTTAAAATGCTGTGTTTCTTTCTATTAAAATAAATACATACATAACCTATATATACCTAAAAAAATCAGGAGGTTGTTTATTTTCTACAAAATGCTTTGTATGATGTCCGCTTAGTATGACGTGTTTGTCATTTCCCTTCGATGTCATTATAAACGGATTCCACTGTCATCTTGCAATTTTGTTCTTTCAACACTTTTATTATTTTGCGTTATATTTATTACTTTATAACATTATGAACCTAAGATTATGAGATGATTTGGTTTGCTACCATCCTTGATGATCTGTGCGATGGATTCATTTCGACTCGCCATGACAAGTAAATGCTACATTACAATAAACATTTTGTTCACCTGGATAATTTAAAAGCATTATCTTTCAAGTGAGTGATTTGAGCCGACTTCTAGTTGGGTCCACCGGTATTATTGGATCCAGTAGTTTGACGGTACGCGATGCATGGTACATATAGAAATTTTAATATTCATACATCGTATAGAAAGTTGAAGGTACAACCCAGGCAGTGTAGATCACAAACGTTTTTTCAAATCTTTGGAATAAAAGGTTCCTTCTGTGGCGGTAATGGGATCTATATTAAGCTACTTTAGAGTTCATTATCGCATGACGTTACCGCTATAGGTGGAACTTTGATACTCCAAAGGGTCGTTATGGCGAAGTTGTGTGGCATTGACAATTTTAACAAAAAACACTACACACTGCCTCATCTGGTGGTGTTATTCTGCTGGCGTTATGGTGTACATCTCATGGTGTTATTCGTACAAAGTGGAGTACAGGTCTGTTACGGGTCGGTTGTTCAAGTCCAGTGGTAAACCGTGCTACGGTCTGTACAACTTCCGTATAAATCCAAACTTAGTAGATGTAATGTGTATATGGGGTTGTGCGCAATACTTCCTCGGGTCTATGTTCAGAAGTTTCTAGAACTGCGGCCTATTCCACACTTAACTCTATGGTTCGAAGCTTTTCCAATATTCTTTGCCTTTCTTCTTACCTTCCCTCTTCGCTTAATGGCTTACTAGATGGCAAAGAAACAGTTTTCAGATATATTACTTAATTCGTTGAAATGCTCCACACAACTCTGTTATGATCGATAATGATATACGATAATGATAAATACGTTGTTTATAATGGAAATGTAAATATCTTTATAGAAATAATGTGTTATCTGATTCATTAAAAATCTCAAGATCAACATCAATTTATTGACCACTTCTATTTGATCGTTCTCCGGATAGATGATTCCTGGGAGCCTGAACCACGCCGATTTCCATCAAGAAAGTGGATTAATCTCGAATCCGAGGTATTGGCAGAGTTGGATTTTGATATGCTGATGCCGTTTTGAATTTGTTGGCGGGATTGCAATTTCTATTTGCTTCAATTGGGATATATTTTTTTTTATTTCCTCGACTGTTTTGTTTCAATAATCCAGAGTTGATAACTAGACTTGTAGTAGGTACATTTGTTCTTTCGCGTTACTTTTTTTTGCCAAATGAAACACTTGTGGACGGATAAGAATATGGGAGGCAGGAATGGGTACCGCCGCCCCGGGAACCTTTATCGGATAACCAACACCTCTGCCGTAGGTCAAACCAAGTGGTACACTACGTTTGGTGATTTAGCAGGGGTGCCCGGGTTTATGGGGGGAGGTTTGTCTAGGCGGATGACCAGGACACACTGAACCCCAGATTCCTACCCACCCCTTAAACCCCTTACCTTCCCAGAACTCTCCTCCCCTTCCTTTCCTAAAAAAAAAACCCTCCACACAGCATCCCCAAAGATGACATAGGCCCTGAGGGAAGTTATTTTTCTCAGAGCCTCCTGTGTGGAGCTCATCTAAAAAAAATATTAATATTTTGGTAGTTTTTCAACTTTTTACCTTGCATTTACCAATTTTTTGTTTTAATTTTATGTTAAGGTTGCTATTTTTTTTTAATAGCGTAATACTTTCTTGAATGACCTTTTATGACATACCTATTGAACTAATCGAGAATACTGGGGGGGAGCACTGGAAGCATTTTAATAAATATATCTATCTATGTGGTGTAGCTTCCTTTAACCCACAATTAGAGTCATGATGAGAAGAACCTGTTGAAGGACCCGTCTGGTCTTTAGTTCTGGGAACGAGGTGTTCAAGGTGTACCATTGATACAAATGCTAATCACTTTATTCTGGTATTTTTAATGCTCTCTATACCGCTATCTTTAGACCGTTTTATGAGTATACATCGATTGGAGGGTGGTCAGAGGCTACTTTTCAGGACATACTTGGCCACAAGCGTTGATAAAGAGAGAAGAGCGTGCGAGTGTCTTCTCGAAAGACGCTTATGTAGAGAGCCAAAACCAAATTCAAAACAAATACCTAACCAAATTACGCTTTCCTATTTCAAAATATTTCTTATGACGAAAAGTTTGTTATCACAAAATGTTTCTCATCACGAAATGTTTCTTATCACAGCATGTTTTTTTATCACCGAGTATTTCTTTATCACGGGATTTTCCCTTGACAAGGGATCTTGCCTTGTCACACGTTAATCTCACGGAAGGGTTCTTGATCACGGTATGGTTTTCCGTCATGGTATGTTTCCTGTAACGAAGTAGTTTCGCGATAATTATCGGATAATTAATTAAATAGTACCTGGTTACATAGATAATACCCATGCTTTGTAATGTATTGGCAAAACCTTTTCTTGTAAATGTGAACGCAAAAATGAACAGATATCTCTTGATTCCATCAGTGTAAGTCCAAGGGCGGATCCACCGTTGTGGGCACGGTGGGCATGCTCATAACCCTAATAGACTTGTAACGTCACACTTTCAGAAACACAAATTCATTTTTTTAAAATTTGTAACACTCTTTTCCCTGGGTCCGAAGAGGTTAAAGCATGTGGCTTTATTATGTGACAAAATATAACGACCGTTTTTCAAAACTCAGTATATTGTGCTCAAAACATCCGTGGTCGAGCGATTAAAATCCTGAACTATGAATCCCGGCGCGCAAATAAGTTTTATTTAAATACGATGAATTGTGTTATTTACAAAATTCATTAAAAATTCTCCGGAAAATCTGTTCATTAATTTTACTATATTCTGTTCAAGGGGTTTCCTGCCATCTGAGCATATAGGACATTATCTTCAATTCCAGATGATTTTCAGTTTTCAAGATTAAACTGCGGAAATTTGAAGAGATGACACGTCATTTTCTTCGGTGGTCTTTTGCTTCTTAACAATACTCTGTCTGCAAAGTAGTCCAAAGTATGGAAGTTTTGTAGAACGTCTAGATATCATTCAGCATTTTAGACACCGCCAGTTTCAGTCTTAAAACTTCGTGGTTGCTGTGTTTACATCCGTTCATTTGACTTTTATTATTCACTACTCCTTCATTCGCAAGGTGCAAATTCATTTTCATAAACTTTTTTTCACGTTGCTGACGAATTATTTTCGTTGTGATTTGACTGGCTAAAGTTTCAACGCTGGGGAAGCTGAAAAAACACAGGACGATTAAAACGTTGGAATCTTCACCGGGCAAGTTGTATCCAACGCACTCACGTGGCATTTTCTATTTCAATGTCAAAAATACATAATATTAACGCCACGCAAACGTCGAAATACCTATTTACCCAGTCTATTGTCCCTATAATGGCTTACTGGCTTCGAGAAAAAAATAATAATTTATTGGTTTAAATTGGTTTGGAATTTAATTGAAACTGTTTGACTATTTAATTGGACGAAATCGGGTCTTACTTCCTCCAATGATTATTTAAATTCCTAATGCCAAAGTCCTGATGCGCGGAAAAAATGAAATAATCAAATTCAAAAGTCGTTCATGAGTCATGATTGTTCATGAGCGAGTTCGTCCTCTGACTCGCACTTAGCCAATTTTCGGGTGGCTGTGACCACAACCTATTTTAGGGCTGGGTCCGCGCCTGTGTAAGTCTACTGTCAAGTACAATCAACAATTAACATACATTGTAACGTGTGCGTTCAAGTTTTCTTGAAAATGAGAACGCAAAAATGAACACATACCTCTCTTTACATCGCATTCGCCAGCGTAGGTCGTGTGTCAGGTACAGTCGACAATCTAATATTGGGAAACATTAAATGTTATTGGCAATAAATACACATCCATGGAGGATCATAGGAAATCAATAGTCGGGGTCAAATATATCGCCCCATAACAATCTGTCTTCAAAAGACAAAATTTAGAATATTTTAAAACAAAACACTAGGGTTAATTACAGTGTATGGTAGACGTGTATCTGGACGAGTACAGAACAACTTTTTCATCATACCGTTTGTGGTCTTGCAGTGGTGCATACAAAAAGTATGTGAGAGGTCGACGAAAGGTGAGAGGAATCAGGGCGTTCGATTTTGGATTCGCAGCCCTCATAAAAAAAATCATACTTCTAAATAATAATATGAAAACATACAAACTTCCAATTTAAAGCCCAAGAATTTACCTGAATTTCATCGCTTATTTTTCGCTGTTTGTAGGTTTTATAATTTAAAATAAATTGTTAAATTCGTAAACGCGCAATTTGTATATTTTTTACACAAATGGTCCGAAGTTGTGTATATTGCAAGATATTAAAGAACATGATTTTAATAGTTCGTAATTATTATCAAAATTTAATAATTATTAACTTTTATATTACTTAATTCTTCTTGAACTTTTAATTAAAACTTTTTTCTTTTTACTTAAGTCTTCTTGTAGTAAAGTTGTTTAAGCTTTGCTCATGAATTGACTGCCGGGTTCTCGAGAGTCAGACTTATAGCGTAAACCCTTATGTAGAAAGGAGTTCCTACCCTATTTATGCTCTCCTGCGACTTACTGCCAGCCTAAAGCGTAGAAATCCGTTCGAAAGAAACTATAAAGTTATTAAATATTTAATAATAAAATAGTTGTTCAGCAATTTATTATATATATATTGATTTCATATATATTGATTTCATATATTGATTTCATATGAAATCAATATATATTGATTTTTCATATATTGATTTCATATATTGATTTCATATATATTGATTTCATATATTGATTTCATCAAATCAATATATGAAATGTAAAAGTAATAAAATCAGGAAGCGATTGATCGATGGAGAGGGAGTTAAATACAGCAGGAGGGAAATTATTCTCTTTCTTATTATTATTATATTGATTCCTATTGATTTCATATATATTGATTTCATATATTGATTTCATCAAATCAATATATATTATTATCTTTATTTAAAATGTAAAAGTAATAAAATCAGGAAGCGAATGCTCGATGGAGAGGGAGTTAAATACAGCAGGAGGAAGATTATTCTCTTTCTTATTATTATTATATTGATTTATATTGATTTCATATATATTGATTTCATATATTGATTTCATCAAATCAATATATATTATTATCTTTCAAATTAGTGATTTCAACGGTCCGGGAGTTGGATACACGAAACTCTTTGACACTCCAATCCCTTCATTTTTCGACCAGTCGAAAGAATTTTCTTTTATTTGAGTTATTTAAACAAATAACTCAAATTACCTAACCTCCTTATGTTCTCCTGCGACTTACTGGCAGCCGAAAGCCTAAGAATACCTTGCAAAGATGCTTTAAAGTTATTAAACATAGCGGAATGCGGGGTGGAGCGTGGCTATTTCAGCAATTTCAATTTGATCAGTGTATGTTATCTTCCAAATTAGTGATTTTAACTGTCGAAAAGTTGGAAACCAAAAACTCTTTGATACTCCACTCTCGTCATTACTCGACCAGTCGAAAGAATTGTTTTTTATTTGAGTTATTTTAACTGTTTGAGAGTTGGAGACTCGCAACTCTTTGACACTCCACTCTCTTCATTACTCGGCCAGTCGAAAGAATTGTCTTTTTTTGGAATTATTTTAACTATTTGAGAGTTGGAGACTCGCAACTCTTTGACACTCCACTCTCTTCATTACTCGGCCAATCGAAAGAATTGTCTTTTATTTGAGTTATTTAAACTATTTGAGAGTTGAAGACTCGCAACTCATTGACACTCCACTCTCTTCATTACTCGGCCAGTCGAAAGAATTATCTTTTCTTGGAGTTATTTTAACAGTTTGAGAGTTGGTTACTCGCAACTCATTTACACTCCACTCTCTTCATTACTCGGCCAATCGAAAGAATTGTCTTTTATTTGAGTTATTTAAACTATTTGAGAGTTGAAGATTTGCAACTCATTGACACTCCACTCTCTTCATTACTCGGCCAGTCGAAAGAATTGTCTTTTATTGGAGTTATTTTAACTGTTTGAGAGTTGGTTACTCGCAACTCATTTACACTCCACTCTCTTCATTACTCGGCCAATCGAAAGAATTGTCTTTTATTTGAGTTATTTAAACTATTTGAGAGTTGAAGACTCGCAACTCATTGACACTCCATTCTCTTCATTACTCGGCCAGTCGAAAGAATTGTCTTTTCTTGGAGTTATTTTAACAGTTTGAGAGTTGGTTACTCGCAACTCATGTACACTCCACTCTCTTCATTACTCGGCCAGTCGAAAGAATTGTCTTTTCTTGGAGTTATTTTAACAGTTTGAGAGTTGGTTACTCGCAACTCATTTACACTCCACTCTCTTCATTACTCGGCCAATCGAAAGAATTGTCTTTTATTTGAGTTATTTAAACTATTTGAGAGTTGAAGACTCGCAACTCATTGACACTCCACTCTCTTCATTACTCGGCCAGTCGAAAGAATTGTCTTTTCTTGGAGTTATTTTAACAGTTTGAGAGTTGGTTACTCGCAACTCTTTGACACTCCAATCCCTTCATTTTTCGACCAGTCGAAAGAATTTTCTTTTATTTGAGTTATTTAAACAAATAACTCAAATTACCTAACCTCCTTATGTTCTCCTGCGACTTACTGGCAGCCGAAAGCCTAAGAATACCTTGCAAAGATGCTTTAAAGTTATTAAACATAGCGGAATACGGGGTGGAGCGTGGCTATTTCAGCAATTTCAATTTGATCAGTGTATGTTATCTTCCAAATTAGTTATTTTAACTATTTGAGAGTTGGAGACTCGCAACTCTTTGACACTCCACTCTCATCATTACTCGGCCAATCGAAAGAATTGTCTTTTATTTGAGTTATTTAAACTATTTCAGAGTTGAAGACTCGCAACTCATTGACACTCCACTCTCTTCATTACTCGGCCAGTCAAAAGAATTGTCTTTTAATGGAGTTATTTTAACTGTTTGAGAGTTGATTACTCGCAACTCTTTGGCGCTCTACGCTCTTCATTACTCGGCCAGTTGAAAGAATTGTCTTTTGTTTGAGTTATTTTAAATGTCTTAAAGTTGGATTAACCGGAGTCATTTGAATTGATTTTAAGAATCGTCAGTCAATTCAATTCAAGTCAGTCAAGTCAATTCAATCGTCAGTCAAGTCAATCGTCAATCGTCAATCGCCAAGAAATATCGCTTTCCCTCGAATCGATTTTCCACTGTTCATCGAGACATTTTCAACTTCTGTTCATCGAGAAATGTATTTAAAGGTTGTATACTACATTTAAATAGAATAATGGTGAACTTAAATAACGTTTTATGGCGTACTTGTACGTACCTACAGTTTACTGATCAAGAATGCTGAGGGGGAGCACTAGAAGCATTTAAGTAATTATATCTACGTATGTGGTGGAACTAGAATCATGAACTCTGTAGAGAGACCCGTCTGGTCCTTAGTTCCGAAAACGATGTGGAAGTCCTCCAGTGTTCTTGATCTTATTGATAATGTATCCTAACGCCTATTTTCTAGACATTTTAATGCTCTCTTTACCGCTATTTTTAGACCATTTTAGTCTGAATCATTTTTTTAAGTCGGTACTTTTCATGATGTGCTTGGCCCTGGAGAGAGGAGCGAGCTTGATCTCGAGACGGTTCACGCTTATGTAGAGAGCCAAAACCAAATTCAAAACAAAATACTTTTCTTTTTCAAAATATTTCTTACGAGGAAAAGCTTGTTTTCACGAAGTGTTTCTCATCACGAAATGTTTCTTATCACGAGATAGGAATGTTTTCCTATCATCGAGTATTTCTTTATCAACGAATTTTTCTTTGACAAGGGATCTTGCCTTGTCACACGTTAACATCACGGGATGGCTCTTGATCACGTTATGGTTCTCCGACATGGTATGTTACCTTTTACGAAGTAGTTTAGGAGTTTCGTAATAATTATCAGGTTCCTGCACTAAATAATACCTGGGTTCATAGATAATACCCATGCATTGTAAAGTCTTCGTAAAACGTTTTTCTTGTAAATGTGAACGCAAAAATGTACACATATTTCTCAGTTTGTAGTCTCCAGTGTAAGTCGATGTAAGAAGGCTTGCTCAATCTTATTCCAGATCGCCCATGTTAGGTAGTCTGAGTAGATCAATCCTTAAGTATACAGTCAACAATTAACATTACATTCTAATGTTTGTATGTAGATAATTTTTGAATATTTATCACATCATCAACAACATATTTATTACCAAACATATGCAGGCGATTTATTATGGAAAATAATTCAGCATTAGATCCTGTATTATTACAATGATAAGGTAATTTGTGACGAACTGATCTACTAGGTACATGAAAACATATCAACGAAAGAAGTTCAGGGGAGTTCAATAAATTCTTGGCGAGTTCTTTGCGGGAATTTCAAAACTGTCTACCTAAATTTAGCCAACCGTGGGATGACCAGAGCCTAAAGCGATGATACCTAAATATAGGTAGCCAAAGTTCAAGTGTCATATATTCCTTTTTGGAAAATGAATATTTCAATTGGGACTATGGACCTCAATTGATAGATCATTTTAGCAGCAATTTGTATAATTTCAGTATGGCCGTTTTTGAGAAAAATCATCTAAGGGGCGCCACACATCTTTTTAGGCTCCTACTACTCATTATACATACTATAGTAACTGGTTGGGAATATTCAGGCATTCTTCCAACAGTTATTTTCAAAGAGTACAATGAATGCTGAAGGCCAGTAGTTACGTGGTGGTGGTATGTAAATTTTTATATTAACTTTGAATTGGGTTACAGGATTTTTTTTGTAGGTTGATGCGGCTCTTCTTAATCACTTCGATATTTACTAAAACACGATACGTAACGACACGATTGTACTCCCCAGCCAGGAGTACTCCTTTCCCGGTGAGACCGGTACAACAAGGGGCACTAATTTGTTAGGACTTGGGAAGGAGGTTGGAGTTTAATCGACCGGTATACATGGCAACCTAATAAACCAATATTGGAACTTAGCGTAGGCTGGAATAAAGGAATGGATTGAGCGTTATGATATTTTTTTCTTTCTTCTTGCCTCTTCTCGGCTTGAATTTTCTCGCCTTTCCTTGGTTCGTCTTGTCTATTCTTGCCTCTTCTTGAATATTCCTGCCCCAGCATATTATTAACCAATTAAACGTTATAAAATAAATCATATATCACCAATGACCATATATCACATGTGTTCAAGTAGGTGCGATCTTTTCGCCTAAATGGCAGCTGTGTTATTAATCCAGTTCTCTTGGTGACACTACGAACCTTTTTAACACGAAACACACTTGTTTTTATGGAGTTCACTCAAACTCTATCGAGTCTGTTTTAGTCTGTGTTATGAATAATTTAAACAAAGGGAATGGATAATTTTGTAAAACACAAACCTTAAATCGAACATAACTTCCTTTCCGAGAGAGATAAATTTGAAGATTTGGCAGATTGTTGTGTGTGTATATGACAAATTTCCGATTTGAAACTTGAACAAAATACTAGTTACTTGAAAAAGAAGCCGGGAGTAACCTACATAGTCCTTTTCTAACCGCTTGGAATCACCACTTGGAAGCAACCATTCAGTTAGAATTCAACTTTAGATTTTAGTAGTTAAAATCTTACTATCTTTACCCAAAAGGCCACATAAATAACAAACCACAATACATCAGTACAGTTTTTTTTATGTTATTGGTGCATTTTGCACAGAAGTTACTTGAAAAACAACTAATTTTTATGTCACTATGAGCTCACACGATGAGCTAACATTTATGGCGTCAGGACACTAATTGGCAATTAGGTGGTTCTGAAGAAGGTTTTCTCAAAAAAATATAATTATTACAATAATTAGTTTTCACAATGTAATTTATTCAGCAATATCATTTTAAACAACAAAACAAGTTGTTTTCCGCAACAATTAAAAAAAAATTCGAGTGCAGTTTACACGCGGTATAAGCGAAACTTTACCAAAACAATCTCAACCAATACTTGAAAAGTGAGGTCATAATCAAAGCGACCAATGAACGCAGACCTCACGTAATTTCCGTTTCATATCTCAACCAATAGGAGAACCTTTAAAAGTGACATCATTATCAAAGCGACCGATGAGCGCAGTTGATGCGTCGCAGGTGCACTAATCGTCATTTCCGTTTCATCCGAAATTCAAATCACAGCCGTGCTATAGAAGCTTCACTTCAAAAAAAGTCAAAAGTATGCTTCGCTTCCAATAAATGATTATCGAAAAACTATTACAGTTTAAACCCTAATTCCTAATGCACCTTTGTCCTAATTTCAAAGGTCTTTGAAGTTTTATCCATATTAAAAATCCACAATCTTTACAATTTAGTTTGTGGGCTCCAGATTTTTTTATTTATTATTTAATTTAGTTTATTTTTTTTAATTGTATTGGGTATATTCTTTATAGAATCAGAAATTTTATTGTTTAGACTCATCGTTTTCCTCCATTTTTTCTTCTGTTAATCTTTTTGAGAAGATAGACAATGAAACTTGTCATTATTATTTTTTTGTTTGGAATGTTTTCAATTAATTACAGTTGTTCTCATAATTAATTGCAATTTCTTTAATTAGTTTAAGCTCAATTTAAAAATTTATATTTGGAAATAGAGGAACACTAATTAATCTATGAATCTGTCCATTTTTGAGAAAATTGATGATTTAACGTGTTGTGGATTATTATATCTGCATTATGTACCTTTACGAAAAATATTATATTTAAATTTATTATTAATAATTTCAATATTTAACTCTAAAAAAATTGTGTTGTGATTTTGTACAATCTCCGTAGTAAATTATATGTTTTTGTGAAGCTTGTCAAAGAAATTAAGAAACGTAGGTACTGAATAATGTCACGAGTCTAAACGAAAAATACATCATTATTTTTTTTATTTTAACTTTTATGAGTAAAACCTCAAATTGTAATATTTAATTTAATGAAGACACTATGAGCGAAACTCGATCAAAAATCTAATATTCATAAATAATAATATTCATCCTAGACTTGCAGAAAAGTCAATAGATGTCGCACATTGAATAAAATGGATAAAACATTTATCCAGACACAATCTAGATTGCATTTAGTTCGAGTTGAATCTTGCAATCATACATAAAGATAGAAATATGCGTTAAGAAAAATGAAGATAATATGGGTGGTTCTTTGTCGAAGTATGGTACAGTTAAATGTGACCGAATTGGATATCGACACCTTAGCTCAGTGGTCAAGAGCACCCGCCCGGAAAGTAGGGAGGTCCTGGAATCGAGTCCCAGAAGTGCAAATATCTTTTTTCTGATTTTTCTGTTTCCAGATTTTTTATTGAGTTTCGCTCATAGTGTCTTCATAAAAGGAAAATACATCTTCCACATATCTCTTCCAACAATGTATATATTTTAGTAATACGGTGCAATTGTTAAAAATCAATTTTTATAAACATATCCACGACCGCTATTAGCCTCCAGAGCCACGCCAAGGAAAATGTTATTGAATTGATTTATGTTATGTTTATATAATTGTATAAATTTATTGAAAAAAAAATCTATTTCAAGAAGTAATGAAATTGTAAATGTGAAAATAATTGAATTAATGATGTACCGATAAGGAACATTGGGGGGCATTAGACGAATTTAAAAAATATATATATATATAAATATAATTTAGCTTCCTTTCAATAACTATTAGAATCGTGATGAGAAGAACTGGTATAGGGACCCTTCTGGTCCGAATCGAATAGTTCTGGGAATGAGGTGGGGGCTCTCCAGTGTTCTTGGTGTACCATTGATTCCTTGTCACAATTCCTTTCTTCTAGTAGTTTTAAAATTCTCTCTTCTTCGATATCACTTTTATGGGTTTGAATCGAATGGAGGGTGGTCGTTTCATGTTGACATGATACCAGAAGCATTGCTATGGATTCGAAGAGGAGAGATGTGGTGGCTTCAGAACAGTTTAATCATGACTATCTTCTCTCTACGGCAAACGTCTGCTGTCGAATTTCACCGTAATGTAAAGAGAATTACTAATATCATTGAAGAAGAAGAAGGCAATACTAATAAATCTAAACAAAATTATGAAAAAATATAAGACACGGAAAAATAAAAAGGTAACGGTTGCAACTTTGGCTCGAACCCAGGACAGACTCTTACCGGGACAACCGCCTCAACTAACTCGGCCATTGAAACTTCTTATTTTTATGTCATTTTTGTCAATCTCATATTTCAAATTCGAAAACCGATTTGGTAAGGCGTTTGTCCCGGTAAAACGTAAGGTTCTGGGTTCGAGTCCCAGTTGCGACCATTATCTTTTTATTTTTCGTTCGTGACTTGTTCCCTGTCTCATTTTCGTTTAGATTATTAGTTTTACCTTCTTCTTAATTGATATATTTTATTGATGGGAATAACCTTCCAAAGTTATAAAAAGAGAGTTGTTCTAATAAAAATTGAATTATTATTGTATTATGTAATTTCATAAACGCGACAACGTGTCATCTGCATGTACCCTCCACTTGTAGTGCTTTCAGACAGATATCCCGTACTTTCCTTGGTCCCTTCATATATACAATAGGCTAGATCCCCAACCAAAAACGTACTTTACGCACCAAATTTAAATGTCGACCTGAACTTGGAACGATCTATTCTCGCGCAGGCAGTCACTTTAATGACTTTACAAAGACCGTAAGCGAAAGAGAAGTATGCGTAAAACACACGTGTTTCAGAGAAAGGCGTAAGCGGAGAGGAATGCCGCTTTTCGGGGCTTAAACTCGCACATTGCGAGGATTTCTGGATCAACGTCAGGTCGGCATTTAAGTTTGGCGCTTACTATATTTGAAAGATATTCAATGCTATATTTAAGTATATATTATGGAGTAGCTTATATTGTGGAGTGATATACTATTTAAGTATATTCAGCTTGTAATGTGGAGTGATCTCTTGGTGCTGAAAATATTATGCATTCCATTACTTAAATTTAATTTGCTCTTTTTTGTTTCTTCTTTATTTGCTTATTTAAAAAAATATATCACACTGAAATAAGCATTTTATCATACTGTGAACAAAGATTAGTAAAATGAAGTCGTAGAAAATAATAATAAATAAAATATAATTACAAAAGTCATAAAATTTTGTATTATTGCCTTTTTGTACTTTTTCCTGTTCTTTAATTTTATGTAACTTCACAAATATATTTAAAAAAATGTATGTAAAATTTTACATTGTGTACCTACCCAATAAATATGCATTCATTCAATACGAACACCAAACATTTGTAGTTGACCGACGAGTCGGTGGTAGTCAGACTTTGCATGATGTTTACGAAAATTATTAAATTATTCTCTCCGACGTTATGGGTGTACCAGTTAAACAATGCTTCATTCAATTAATATAACACCTATTGAAAATGTGTTCAAGAAAACACCGCAAGCATTTTAATAAATAATAATATTACTGTCACCTTTTCCCTTGTGGATCTTGAATTTATGAGTATGACGTAACTGATCAAGAACACTGGGGGGCATTAGAAGCTTTTAATGTTATAGTAACTTCCTTTTACAAAACTAATAGAATCGTGGTGAGTAGAACTGGTAATGGGACCCGTCTGGTCTTTAAGTTGAACAGTTCTGGGAACGAGGTGGGGGCCCTCCAGTGTTCTTTTCTAAAATAATTATTAAGTAAAATAATTACCTCTATGACCAATTCCTGAATCAATTCTCTTAGTTTTGGACTATCGATTCCTACAACACTAAATGGTCAGTAGTGAGTTGTTAGTCATGAGTAGGTACCGAGCACCAATCTGGTTTATAGTGGAAATACAGAAAGGAATGACCTCCCGGTCCTGCGTACCGCCTCAACGCGTAGCCCCCGGGGTGGCTGAGATGAAAGATAGGGCCTCCGGCGGGCCAGAGGGAGAGCACGTCTCAATAATTTAAATTTCTCGGAATAATAAACGGGTAGGTATCTTACTTGTCAACAATAAGACAACCTCGAGAGTTGAGAGCACTGCACAGTAGAGATGGGTAAGCTCTGCATTTTGACGGAGGCCTCCGATCGTGCTTCCTTTTAAGAGTAGGTACTCGAGTTCTAGATGCAAGTTCCGGGTCATGTGTTTACAAAACCTATACCGGTTGTAATTTTTGCATACCAATCTCTATTCCATTTCCGTTGCCGCCACGACTGAAACGGTGTAAGGTTTTTAGATCATTTTTGCACAACCCTATCCCATTTCAGTCACCGCGGCGGTGCACCGGAACGAATGAACCGAGTTCTTGCGAACTGCGTTCTGGGTACTGTTGCAGCTACCGCGACTCATGGGTTCGGCCGGTGCGGAACCTCGGAGCCGGAACCCGCACAAGAACTCGAACCCCTCAAGCCCTTACGACTAGCGAGTGGCTCAGACCGCAAAAATGGGGACGCCGCATAGTGGTTGCAAATGCTCATTATCATCTCATAAATCTGTAACTTCTATGTTTATCATCATAAAAGAATAAAATTTCGTGTGCTGATTAAAAACTAAACAATCTTTATTATTTTTATTCTTTCATATTTTTATTTGGTCAATTGTTATAATTTTGATATTAAACATGTCATTTCAAGAACAATTTTTCATTTGTGGTTACTGGGACAAGTTATTTTTCTGATAAAAAAGGGCAGCGGCACAACCGCTTTTTGTTAAACTCTTTAAAAAAATGATTCTATTAAAAAATGGTGTTTTAATATCCACAGGGGCAAACCCTGCGACCTGTTGAAAGTTTACTTGACTTGGTCAAAATCTGATTTAGGTATCATTTGTTTAAAAAGTGCTTATAAATCACTCTTATTTAAAACTAAAATAATAAAAATACATATTATTAAAGCTTAAAAAACAAAGTTTGCGGTGATATATGATAAGCTATCTATAAACTAGCTTAGATGCCTTAAATTTGTACCACAAAATATTCCACATATTGATTCCTTTAAATATCTCAACCCGAACCCGTACTTTGACATTATTTTAAATACACAAAAGAACAAAAAAAAATTCCACCGATAAAAATTTATCGCTCATTCATCTTATTAAAACAACTATAAGGACGGGTTGTTTCAAAAAATTTGATGAGTTCATCAAATATTTTAAGTTAATTTTCAGGTTCTGTGTAAGTTCTTTTCGAGTTCTGTTTTTTTAACATCATAGGCCAGCTGCTTCACAAAACTGAAATCATCACAGAACTTGAATAGAACTCACACAGAACGTAAAAATTAACGTCAAATATTTGACGAATTCGTCAAATTTTTTGAAACAACCCATCCTTAGTATATCTGAAAAAAGGACAGTTTTTTCGATTTATGAGACGGTCTCGTTCCGGGCCATTCCATAGTGCGCCGCTGGAGGCATTTGGGTTCCGACTCCGGGTCCGGCTCTGAGTTTCGGGTTTTGTTCCGAGTCCTGGACCGGGTTCTCTGGTAGTAGTCGACTTGAAAAAGGAGTAGGAGTAGGATCCGCTTCCCGCGAAGAACCCGAGTTCAAGAGCCCACTCCGTCTGAACCTACACATCGCTACTGCACAGTGCACAGTCAGCGTCGGCGCCGGATCGTCGGTCCTGCCCACAGTGGCGGATTTGGATGATTTGGCGAGACATCGCACTCATTTTGGTGGTTCATTGTTGTTTTTAAGTGGCAGTTGGGAATAGCAGATTAATAATGGGAGTAATTAATGTAATTACACAAAATAGAATACCTAATTATGTTTTAAACTAGAAATGTACAAGAAATATTATTATCAAACTCCTACTAATAATGTGTACAAGTAAATTGATTGCATTTACAAACATATTATTGTCGGCAGGTATTTAAAAAAATATTTAACATTTAATGACTAAATTGAATTTAAGTTGAACTTTCTTAGACTTGAAGGAATCAAAGATTGAAAACTAAAAATGTAATTACTGGAGTAGTTGATGGTATCCGCGAACAAAAAATGGCACAGCATTAATATCCCTTTATAATTGAAGTGAGGACTCGAGAAGTTTTTTTTCTACTCCATTAAGGGGATCCAATATTCCAGGGAAAAATCGACGTCGGAATTCACGCCCATTGTGGGAGGAGTTTAAAAATATTTGAGAAAAAGCTTTTGGAACGGTTGAAAAAGGTATTTGAGATTTTTTTTTACAGGTTGATTTCGTAAAGACCTAAAAAAACATTAACTCCTTTTTTACACATTGTTTGTTGTAACAACAAGGAAATTTAAAATTAATTTCACGGAACCGAGCGACGTGGAGTCGGACCTCTGTTCCCTGCTCCAGCCAGGGCGTTTCTGAATGGAAGTGGGGTGTGGCAAGCCAGTAGTCCTTCGGTGAACGACATAAGGGTCACTTTGAAAATCCACATTCGTCGGCTGCCAGCCGTATTGTGAAATAACAACGCAAATATGCATATTTTATTTTATTTTGTGAATATCGGGCGTTAATATCATTTTTTTTGCGATTATCATAAAAGAAACAAAATTTGCTACAATAAGCAATAAAATTATATCCGAAAAGATGTTCATAAGTAGGAGAGTTTGCACTTGAAAGTGTTTTTTTAAAGACCTGTTACTTTATTTTTTTCTAGGCTTATTAAAAGACATAAAAAAATTACCGATATTTTTAAGGGCCAAGATATGTTCTACACGTATTATTTAATTGAAGCATCTTTAATATTTCTAAGCGATCAAATTTTCAAAACAAAAACACATGATTTTGTGTGATTTTACATTATTTACTATGGCTTCATCTTAAAGACAAAAAATTTGAAAAAAAGTTTGGAAAAGGAAAAGTTATCTTTGAACCAAGTATATATTTTATTTCAAAAACGTATTTTTAGTATTACTTAAATAAAGCACTTTACCTTGAAGAATATCTTAAGAACATTTAATAAATGATACCTAAGTACACAAACAACCTATTTCCGCTCACATCAAACACACCCAGATACGGCAGCGTAAATTTCTGTTCTGTGACTAATTGCAGATTAAGTAAGCTTCGAATGTTGTTTTCAATGATTTTTTTTCCATCAGTGGTTAATTAAGGATTCGTTAGTAAAAAAAATCATTTCGGGAACATGGGGCCAACGTCGCGCCAGCGCACAAATTTCCGCCACTGTGCGGCTGCGGCCTGAAGGTCGCGGGTTCGTTCCTCGCTCCGATGGGTCAACGATTTGCTTTTCACGCACGTTGTCACTCTTGTCATTGGGCGTTCACGGTCCTTCATCGCTACAAGCCACCGATATTAACCATTACAATGCTAAAACTGTCACTTACATTTCTACCAACTTTTATTTATATTTTTACATGAATACCTCACCTCACCTCAACTGCTCCAGCGGAGCCAGTGAGACTATAGCATCCCCAATTGGGATATATTGTGAGGCTGAAAGTAGTGAGGAGAGAAAGGAGGAAGGAAAAGTACCTGGCTATTCATCTTTTATTATTTATTTGCATCATCTCTTTTATCAATGTGATATAAATAATGAGTGGTGGTGAGTAGAGGTCCCAAAAAAGTTTCTAATAAATTTTCCAATCTTCCCCTCTATCTTTCCTTTCTCCTTTGCACCCCCCCCCCCATCTCTTCTCCACCCCCGGATCGAACCCTGCTACCTCCCCCGTATGTTAATACTATAACTACATCCTGTATATATTGTAACAAATGGTTTGAAAAGTTAAAAAAAAAAATTAAAAGTTAAAAAAAAATTTTTAATTTATCATAATCCAACCTAACTTAACATATTTAACAATTTTTTTTTCATCACTATTCATAAAATCGGTTCTTTAAAAAAATCTCCAAGAATAATAATAGATTATCGAGTTTGACGCAATACATTAGTGCGCTATACAAACCTACTGTTCAGCTATTTCGACTATTCATGCGAGAAAGTATTTGGTTCGCTTGATAGTGAAATTACTTGTGAAACGACAATAAAAGTTCTTATACTAACCAATGCCGATGTCACCTCAATTCGCTATTATCCTTCCTAAATCGCTATTATAATTCCTAATGTGGGTGCCCGATACCAGTAGAAAAGTTTTAGCTAATAGCTGGCTTGTCACAATCTCCTCGGGGGTTCAAGGAGATTGATGCCACAAATCCCTGCATTATGAATGGTTCATTCTTCTTCACTCATAATATAACTTTCGTAACATGTAGGTCCCGTATCTATAACAAACATTATTATAATATCAAACGCTTGAAACAACTACCAGCACGAAAAATAATTGTTTTGGAGTATTGTTGTGAAATGTAAAACGTAAAACCAAAAGAGAAGGATGTTAAAGATAGTATTATATTTTTATTCTGTTGCTTTGACTAAGTATTACATTTGTATACTGCTGGTAGAGCGCCGAGGACTCCCTTCGTTGACTTTCTGCAGCTACTTAGGGTCTAACTAGCCGTTCAAGCCTTGATAAGCCGGAGAACAGTTCCTTTTTTAGACGCCGGGGCACACCGAGGCGCTAACAGTCACACGTCAATTCCGACATCCTGACTTCTGTCAGTATTGAATTTCTCTGTATTTCTGAAATTTACAATCATTGGCTGATTTAAAATTAGCATCCTTGCGTACAGCAAGCACCACTGATTAAAGTGGGGAATTTTATTAAAAATCAAATCGTAAAAAATCATTGCAAAATATTTTAGGTTCTTGAAATAAAGTGCCGACTTTAACATTTTCTCGCGATCTCCCGCTGAGAGGTACACCTAAACTCATTTTAATAATATAGTGAATGTGTCGACTATAATACCATTGAATGTGACCTTATAGATATCTACGCAAACAATCTCACATATTTCAAAAAACAAATGATCAAACTCCTACCATGACACTTCGTGGAGAATATTCATTTCAAGAACATTTCAACTTCATTCTCAATCATTGGAAAAGGTACAAAACAAATTTCTTCGGTACATCAATTTTAAAATGAAAATTCCAATCGAATTTATAAATTATAATTACTTACGCGCTGAAACCAGACTTCTTAAATTATCAGATAGAAGAGTGTTAATTGATTTATTATTTTTATACAAAACTATAAAATCTTTAATTGACAGCCATAATTTGTTGGAACTAATTTGTTGGAACTAATTTGCATTAGCATACCCGCTAGACAAACTCGTAGTAAAGATATTTTTAAATGCAACAATAAACACAACACTAATTACTCTATATACTCACCAATTCCAAGAATCCATAACCTTGCGAATAAATACTGCGAATCTATAGATATATTTAGTGTTGACAGTTTTGAATGTTTCAAAAATCAATTAATCTCGATTCTATCTGCTAATAATTAACTTTTATTATTTTTTCGTTTTTCTCACAATATATTTTCTCATCTAAACCTCACCAGTAAAATGTATACTTACTTTATAATATTTTTGCGGTTCTATTTACACTTTGTTCTATGCCAGGTCTTATTATTAATAATATGTACAAATATTTAAAGCTGAATTGTTTTGGTTTTTTGTAGGTACAACTTGTACTATTTCATTTCTTTTCTTTTTTATGTTGTAATATTCTTTACATAACGAGTCGATTGCATTCATATTTATTCTGTTTTATTGATTATGTAATACATGTAATTAATATTGTTAATTATATATTTGCTTCTTTTCTTGTAAAAGCCCACTAGGGCGTTAATAAATATAAAATAAAAAAAAATAAAAAAATAGTTATGTAGCTGCTTTATTGTCATACCCTTTCTTTCTTTTTTCTCTTTCTCTGCAAGGTATTATATTTGACACTACTATGTGTTATATTTTATTTTGATTTTCATTATTTCTGTTATCACTACAAGCATTTCCGTCTAGTAACAACTTAACATTGATTACTCATGCTGTGAACATTTCTAATTGGAATATCTATGTAATATACCAAGAGCAATTCTATTTTTGTAATAACTGTTAACACTCTGAAAATGTTTCAAACAATAAATAAATAAATAGTACTAGTTATAGAGTAGTTTGGTTTTTCAAAGAAAAACAAACGCGTTCCTCTATTAAAGTCATAGACAATCCGAGTAACTACTTGTGATATCTGAGCTTGCAACCTATATAATTATGTTTCAAGCCGTGCTTAGTTTACATTCCAACCAAGCCGAGCTTAAAATCAACTGATACACCGGGCCTTGGTCGTGTTCGGCCGCGGCGTGTACCCACTAAAAACAAAATATTCGCAGGTGTCCCGTGTGAAGCAAATAGTTTTCAATTCTCGAGATGATAAAACGAGTCTAAATAATAATAGTTCGAGCGTAGTATGATGCCCGTAGTATATTCTCGTGGTAGGTAGTTGACGGTTAAAGTTGTTTACGATGGGGGCGGGGCCTGCAGGCTCGAGAGCCGGGTCCGCTGCCCGCCGAGCCGCGCGGGCGGTGGAGGGGGTGTTGTTTACTCTGCCCGGCGCGCGGTCCATTGATGATAGTCAGGAATGCGGCTGCGATCAACGACCTCCCCCCGCGGAGTGCACTTGATGCACGGATGTGATCTCCGTGTGAGTACGTCCACGGCAGTGATAGTATCGGCCGGCCGGGCCTTGGCCCCGGCGCGAGTGCGAGTGCTAGTGCGAGCGGTGCTGACGCTCTCACTCTCTAAGAGGAGGTTTGGCCGGGAGTTAATGGACGCGCATTTTCCTTTGTAATACAATGCGTTTATCCACTAATATCATTTCATGCGAGGCGATTTAGTTGTAGATAATAATAGTGAGTACTCTAACGCTGACTAGTGTTTATTTTCTTTAATTTGGTAACTGGTACAATTGATGCATATTTAAATTGAGGTTAATATAATATGAGCTATGTTTCCGGATTGTTGATTATTTTTCATTCATAATAGAGACGATATAGTCGTCTAATACAATTCTTACCTAAACTTAGGGGCCACCCATTAATTACGTTACACGAATTTCATGATTTTTTGTTCCCCCCACCTGTTCCTGTCACATATTTTGCAATTTTACACCTAAAAATGATCAAAACAGTAGAGTTGAAAGTATTTTGTCGACATTTGGGTAGCTGTTGTAACGATCATATTTACCACAACGGAGGGGGGGCGTAATGGAGCAGAATGGGATAGAATGGGGCGGAATGGGATAGGATGGGAGAGAATGGGATAGGTAAAATATTTTTGTGAGAAATGCACTGCATGTGACGTCACAAAGCTGATGACCCCCCCCCCCCCCATACCCATTGTCACATATTGTCACGCTTCTCTACCCCCCTCCCCTCTTAATGCATGACGTAATTTATGGATTGGCCCTTACGATGGTTATGTTATACACTACTAACTATTATGTTATAATAATAATTATTATTATAATAATTGTTGATGCACTGCTATATCTTCTGAATCCAAATATAATTCTACATGCATCATTATATTGGATCCGGAGTCGTTCCGTCGAGGTAGTTCGGTAGTTACACGATGTTTCGCATGTATATGTATAGATTAGTGCAAAATGCATTGAACAATGTTTTTTACATGGTTACTGCATTGGAAAAATCTTCGGGCAATCATATTGGACAATACACTTTCTCCTCTGTCGTTCAATATCACCATCATCCGAGAGGTCTTCAGTGATGATGTGACCCAAGTATTTTACATTCGTTGATGTGCTTATGTTTTCCTCATTGAGTTGTACGGGGAGCATCTTCTCGAGAGTTTTTCCATGGTGGAATGCGATTAGTTCCGTCTTCTTGGGGTTGTACATCATGTTGTGGTCATTTGCATATTCTTCACAGTTTTTTAATAGTATTCTCAACCCTTATAATTTAAAAAATTTCATAAATGATGTATAAATACTAGTACTAAATAAATAAATTTAACCCTCGCCTGATCGATGTTGAAATGTCATGTTTCTTTAAATGTATTAAATGCAGGTATATTAATACGTTTTATTAACTATGTTTGCATATGTTAATGTTAAGCAATAATAATTATTGCAAAATTTGCATAGCGCTATTTATGTCAGAAATCACCTAAAGGGCGCTGTACTTGCTAAGATTTATCTTAATTTGTAAAAACAGAAAATAAAATATACTTAACTTAGAATAATTCTTTACATTTACATTCATTATTTATTACAATGTCGCGGATTGTGAAAAGTTTTACTAGGTAGGTATACGGTTCCACGACAACTCAACAAAGTGGCATTTCAACAACCCGTTGAAAAGTCATTAAAAGTTATTTTTTTGAAAAAAACCCATGACCTAACCTAACGCAACCTACAGTTTGTCAAATAAGAGTAGAAAACATAGGAGGGCGCCACTGTTGTTCAAATGGCAATACTAAAAATATAATCAAGGTGGTAATCTAAAGCTGTGTAATCTGCATTTTTATTAAAAATTAAAAAGGCATAAAAGTGAAAAAAAAAATTATTGCAATATAGATACCCACTGATCTTGAAATTAGAGTTGCATGTAGATATATTATTATTACACCTTTGCAATTTTGTATCGTCATAATGAAGAATAACAATAGTGTAATCCATATCCATACTAGTATTATAAATGCAAAACTGCTCGAGTTTGTTTATGACCTTTTCACGCATAACACAATATAAAGACTTTAATAATTCTTTCACCAATATAAAGCTAAATTATATGCGCAGACTACAGGTTGTACAGGATGGTAAGCTCTGGCGTTATGAAATTATAAATATTAATATATTATATGTGTTATACGTTTTCTGTCGCTAACAAAAGCCAGTTTTTGCTAACGTCAGAAAAAAATGTTTTCCATGGAAACAATGTTGATATATTTTTGGGCTCTATGCTGGTAGGTACTTAGTCTACTGGTCAGCTACTACTGCAGAAAATTCAAATGTTAGAATTCGTTTTTTTTTTTGACAAGCTTGGAATAAATGTCAGATTTGAGTTCCTATATTAAAAATATAATTCGTAACGATTATAAAGACTGAATGATAAATAGAGTATTTTTTTATTATATTAACGAACTTCCAAATATTTAAATAAAAATAAACATCCGAAATGTTTGTCAGCGAATAAATTCCGAACGAATGAACAAAATTGGATAAGTAATTCTTTTTTTCTTTGAGCTATAGCATTATGAAATTTAGGTGGTAGGCGAGATGTTTGAAAACTGAATGTAAGGGAATGAATATATGGAATGCGGGAATGGATGGGGGTGGGGTGGGGGGGAGATAATTGATAAGTGTAAGCGCTACAGTAATTTCTCGTAATACCATGCGAGCGAAGCGGCGGGGAAAAGCTAGTAAAATATAAAGCGCAGTTTAGAAATTGGTCACATTTATTTAATACTAGCTTATCTAGCGTTTCCCGGGCTTTAGATCATGTCTCTAATTTTAGATCTGATTATATTTAACTCATTCAGATCTAAAAGTATTGTAACTAAACTCACCATTAATGATTCTTCCTTTCTATCTACCGTTAAATTAAAAAAAATGTTAAATTAAATGAAAGCCAATCACTTTGTAAAACACAGTTTAATCAAAATTATGTCATTAAGTAGGTACTTTAATAACAGGGCTTCTTTGATTTTTTTTTTAAAGAACAAAAAAATGTTTTTTAAATGTGTATACAGTGTTCTGTATTTTCAGTGACATTGCACTTTAAAATAATATGTGACAGGTAAATTGGTGTTGCCTGCACACAAATTTTGTGGTATTTTTTCTCTTATTTGACAGATAGCATTTATTCAATTTTTTAAAAGTTTTTTCATCACTTTGCTTGTGAAGTTGGATGATTTTGAGTTGTTCGGTCGCCTGGATATATACATAGCAGTAGATCGACAAACGAGCCCACTCGTGCATGAACTACATTATGTTCTATAAAATAGTCAGTAGATATAGCTTAGCTACGTAAATTATTTTGAATTTCACACCCTTTTACATGTTATTTTTTATTTTATTTTACATATAAATAGCATAGCATAACAAAATCAAAAACAATATCAAAACAAAATCAAAAACAGATTTTTCTTTTTATTTTTCTTTTGATTTAAAAGCAAAGTAAAAAACAAAATCAATTCAAAATCAAAAACAAAATCAAAAACAAAATCAAAACCAAAATCAAAGTGTACGATTAAAGGATTTACTTTAAATAAATAAATTTTCTTAGGCTCGCCTATAAGTGGTGAAGAGGGATCTGATCTGAAGGACGAAAGACGCAGTTAGCAACATACTTAGCTTTTAAATCAAAAGCAAAATAAAGATCAAAAAACAAATCTGTTTTTGATTTTGTTTTTGATTTGGTTTTTGATTTTGTTTTGATTTTGTTTTTGATTTTGTTATTGATTTTGTTTTTACTTTGCTTTTAAATAAAAAAAAAAAAAAAAAACAAAGTAAAAATCAAAAACAAAATCTGTTTGATTTTGTTATACTGTGCTACTTATACGTTTATTGTAAAATAAAATAAAATAACATGTAAAAGGGCGTGAAATTCGAAATATATTAATTAAAAAATAAACGTTCTCTATTAATGTACCTACATACCGTATAAAATATTATATTTGTGTCCAAGTAAGATTCAGCGTGCAAACGCAAAAACAAATAATATAAATAAATTTGTTTCTTCGAAATAGGCAAATTTACTTTGTGGCGTCATCATTAATTTAATGAAAAATAAAATAAATAAAATTAAATAAAGTTATTTGTTTTTCATTGAAATAAATAAATTTGCTCTAATTTGTTCCAAATGATTTTTTTTCTGTGCATTATAGATAAAAACGTAATTCTATTACAATACACATAAAATATTCATAATTTTTAACGAAAAAAAATATAATAAAACATATTTTAGAGTTGTTGCCTAAAATTACTCTTGAAACCTTCAAGGCCAATGTTGAAAATGTCAAGGGACCTAGAAATATCATTTAGCAGCACCATACCTCTTGTCAAATGATTGCGACTTTTGTATTGGCTATCGAGCTATTGCTATGATAAAAAAAAAATTGTTATTATTTTTAACAAGCTTTACTTTGACTTGTGTCTGATTGCTTTTCCTACAGTAGTAGTATGTGCGACGCGCGACGTGTGTAATGTAAGTTCGCGGCTACCGCGCGACTTGAGATTCAGTCGACTTACTCGGCGTCAACCGCTCGTTTTCAAACGTGTGAATACCAGTATGGATAGTTTGGGCTCCATACACCACGACAAACGAGGGCGGCGCCCGGTTCTAACTGTCTTTCTAAACAGCACTTAAGAGGAATATAAACGCAAGAAATATTTCGATTCTCATGCCTAAAAAATTTAAAATCGCGCGTCGTATTTGCACGAAGTATGGAGTGGTTTTTATTTATTTTGTGCATAATTTTATAAGAATGAAAAAAGTTAGAACATACAAAACCTCAAAAATAGTCTAAGCCAAAAAGGGGTATTTTTAAAAAATTGTTTCTTATATTACTTCATAGTTAGGTAAGTCATGAAAAAACATATTTTTTTGTGGTTTACGCTTATATTTTTTGTTATGTAAATAATAATTTTATTGTAATACCAATATATGGAAAAGCTAGTATAAGCTTTAATTTATCCGTAGCATATTTTTTGATGTTCATCATGTAAATCGATTCGTCGTAAAGATGAATTTAAATAGTATCTAAATTGGATTTCGCGGATAGCTTCATAATGTCCCTGTGTGCGCTTTGTGCAAAAATAAGAATGCGTATGCCAAAAAAAATCAATGATGCGAAAATGTTTTTCCTGTGAGAGAGTCTTACTCGGATCATTATTTTATAATGAACTTGTGAGTTCTATTCCCATTTGACCCGTTCCTCTTCCGCCTTCCTTTCCCCTTCCCCTCCCGCGATCCCCTCCCCTCTTCAGCGTTCAATATATTCCGTACCGGTAAATTCAGATTTTAAAACAGCACGCGTGCCGCCTATAGCAATTTTTGACATGATAACCGCTTATAAATCGATGAACGCCGGCTGCACTCACGAAAAAGCATGACTCATTGTCACGTTCCGCCCGAGCCGAGCGTGCAAGCGAGAGCGCGGAACAAGCGTTCGGCCTAAGCGTTCGGCTTGTGTCGCATCTATCTCTCTTCCACTCCATCGTTATTATATGACGTTATCACGTAAAATTATCGTCCGTAAACCGAATTTACAGACAACCAATTTTTTTGCTAATTTTCAATTACAAACATTCATTGTTGTATGTTATAAGAACAATTAAACAAATTTACCTAACATAGGTACCAATTTAAAATAAATAATTTTTTTGAAAGATTCAAAGTATGTATTCGATTTTAATACCGTAGGTATTCAAATAAATTCATTAATTTTTATTTTTTTTTATTTATTTATTTTTTATTTTAACAATAATAATTACATTTATAATATTATTACCTAGGTTTACATAAAAATTAATTTTATGGTTCTAATAATTGATTAATACAATAGATCATAATTAATTAATTTAAAGTGATTCGAAAATTGAATTTTGATTGAACAATCATTCTTTTGCAAAATGTCATTCTCAAATTGTGACATTTTTAACAGTTTCGTAAGAGTTTTCGTAATTTAAAAAACTTATCAGATTTATTATCATGTGGTTAAATAATAACGTGGTAATAATCCAGAAACCTTCGCGAGGGTGGAAAGAAGGTGTTTTAAAAGTTTCAAACATTTCATATGCTTAAGGGGATCCAATAGTCCAGGGAAAAATCGAAATCGGAATTCACGCTCTTTGTGGGAGGAGTTTAAAAATATTTGAGGAAAAGCTTTTGGAACGGTTGAAAAAGGTATTTGAGAATTTTTTTTTACAGGTTGATTTCGTAAAGGCCTAAAAAATATACTCCTTTTTTACACATTGTTTGTTGTAATAACAAGGAAATTTAAAATTGGTTTCACGGAACCGAGCGACGTGGAGTCACACGTCTGTTCCCTGCTCCGGCCAGGGCGGTTCTGAAAGGAAGTGGGGTGTGCCAAGCCAGTAGTCCTTCGGTGAACGACATAAGGGTCACTTTGAAAATCCACATTCATTGGCTGCCAGCCGTATTGTGAAATAACAACGCAAAAATGCATATTTTATTTTATTTTGTGAATATCGGGCATAAATATCAATTTTTTTGCGATTATCATAAAAGAAACTAAATTTTCTACAATAAACAATAAAACTATATCCGAAAAGATGTTCATAAGTAGGAGAGTTTGCACTTGAAAGTGTTTTTTTATAGAGCTGTTACTTTATTTTTTTTTAGGCTTATTAAAAGACTTATAAAAAAATGACCGATATTTTTAAGGGCCAAGATATGTTCTACACGCAGTATTTAATTGAAGCATCTATAATATTTCTAAGCGATCAAATTTTCAAAACAAAAACACATGATTTTGTGTGATTTTGCATTATTTACTATGGCTTCATCTTAATATATCAATACATTGGCAACTTATAACACATCTATACATACACCCAAGCAAGCATATTTTAATTTATATATATACATAGAAGAAGAAGATAACTGATTTTGGCGCCTATGCAAGCTGCATCGCAATATGTTCTTCGAATTTATTCAAGCGAACGCTTTAGGCAGCCAGATATCGTTGGCTGCGGGAGCCAGTCGAAATACGCCGATGGTACCGGCACCCGCGGCTGTATGTGCGTAGAATAATAGTAATCACACAAAAATGGAATATGGACGTGTTTCGTGGTCCAAATTGTTTGAAGTGAAAACTTCTTTAGCACCGTTGTGATTTGAAACTCGATGAAACGAAAAATAGCGACACTAAAAAGAGACAAACGCATTTTTTTTTTACATGAGCTCCACACAGGAGGCCCTGAGGAAAATAATTTCCCTCAGGGCCTATTTCATCTTTGGGGATGATGTGTGGAGGGTTTTTTAAAGGAAAGGAAAGGAAAGGAAGGGGAGGAGAGTTCTGCGAAGGAAAAGGGTTTAAAGGGTGGGTAGGAATCTGGGGTTCAGTGTGTCCTGGTCATCCGCCTCCAAGACCTAGACACACCTCACTCCATGAACCCGGGCACCCCTGCTAAATCACCAAACGTAGCGAACCACTTGGGGTGACCTATGGCAGAGGTGTTGGTTATCCAATAAAGGTTCCCGGGGCGGCGGTACAGGCGGTACGCATACATCTATGGTTCCATGCCAGAATCAGGAAAATTCAACACCTCTTTGAAAAGTCATTAAAAGCTATGAAAAAAATAATTTTAAAATAGCCCATAATAAACCAAACGTAGCCTATTTCATATATTTTTTTATATATATATATTTTTTTAACATTAACTCCACACAGGAGGCCGAGGAAAATAATTTCCATCAGGGCCTATGACATCTTTGAAGATGCTGTGTGGAGAGTGTTTTTGAGAAGAAGAAGGAGTGAACGCGGGTCTTGAAGAGACCCATGTTGTAGGAGGGAGGAAACACAGAGGCCGGCAAATCGTTCCACATCCGAGCTGTTGAACTCAAGAACGAGTCGTAGAAACGACCCGTTCTCATGTGACTAATTTCAACCGTGTACAAATGTTGGGCGCGTGTTTGGCGTGTTTCCCGACTGATCAACCGTCATTGATGCACCGGTGCCGAAGGGATCAATGACGTTAATTCCTCGGAGCATCTTCCATTGTAATACCGGTAGAAGACGAACAGCATTCCCACCCGACGCCTGTGCTCTAAAGATTGCAATCCATTTGTTAAGTTGGGAGAGTCTACCAAACGGACTTATATATTTCAAGTGAAATTTTTTTACCACCGTTGTGATTTGAAAAAATTCCGTTTATCATTTTAAACGAATTGATTATGAAATAACGCAAATTAATCAAATAATGTTTATTTGCGAACGCCGGGTTCGAACCCGCGACTTTCGGATTGTGAGTCCAGAGCCTTACCCCTCGACCACGGAGGCCGGGGCGAGGGGTACGGGCTCTTTAGTGACATAGCGATCAGGTCGATTGTTTAAGTTATAAGAATAATAGTGTTACCTGCGAGGGTTTGTATAATACCCCCTGTGATTTGTGATTTGTGATCTCTATTCAGCTATTGTAGTGTTCAGGGATGGTGCCGGAATTGAAACCCCGATATTGTGATTCTCAGAATTCTCCCCCAAAAGGCAAAGTAACTGAAGTTTTGTTCGGAACGAGTAAGATCTGTGGGTGAATTTCCAATATCCAACTACAGGGAAAAGTAGCTCTTGGTTTAGGGCCGTCTACAGTGTACAGACGCGAGTGGAGGACGTGATGTAGGACCCGAAGATACGTGATATAGGTGAGCGGCGCGCGGGGGATGCGGGGCAGTGCAAGGACCCCTCGAGGCAGACTGGATTCCTCTCGCCGAGGCGAAGAATGCAGCGCTTCGCGGTAGGGATGGCCGACCGTGACAAAAGACCGAAGTAGGTACCCACCTGCCTGTGTTGATATCACGAGATTTACCGAATGGGCGATTTTATAATTCCCACGGTTACGACACGGCAACGGCACAAGAAAGAAAGGCAAAACATACATTACAATAATATTGGATCTCTTTCTTAGACACTAAATAATAGCGAGACAAACAATATCTCCAAAGAAAAAAAGTAATCGTTTTCTGGCTCTCCCTCACTCGTATCAAATAAGGGGCCATCCATAAATTACGTCACACGTATTTCATGATTTTTTTGACCCCCCCCCCCCCCCCGTTCTTGTCACACATCGTCACAATTGTGAGATCCCCTCCCCCCGTGGTGTGACGTCACATTTTGCAATTTTACATATAAAAATAATCAAAGTTCAAAAAAAAATTTTTTTTTTTAATGTGCGTTTTAATAATTTAGATTTTTACATGTGACGTCACAGAGCTGATGAGTCCCTCATACCATGTCACACTTCTCTACACCTCCCCCCCCCCTTACGGCGTGACGTAATTAATGGATGGCCCCTAAAAGCGATGCAGCGAACCGTTGCCGTCGCCGTGCCGTTGCCGTGGGAATTATATAAGCACCAGAACACGGCAATATCGACCTCCGCGATAAACTTCGTAATAGGAATTTAAATGTCAACTAGATATTTCCTAATTTAGATCCAATTTTAGCAGGATTTTTAGGTAAATATCCCTACCGAGAAAATACAAAGCTTCTAAGTCCATGTATTAGCCAGGTAACATTTAAAAAAAAACTGCCGGACGCATATGACGTCGTTCTATTGGTACAGTGTAGATATTCTTCAAATTCAGTAATTTAAATGATTCAATGATTCCAGAAATTCCAGTAAATAAAAAAAAATGAGTATGTAATTCAAACGCGGTAGAAGTGAAACTAGATATTCGCTATTTTTCTTTTGTTTGTTTATTTTTAAGTGGTTTGAAGATTGGATATTTATTTACAAAAATTAATATGTTTATTCTTTTTGGATTTCGTAGGATTCGAACTCCGTTCGCTCGATGTCTGTCTCTCTGGCCGCTTGGATTTGTCCGGTGCCTTAGCCGTTGCGTTACGGGAGGGTAGAGCCGAGGTGCGAATTTAGCGCATTATATTAGAACCAACGACCCGTCATACAATACATTTTAGTGGCCGTATTTTAATTCCGTTTCATCCGAAATTCTAATCAAACGCTAAAGAAGTTTCACTTAAAAAAAAATTAAATACCAAAAAAAACCCTTACTAGATCTTATGATACTGTTTTCCATAATATTGCTGTATTCGTAAGAAATGCTCCGCTAAACTCAGTGCAAATAAGTTGTTTATAAATATATATGTACATCTTTTATAGAAATAACATGATTTTATCTTATTTTAAAGCCTGCAGAGTGCGCCACAAAAATGCAAGCAAACTCACAACGATAATAAATAAAACATGGCGACCGATCGTTTTAATAATTCTTGTATGTTTTTTGTGAATTAGGTTTGCACGTAGTAAAGTCATTGGCCAGAAAGGCCAGTAAAACAATTACAGTCATGACAAACAAACAAATGTCATTATATTACGTTGTGTAAATATCTAACTTCAATATAACATAATCGAACGCGAAAATTTAAAAAGCTGTAAAGGACAACAAATACAAAAAAAAAGAGTTAATATATATAGTTTTCTCCATTTTTTTTTCTCTTTCGTTATATCGCATCGTCGAAATATTTCCAGGAAAATAAGTGCGTCTTTTACGACCTGCAGTTTCTGAAATATTAAAATAAAATTATATACCTACAAATATCAAAGAAATTTACAAAAAAAAGTTAAGCATTCTGAAGGATGTATTCAATGTTGTTTTACAATTATGAAAGCACTCTGAAAGACCTATTCAATGTTGTTTTATAATTATGAAAGCATTCTGAAACACCTATTGAATGTTGTTTTATAATTATGATTGCATTCTGAAAGACCTATTCAATGTTGTTTTATAATTATGAGAGCATTTTGAAAGACTTATTGAATGTTGTTTTATAATTATGAAAGCATTCTGAAAGACCTATTGAATGTTGTTTTATAATTATGAAAGCATTCTGAAAGACCTATTCAACTTTGTTTTATAATTATGAAAGCATTCTGAAAGACTTATTCAATGTTGTTTTAAAATTATAAAAGCATTCTGAAAGACCTATTTAATGTAGTTTTATAATTACGAAAGCATTCTTAAAGACCTATTGAATGTTGTTTTATAATTATGAAAGCATTCTGAAAGATCAATTCAATGTTGTTTTATAATTATGAAAGCATTCTGAAGGACATATTTAATGTTGTTTTATAATTATGAAAGCATTCTGAAAGACCTATTCAATGTTGTTTTATAATTATTAAAACATTCTGAAAGACATATTCAATGTTGTATTATAATTATGAAAGTATTCTGAAAGACCTATTCAATGTTGTTTTATAATTATTAATACATTCTGAAAGACATATTCAATGTTGTATTATAATTATGAAAGTATTTTGAAAGACCTATTCAATATTATTTTATAATAAAATGTTTGTTTTATAATTATGAAAGTTTTCTGAAAGACCTATTCAATGTTGTTTTATAATAAAAATTCAAATCTACACAAACAGGAGATATTACGATTTTTTGAAAAAATAAAAACTTTCCCTTCGCTTCTCCTAAACAATAAAATTTTTGTTCTTTGCAGCATTTCAATTTTTCGTGATCGATATTATATTGACACATACAGTTCATAGATGTCTTTTTCAGGGCAACTTACATATTTTTCACTTTTTTTACACAATAAAATTTGGCTTTTATTATCTTAAGAAATCTGTACAACTTATAAAACCCGGAGGCGAGATAATAATTTGAGGACCGGTGTGGTCTAGGGGCAAGGCTCTTGACTCACAATCCGAAAGTCGCGGGATCGAATCCCGGCGTGGACAAATAAAATTTATTTGAGTAATTTGTGTTATTTCACAATTAATGCGTTTAAAATAATATAATGAACATTTGCGGCACGTTCCAGAGTGGAAGATACTCTCAGTATCGCTCTGGTGTAAGACCACCATTCAGAATCGAAATGTTGCTTGAAATAGCTTTAGCCGTGTTTAGTGACCAGATCTGAATAGCCAGGTACTTCCCCACCTTCCTTTTCCCTATATCATTTTCCTCCCCACTTCCTTCAGCCTCACAACATACCCCAATACCAATAATTGGGGATGCCATAGTTTTACTGGCTCCAGACGGCTGAGATTCTTGTGAGGTATTCACATAAAAAAAATTAAAATCAATTATTTAATTATTGTCAACAGCCCGGTCAGCATCAACGTCAATTTACATATTTGTTGCGATTGACAATTGCTAATTGATCGTTCACTGGACAGGTAGGTAATTCCTACAAGTGTGATTTCATAGAAAATCGATGACTTTAACTCCGGTATCAGGCAGGGCAATGAAATTGTTTATTGGTTCTGAAAGTATTTCGATATTTTAAAATGTTTCATCAGATTCACCAGAAATGAGCTTGAACACGCCCAAAACGGTTTAGTTCGGCTTACCTCTTCAGTGATTACGACCAATCCGTAATCTACCATCCAAATAATATGTAGGAAGGGACCTGTTGTTCTTCTTTTTAACTTACATAACTTTTACCACCCTGTCACATTTCCACCACTCTGTCACATTTTGTTTTTACTGTAAATGAATTCTCTCTGGATCTCAGAGGAGAAATTGTAGCAAAGGGGGAAGAGGGCCTAAAATGCCTACTGGGGGTGAAAAACACGAGCTGCGTGTATACCTATTTCGAATACACCCACGTGACAGAATTAACGTACGACATAAAAGTTGTAGGAGACAAGTTTTCGAGATTTTTAAAAATATTTTAACATCATTAAAAATAATAATCGCGGTTACTTGATAGGTTATATATACCTTTTGGAGTTTAAAATAGTTTTATATTTTATGTCGTCATTTCATTTTTTTTGTAACATTAAAGAATATACGCAAGGCAGAAGACAACTGTAATTTGTTTGAAATACACTTGTATCACGAGGAGTTACAACCCTGTAACGTAATTTTTACTACAAAAATATAAACACATATTTTTTATAACGCACACAGTCGTTATGATATTGGTTGTTCTGTTGAATTTTTCTCCACTAACTGGTGGAGACATCTTTATGTTAGGTTAAAGAAGAACAACCCACCTACGATTTTAGTGAGTAGGTACCTAACTGTAGTGTTGACGTCAGACACCAGGATGTAAGAGAAATCAGCGCAAACGGGTAGTAAGCCTATATAGCGTATTTTGAAGCCATTCTTGAGAACTAACCACCTAACCACCTCGCCGTCACCCCGCAGGTTTGGGCAGAGTCTGGACCGCCAGCATATGTTATGTCTTGACACACACTCCTTACTTCATTCATTTAAATATGTTTGTTACCAATAGTCAGTGCACCTACACTATAAATACATAAACACATGCGTGCTCTTCTATTATTCTGACTCTTGACAAGACCCGACTGAATTATTTGACTCGTTTGATCATGTCATATCTTCCTCCGGCGCCCCCGACTTCTTCTTCCATTCACTTTTGCGTCATATATTCTCCTCAGACTCATTTCTTAGTCCATCCGCTCCACATAATACTAATATTAATAATTGTTCTTTAGACTTTATGTCCGGGTTAAATCTTCCCCACAGGAAAAACTTAAGCCTTCCACACACTTTTCCACAAATGATCATCTAGTCAATCCACGCTTGCAATTGCACTGTATAAGTATAATAAATACAAAACTATTCAAGAACAACATGTGAACCTACCAAAGACCAAATGGGAAAATAATTCACCGACTCCAGATATTTTCATATCAGAGGGTTCGGCTCGATAGAACTACTAACTTGACCTATAAATCCTATTAAATCCATAATCATTTTATTATTATTGTTATTATTATAATTAGTAGTATATATTTAGACAACAGTACAATTTTACAACAGTACAATTTTACAACAATACAACTAGTACAATTTTACACATTTTGTTCATTTATCTTTGATTCTATTGACAAAAAGATCACTGATCAGCTATACATTCAGGATTTTTCCTGAAATGCAGCTGGTTTTCAGCAGTGTCCCTAAAATACACAGAATAAATAATTAAATTAAAATAAAATAAATAAATGAAATTCCAAAACAATATTAAATAAAATCTTTAAAATTTAATGCGCATAATATAATTAAACACAAATAATTAAATTTAAAAAAAAGATAAATCATGAAAATCAGAATTCCAATTAAAGCAAATGTTATTAATATTAAAATTAAAATACAAATCTAACCACAAAAAAATAATCTAAATCTGCATCATCAGCAACAGGAGCATAGGCGTCAGGTGGGGATGCTGTCATTGTTCTACCGGTATTACAATGAAAGATGCTCCGAGGAACTAGAGTCATTGATCCCCTCGGCACCGGTGCATAGTCTGGAAACACGCCAAACACGCGCCCAACATTTGTACATGGTTGACATTAGTCACATTAAAACGGGTCGTTTCTACGACTCGTTTTGAGTTCAACAGCTCGGCTATGGGCCCTATGTTTTGTAATTTGCCGGCCTCTGTGTTTCCTCCCTCCTACAACCTCAGTGAACATGAAGTGAACAGTCTTGAAGAAACCCATGTTCACTCCTTCCTCTTCCCAACAAGACCCTCCGTAGAAGTGAAACTAGAAAGTCGCTAGATGTCGCTTTCTTTTCTTCTGCCTGTTTATTTTAAAGTGGTTTGAAGGTTGGATGTTAATTTCAGAAAAATTAAAAATGTTTATTTTTTTGGATCTCGCAGGATTCGAACTCCGTTTGCTGGATGTCTGTCTCTCTGGCCGTTTGGGTTTGTCAGGCTCCTTAGCCACTGAGCTACGGGAGGTTCGAGCCGAAGCGCGAATTTAGCGCATATTAGAACCATCAAATAATACATTTTAGTGACGTACCTCCGTTCCACCGAAATTTCAAAACATAACGGGGCTATAGAAGTTTCACTTCAAATATGGTATAATATGGATTTGCACGCACATGTCATGCCACAGGAATCTTTCCACATCGATCGGCCTACTTTCATCCTTTTTCTACCAGTTCTATACCTCACGTTCATACACCAGGATTAATATATGTCGTTAGAGACATAGTTGTCCACACACGATTGTGGACAACTATGTCTCTAACGTACTCTTATAACTTATAAGAAATGTAAATTTATTTTGCGACTTTTTGACTAATTTGTTTCTTGATCGATACTAGTTTCAGCCGCTCTCTGTCGCCGGAGTTAGCAAATTTATTTCTTGCAAAAGTATGAATAAGTGGCACTCGGTACAGCTACTTGAACTGACATCTTTTTCTGTTGTGCCCAAAGTATGGTGACCTACGTATACCACGTTTGCCATTAAGAGGAAACCCGGTCCCCGAGAAATTTTAACAAAATGTATTTTACCAAATTGTTGCTGTCATTGTTGCTCTTACTCACCCGAATACCGAGCGAAAGGGACAACTGCATCTCAAGCTGATAACACCTACATAAAAGCATCAAAGTCGAGGTTTTGTGTTTCCATTTTTCTCTTCCAAAACTTGATTGATTTTTAAAACTTTTTTTACTAACTGTATGAGAAAAAAATACGTTTTGCTTTTTTAAAAATAAATTGTCTGGTTTGAACGTATTTTGATAGCGTTCAAATCAGGCAATTTTAACGATTTTTGGAGGGTTCCCATAAGTTGTGACTTATCAAAAAAAATCGAGTGCAGTTAACACGCAGTAAAAGCGAAACTTAATAAAAATAATCTCAATCAATGAAGAAACAAGGAGCCTTGAAAGTGAGGTCGTAATCAAAGCAGCCAATGAGCGCAGACCTAGCGTCATTTCCATTTTATTTCTCAACCAATAGGAGCCTCGATAGGAGTTTGATGCTTCACAGGTGCTGTTATGCGTCATTTCCGTTTCATCTGAATGCCAAATCGCTAACGGGGCAAAGGAAGTTTCACTTCAAAAAGTATTTGCAATAGTGTCAAAACCCAGATAGGAAATTGGGAAATACGTTTGTATGAACAAAACGCCGCCCGGTGTCCTCTTAAATTTGACACCGCGGATCGGGGCAGCTGTAAAATTGTTTTTTCAGTAAATATGGGAAAAAAGAAATTATCCTACTATTTTTGAAGCGTCTGTGTTCCCAGCTTTTGGTCTGCTTTATTTTTAGAAAGTGAACTTTTGGGACAATGAAAGAATTGAAAGAGATGGGATTGGGCGCGAAATCGAGTGATTTGGAAGTATGTTGCCTGTTGTACGCTGATTTCTAACAGTATGGAAGATCTACAGTCGCTCGTATCTAAGATGAACGATTTATGTATGAAGATAGAGTTAACGATGAATGTGTACCTAAGTCTAAAGTAATGATATTTGAAAGAGAGAGTACGAAAACAATGTGCAACATAGTTGTGAACGATGAATACTTGGAGCAGGTGGGTGAGCTTGTGTATTTGGGAAATATGTTTACGAGAGATGGGAAAACTGATTGAGATATTGAAAGAAGGGTAAATGCCGGTAACTCCAGGAGGACTGAACGCCGTTGGCGCCAAAAGAAACTGTCAAAAGAAGCGAAGCTAGCCGTCCATAATGGAGTGCTGGTACCTACCCTGATGTATGGCAGTGGGGCATGGAATTGGCAGAGAAAGGATGAAAGTAGACTGAATGCTGTAAAAATGAGATCCCTGAGGCGTATGTGATCCATGATCATGGCGTATGTGATCCATGATCATGGCGTATGTGATCCATGATGATGTGTGAGAAATGTGGAGATCCGCAAAGAATGCAAGGCTGATGTATGCGTAATGAGTTACGCGAGTTAAGAAAGGGACGCTCAGATGATTTCGCAGAGCGAATGAATGAGGAAAAGTGCGTAAGGAGAATATATGACGCAAATGTGAATGGTAGACGAAGTCGAAGACGCCCGAGGAAGACATGGCACGACCAACTGAATCAGATACTTGAGTCGGAATCAGAATAATAGAAGAGCATGAGATGATGTATGAATGTGAACGAGGCAAAGAGTGTGTGCTAAGATCGAGTTGTTTGGTGGTCCGTCCTCTCTGCCAAACGGGCGGCGTGATGGTAAGTTAGTTAACTTTTGGGACTAAATTAATCATAATCGCCTTTGATACACGATATTTACATACCTACTGCAATCCTTGCTTAGTCTTTTATGTTTCGGAAAAATAGGTACGTTGTGATGTTGATATTTTTTATGTGAGCACCGTACAAGAGTCCCATTGGAGCTCCCGTCTGGAGCCAGTGAGGCTACGGCATTTCCAATTGGGGCATGTTGCGTGGCTGAATGTAGTGGTGAAGGGAAGAAGATGGGAAAGAGGATGGTGGGGAACACCTGGCTATTCAGCTCTGGTCACCAAGTGGTTTAAAATAATCTTAATATTTTGAAGATTCTCTTAGCTCAGATCTTTGGCTGGTTTTATTATTAGAAATTGAACCTTCGGGGCGAAATAATAATCGTTTTAGGTATTGCGATTTTTTGCAGCGCCTTCTTGTTTTAAGTGAAAACTTCTTTAGCACCGTTGCGTTTTGAAACTCGATGAAACGAAAAATAGCAACACTAAAAAGAGTCAAACACATACGTCTATAGGAATTAGCCTGCGAGAGAATGAGATAGTATAATCGGTTTCCTCTTTGTGTGGTGCTTCGTAGCCTTCACACTATTTCTTCTTTAGTTTTCTGAAGATTTCTCTTCTACCACGTGTGAATTGCAGACTTTAATTGTTTTTTTTAATATCACGTACGTTTCAAAAATAAATCTGAAAATTTTGGATGCTTCTCTATTCTCAGATATTTGACCTGTTTTATTGTTAGAAAGAGAACCTTTGAGGCGAAATCATAATCGTTTTTGACATACGAAATCTGTATAATGGGTACAAATACTTGGTTATGTTCGTAGATTTTTAATTTAGAATCAGAATTAGTAAAAATATGTGTTTTGCTACCGTGGCGTGGCGCCTACCTCTAGGGTCCCTCCCCGATTTTTTTAAAGCATTATGTGCGTTCAAATAAATAATGTTAATATTTTAGGAGCATCTGTATTTCCAGAACTTTGGCCTGTTTTATTATTATAGTGAAACTTTGGGGAGAAAACGTAATCTTTTGAATGTTCATTATCCACGTACTACAATCCTTGGTTACCATTTCTTTACTTTGGGATCAGAATGAATAAATATAGGTGTTTTGTTGTCGCGTTGTGGCGCATAGCCCCGAGGTCCCTTCACATGGCGGGCAGCGGTCCCGGTGGGCGCCTCGTCGGCGGGCGCGCGGCTTGCTGGGCGTGTTAGACGGGGAGTTGAGAGCTTCGGGACCTTTCTGCGGAGTGGCGACCAGGCAGAAAGCGCGGCAATCAGAGGCCGGAAACGCACGTGGGCGCGCAGTGCTGAATGTCACAAAATTCTCCGCACTCACTACTACTTGCTCAGGCCCAGTGCCCAGTCGCTTGTCGCTTTCTGTGTATTTATAATACCATCCCGACTGCGCATCTCACCACACCTCGGTAATAATAAATTTGAAGACAAGACATTATTAGGTATTTATTTATTTGGAGAACTTGTTTGTGACTGATTCAGATGGGACAGACAAAGTTCATCCAAATTCACCAAAATAATAATTTCGACAAATACCTACCCACGATACCCGCGCAATTCAATATTGCGCATATGCTTCTTCGGGTGGTAAATGCATCTAGGTAAGTATCTACTATTATCACTTCCATAATAGCATTTTTTTGCGTAAGTATCATTTTACTGAGTGAATTCGAATACGCTCTGGGTGAATTTAATACATTCATAGTTTCGACTACGTTTTGGTTAGGATGGTAGCAGATGGCGGATTGAATTTATCCACTAGCACTGGTCGGGTGGAGGGGCCTCTGCGGGTAAAAATAGGCGGTTGGTTAGTGCGGGGCGGGGCGAGGCGGGGAGCGCGCGGGGCCGGCAGCCATTCCGCGTCACTCCGCCGCCGACCGCGCTCCCGAGTGCACGTGACACCGCCCACCGCCCCGCGCCGGGCCCGATCGATATATGGCGCCGCGCCCGAGCGCTCAGCTTGGGCCCGCGGCCCGCCCAGGGGGCCCGCGCCCCCCGGCTGCACCCAGCGCGCCCCACCGGGCCGGACTGCTTATCGGAGGTTGCCTGTCTGCCTGGATGGCGTGTGCGCGCCAAGTTCCCTCGGTGTGTGGTGCGCGCGCACATTTCGGGAATGTGTGTAGCCACCGTTAGCGGCCGTACACACGCGTGGCCAGAATGGAGCGTCACTCGAGGCTGCCGTACCTGCACGGGCACGCGGCTCCGGGGGGAGGAGGTCGTTGACTCTAGCGCCTCGCCGGTTCCTGGAATCCTGGCCGGGAATGTGGTTCCACCGCTCGCCCAGCCAACATCCAACAACCAACAACCATCAGCCACTTGGTAAACTAACTCCTGACTTTCTATCTACTACCTGACAAATTGTCCTTCCTTCGTGTTTATTCATGTATTTATTCGTTATCATTAAATATATATCCATCCACTACTGTGTTCCATCAACTCATGATGAAAAAAAAAAAAATATATATATAGCTATGTTATATATGCGACTTGGACGAATATTATATCTCTTGCGACTTTTAAAATATTTGATAATTTGTGATACTTCCAAACTATACAGGTACATTGTGATGGAAAATCGATTATGCCAGAAGATTTTGATAATGTTGTTATTTTGCTTGGCTTTTCCTGGGAGCATTGTATTGTTTTCGTGACTGTTGCGCACATTGCACTCACGAAAACAACTGTGTTCCAACGCCGCGCCGGTTTATATTGCCGTTGTTATTACCTTTGAAAGGTCCCGCTCCTGGGCCCGCCCCGGTCGCGGCCGGCAGCCGACGGTCGCGCCCCGCGCTGAGGTGCCTCCGCCAGGTGCACGCCCGATACAACCGGACAAATACCACCACGCCATTTCCGTAAGGAGCATTCTTGCGCCCGTTTCGTTTATCCGTTCTTTCTTTTTACAAGTTTCGTCAGTGTGTTTGTGAGCGATTGTCACGTCAAATATTATGTTCATGTAAATGCTTTTCTGGTTTACCGCTATGTTAGCATTTCGAGTAGATCTCACTTCTGAATCTGTAAACGTGGGTTCTGAGAATGTTATGACCGAGAATTCAGCAGTTTATTGATTTTTGTTAGTCTGTCTTTATGGCGAAGGGTGGGGGGTGGGGGTCGCGGGGATGTTTTTGCCGTGCGAGTGACGTTTAGGTGGACAAAAAATATGGATAGAGGGCAAAAACAAATCCTTAGTTGGCAATGAGATGGCTTTCTTAATATCCAATAAGCTTTATTATTATCTAACTTGATTAAATGCATAAATATATTTATGGTCTTGCAAGGTTTATCTCACGCATTTTTGGTATATACTTACTGTATTGAGTTCAGCTTAAATGGATTCTAGAACAGCATTTCAGTGGTAAATATTTACGAGCGTCTTACTTTCCTCACACCGAGGCTTAGGATGAGATTTTTAACGCGCAGCTAGTGCCGGGAGTTGAACGGCCCGCCCGGGAGCCATGTTGGAAATCCCTAATGATTTTCTTCCTGGGCAGTATTTTGTTCTGCACACCGGATGCGACTATTTTCTCCACGTGGCCGTGGGAGTTAAATTTTCAGTGAGCAATGCTTTTAATTTGCCAATCACGTTATGTACCGTGTGTGTACTGACGTCATATTGCCGGACGGTTAGCAAGTTTGTGAAATGTTCACCTGGGTCATCCCGCGATACGTAGCAATCGCGGGAATGTGTGTTGCGAATGTATCCCTGCGTAATAATAATGTAATGTTCCTGCATTCTGGAATAGATTATAGATTTTTATCAGAACGTTATCTCGGCCAAGTGCGTGTGACGGGCGTCCAGGCTGCAGCAGGGCCGGCAGTGGCAGTACTGCCAGTTGTGCCACGCAGGCCGCGGCGGACAGTGCAGGACCCACCCACCACTATCCCACCAGTGGGCCGTGGGCCACTCGCCACTCGGCATAGTGTACCGTGCGATAGTGTTTTGTGCAATGTGCAATGTGCTTCCTATGTTTGAATGTCTGACAAGTGGTTCCTTGTGTATGGTCATACTTGGAACATGCTCATGTAAAAGGTGCAAGTGGGCGCTTATCGCTGAAAGTGTGTAGTATTGATCGATATTTGATTTAAGATAAGCAAAGCTGTAAATGTAAGTAAAAACTATATTTATTATATTCACTTTTTGGAATGCAACAAATTTAAGCACTCTAGTGTTTTTCACCTCCACTCTTTTAGCCGTAAAAATAGTAGCATTTTTGTTTTGCGTTGATCCTGAAACCAGCACTGGATTCGTGAGATCCAACACCGAGTTTCCTAATTACCAAGCTGAGCAAATCAACTAGAATTAGCTTTAACACAAAGTAATAAAATGGCTATCATCGTACTCTGCGGCTTCAGTTATTTATCAACATACATACTTTTGTCTTATATCTTAAGGTCCGGTAATAAGCGCTCAAAAAAAAGAAGGGGAGATATAAAAAAAATACGAATGTTGGAGGGAGCGCGCTTTTATTAAAAACGATGAAAATAAAGCGAAAATTGTGAAAATGTTTAATGAATCACAACTCGTTTAAACAGAGCATACATCTCGTGGAAAATTTCTTAAATAGCATTTAAAGAAATACTGTGAATTTTTTCATACATATGAAAAAATAACAGATAAAAACGTGTTAATAATAATTTTCGGAGCAAACTTTGTGATTTTTTTCTATGGAGGAAATTTCATATAATTACCGTTTCGGCGTGGCAAATGCATAGTATTATCTTCAAAAATAACATATTTTTTTAGAAACTTTAAAACTTAAAGGGTTCAAGAGAAAGATGTTATAAAACGGTAAAAATTCGGAATGCAGCGGCAAGAGGAATATAAACGCTAGAAATATTTCGATTCTCATGCCTACAAAATTTAAAATCGCGCGTCGTATTTGCACGAGGCAAGTAAGCGAAAAAGCGTTTTTTTATTTATTTTGTGCATAATGTTATAAGAATGAAAAAAAAGTTTAATAAGAATGAAAAAAAGTCATGAAAAATCATTTTTTTTAGGGGTTTACGCCTATATTTTTTGTTATGTAAATAATAATTTAATTGTAATTCCAATACATAGAAAAGCTAGTAAAAGCTTCAATTTATCCGTAACATATTTTTTGATGTTCATAATGTAAACCGATTCATCGTAAAGATGAATCTAAATTGGATTTCACGTATAGCTTCATCTTAATAAATGCAGTGTCCAAAAGCGTTAAAAACCATGAAAATATGGTTGAGGCGAAGACTAATGCCAAATCCATATTTTCGAATAATATTTATTACGAATCGGCGAATTATTAAAAATACAAAAAATCCTTTGGGTAAATTGAAGCTTTTCCTGCCTTTTTTATTGAGTAGAATTCAAATAAAATTGTTAATTACTTTATAAACAATACAAACTTAAACTTTGAAAATTGTGTTTTTTCGTTAGAAATGTATGAACATATAAAAGATACATTTTTTTTTAAATGTAATTCTAGGACTGAAGTTTTCTGTGCCAGTTTCCATTGATCAACCTTTTTTCTTTTATATAAAATTACTCACTAAATAAATAAATAAATAAAACCACTTTTGCGCTTGAAATCATGACCTCTAGACTCCGTTTGCCAAGCCAATCATCTATATTCGTGACGATATAAGTATACATTCATTTTTGGCTTGTGGCTTCTTCTTAAACTAAGTGTCCACTTAATACAATATCCATCAAAATGTGAGATTTAAAAATAAATCTGACGTACCTACGTCTAATATTGGATAATTTGCTAATATTAAAAACAAAAAAAAATTGAGCGAAAATTGTGAAAATCTTTAATAAAAAACGACTCGTTTAAAATAGAGCAAAAATCTCGTGGATAACATCTAAAATACACTTTTTTCATAGATACAGTTCTAAAATAGCTGAATAAAACGTGTTTATAATAATTTTCGGAGCATAATTTGCGATTTTTTTTTATATCAAGGGAATTTCATATAATTTGCGTGTCGGCGTAGGGAACGTCCAGATATTACCTTAAAAAATAACATATATTATTTTAAGAGCATAAAAACTCAATGTTTAAGGGAAATATGTAAAAAATCGGTGGGAATTCGGGATTAATTGAATATTGATTTAACGTGTTACGTTTATTAAACCTATATTATTTGAAAAAACCCAAAACACACAAAACACTTATTTAAGATTAACGGTGTTTGACAACGATAAACATTCCTTAGATTAGAACTTTTAACTTAACAAAATCAAGTTTTAGATGAACCACGCCAAGTCTTGGATATTTAGTTCCTTAAGAAAATACACCTTCTTACGTAGTATTAATATTTTTACAAAAATATTTTTATTATACAATAAAGCAAAAATTAAATTATTTTTACCTTCAGTTCGACTCTGGCTTTGCGATGACCGTCCCGGTTCCGCGTCCTATTAACTATTACTAATTTGATTTCCATCAGACGAATACGCTAATTCTTAAAAAATAGTCATATGTCTAGCATACGTAGTCCTTGTTCTACCGGTATTGAAATAGAACAAGCTTCGAGGAACTAGTGTCATTGATCCCCTCGACACCGGTGCACAGTCGGAAAACACGCCAAACACGCGTCCAACCTATGAAGACGGTTGACACTTGTCACACAAGAACGAGTCGTTTCTCGGTTGTGGAACGGTTTGCCGGCCTATGTGTTTCTCCTTCAACGTGGATCTCTTCAGGACCAACGTTGTAACTCCTTCCTCTCTTCAAAAATACCGTCAACAGAGCATCTTCAAAAGTGACTAATATGTTGTGTACTGATCTTGTTTTTTTTTTTTTTTTAGTTTTATGCCGTGTTGCGCTTTAGCCAAACTCATTTTTTAGCCAACGTTGCAGAAGTAGAATCATTTCTTTATTATACGTCTGCCCTGATGTTGGACCCTATAACGCTATACGAATCATGGCTAGAGAAGGAGGTAGGTAGCGCAACATGGCACAATAATCCAAAAAAATAATCACGAAACTGCTTTTGGCCGTGAAAATATGAAAATTGAGACATTATGCATCTGCGGTTTATTTATAAAATTAAGGCGATTTACTTCATAAGAAGTTTACGTGGACTTGTTGCACGTTCAAAAGCTAGTGTTGTTGCTAAAGTGATGCTCCAGATATGCCAACCTTGTCATCATAATGAAAGTTTGTTTGTTGTAAAAGCCCTGAAAAAGGGCGTTGATCAATAAATAAATAAATAATATGATTGTCGTCATGAGTTAGGAGAACTACCAACATCACTTCTTTTAAAGTAGGTTCCTCATTGCTGAGATCGTGACCGCTACTCCAATTTCCATGGTGGACAAGGCTCCTCCACTCCCCTCGGTTCTGCTCTGCGTAGAGAGCTAAGCATACCCTACTAGTACCCGATGCCATTTTTGGTCATATTTGGTCATTCCACCGCCTTGGTGACCTTCCACTGTTTCTTCTGCCAAACACTTTCGAAGTGACTATGAGTTTCTCCAAGCTGGACTTAAAATACGTTGTAGACAAATGGTTGAAAGCATATTGTAGATACCTAGCTCTTCCATAATGCACACATCTGTATGTCTATCCGCTTTCTTTCGCTGGCTCTGTGACCATGTTTCCACATCGTATAGAAATATGGGGGAAATCAATACCCGGACAAGTCTTGGTGTTCGTTATGCCTCTGTCACTCCATATCTTTTGCATTTTACTCGTGATGTCTTTTGTCAAGCAAATTCTTCTTTTCACTTCTGTTTCACAACCTCCTTCGTCACTTATAGACGATCCTAGGTATTTTTGTTTTTATTTATTTATTTTATTTGAACATAAAATACAGATACACCTCAAAACGTCCTAAACTCATTTCAAAAAGTCCTAAAACTGACAGTCAAATTGCATGGTTTAGTTCAAATTAGATATCTCGCAGATATCGTAATCATTTAAAATTTCACAGTAATGACCAGAAATATACAAGAGAAAAATAAATTTTATAAAAAATCGGCCAAATAATCGACCAAAATACACATCAACTCTTTATATGCTGACCTACTGAACAGTTTAACTGAATGTGGTAATGATGATTGATAATCCACTTCATTTAAAGTTTAAAAACGCACATTAATTGTATCTATGCCATTATTTAATTGGCTACACAATTTCACCTCCCAAACTGATTACTTTTAAAATGTCACGTCCTTTTATTGAAATTAAAGTCACTTTATTATGAAACCCGCTGCCTTATATTATTCATATACTGGCTATCAAATGATCATATTCCTTATTGTTTTCGTATATTACATTTTGTGAAGTAATAATTATAAAGGTAGCTGAGGTAATGAAACAAATTATTGTTTACATATCGCATTCCCCAGTAAGACATCACATTTGTACGAAATCTCTCGCTAAATATAATATATTAACTGCTCTTGATAATGCAACCATTGCTGGAATGTTATCACAGTATTTTCCCCGACAAAAAAACTCAAATACAAATCAAATCTGATATGCAAATTCAATATAAAACATAATATTTTGTATGTACAATGTGAATTTGACAATGCAGATGGGTACGTAAGACTCTATTGGTATGGATATTTTATAATATCATTATTTACATCTTTCTCTAACTTTAAGTTAACTTCCAAAAGGGTTTCTGAAGTATGACAATCTGACATATTGAACTTATTTAAATATTGTTTAAAATATGCTCTTGGTCTACACTCTACAGTAATACAATATTTTTGAGCGTTTACTTTCATTCCTAAAAACTGTTTAATCCGACCTAAATCATTTATCTTAAATTTATTGACAAGTTCAGACTTTTAATTGAGGTGTATAATAGATTTTTGAATTAAAGAATACAAAAAATTCATTCACAAATAACATTATTATTACTTTTTATGAAAAGACAAGTTTCACATTTGGAATTTTTGTAACCTAAGTTCAATAAACATTCTTCTACTCTAATGTATCAAGACGGCTTGAGAGCATAAATAGCTCTTTTTAATTTTAATACTTTTACAATCAACAAAATGAGAGTAGGTACTCTGGTATTTCTATAAAAAACATTTTCTTAAAGAAAACTATTTAGGAATGCTGTTGGTACATCAAGGTGATTCACGTTGAGATCAAGTTGTACACTCAAGGCAACCAAAAGTCTAAGCATGGAATATCTTGCTGGTGAGAAAGTTTCGGTAAAATCTATGCCCTTCTTCAGGGAAAAACCCTTTGCCACAAGTCTGGCTCTAAAACGCGTTTCACCGTCACTATTATAATTATTTTAAGTACCCACTTAATATTTTACCTCTGTGCCGTCCTTTGGTTTGTCCACTAGGCTCCCAAGGAATGATTTTCCATTGGCCTACATAAAACAGTGGAACCAATTCCAGCTTTTCTGATTTTTCCTGACTTTTGCAAGTACTCGGAGGGAAAAGCAGCCTTGCATGCTCGCCCTTACAGCATACTACACAGCTGGATTTGTCAGTCTCACATTTTTTTTTTTATTGAAAGGTCACACCTTCAGCTACTTCAATTCTTCATCTCGCTTAGGTCATTAACATTAATAGGACCTAGTCACCTGTGCCACGATGAACTTGAAGTTTTCACTGTCGCCGCTAAAGATGCTGAGATTTCACGGTGTTCAATTTATAAACCTTATTTTCTAACCTAGCTTCACCAAAGCAAACTGCAAATTGTGAAATTTGTGTTGAGGTTAGGTACGTATAAAATATTGTTTACATCTATTTCATACTGCTTGTTTCCTACTGCAGTTGTAATTTGTAAGTCTCCGGAACATTAAACTTGTGCACTGGTTTGATTTGCCACTATATATTTAGTTTTCGGTTGGTATGAGATATTTGACAACATTTTTAAATTTTACACTAAATGAGTATTCGCACCGGAGTCAATGTACCAGTCATTTTGACTGAATTTACTCATTATAAAAACTGCGCTAAATGCATTCTTTGCCTGCAGATTTTTGTGATGCCCAATCTGTTAACATTTGATACTCTGGAAATTTAGTGCCGCCGCCGCCTCGTTTCTGAGAATTTTTAACGATAATGCATCTTCCTATCTGTTCTCATGTCCAACAATTTAGTTTTAATAGCATCTGCACTAATGTTCATACCCGAATGATCGATAGCCATTATCATCGGGCTTTACATCTCAGGAAGTCCAGCTAATAGCAATGAACCGATCCACTAGCTTCTGTGCTGTTTCAACTAATTGCGTGACGTAAATACAATTGCAAGTTTCCAAGCGATTAGATATTAAATTCCTCAGTAAACGTGTGAAACTTTCGTGTGAAACCGGAGTCATCCAACAAGGATTTCAATTTCTTCTATACACTTGGCACTGTATTTTCGCTTTTAATATGGACATAAGTTGTTGGTCAATGGTCATTATCAACTTTGCTCTTGCTTTCCTATTTTGCTTGCATCTAAAACTGCATGCTATTTAAATTTCCAGGATGAGAAATATTTCACTGCCAAAGCCCAATCGTCGAAATTCTCACGTCTTTTCAGCTTAGGAACGTTAACTGAGAAATTCGGCGACATTTTTACACACTGTGCACTATCAAAAATGTGAAAAAATACCGATTGCGTATTTACCACTGGACTGGGCCCATAACCTAATTTAACAGCAGAGCCGGTTTACACTAGACAGACATTTATTACAAGTGTATAGTTACATTTTAGATGGTAACATATCATATTTATAATTCTTTTGCCAGAGAGTATAGAATGGGGAGAAGTTGGTGGTGGCTCCTGGTGATTACCTCTTCAGCGACCTGACGATGATGATGGTCAGGATGATGCCCATAACGTTGGCGATAAGAAGTAAATTGAATATTTTCCTGCGGAACTTGGCTTGGTACCGAGCAGCCTTGACCAGGTCCTCGGTCCCCAGTTCCATGTTGGCCGCTCCTGTCTCTGTGCTGCTTTCGATTGTATCAACATTGGCTCCCTGGCTGTGGACCAAAGCACCGAACTCTCTCATGATCTGTTGATATCGAGGACATCGGCCTCTATCTGTCTCACATAGGCCTTTCTTCAAAAAAGCTTTTTCGAATTCCGCTTTTCTCATCTGAGCCTGATTCTCAGCCACAAGCCGGGCATATTATCATCTTTTTCTGCTCCATCTGAAATCATTCAAAGTAAAGGTTAACGTGTTTCCATCTGAGCAGCACATAAGCTCCTTAAACACTTTTGAATCGGAGCTACTGGCCAGCGCGTAGCAGGCCGGGGCGCTGGATGTGAGTTCAGCCTTTATTCTGGGATTGGGGTTGGCCAGATCCCATATGGACAGGTTGGAGGTCTCCTCACCCACTATTAGCCTCCGTCCATCTGGTGTCTGCTGGGGCCGCTCTGGGAGAGGGCCACTGCACACACAACTTGCTCATGCCGGTACCGGTCAGAGCGTCCGCCGGAAAGGGCACTGGCTGTAAGGGGTCGCCGTACTTGTGGAAGGAGTACGCAGGTTTTCCGGCACCCGCAGCTACCCCGTTAGAGCGCGGCGAGTCGGGATGTCGGGAGTCCTGCTAGCCCGGGGGCTGCGGGGGCGGGCGGTGGTAGTGCGGGCTAGGATAATATAAACCAACGTAACGCATACACATCTATTATTCCGTTGTTTAATCGTCGATATACTCGTATATTGACGAGTATAAAACCAAGTACCCTTTATGAAAAGATTCTGGCTGGATAGTGGTGAGACAAATCTTGCATCAATATATATCAGTATGGTTATCTGGGTAAATCTCGGAGGTGTAGCTACGTTTACTTACATTAAAAGTGTAAATTTTATTGTTTACTTTCGATGGTCTGGAAAAAACCGACCGAAACCATCCAACTTTTTTCCGTACCTGGGAAAAATCCATTCTACGCATCGTAAATGTTATATATATTATACACCTGTGTTCTGAATTTTCATGATGAATTCATTAGTTTTCAGTTGACTTTAATCATTATGTAGTTACTGTTCATTCTAAGGCTTTGAACTATTTCAGCTTGCCATCTTCAGCTGTGAAAAAGAATACTAACTCATTTCTTTTTTCACACCATATTGTTTTTTTTACATTAACTCCACACCGGACGAAAATAATTTTATTCAGGGTCTACGTCATCTTAGGGGATGCTGTGTGGAGGGTTTTTTAAGGAAAGGAAGTTAGTAGCAAATAGGTCGATTTGACGGTCCGTGGTCCCGACGTAAGACTCTCGACTCACAATCTGATTCGCCGGTTCGAACCCGGCGTGCGCAAATATAATTTGTGGTACTTCACAATTAATTAATTAAAAATATTATGTAGTATAATTGCGGCACGTTCCAGAGTAGAAGATACCCTTAGTACCGCCCTGGTGTAAGACAACCATTCAGAATTGAAACGATGCTTGAAATGGCTTTAGCCGTGTTTGGTGATCAGACTTGAACATCCAGGTCCAGCCCTACCTTCCTCTTCCCCATCTCCTTTCCCTCACTACTTTCAGCCTCACAACATACCCCAATTGGGGATGCCATAGTCTGGCTGGGAGCAGTTGGGGACTCTTGTGCGGTATTCGTATTAAAAAAAAGATATGAAGGGTGGGTAGGAATCTGGGGGTCAGTGTGTCCAGGAGTGACGGACGTATGAATATGAATCCCTTCATCCAACTGCGATGCAAGGCGATGGGTCGAAGGATTCTGGCTGCCAAGATCTAGACATACCTCACCCCATGAACCCGGGCACCCCTGCCATGTCACCAAACTTAGCGAACTACTTGGGGTGACCTATGACAGGGGTATTAGTATTCTGCCTCCCAAAATATAAACAAAAATAATAAACCTTGCCAGTGACTCCATAAGCACCCTTCTAAATATTAAAAAAAATGTAAATTCTATACATTCTGTTATTGTTGGACTGATTTCATGAATTGGAAAATTTGTCTTTCTTGAAAAGTTCTTGTATCTCCTATTATATTTCTGGTTTTGCTCTTACACGTTTAATTTGTAGGTACGTCTCATCAGCATGAAGAAATCGATATACCCTTTAACCTTCAAAATAAATCTTTACCTTCTGTTATTGTCGGACTGATCTCATGAATTGAAAAATTAGTCTTTTATCTCCTAACATATTTCTGGTAAAAGGCTGTTTAAAATCTGGTAAAAGGAAATGATTTTTAAGAAATTGACATACCCTTTAGCTAATATTTTTTTTTTGTAAAAAGCAGCAACTTTGTGGTTTGACATTATAAATTGAAATAACACAATAATTTTGTTTATAACCACGATTTATTTTTCCACTACCGACCGGTTTTGCTTTTACATAAGCATCATCAGGGCATATAGAAATTAAACTGAACTTAAACAGTTTAATTTCTATATGCCCTGATGCTTATGTAAAAGCGAAACCGGTCGGTAGTGAAAAAATAAATCGTGGTTTTAAACAAAATTGTTGTGTTATTTCAATAGATAAATTTAATTCAAAATTGATAGAATACTTAGGACGGGTTGTTTCAAAAAATTTGATGGATTCATCAAATATTTGATGTTAATTTTCACGTTCTGTGTAAGTTCTATTCAAGTTCTGTGATTATTTCAGTTTTGTGAAGCAGTTGTCCTACAATGATATAATAACAGAACTTGAATAGAACCTACACAGAACGTGAAAATCAACTTCAAATATTTGATGAATCCATCAAAATTTTTGAAACAACCCATCCTTAGTTTTTAAAAACTGACATGTTTCATGAGCAATGCTCACTTCTTCAGGGTTTTCTTAAAACTAATTAAAAATAATAGACATAGACGGTGTCAATGGAAAGGTGATAAAGGGAATAGGGACAACAGGGCACGATTTACAAAGGGAACAAGTTTAATAATGGGTCATTTAAAAACAATTTTTGATTGCTAATAATATTCAAATTCGCATTCACGCTTAATAAATTTAAGTGTAAACCTGCACGATACACATCCTTTAGCAATATAAATAATTAGTTAAACCACATTATTTAATTTGCATAATTACTAAAGCAGGGTCTCATCCGACCGAAAACATGAACATTTACATACACATTGCTTACACATTACAATAAACATTGTCAATGCACGCATACAAAAACGTGCAAAGACATCCATCCCCCCACTGGCAATGTTTATAGTAATGTGTAAGCGAATGTTCATATTTTCTGTCGAAGGAGATCCTGCTTAAACTCAACTTGTAGTTAAAACAGAGTACATATGAATTTATTTGGATACCGCGTACAATGCTAAAGATTTCATTATCTAACGTTAGTGATACATAAACTGGTCGCATTTAATTCATTAAATATTAGTCATTCATGATTTTGACGTATTTTTCAGATGGTCAAAATAGTTCCGCTTTACAATAAAATGCAAATGAATGGAATATTTCTGAACATATCTCAAAACTAAAAACTGTTTTTGGATGGTGATGATACGCTTTCAAATTTTATAATTAAAAATAAACATAATTTCTAAAATATAAAAATTTTGCATGCAAACATAATTTTTTTTTAAATGGCTTACCTCACATTTTTTCTCACCAAACACATACATATTTTTTACAATGCATTATAAATGTTATTGTCAACTCACTTTTTTGTCTTTTCAAAATTTTTTTTTCAAATTGCGATTCGGTTTCATAAAAGTGTTCATTTTACTTTTTTGGTCAATATTTTTTAGATTAGACCATAAAGCGAATTGTTTTGCCTTTCTAACACCGTTTAGAACATATTTCTAACTTTGATAGTAAGGGAGTTAAACCGATTTATACGAGACACATATGAGCTGGGACAAATATGGTCTCCTGCCGTTCAAGGGGTTAACACACTTTGGTAGTCTTGAGTTTTCCATAACAATATGCGACTTTCCTCAGAATGGATGTTCCTTCGAATGCTTTGATTTATGTCTTAGTGTTTCAACTCCTCCTGTGAAATATTTTTCTAGAGGATTGGAACCAGATCGGTGGCTTCGGGAGCGGTTTCCTGAAAAATAATTATTAGGGGCCAAAACTATACAGTTTCTGGTCATAGTTGCAAGTAAGTAGGGGTATGGGGAGGTCATCAGCTCTGTTACGTCACATGTAAAATTTTTAATTTTGATTATTTTTAGATGTACAATTGCAAAATATGTGACGTCACACTAGGGGGAGGGGGTCTCACAAATGTGACGATGTGTGACAGGGGGGGGGGGGTCGAAAATCATGAAATTTGTGTGACGTAATTAATGGATGGCCCCTAAGCCATATTCAAGTGCTCACCATAAATCGATTATTATTTGCACGTGTCTCTGTTTTACATATTAAATAAGCTATAAACTATAAATTAACACCGGGAAGCATAATGTTTCGGTTCATTAGTATGTCGTATTAAAATTTCCTACTAGTAACCAGGGCTGGGCTTTACTGTAATTAAAATACAAATTACAAAATACTTTTTCGCATGTATTTAAAATACGAAATACAAAATGCTTTCAAGTCGTGTATTTGAAATTCAAGATACAATACTTTAACCATTATTTAATTTCAAATACAAAATACATTTCATTTTGATACAACCTTTGGTTGCAACAAATTGTCGTAAGTGCCCTTATCTAAGGGTATGTTTCCATGGAAGCAAAGCTGAGCAGAGTGAAACAGTGACGTGCAAAAATTGACCAATCAGATTGCTCAGAAGACACTTCTCATCTCCGCTCCACTTGTAAAGTTTTGTGGTTTTGACGGAATTTGATCATACATTATTATCAGTTAATTCACGTCTTCATGAACCTCGAAACGATGAAAACTACAATTGACAAGATACTTGCTTTGAGGTACAATGTTTTCCAGCTCTAAACATTAACACAATTGCTCTGAATTCTAGCTTTTTTGTCTATGTATTATCTATGTCAGCTTATTTTTCATTATCATTATTAAGATCACTAAATGTATTTTGAAGCCATAAGTATTTGAAATACAAATTACAAAATACATTTTTAGGAAGTAATTGAAATACAAATACAAAATACGCATTTGTATTTCAATTACAAGTAATTCAAATACTGCCCAGCCCTGCAAGTAACCAAGAAAACATAATTTTTTGTTTATTTACCGTTATTATATTTATTTATATGTATCGTTGTGATTTAAAACTCGATAAAACGAAAAAGCGACACTAAAAAGAGACAATCACATAAATCTATAGGATTTAGCTTGCAGATAATCGGTCTCCTCTTTGTGCGGTTCTTCGTGGCCTCCCCACTCTTACCTACTTTACTTTTTCTGAAGATTTCACTTCTACCGCGTGTGAACTGCACACAAATTTTTGAAGTGAAACTTGTTTAGCACTCCACGAAATGGAAACGAGCGACACTGAAAATAGACAAACATCTATATGATTTAGCTTGTGAGAGAATGAGATCGGTGTCCTCCTTGTGCGGTGCTTCGTAGCCTATTGGCCTCCTCTTAATAAAATATAAAATAATTTTGAAACTTGGTAACATTATTATAATTAAAAAAAAACCCTTCAATTATCCTACTCCTGATACTCTGCATTCGTCTCGTTCTCTGGAAGTTTAGTTTTCTGAAGATTTCACTTCTACCGCGTGTGAACTACACACACGATTTTTTTTACTACTTGTTTTTGTGCATTATAATTGATTTGGTGGTGTTATGAGTATTCTGAGTATTGTACCGGATGGAGGGTATACTTTTACATGTACCTGCGTATTCGACTCAAATTTCGATTTTTCGGAGATGTCTGACTAATCAACTGGAAGATCGACATACATAATATATCATGTATTTATCTCACCCGGAAAATAACATTGGCTCTACTCAAAATACTACTTTTTTAAGGAAAGCAGTTTGAATTCTTCGTTTTAGTAGGTAGGCTAAATCAGTTTATTAACAAATCAAAAACATTATTTTACGAAATTTGGGAAACCATTACACATTTTCATTTCAGATCTGAGTTTTAGAAATTCCTCCCTTTTTTAATGTATTTACGACAAAATTCGATTTTCGTGTCATTAATATTACTGAGATCTTTAATGCCCCAAAATTACGAATCATTCATAATTTTGTTAAAATAAAAGTTTTTTTTTTTAATAAGTAACGACAATGAATGCAACACGTAAAACAAATGAAAAACCGAGTGCAGTTTACACGCGGTATAAGTGAAACTTTACCAAAACAATCTCAACCAATACTTGAAAAGTGACATCATTATCAAAGCGGCCGATGAGCGCAGTTGACGCGTCGCAGGTGCAGTAGTCGTAATTTCCGTTTCATCCGAAATCCAAACCACTGCCGTGCTATAGAAGCTTCACTTCAAAAAAACAGTGATATTCACACGCTGTAGAAGCGGAAACGTCAGAAAACTAAAGTTGACACGAGTGGGGAGACCGATTATACTATACCATTCTGTCGCAGGCGAAATCCTGTAGATATATGTATTTGTCTCTTTTTAATATCGCTATTTTTCGTTTCATCGAGTTGCAACGGTGCCAAAGAAGTTTTCACTTCAAAAAAACAATTTGTGATGCTGCCAAAGCTGCACACAACACCAGCTGTATGTATGTAGCTAAATCGACATCGGAAAACCCTTAAATTTTGACAAAATGATACTGGTTTGGAATGAGTTGTGCCAAGCGAATAATTCTAGTACTTCTGGAAAAGAAATCATCTCATCTGTTTGACGTTTCGTAACATTGATTCTAAGATGATCTCCGTCAAAACGGTTTTTATGAATGGGCTAAACTTGGGTTATTTTCAACTCTTTTATATTTCGCCATACAACAGCTTTATCACTTTCATTAAGGCGCCATATCCTCGCTCGAAAAGAGGAAAATGGAGAGATATGTAATTACGAATGTTGAACAGAGCGCGCTAATATTTAATACGATAAAATTGAAGCGAAAATTGTGAAAATGTTTAATAAAACACGACTCGTTTAGAATAGAGCAAAAATCTCGTGGAAGTTGTCTAAAACAACGTTCAAAACACTGAATTTTTTCATACATTTAACTTGTTAAATAATAGATACAGGCGTGAAAATAAAAAAAAATTCTAGCGAGAGAATTTCATATAATTAGCGTTTTGGTGTGGGTAATGTATAGATAATATCTTCAAGAACAACATTTATTTTTTTAATAACTTAAAAACTTCAAATGTTCGAAGGAGAATAATTGAGAAAATAACAGATATTTTCGTATAAATATTATGTATACTTACTTACCTGTTTTTAAATTGTGGCAGCCCTACTTCCTTGAGTGGTGAACGAACGAATGTGTGAAATGTTGGGAAGTTATTATTTCCGAAGTTCGACGATTAACCAGGTTCCAAACCGGACGTTTGTTGAAATTTTAATAATGGGTACGCGCGCGTTGCAAATACACCTCCTGTGATCAGATATTGATACTAAATTTATTCACTGCTTTAAATCGAAATTTTTCGTGTGGATAGTTTTGACAGGTAGTTTTGACAGATCGATGAATTTTTCTGAAGTCATTTCTTTAACCCCACACAATCGCCCTTTTTGGCAATTGCACCACAGATCAGCTGGTGCAAAAATTGATTCCGACTTAGAGGTCCTTCTTTTCTGTTTCTTAATAACAGAATGCATCGAATCACTCTCATTTTGGGTGTGGCCTACTGTTAAAATCTTAAGACGTATGCTTGGAATATTTAATTCAGAGACTTACTAAATAAATTAGCTATATACTTATTTTTGTTCTGATCAAAACAATTGACTGCCTAAAAAATGCCATCTCTTCCGATGCCATTTTATTAGGAATTCGATAAGGCACGATCCGATTTCGTTACTTCCACATTTCGCCAATCCTTAACCATGCTGAGGGGCTATTTATTAAATTGTGAAGTTGTACGAAAAAATTTTCCTTTTGTAATAAAAACTTCACAAGGGGTTGATAAAACGGTATTGTCGAAGGAAGCCATGATGCAATTTCTATACTTTAATTTTTCATCACGTAAAATATTTTTCTTCCTCAAATGTTTATCGTAATTTTATTTCAACTTTTGTTTTGGAGGAAGAAACCAACATTGTATTCATAGTTAAAAGTTATTTAATACTTTCTTACTTTTATGAGGTCTTTCTTTATGTAATGGCCTCCGTGGTCTCGAAGTAAAGCTCTTGACTCGTAATCCGAAGGTCGCGGGATCGAATCCGAATAAATTTTATTTCATTAATTTGTGTTATTTCACAATTAATTTATTTAAAATAATATTTAGTATATTGCGACACGTTCCAGAGTGGAAGATATTCTCAATATCGCCCTGGTGTAAGACCACCATTCAGAATTGAAACGTTGCTTGAAATGGCTTTAGCCGTATTTGGTGACTAGATCTGAATAGCCGTATACTTTCTCTTTCCCATCTTCTTCCCGTTCCCTTTACCCCCACAACATACCCAAATTGGGCTATAGTCTCACTGGCTCCAGGCGGGAGCCGCTGGGATTCTTATGAGGTATACATATAAAAACAATTTTTAAAACTGAAAACATCCATAAAACAGCTTTTTGATCCTTTTAATCTTACTAATTCGTATGAATTAAGACCATACATTTCCTAAGCATTCGCAACAACAAATTCGCAAGAACAGAGGCACAACTTAACGTGAGGTTGGCTCACTTGTTTCATCTTAGGTAGCAATAGCAATGGCGCAATAATCATTGTGCCACTATTTTAGCTTGAATTCGAGTGAAATATTAAAACATAACAACGTTATATTCGCTTTTAAGGCCGCAATTTATTGTTATCAAGTTTAATTTATATTTTTTATATTTTACGTTTGTTTTCAAGGATAAAAAAAGATATCCAGGAACATTTCTGAATCCCTAACTCAAAAATGGATTTTTAAAAATTTATTCCACTATTATCGCCCGGTGCATATTAAATAATATTAATTAGAATATTAATAATTCCGACAAGTAATAAAAAAGAGATTAAAATATTTTTGAAGTGTAACTTCTTTAAAGTCGTTAATGATTTGAATTTCGGATGAAACGGAAATGCGTCGCTAAAATTTATTATCGTCGGTTCTAATATAATGCGCAAAATTCGCAACTCGGCTCGACCCTCCCGTAGCGCAACGGTTAAGGCGTCGGATAAATCAAGCTGCCAGAGAGACAGACATCAAGCGAACGGAGTTCGAATCCTACGAAATCCTACGAAAAAATAAACATTTTTATTTTGTCAATAAATATCCAATCTTCAAACCACTTTAAAATAAACAGGCAAAGGAAAGCAAACAAAAGCGACATCTAGCGACTTTATAGTTTCACTTCTACCGCGTGTGAATTACACACTCTTTTTAAACTTTAATTTCGAGCTGAGATGCGAAACAAAATCATGTAAATGTCAGTAAATCTTAAGTTAAAGTACAAACGGCATTGTTGTTTACAAACATTCTTTCTGCATAAGTATGGCAAGACAATTAATATTTCGCGATCCATTTCGTTTTCATTTGGCTTTGGACATCGTTACTCGTGAATATAATATGTATTTAATAAAGGTGATTAAAAAAAACATAAATTGAAGTTCAAATGGCATGCCCGTTTTTGTTCATTAACTAATTTTAAAAAGTGATTTTTGAATGACAAATCCATTCGTATGGCAAGTGTCAAGTTACCTAATATTTTGCGATGCAGTCTTTTTCACTTAGCTTTGGCCAATGTTAATCAAGAGACGTTGATAAAATATATTTAACGAATGAATACCCGTATTTTATTGTGTAATCATCATTATTTGCAAATGGCTTCCGTAATCACATGATATGAAGGGAGTTTTTCCTTCGAAGGAAAAAAGTAATAATTTTCTCTTGACGGTAATTTCCCTTTGTTTGGGGTAGGCTTTGGGTCTGATCCGCTGTAGACCCTCCCTATTACTGATAGACCCTCCCCATTAGATATATGTACTAAACTCATTATTGTTTCCGAATGCTATGGGTTCAAAAAACAATTCTTAATTAAAACTCTGAAGTTACCCATAATAAAAAATAAACGTCTCTGATATAACACACAAGCAGGTCCTGTCGCTATTTAATAATTGAAGCCATCTTACATAGTCATCTGTTTCTGTCTTTACTGTATTTTCATTACCGGAGATAATTTCTCATATATACGGAAATGTGTTTAAGTTTCAAGTCAAACTAGAAGGGTTGTAAAAATATGAAGTTGTTATGATTACATATTGTCATTTAGATATATTTGTTTTTCATGGTGATTTAACACTTTCACACGTTTACTGGGCGGACATATTCAGTGACTGCAGTTAATCGGAAAATTGACATCTTTGGCTAAAAAAATACGAATCTAAGCATGTCTCCATAACTAACTTTAAAACCTCTTCAAAGGAAATGGATAAATAATTTTTTTAAAGGTTTGTTTCTGCAACCCTTTCTAAGAGTGACAAACACTAAGTAATTATAAAGTACTGCTATTGGCTCGAATGTTGTACTTTAAAATACCAAATATTTATATTGTTAGGTTATAATAACCAGTAATTGTATCCCATAGTTAATGTTAAACGTAAAACGGTGAGGACAAGACTCGCCGTCTCGGCCTGGTGGCCAGTGGATCCGCACGATATTTGGCAGCCCTGACGGAAGACAGCCCAGGATTTGTATTGATCAAGGCATGCTGCTTGGTGAGGGACAAGGGTAGTGAACGGGTTTGGAGAAATTCTCACTACCTTGTCTTTCATGTGGCTCCATGCGTCACTCTTCTATATACAGTCTGCATTGTTTGCCTCTGCGCTGAGCGATGAACACACTGAACCGAGTGCATGTTCTAACTTCCTGGAGCCAAAGAGTCCAAGTCAGTACTGGCTGCGCGCCAGGTGGCCCGCTCCAGCGAGGAGCAGGCCACAACTACACAACTACGACTATATTATTATCCAATTCTTCGACGGAGAATGAAATATTCGAATGATTTAAAAGTCTATTAGGCTGTTTAATTTTGTTTCTCTCTATTCAGTTTTTTTTTTCTAATTGGTGTGTGGGATGGATCGACCGCTAAAATAAACTAACACCATTGAATTTGGTTGCGTAATTTTCAAATGAAATGTTTCCGCTTACGCGAATTGCACGGAATGTTGTTGGTAGTAGAGATAATTTAGAAGAGAGAAGTAGGCAAGTTTAGCTACTGATAAGCTACGTGGTATAGTCCGGGAGTCCCACACCACCGCCATGGCACCGCTTACGAGCTACGGCTCCACTCTCCCCTGGAATAATGTGACTGTGTCGTCAAACCTGGCTTGTCATAGGTCATGTCAAGCTATCACAGCCAGCTTTGATGAGCACGATCACATTGCTCAGACCTACATTCATATTTGCTAAGCCCGAGCACTAGAACATTCTCTTGTCCTGTTCGCCACAGTGGATGTGAAATGTGTATTTGCTTCATATCACAGCCACTTTGGTGAGCTAGGCTGAGAGGCGAGCGTGAACCGTAGTCCATTAGCCACCGAGACAGAATGCAAGCGCTGCCGCCAGCCAAGTTACTCGCGATTCCCTTTCAGGCAGGGTGCTGAGGACCCGCTCGTAAAAGTAGTTGTGGAATGTGTATTTGGTTCATATCACAGCCATTTTTGACGAGTTGGGTTATCAGTACTTAGCACCGAAGCCTTCCACTTCGATGCAAACAAGGTCTATGTACATGTGTTTCTGTGTTGTAGTTAACCAAGTCCCAAATCTAAGTTCTTATAGACATTTATGAATGAAATGTGCAGGTACAGGACGTGAATTATCTTGGAGTTATCTTTCATGCCGATAAGAAAACCCGCAATTGCGTTCAGGGCCGTACAAAGGGGCATTTTTTCTCCAAAATCATTTGTTCGCCAAATAGAATTATCTCCATTCATTCCTCAATAAAGGGAAATAATATCCTTATTGGTCAATCGGTTGAGGCAGATTGTTTTATAAAATACCTGGAATTAAAAAAAGAAAACCTTTACAATTTAATTAGATTTGGGACTTGGAGTGGTTGAATAAATAGTATTCGTGAATGTTTGTTGGGTTGATTTGCCACTGTAGCTTTTCAGCGCTCATCAAGTGGCTGTTGTGTGTGTTAAAAGATCATATCACAGCCAGCTTTGATGAGCGTTGCGGAGCTGCTGACCGAGGCCGCTGGAGCCCGCAACTGTATTCCGTGCTATTTCCGCGCAGGGCTGGCGCTGCTGGCCTGACCCGACCCTGGTTGGGCTGTCGGCTGGCCTGACCCGACCCGCGTGGGGCTGGCGGCTGTCCTGGCCCGACCCGCGTTGGGCTGACGGCTGGCCTGGCCCGACCCGCGTTGGGCTGACGGCTGGCCCGACCCGACCCGAGTGGGGCTGGCCTGACCCGACCCCAGCCGTCTGGCCTGGACTGCCGTTACTACCACCGCCTCGCGCACTTTCATTCCAGTTGAATGTATATATCCATTTGTATGTTTTGGTGGCACCCCAGCCCTGCACACTTCATTGAACTTTCAAATCGTTATGCTTATTTGCATTACATTTATCGCTTTTAGAAACATGTAGTATTTTTTGTTATGTATTTCTATTTGTGTTTTGCGTGTATTATTTACTGTTTATTTGGACAAAAGTTGAAATGAATGCTGTAGTCGCCTGCTATATTGAACAATAGTTGCCAGCCAATATGAAAGGGGATTATTCTCAGAATTACTTTGATTATATTCTAAAGTATTGCCTTCTCAGTGCGAAGCGAGTAGAAGAGACCTCAAGAATTTTCTGAGATTACTTCAAAGAATTAAATCACAATACTTGTTATTTTTTTAACCGAGGGCCCCGAGTAATACTGGTATCACGTCCTGACCTTAAGTCCTGGCCGTTGAATTTCTTTTCGAACGGAGTTGTGAACAGCCTCCGCAAAGGTCGCCGCGATGTTTGTATTGGGGTCGTCCAAGTGGATGTGAAATGTGAACTGATTTCATATCACAGCCAGCTTTGATGAGCTCAATACAAACCTCTCTCCCGCGATGCTTAGCAAGCTTGCACCTTAACCCCGCACTGCCATGCTGCAACCGCCTCTGCCCTGACTCCCATCTACCTCATCCCGGTTCTCCAGTTTTCCAGTCCTCCGGTCTTCCAGTCCGCCGCCATTTGGCCTCCTTTCAACTTGGGCGTGTTCCATTTGCATGCATTCATGAGGTGGCATGTCTTTATTTTATCCAATAGGCGCGTCTAAGTTGAAAGAAGGCATACTAACAATATGAGTAAACTCACCTTAATTTCACAGGGAGTTTATTAATCGCATTCCGTTACTCGTGTCGCATTCCATCACAATCAATATACAAGGCTCCGAGTTGAGAAGCACGTCGCGTCGCGTCGGTTGGACGTTTAACTTTTGAAGAATTTTTACCGGTAGCAGTGCAAATGGCATTATCAGTAGAATTGATTTCTAATTCGTAAGCACACGAGTCGCTTCGGTACTTGCGCGTGCTAAATGTATTAGTATGTTGTTGGTTTAGAAAACTGGGTGCTCCCAGTCACAGGGTTCATCACCCGGAGAATCACTTACTAACGTAATCCTTCACTTACAAAAGAATTTTTGGAAAATTTTCTGTTTATTCACTCAACCCGATTATAAATTCTATGACAATGAAATTATCGCATTTGGCGCAACTTTCTGTGAGATATCGCGCAGATCTTCAACAAAAAAAAAATTATAATAAAAATAGATATTCTGAAAATTAAAATAATTATATTTATATTTTTATTTTTAACTTTATGAGTAGTATGCGGCTGGCAGTGACAAAACGAAAATTCTAGAGACGCTGATTATTAAAGGCAAAACAATTAAATTATATTTATTTAACCGGTCAAATTTGTTTTGCGGGGCCGACAGACTAAGCTTTAAAAGATCATTTGGTTTTGGCCTATTTCAGCATATCGCTCGCCACACATTCTCAATGTTTTTGCCACCGCCAGCCACATAAATTAGGGGCCATCCATAAATTACGTCACACGAATTTCATGATTTTTTTAACCCCCCTCCGTCCTCGTCACACATCGTCACATTTGTGAGACCCCCTCTCCCCCTATTGTGACGTCACATATTTTGCAATTTTACATTTTAAAAAAAATTGCGTTTTAATAATTTAGATTTTTACATGTGACGTCATAGAGCTGATGATCCCCCCCCATACTCTTGTCACACAATGTCACACTTTTCTACTCCTCCCCCCCCCCTTAAGGTGTGACGTAATTTATGGATGGCCCCTTATAAGTAAAACCTCAAATTGTAATATTTAATTAAATGAAGAAAACATTAGCGAAACTCAACTGAAAATCTGGAAACAGAAAAATCAGAAAAGGATATTGGCACCTCTGGGGCTCGAGACCTACGTGAGCTGGGACAAATTTGGTCTCCTGTGATTAAACATAACCTAACCTAGACTAGGTAACAGCTTTTACCCAGTTCCCGCGCTGATGTTATTAAAAAAGAATAAGCAATATGAATCCAGTTTTTATTTATTAATATCGACATTAAAATTTTAATACAAGTATTTTTACCAGTAAGGAATTCCAGTACATTTTTTTTATCAATTTTTACCGTCTGACTAAATTAAAGGGCATTTTTTAAATATCTAGATTTCAAACTAAAATTCATTTTAAAGTTAGGATGCACGGTTTTATCGATACTCCTACGTAGCTGATTGTCACGCCGCGGTAGTAAGACGTGAAGTCGCCATTGGGATTATTGCCATTGCTATTTGAATGTTTGCATTGCTTGGATTACGCCATTGCTTATAGAATTTTATAAAAACGTTAATTTTGGGGTGTGGGTGGTTTCTATAGCAGTAGAGCTCGGAGTTCCTATCATTTGCGTTGCATTATAACTTCAATTTTACCGCTTTCAATTTAAAAATACCTTCTAAAATGTCAGAAGATAATACAAATTATTATTGTATCGTGTAATAATTATTGTCATGTGTAGTACACTTCATTTCTACGATTACTACAAGAAACATTTACGTACACAAAATAGGTTATTAGGAAACTATTTACGTACACAAAATAGGTTTTTAGGTTTTTAGTTTAGGTAAACTAAGTCATTCATGCGTGTTTAGATAAATTTCGCAAATGACAAATCCATACACGGGAGACGTTTTATGCAGGAATTTTTTTACTTTGAATAAAAAATTAATTTTAATGCATCTTTTACCGTCTATCCAAACGTTAGTGGTTGTTTCTTGATTTAATTAAGTTGAATCATTGTATAATTTCCAAAACCAGTACATAATAAAAGTGTGGCGGCTTATGGAACATTTACCAAAAATTCAAGCGTTACGAAGTAACTCATCGCCGTTCCAAGAGATTTTACGTAAAAAATTATATGAGCGATCTGTTTTCTGACATATTATTATAAACATAACATTGATATATTTTAATTTAGTTTTCTATATTAACGGACACATACGATATCACAGTCATCTAAAATAAGTTAAAACAATCGATAAAACTAAAGACTGCCACAAATCATCTCAGAACCTCAGATCAGCATACAAAACCACAAAACTGTTTGGCGATCTCTCCCTCTATTCACAAAGTAGGCATATAACAGAAAGAGATGCACAGATATATTTAATTATTACATTATATTACAATCATGGAGCGTTTATGCAGTATAGCTTTAAATATTTTTTCAAGAACGATTTATTTATTCTGAAAGTAAAAAATATACAAATATAAGTATATGCGTATTCAGAATCGGTGTTTTTTTTATTTTAATAAAATATTTTTTACTCAATCTCCTTATTGTATAAACTTTTGATAATCATTTATTTCTCGAAAGCATACTTAAAGGAGTAGTTGGGTTAACTTTGGCTTTATAGGAATAGTAATCAATAAAACACGCTTGCAAACCGAAACTGTAAAAATCTCACGAAACATCCAGCAGGTGTGATTTTTTTTAAACCCTATCAATATTCCTTGATAGGGTTTAAAAGTTTTAGGGGTTAGGGTATGTAAAAGCAATATGTTATCCCAACTTTGAGTATCGATCATTATTCATAAAACCTGTTTCAGATCCTGCTCGTCTCCATTTTTTTTCAATGGAGGTATAAATGTGATTTGTTGACTCTAATTAACTGTGTATTTACTTAATTGTTAAATTTTCCTTCGCTACCATATCGATATTGGAAATTTGAATTGCTGTAAAGGACAAAATGTTAATTGTTCAGGAAAGAAGGAAAAAGAAAGTTTTTTTTCTGTTTTTGTAGACCTATAATTATGATTTATTATAAAATAACATTGAATTTATCTTTCAAAATATTTCACATTTTTTTGTAAACTTCTATACAATATTTAATTTATTTTTCATTTTTCACAAAAAATATCATCTTAAAATGCACGTCGTAAAAGACGCACTTATTTTCCTTTCACTTTAGAAATATTTCGACGATGCAGATCGAAAGAGAAGAATGACATATTTAACCCATTTTTGGATTTATTGTCCTTTATAGCATTTCAAATTTCTGCTTTCGATATTTGGAGAAATTTGTGTTTTGTATTTGGAATGTTTTGTGAACTTAACCTTTTGCACTCGAAATATTTTTGGTATTTTAGTTTTTTGTTTTTGAGGTGTTATGCCGTGTTGCGCTACCTCCTTCTTTAGCCAACGTTTCGGACAGCGTTACAGTGTCCATTATCAGGGCAGATGTGTAATTGATGATGAACACTGTAACGCTGTCCGAAACGTTGGCTAAAGAAGGAGGTAGCGCAACACGGTATAACACCCCAAAAACAAATAACGAAAATACTTTTGGCCGTGAAAATCTAAAAACGTATCTATTTTTGGTATGTTCATACCGCCAACTAGAAGCATTTTTTAAGATTTGAAATATAATTAAGAATATTGCGAAATCTACTCTATTTTCGAGTAATACGGCAAACCATGCATGCCGCTTCTATGGCGGCACTCGAGTAATATGGCAAAAAATGAATGCCGCCTCTGCGGCGTCACTCTAGTAATATGGCAAACCATACATGCCGCCTCTACGGCGGCACTCGAGTGCTAAGGGTTAAAGCTTGAATAATCCCAGTACCTTAAAAATTATCTATATTTTTTCTTTTATTTCACTTGTCAATTGACTAACTTGAATTTGTAAATCAATAAAATGATTTTGTATATGTGAATTGATTAGTTTTTGTAAATTAAAGTATTATTTATATTGAACTTTCAATATTAATAAGGTTTTGTTTAAATTCGTATTTAGCAATATTTTTTAAAAATAAATTTGCAATTGGGAGCTTCTAACTTACCTACTTACCTATGAGTTTTGCCTAACTAAACATATATATCCCAGCCAATTTATTTTGATTTTAGTACATAAAAAGGCAAGTTGCCCAAAATTTACATACATGGATGATTTGAATACAATTTATATCAGAAATCATAACAAAAAGAGCAACAAAAATAAATGTTTTTTAAATTTACCTTTTTTTAAAGTAATTTTCTAATTGGCAGATTATTTTTGTTGTGGAACTTGCATGATATTACATATATAAATCCTTACAATAATTAATTGATGTAATTGACTGGTTTTTTTTTTTTTGGAGTTTAATTTATTAAATATTTTTAACAAAAATATCTCTTGTGAACAAATTCTCAATACTTACCAGAAATTATTTAAAAAAAATGTAGGTGGTTCAGATTTTTTTCAGATAAGATATTTTAATAAATGTGTTTCATGCGATATTTTTATTATATACGTACGTACTCTAATGTTACATTAATATTATTGCTAAATTCGTACATTAAAAAAAATGTTTTTCAAAAATGTTAATTTCTTATTGCTTGTAGTAGAACTCTGGAATGATGTGGAATGTTGTGGAATGCTCTCGAATACTCTCGAATGTTCTGGACTGTTCTAGAAATTTCAAAAGCACTTCTTTCTAAAAACGGGAACCTTCTCGATGGATGGGGGAAGGGCTACTACATGATTGTCCCGGGACTGGGTTTTAGTGGCACGCACATAGTAGAAAACTGTATTTTATAATATATATTGATTATTAATGCATGCAGCATAATTTTTTTTTTATTTGTGAAAATTTGTAAAAATGACGATGAATCAATAATGATGAAATAATAAATAAAAAAAAATGTAAATCATCGGTTCGACAAGGTTCAAACTGATTTTTTTTTCAAAAATGACATTTGAATGCAAATCCATTTCTTTTGCTCATTTCTATAACCAAAATAATTTCCAGAACCATATGAGTTGTTTTTCCGTAGATGCTTGTGTGAAGACATTCTTAAATCATACTCCAGTTATTTTACAAGGTTCTAACATTACTTGCATTATCTATTTTGTTTGTATCTGACAGATGATCGTTGTTACGAGGCGCATTGTAGTTCGTCACTTGGGTTGGATGTGGTTCTAACTTCGCCTTTTCATGTTCTGAGTGTTGTTCATGCCTTATCATGTTCAAAGTTTGCAAAGACAAATATTCGTAATCTATTTAACTTTTTTTTTGGGGTTCAATCGTATTTTAATTTGTCATTTTTTTTTTGGGTCCAAAAAACCCAAAAAAAAGTCAACTTTTTTTTTGGGGTTCAAAAGTATTTTAATTTGTCATATTTTAAGGATAAATCATTAAATAGGATGCCATCCTAGCTGGGAATTGCATTAGAGAAATATAGTTAAAACCTTATTCAACGAATTATCATACCCTGACTGGTTGCATATGGTTCTATCTGCTTGTTTAGGTATGTTCTAAAATGGTAAGCATACGTCATATTTAAGTAATTTCCTTTAAAATATGTTCAATTAAAATACTTTACAGGAGATTCAACCTCAAAATCAGAAATTGGTAAATAGATTATGAGAAATTGTCTTTGAAAACTTGTCACCTCATATCTCAGAACAAGGTGAAGGGAAATTAGAACCCTGTCCAACTGAGGAGACGAAATGTAAATGACAAGTTGGTCTTGTAGTCGAATATTATTTCATGTGATGTGAACGTTCAATATTGTTCTGTAAACATTCAAAAAATAATTGATTCAATAAAAATATAACTATCCTTGATAATTTTTTTTATATATAATTTTTTGATTTTATAATTTATTGATTTATATAATTTTTTTAAATAATTAAATTATTTCTTATTTTTTATTTTGCTGTCTAATCAGAGATAAAAGGCACATGGATGAAATCCTTAATTGGTTTTATTTTGGCTACATTACACATGTACAAACTGAAAAAAATGTAAACCGTCGTTTTCCCGAAAATAAATATATAAGTTTAAAAATTAAAAAAAAAAAAAACATTTTTTAAATCTGTGACTGACCAATTGTCTTTTAGTTGACCTTAGAAGTTTTTAATATATTTTTAACAAACATAATTATTCCACAAGCCTTATGAATTAACAAGAAAGCTAACTTGGATTGAAATATCATTGATATTAAAAATTTAAATACGTGTAAATTGTTATTATTTGTAAAATGTTATTTGGTTTGATATAATAAATTATTCTAATTTAATATTCAAATATTTTTTCTGACGAATTTTTCCCTTATCCCTGCCACAAAAATAAATAATATGGACATCGACACAAATGATCTGAAAAAAAAAGTTGTAAAACACGGTAACATTTATGATCTTCATTTTGGTCGAACATTGGCATATTATCCCGAGGCAACAGGTTCGATTCCTGCCACAGCAATAATAGCATATCACGGGACTACCAGAGCCAAATGGGACTTCCCAGAATAACACCGCAAAGAATAGGAATTCTTACAAAAGTACATACACATAGATTAAAAAAAATTTTTTTTACTTTAAACTGGTAACTGCCTGGAGCCAGTGGGACTACGGAATTACTATTGGATTATGTAGAAGAGGTTGAAGGTGAGGAAGAGGAAGGTTAGGAAGTACCTGGAAATTGAGATATGGACACTAAACACAACTTTTTTTTTACATTTTTTACTCCACCCAGGAGGCCCTGAGGAAAATAATGGAAAACAAATCTCTCGCTGCCTGTGTCATCTTTGGGATGCTGTGTAGAGGGTCTTTTTAGGGAAAGAAAAGCGAGCAAGTTCTGGGAAGGAAATAGGTATCAGGGGTGGGTAGGAATCTGGGAGTCAGTGTGTCCAGGTGACGGACGTGTGAATCCATTCCTCCCACCCCGGTGCAAAGCGATGGATCGAGAGAACTCGGCTGGAGACATCAAAAGGATTCCCTCAATCAGTCTCTCCCAACCCCCGTAGGTGGACAAACGCATCCGCCGCCACGTCCTAGATAAGCCTGACTCCTTGGCACCCCACTAAGTCATAAGGGTGTTGGTTACCCAATAAATGGTTCCCGCGACAGCGGTACCCATACCCATCTCTCAAATTGTTACTAAAATCATTTAAAGCAACATTTTGATTCTGAATGGTTGAATCATTGTCAACTTTAATAATATGTGAACACAAGTAAATTAATTTGTGCATACCGGGTTTTGAACCCGCAACCTATGAAATTGAAGCCGAGGATCTTAACCCCTCAACAGCCATGAACATCGTCAACATAAAATAACATCTGTAGATTCAATGGTGATAAAGATGGATGCTCACCGTTAACACTTATGACTGACCGATTTAAAGTAAGTATATAATCTAATTTAGCTAAGTGTAAAGGTGTGGTATTGTAAAGAAATGCCTAAATAATAAGGATTGAATGTTTGTGGTCAGAAATCATTCAACTACCTGACTACTACTTGACTTTTTTTATGTCTAGAGACGCAGATTTGAATCCTGCTGAAGTGAAAGATTGTATCAATATGGTATTTTAACTGCAGGGAAATGGGTCGTGGAGTTGCAAAACCTGCTATGGAATATTCTGGAAATCTGAAGATAGTTATGGAAAAATATTTCTAAATAATTGAATGTTATTCTTTGAATTTAAAATACTTGGAATGTATCAACACCATCAGAATTTTTCAGATTGAGTTTTGCAACGTCATGACTAGGAGGCGGAATGCGGAGGCAAAACAAAAATTCCAGAGCCGCTAATTATTAAAGGCAAAACAATTAAACTATCGTTATTTGACCGGTCTAATTTGTTTTATAGGGCTGACAGACTTAGCTATAAAAGATAAAAAAAACATTTAGTTTTGGCCTATTTCAGCATATTGCTCGCCATACATTCCCAATGTTTTTGCCTCCGCCAGCCGCCTACTAGTTGTGACTCTTAATATCCCATTGAAAATACCTCAGAACAGGTTACACTGTCTTTTTTCACATTAGATTTATTTTCCTTATGGCCTATTTTGTCTTTAGGTATGTTGTGTAGAGGGTCCTTTTAAGGAAAGGAAGAAGAGAAAGAAAAAAGTTATGAGGGGTGGGTCGGAATCTAAGGGTCAGTGGGTCCAGGAGTGACGGACGTGTGAATCCATCCCTCCCACGGCAGTGCAAAGTGAAGTCAAATAAGCCACCTTGAAGGCAGGTAATGTAAAGCATTAAATTTAATTAATTATGGTATCTACTTAAAATTTTGTTGTTTTTTTTGTTTACATGAAACTAAAAAAATAACATTCCAAAGATCGCCGATATACAGGCACTGAAACTGAAAAGGACTGCAATTTGGGTTTCAAAGTCATTGGTCATCTATGTATTGAAGAGCTGTGTAGTAAAAATATGAGCATTTTTAGGAACATGTTTGTATCGCAAGAAAATGCACTAACTTTATAGTCGGGTTCCTCCGATCGTAAACATGAACATTTGCTTATACATTACGTAAATATAAACGTTGGCAATGGAGGTGTGGCCTTACCCACTTTTGTATGCGTCTGAAGTAAGGCCACGCCCATGTGCCTCAATGTCTATAGTAATGTGTAAGCAAATGCTCAAGTTTACAGTCGGAGGAGACCCAACTTTTCACAGGAGAGAGAAATGCTTCTTTAACAGAATGTATTGTAAAATCTTCAACAATTCATATTTGCTTGAAATCCAAATATTTTAGGTTGATAAAAGATTGAAATAATAATTAAAATAAAATAAATACTATCCATATCCACTTGAGTAGTCGCGCAGTAATTGAAATGCTAATCCAGCGACTGTGATTTCTGACCATCAATTTGGAAATTTCCTGCACTAATTAAAAAATTATTGGATCATGGAGATATATAAACTGATATAGTGCTATATAGCCAATGAATCCATGTACGAAAGGTAGATAAATTTGGCAAATTATGGCAAGCGATCGCTCAAGGCGTTTTGCAAACTTGTCATAATTGCTAAAAATCTGTCATAATCTGTCAAAGTGGCTATTCCAAATACAATAAAATGATTTTTTTAAATATATTTTAATGTTACACATCACATTAGCATACCCGTCTGTACAGTATAAAGACAGGGGAACTATGTCGACACCCTGTAGAGCAGTTTTATGAGACGGGTTAAGGTAAGGACTGCAGGAAGAGATTTATTAAAACAGAATTCTTGAAGGTCAGATTATATTAAGGAAGAAAAAAATACTTACACAGCACCCTTGAGGTGATTTTTCACAAAAATGGCACTCTACATATTATTCATTTATTGTTTTATTATTATTGCATAAAAACGAGTCAAAGAAACAAATTCTTGTATTCTAAAAGGATAAAAAAAATACCGAGTTATAATAGAAAGTCAATTTATTTCCATTTATAAACTACAATAAATTTATCTTAAATCACATTTCCAATTAATTGTTAATTAAATTTATCATAAAAATTACTTTTCCTTTCCAACATACACTTAGGGCTAATAAATTATTGACTTAAAGCTACAAAAAATATTTATAATTTGTACACTAAACGAAAAAAAATGATAGCTGTAACTGGGGGTGGTGTGTCAGTTCGAAGGTGCTCTAAGGAAACTCCTGAAAGTTTCCATTGGGACCCTAAAGCCATCTAACTAAAAACAAATACTTCTTCAAATCATATAAATAGCGGATGCTTAAACTTAAGTAATGGGAATGAGAGAGATGTTAGGAGTCGTTTGATTGGTGGGAGGGTTTGAAGCTGAAGTCACAGACGAGGGAGAAGTGGTCGGAGGGGTAGTGGTAGGAGGGCACCTTGCCTTCGCCCATGTCCTCCGGAGAGGGCACGCCGAGGATGCCGTCCACCTCAAGCTGCTGCTGCGAGTAAAAGATGTAGTCGATGGTGTGGCACACCTCCCCCTCCTCACGCACCTTCCACGTCGTGTACGGCACCTCGTTCTCCGCCGACTTTTCGGGCTCCATTGTCTCTGAGCCCGGCGTCAGGAAATTGGCGTAGGCTGACCCCAGACCTGAAATAACACAGAATAAATTCTTATCTGGGGAGGTGGTGTTTTGTAATTTGGTATAAACAAAAACCGACAAAGAAAGCAATACTGACAATACAACCATAAGTTTTATTTGATCAGAGTAAGGTCGTATACGCATGAGACTCTCGGCGTTGCAATTGCCAAATTGCAAATGTCGAAAGCTTCATGTTCAAGACGACGGACAAAAAAAAAAGAAGTTTATGTTGGTGGTGACGATTACGGCAGTATTGCTTTCCTCTGATGATTTAATTAACACACAGCATATACATAGGCATCCTGAGGAACAAAAGCAATCGCATTTAGTGCATCCTATTTCGCTGAAAGACAAAGAATTAGTATTTTTTTCAAATCGGGAAAATTTTATTTTTAATTTAAGCGCAGAATTATAATCGCAGGAATTCTTGACACATCATCTTCAATATCGAAAACGACAATTAAAATAATTTTCTGTTCAAATTATAGAATAGGGTACGTTTTCGCTTATCTGAATTCTTGACAATTCTTCAGTTAAAAATAAAAACAAATTTGAGTTAAATTTGGAAATACCTTTTACGTTCAACACAAATCCAAGTTCAAAACTAGAGTTACAATAGCAAATAGCCTTACAACCGAAATTATTATGTTTAATAACAAATAATTATTCCAGAGTTCAATTAATTTATGAATAACAATGAAAACATTTGACTTGTTTAAAAATCTTGGAACTCAGATAATAAAATAAACAAATATAAATTAAATTCTTTCTCATGGAAACCTACCTACTCCTCACAATCTCATCCCTTCTGGAAATTGTAAATTTATCCATGGGACCATATGAAGAAATAATAATATCACTAATTGTATATCTAGAATTGACAAATTTTTTTTTTTAAATAAAAAATATTATTACACATTTGTTTATTGTCTTCAAAGTTCTGTTTCAAATTTTTAACTATTTCTATTGTTACTGATAAATTATTATTATTTTTTTAACAAGCAAAGATTTTGTATTGTGTGTTGTGAGGTAGGTATGATAATAAAATAAAAACCGCACAATGAATGTTCTTTGATGGAAAAGAGGAAGCGCTGCGCAAAGCTGGAGGATTGAATGTTCAGAATTATCACTGAAAATAGCAAAAGAATTGAAAATTCTACTCTGGACAGCAATTATTGTCTTTGCCGGGGTGATAATAAAAGTATTTTCTTTTATGGACCGAAATGCAAAATGTCACACTTTAGTTCTGTAATATTCTTTATATTAATCCAGAACACTCTGTATTTTAAGTATAAGATCATAAAGATGCCTGTGAACATAATAACAGAAAGCGTCATTAGTATGAAAATAGCATGGTTACTACAAAAATATTTTCAATTCGCAGTATATCTTCACTCAATTAAGAGTGAATTTTCAAACGCTCGCCAAAAATATAAGCAGAAAAAACAAACATTTAAAAATAATTTAGGCTGATTATGCAATTTTTTCTAAAACTAGACAGCTGCTGTTTTCAATAATTCCTTAGCGGCAATAAAGTTAAAAAAGTGACTTCTAAAGGGAAGGATTAGTCATTTGACTTCGACTGTCAATTTTAATTGCAGATTGATTTAGCAAAATGCTCCCATATCCATAGATAGCAAATTATGTCAAAGTAAAACTTTTTTGTATAAAATTAATAGGAACGAAATTATTTATTATGAATAAATCATAAATTTTACTTTGTCAAACTGGTTAGTTAAGCATAATCCTGGCAAATGATAGAGGCAGTAAGATTGTGCATCAAGGTTATCGCATATATCACATCAGCTCCGCTTCGGATCAGCATCGCCTCATCTCGAGCCATTCAGAATTCTTTGCATAAAACATCATACTGCAACGCATACTCCGCACCGTAATGGTATCGTCTCACCAGTCAACAGCTTGAGGTTCGTGGTCAACTAAGTCATCGTGTCACACAGAAATGGCGCGGGTTGGCGCTGTTATAAGACCGTAATAACGTCGACACATTGGAGGAGCTGAGCCACTTCTGTGATGTGCAAGCTTTGTATTGACATCGAGGTGATGAGGCGAGGCAGTGCCGATCCAATGCTTTGCTGATATATGTGGGATAACCATTGGGGCCTATAACCATCAGACCAAATCATAGCTAAATGATCGCTTAGTTTGATTGGAAGCAATTGTTTACTGAAAAGTTGCGTCAATGAAGGAAGAATGATAAGTTTATAAGAATGATAACACTTAGATTGGGTTGTATGAAACGCTATTTGACAACCATCAAATATTCAATCAGCCATCAAATCATTGAATTTTCAACAATGGGGTATTTCCACAATTTTTTTTTATTATTGAAAAAAATGAAGCAAAAAATTACGATGATAACGTAATTTTTATTTTATTTTTATGACGACGACTTAACTTTCTATAACGTTTTAAAATACGCCTTTTGAAAATGCCCCCAAAACGATGTTTTTGTCCCCGTTCACTCTGTGACGTCACAGGCGCCTCTCATCATGCGATCGCGGCCTGTAGGTGACTGTAGTGAGTTCGTAAGTTGTACTTGGTGTTATTTATTGACTTCCAGTTTGCTCGAATTATATCTTTATATTTATCCTATATTTTCCCACTTGCAAAACATGTATAGTTTGGTACACACGTTTACAAATACTACAAGAAAAACCCAAAATAAGATGTTTAAACGACCCTTTCTAAGGCGACAAAAAATGTCGACCGTGTACAAATGTTGGGCGTGCGTTTAATGTGTGCGCCGAAGGGTTCAATGACGCTAGGTCCTCGGAGCATCTTCTATTGAAATACCGGTAGAACAAGGACACCATTCCAATCTGAAACCTGCGCGCTAAACATTGCAATCCGTTTGTTTGAGAGGGAAATCTATCGAACGGACCGCCCGTTTGTGCTTTCTGAATTTTCAAGTATTTTGGGACTCTAGACCAAAGGTGGCTGCCAAATTCAACAGGTGGACTTGCGATTTGTACAGGGTCAGCAGTTGTGTACTATCTGCAGAATATATTGGCCCTTAGTACAGTAAGAAGAAGAAGGAGGCTTCGATGGAGCCCCGTGCCTTTTTTTTCAGATTTAAATTTTAAACTACAAAAAAAAACCTTGCGTTTTTGACTAATTAAATTCATAATTTAAACGTGGAAACACCTTTATATACAGTCGTAAGATGGATATCTACACACTAATGACTGCCTCCGTGGTCGAGGGGTAAGGCTCTCGACTAGCAATCCCGGCGTTAAAATGTATATAATACACAATATAAATTTTATAATAAACGTTTAAAAAATATATTTTTTTACGAGTTACGAATGATCTGACATTATGTGAAAATCTCCTACCACCACCACATAGGAAACAGGATAATGTTGCTTGTGTCGTGATGGAGAACCCAAACGCGATGCCGAATCAGCCACTGACCGGTCTTTGAATAAGTTTTTTTGCATTTCACAATTTATTCGTTTAAAATAATATGTGCTATATTTGCGGCACATGAGAGTCCAGAGTGGACGATACTTTCAGTATCGCCCTGGTATAAGACCACCTTTCAGAATTGAAATGTTGCTTCAAAGGCTTTAGCCGTGGTTAGTGACCAGATCTGCATAGCCGGTACCTCACCACCTTCCTCTACCGCATCTTCTTTCCTCCCCACTACCTTCAACCTCACAAAATATCCCAAATGGGATGCCATAGTCTCACTGGCTCCAGATGTTTGGGAGCAGTTGGGACTTTTGTGCGGTATTCACTTAAAATAAGGAAATTTACTTGTAGAATGGCCAAAGTTTTAAACGTCATTTTATGACAGGGAAGTTATGTAACGAACTGACACTTGCTGTTTTGTTCCAATTTAATTTTAAAAGGGCCGGAATTAACTCTATTTTGTCAAAATATTGAAACCATTATATAACGTATATAATATGAGGGTTTGTTTAAATAAAATGTTTTCATTACCATATCGTCTTAGAATCCCGAAATTTAGGGCTTAGAAAATTACTGTTACTCATTGTAGCGTCTATTTTAGGCAAGTTGTCGGATTACGCCGTTAAAAATACTACTGTCAGTCATTACAACTGGACAATATTATATAAAACTGTAGAAACAACACAATCATCTTAAATATGAAATAAAACCGTCCATAACCCCGAACAAGTCGAGAATGTTTAGATGTTTGATAGTAACACGGTGATAAACCTCGGAACGGCGACTCTAGTGACGTCATGTTGCGTACAAGCAGTCATGGGCCGTTTTCGTTTCGTTCCGTTTACGCGTATTTTGAAATCAATAATTATGAATGAAAATATTAAAATTAAACATTTTTAATGCGATAATCATGTTCAGAAAAATAATCTTTAAATCTTCCACATGTTTTTAGCAGTATACCTGGTTTGTGGAAATACCCCATTGAAAGGTCCCCGTTAAACCCGATTCTTAGTGTGTTTTTAACTTGTGATAAAATTATTTAAAAATAATTATTAGCTAAAATACAGAGAGAATCATCCAAACAGGGACTGTTCAAATGACAAAATGGTGCTGATTAATGATTTGATGATTATGAAATGTGACAAAGTTTGAAGCCTTATAAATAAAAAGTGGATGTACAACATATTCCATTAGTTCTTTTCCTAAATGTGTTAGTTGCAGATGCATTGCGCAATAACAAATAAATTAATAAAACCAGTACACATGTGTTTAGATCAAAGTTCAAAACTAGTCAAGTTTAAACTCAACTAAAGTCATGTATACAAACATATGAATTCCATTTTATAATAATTCTCCAACACAAAGTTAGAGTGTTATGGGCCATTGGGGCGAAATTTTACAAACATGGCGCTATTAGCAAAATATTATATTAAAAGTATAGTGCAAGTTAAAAATTTTGGGCAAAAAAAATCATGTGCAAGTTAAAATTTTTACTTAAAAATCAACTTCAATGTTAGTATGTAAAAGAATTAATATTGAATTGTTATAAATGTGTGTAACCCATGAAATATAGCCTTTATTGTAAGAGGGTACGTATGGAGCGGTTTTTCAAAATTGCCATATAAAGGATTGAGTTCCTGATTTAACAGTGATCCAGTGTTATTATAAAAATGAAATAAGTTTTTATACCAGTCGCATCGCTCGTAGTTGTAAGAGGCGAAACCAGAAATCAAAATAAAATGTTGAAAAATTATAGGTAAATCTGTAGTAAATCTGTAGTTCCTGTTTACACTGTTGCCAGCCATCTATGGCGCTACTGTAATAATATAATAAAAATGAAGCAAGATTATATACCAAGAGTGGTATCGCTCAGGACGGTCTTGTAGACGGGCTCGGAGGGTTCGGCGTTGAAGTCTCCACAGATGATGACAGGGCGGGGTCCGGCCTTGGCGCTAATGAACTCCAGAAGGTCCTTGCCCTGCTCGTTGCGCAGACGCGAGAGCAGCGCTCCCTTCTTGGCCTTCAGGTGGGTAGTCACCACGCACACCTCCCGCTGGCTCTGCAGAGACCTCAGCACCACCAGGATGGCCACCTTCAGAAATTCAAAAAGTTGAATGTCAACACAATGTTTTTTTAACTTAAAAATTCCATCTTGCTCATACGTTTTCTTGTTTATCCATACTTGACAGTCTCGACATACTCAATTTTGACATACCCGAGGGAGGGCCAACGGGTTAATCTTTGTAAACGTACATATTTTTAAACAGTACTTTGAAGAAATAATTGGGATAAAGCCATTGACGATTAAATGATAATTTAATCGCCCATTACTTTGAAACAAATACTATCTGCAAATATATCTACAAACATTCATAAAAAACATATCACTGACTGGATTAAAAATCAAGATATTAACTTTATACAAAACATTATTATTCCCAACCAAACATAACAAAACTATAAAAAGTATAAAATTAAATATATCTAAAAATTAAGTAGTTTTCAAGTATCCAACAACTATACATAAACTTACAATTTATATATGTGTGTACATATATGTACGTGTATGTGAATGTGTATGCGTATGTATACGTATGTATATATATATTTATATGCATGTGTGCAGGTACAAGTATTTATATGGATGTGTATGTATGTGTATGTTTATATAATATGATAATAAAACGGTAATAAAATGTATAAAAAAAAAATAATAATTAAATAACTAATTTTCTACAACAACACATAAATACTTGTCACACATAATCATAAGCACGTCAACACCTCGGCACAGGTTCTCCTAGTGAGGTGTTCACGAAACATACAATATTACCCACACACAGTTTTACCTTCTCAAACCTACCTTACACAAAACATAATACTAAAAAAAAAAAAAAAAATCTTTTTGCTTACTGCTACTGAAAATTAACGTTTTGTACTCCTATGTAAACCTCTGTAATCAATTGTAAAATTGTGTATTCAAGAATAGACATAAATAAAAAAAAAATTAAAAAAATCAATTAAGAACCCCATAAATATTTCATCTGCCCAAAGCCAGAAGAACTACGAGTATGACATCTCCGTTTTCTGGGGAATGACCCGATTCTGAAGAAAATGGTGGAGTTGGAGAAGAACTGAAGACGAAGGTTCGTATTCAAATTTAATCTAGTCAAAGCCATTTCAAGCATCTTTTCAATTCTCAAGATACTGAGAGTAAATAATTATTGCATCAGTGACCAAAACTTTCCTAATTCCACCGACAATTGCTTGATACCATCATAAAACAAAATGACACCGGTTTATTTAAGAGCACGCTGCTATGATAGTTCAAACAATCAAAATCTGGCTTGTGATTTCAGCGATTATAGTATCAGTCAGAAATTTCACCGTTGAAAAAACATTTTTCTTACCTGATTGCTTTGCACTTTCCAAACTTCTAAAATCTTTGAATCTTTTGCGATGCACTCGAATTTGTCCTTTTTGTAAAATATAGCGCAGCCGTCGGGTCCGTTATTTCCTTCGATGTACACACAGGGCGAGTCGGGCTTGGGGTAGAACACTCCTTCGTAGCCCTGAGTTGCCAAAAGCTTTTGTAGAAATTCAAAGTGGTCAACCTCCTGCAATAAAAGACATGTTAAAAAGAGGAAGAAATTTTAATTATTCAGAAATTCTAACGTGAAGTTTGTAAAACCAACAGAGAAGGAAGAATGTGTTCAATGGAGTTGCGCCAAATAGTTTGTTAAGTGCAATTTTATGTAATAAAACAATTGTATTTGAAATGCACCCCTGTCAAAATTATTAAATTAGTAAAAAATTGTTTCATGTGAATTTTATTCAATTCACCTAGGTCCCTGGCATTATCAACAATGTTGGTAATTTTTAATCGTTTGTCAACACAAAGACAATAAATGGTTCATGTCCACTAGATATGCTTAACTGTTTATTCGTTGGTGATCATGATCACGATCATAGTCATGCTCGAGAATGATAACAAATTATCATTATTGTATCGTTAAATTTGATGACAAATGATATCGTATTACTTTATCGACATGTTTTTCTGTTACAATAGCTACGACAGCCCTACAATACTTTAGCTTTCGTAAAAATATGAACATTAACAGAGAAATTATAATTTTTTATGGAATTTGTATATTTTTTCCTGTAAAATGGTTACTATTATAAAATAATACAGAAGTATTACTTACTTGTAAACAAATGACATCAGCATTGTTTTGAATGATTTCTTCTATTAAATGGAATTTGCGGAAATCCCAGGTCAAGGCTGCTTCTGGGCAAAGTACAAAGCTGTCGTTAGTCTGACCGAGGGCTGGAAATAATAAAACATTGACAATGAATAACTATTGATATTGGGATAGTTTTTCCACTAGCGCCATCTATGAATTATATAATAACTACTTGAGGCCAAGGTAGTGATTACTTCCATAGATGGCTCTAATGTGATATATTTTACCAGAATCATGATCTAAAGATATTCTTACTTTGTGATAGCACATTCCATTGAAATACTCTGAAGTTGTTTGGGTTCTGTTCTGAAGTTTTAGGTTGTTCTGAAAATAAAAATTTCATTATAGTGACAATCGATCATCAAGCATTTCAAATATCCATCAATCTCGCATTTTGGGTAATAAGCATCATCATAAAAAAAACTATTAAAAAAAAGAAACTATTGGATGATGATTTGAAAGAAAAACTTCCAAAAATTTTTGCGCAGTTCTTTAGCTCCACACAAGAGGCCCTGAGAAAAACAATTTCCCTGTGTCATCTTTGGTGATGTTGTGTAGGAGGTCTTTTTAGGGAAAAGAAGGAGAGGAAGTTCCGGGAAGAAAAAAGATATTAGGGGTGGGTAGAAATCTGGGGGTCAGGTGTGTCCAGGAATGACGGACGTATAAATCTATTCCTCATATTGTGGTGCAAGGTGATTGACGGAGAGAGTCCAGTTGAAGAGATCAAAAAGACTCCCTCAACCAGTCTCTCCTGATGCAGCCCGCCATGCGGTAAGTGGGCAAACGTATCCACCGCCAAAACTTAGACAAAACCCGCCCCATAAACCTGGTCACCTCTTCTAAGTCACCAAACTTAGCAAACCGCTTGTGGTGATCTACGGCAGGGGTGTTGGTTATCCAAAATTGATTATCCAATCCTTTCCGGAGCGGCGGTACCCACACCCGCCTCTCAAATTGTAAATGTCTCGATCCGTAAGAGACAGATTGGGTATTAATAATGCAGTTAAAAACCAAAAACTGTCTCCTCTTCTGAAGTGTAAATAATATAATATTTATATAAAGGCGGAGACAGTTTACAAGTAGTTCCCGTGAGTGCCTAGGCCAGAGGCCCATTGTGCTATCAATATTTATATAAAATATATATTAAAATAACATAACAATACAAGAGAAAGGCGGCACAGTTAGTTTTTTAATTCCAAAGTTCAGTTGCACAATCACATCCGTTTGCAACTCATCGTAATCATAATGAACTAATGACTCTTTGTATTTTATCGCTCCATAAAAATTATCTCTGGTTAATGTTGATATGTTAATAATAAAGAACAGTATGAAAAAATAAACAATGATTTTGATTTCGGCTGTTTAGGGAAACCGATGTGCGGTGTGATTGGACCTATTTCATTTGGAATTGGATCACACAAAAAAAAATCCGAAGCTGCCTCCAAAATGAAGCAAAATTTTAATTACCTTTATATCATCATTAAAAAAAGAGAAAATGAGGTAGCTCATATCCGCACTTGATATTTTTTTTTTTTTTAAAAGAAAGGCCCTCCGTTCATGGAGATACTTACAAACTACGTGATTGTGATACAACCACAAGTACCCTTCAGATATACTACTTTTTAAAGCTGGTTTCTGTACACGGCGCTACCCGAATTATACTGGACTTGATCATTTTTCACATGCAGCCGTGGAGTTAACACGATGTCAAACGATGTCAAATGACTTTTTCTCCAACATGAATCTATGCCTTCTCCACTAAATCCTTACTTGCGTATTCTGGTAATGTAAAGTTATATAAACACGCGTTTTTTTCCACTTCCAGAACAAATCTAATATTACTTTCATGTTCAGACGCCATTTCTGTCAAACGTCAAACGAAAGTAGCAGACACGAATGCTGCAACGCGTAGCGCGCTACCAGCACCGTCGGTGGCGCGCTACCGGCTTCAACCCGACATCCGTCGCGTTCCGCCGTGTACGAACACCAGCAAAATTGTATGGCGGGTACCCACGAGTGGTGCGCGTGCTACGCGCATCATGCTCGAATAGCTTGTAAGTAGCTCCATGTACGGAGGCGCAAAGACAAACATTCCCGGGTTACGAATAACCCAACAATGTTTGAAAATCTCCTACTACCACCACAGAAAGCCGGAAATGTTGCTTGTGTTGTGATGGAGGACTTAGTCAGCCGAGGAATCGAACATAGGACGCCCGGGTGAGACCCAAACGCGATGCCCACTCAACAACTGACTGGTCACTATTTAACATTACTTTTGATTTAAAAAAATATTATTCAGTTTGGTTGTGTATTTTGGCCCCAAATCCAAAATTAATTTTAATATGGTGCAAGCCAAAATGGACTAGCAGCCGATCCTCAATGACAAATTTGCAAATTAATAAATGTATTCAGATAAAATTATGCAAAATTGATTACTTTTTTTGTTATTGTTAAATTATTGTAAAATCCATGTTTTGGATATAATAATCTATCTTCCGCGCTTTAAAATTAAAATCAGTAAAATAATTAATGTTTACATTTATTTCATAGATATCTTATCGGGAATGACGATTTATAATTTATTATTATTGAATAAATATTGTTTTAATTTAATTGATTTTGCGTAAAATCATGTTCTTGAAGATGGTTAATTTTTTTTTTAACAGTAGCTCCACACAGGAGGCCCTGAGGAAAATTATTCCCCTCTGTGTGGAGGGTCTTTTTATGGAAGGAAGGATAGAAAGTTCTGGGAAGGAAAAGGGTGGGTAGGAATATGAGGGTCAATGTGTCCAGGAGTGACGGACGTATGAATCCAACCCTCTGAGAGAGTACGGTGGTAGAAGTCAAAGGGACTCCCCCAACCATCTCCCGAACCGGCTTACCAGGCAACTGGTGTGCAGGAGCATCCACCGCCAAGAACCTCACCCCATGAATCTGGGCACCCTTGCACCAAACATAGCGAACCACTTAGGTGACCTATGGCAGAGGTGTCGGTTATTCAATAAGTTGTTTCCGGGGCGGCGATACCCGTACCTGCCTCCCAAATTGCATACTCGCTCTCCTTTTGCAGTCATCTCTGTTATTTTTCCACCCGCTTAACGTTACATTGTTTCCTGTTACTAATAAACCTGTTTAAATTTAACATAACTAATAACCAACCATACATTAATTTAATTTGACAGTTGTGAAAATTTTAACGCAATGTTTGTTAACATATTTTTGGTAAAATATTGAACATTTTGTCTGTAAAATAATAAAAAAGTAAATAATGTGTGATTAATTATTATCATCTTCCCCTAATTGGTGTAGCCAAGTTAATATATGAGCTTACAAATATAGATTTTGACCAGGTATTTGTCTTATTTTATTATGTATTTCTATGACCTTAGTAAGGAGTGTGAGTACACGCACACCCTAATAGTTGTAATATTACCTCTCTCTCTCTCTCTCTCTCTCTCTCTCTCTCTCTCTCTCTTTCTCTTTCCCATACTCAGCGCATGTAACAGAAAGAGAGGATCCAATGGAGATCTGAGTGGCAAACCGTAGTAAGCGTAAAGTGAGTCTATTTAAGTACAGAATGAGTTTATTATGTAGGTACATGCTGAGACTGTTAGTAATGCAGTGCGAGCATGCTATAGTACAGTGTGAAATTGTGTGTGGGTTTGTTGTAGCACAGTGTGCGTTTGTTGTAGTGCAGCACGAGTTTATTGCAGTACTGTGTGAGTTTATTGTAGTACAGTGTGAGTTTATTGTAGTAAAGTGTGAGTTTATTGTAATACAGTGTGAGTTTATTGTAGTGCAATGTAAGTTTATTGTAGTAGGTGTGAGTTTATTGTAGTAGAGTGTGAGTTTGTTGTAGTACAGCGTTTATTGTAGTACGGTGAGAGTTTATTGTAGTACAATACGTTTTTGTTGAAGTACAGTTGGAGCAATATGTTACCTGAGAGGGACATGTGCCTGACTTGTTCGGTAAGGGGAGTATCGCGCAGCAGGAAGGGGCGGCGCAGCAGCTGGAAGGAGTTACACCGCTCGCGCGCGCAGAAGTCCATGAACTCGAGGCGCGACATACTCGCCGGCACGCTAAGACTGCGGTCCTGGTGGTCATCGTTCAGGATCTTCGGGGCTGAGTTGAAGCTGCCCATCCTACAAGACAATTACACATTATTACTGCACTTCATGTACACTTCTTCTTCTAGTCCCCTTTCATATCAGAAACTGCCGTCATACATTGCTATGTTACGTAGAAAGTAGATTGCATCGGAGCTCTCAGCGATAGGACCATAGAGCTATAGATTCCTGTAATGATCAGTAATATTGGTATAAATTGCTCTATGAGAGAATTCAATATGTACATCGATGCTGGAAAGTATAAATGGATTATGGCGCTATAGCCATTTTTTATCCTTTCTAGCGTCGAAATGATGGTAAAATAAGTGAAAATTCATAGATTTTAATAATTGTAATTTATTTTTCCTTTGAGGTTGTCAATTGTATCCTGTGTTGTAAAACATGAATTCCCTTAGGTAATTGATGCACAAGCCGCCGCACTTTTATTAGGCACAGATTTTGAAAATTACCCCACGTTTCAAGTAATTTTATATCATTACTTGAAACAACTAATAACATTTGGATAGATGATAAAAGATTAATCAAAATTCAATTTTTATTCAATCAAAGTTCAAAACTTTACGTATAAAACGATCCCTTCACCGCCATTATAATTTTTTTTTGTGCGGATTTGACATTTGCGAAGCTTTGTTTCAATATAAATATGCACGAATTACTTAGTTTACCCAAACTAAGAACCTATTAACCTATTTTGGGCACATAAATAGTTGTTTCTTATAGGATTGTTGAAATGAAGTGAAATCTCCATAATCGTGCGGCGATTTATGAAATATTAATTTTCCTTGTTTTATATTTATTTATGTAGTTATTCTTTTTGAAATTATTATTGTATTTTACAAGTCTTAGAAAACTGAGTATTATTCAGTTTGTTTGTAAGAAATCTCTCGTATTAACATATTTATTTATACAATGTAGTTCATACAACTATTATACAATGTAGGTATGAAGGCTGCAAAATTTGCAGACTTCGGATTGCATGCACAAATAAATTTTATTCAACTAGTTTGTGTTATTTTACAATTTATTAATTAAAAATAACATATAGTATGTTTGCGGCACATTCCAGAGAGGAATTCAGGTCTATTCTCTCAGTATTGAATTGTTGCTTGAAATGGCTTTAGCTGTGTTTAGTGACCAGATCTGAAAAACCAGGTACTTCCCCACCTTTCCCTCCCTCATCTCCTTCCCCTCTCCACTTCTTCTGCCGTAAAACATACCCCAACGGTATTCAATATAAAAAAATATAAAAAAGGTAATATTATCAGTAAATTTTATTTCTAATACTTATACAAAATTTTACTTTATGTGTGTTGTAGTATGATATTAAAATTTGGTTTATTTCAAACAATTATTTCCTTCGGTCTGTATGTAAGGCACATTGAATATAATATACAAATCCTATGCTACAGCATTTGATCCTACAATGAATTTATTTTCTCTTGAGATAATAAAAAATGGCTACAGTGCCATATACTTATTGAAATCTCTCGTGGTGCAATTTATGCCAACATTAAAATGCAAATGTTTTGTATAATTTTTATGATGAAATAAAAAATTTTAAATAAAATTAAAAAAAAAAAAATTATTTTAATATTGTTACAATAAAATGGCAAAAGAAGAAATAGTAACATATATTTTTTTAAGTATTTCTATGCCAATGAAGAGAACTAGCTTGAGTTTGGTATACAAGTAAAAAATAATATAATTGAGTGTAAAGTAATATAATATCTTAATTATATTGTAATAAATAAATTAATCAATATTTCTTTATTCGAACCACTCTACATTTTATTTATGCCGACCGGGGTTCATGTATGAATTTCAACACCGAGTGTTCATTTTTCACGTGCAGCCGTGGAGTTAACAGATGTCAAGCGATGTCAAATGACTTTTTTTCCAAAATTAATCCATTTCCTCTCCACTAAATCCTTTCTTACGTATTCTGGTAAAGTAAAGTTATATAAACATGCATTTTTTCCACTTTCAGAACAAATCTAACATTTCTTACATGTTCCGACGCCATTTCTGTCAAACGTCAAACGAATAGTAGCAGACACGAATGATGCAATGCGTAGAGTGCTTATCAGCATCGTTGGTAGCGTGAAACTGACTTCAAACCGACAGCTGCCGCGTACGCCGTGTACGAACTACTAGTCGAGGGCACCCACCACTTTCCCGAACCGTTTTAAGGACCAGATTGGTCCCTCTATCGGTTCTCACATCAAGACTCTACATTTATTTTTAAAACGAAGCTACTATGAAATGATTCTAAAAGCCCACGACTGTCCCTACACGGAACGACATACATTTATACATACCAAAATTCGTGTACGAACTACTAGCAAAATCGTACGGTAGGAACGAGCGGCGCGCGTGCTACGCGCATGAGGCTCGAGTAGCTTGTAAATAGCGTCATTTACAGAGGCACCAAGTCAACATAGACCCTTTAGTTGCCGATAAAAACGGAAAAAGTTTTTTTTTTATTATATCAAAAAAAGTTTTTTTGGTTCTCCGTGGGATGTAGATTCACCATTTCTCCGTGGGATGTAGATTCACCATTTCTCCGTGGGATGTAGATTCACCATTTCCGAATTTTCGGACACGTATATAATTTGAAGAAAAGAACAATTCTGCTAACATAGGGTCACATAACATAAAAAATATTATCCTGGTTTCTTCAATGTCACTATAACCAACTTCTGTAATTTAATGAATCGGCATCCGCCCTTGACGTCTGCTCCTAAATACACTATTTAGATTGTCAAAAATAAATTAAATGTGTAGTAATTATATTTTGCCCTGAACCATATGTTGGTATTTTTTGCAAACTCATTTATTTATTATGTAGGTTGGGGTCAACCGTGATTTTAAAACTTTATTTGTGACAGCAATAATAGCAACAAGAATAATTTCTTGGAAGATTTTCAGCAGCGGATAAACCAGTGACGTGAAGTTAGATTTTATTCGATTATTTGGATTTTCTAGAATAGTGTAAAAATAGGGAACTACGTCACGACACTCCTTTACTTCCTGCATACCTACACTACATTATTTTTTATCAAAGTTGGCTGGAAAATATGCCATATTTCTGGTTAATAATGGCAAAAGAAATAATTAATCCCGGAGTTAAGATCCCGGAAGAACAAGATAAGGGTTTTACTTAATTTCAAAGTAAGTTATAAAATGTATTTGTAAGTGACGTAGTTTATGTTTAGTGATTTTTAAATTGCAAAAAAAAACATGTGTGCAAATCACACGCGGTAGAAGTGAAACCTTCAGAAAACTACACTACAATGAAACGACTGCAGAGTATCAGAAGTAGGATAATTGTAGGCTTTATTTATTATAATATTTTTACCAAGTTTAAAAATTATTTTACATTTTATTCTACGAAACACAGCAGAAAGAGGATGCCAATTGGCTACGAAGAACCGCATAAAGAGGAAACCGATCAGTCTATCTCATAGGTTCTCAACGTGGGCGATAATGCTCCCTTGTGGGTTGAGACTTTCAGAGGGGCAGTAGAAGACTCAAAGAAAATTAGTGGGCGTCGAGATGACACAGTGAGTGAAGAATGAATCGTCTACCTTTTTCGATAAATTATTTCGTGTGAAGGAAATTGGATTCACTTTGAATAACACTGTTGATTTTGTCGTGACACATAATAAATAATGTTGACAAAAGTATTGGAAACTAAACATAGAAAAAAATGTTAATTAAATATAGCAGAGCATTCGAGTGTACTTACTATTATAAACGCATTACAATAAATTATCCGATTGAAAGATTTGGCACGAAATGTGTATGACTACGAATAACCAATGAAAATGTAGGTCACGGGCAAGTGCCTGTAAACAGATCTTAAATGCCCACGGTTTTAGAATTATTTTAAAACTTGAGAAAAATACTAGTTTACGTTTACAATATTACCAATAAGATAACAAAGTGTAAGATAATATTTTGTGATTGTGGATAGAAGTTTTGGCCAACCTTTGAAAATTGTCTAACAAGTGTTTAGGCCTTTTGCTGTGCATCGCGAAACTGGCAACAGAACAATATATACACTAATTTCTCCTGAATTGAATATGGACGATAAACAATCTCTGTTATCTGCAACTAATAAGAACACACACTGTCTCCCAGTTCACCAGTGAGACGACTACTGGGAAATGGACCAGGCGAACTATTTATCCGGAAGATGGATCCGATAAGGCAACACATAAGAGTCCCTGCGCGTGTAACCTCCAAGGCCCAACACCTATTGTGTGATTGTTTGCTGTTCAACTCTATGGCCCAAGATTTATCAGCATTGGACCCAAAACCTGAGAGTGCTGGAAACAATACATGCTCATCCGCAAGTAATTTATACATAAGTATAGGCAGTGGGGAACTCAGAAGAACGCAGACAATTACGTTTGGCGTCGAGGCTAAAATCTTCGTTCAGAACCAGAGCTTATGTAAGAAGACCTGGCTTTTTTAATTGTTGGTAAGAAACAGTGACCTGCACATGGGCGCGGCTGCAAAAGGAGCTGTTATAAATATTCGCACAGAAATCCTTTAAGAATAGCTCTACGCCTGAACCCTGAGATATTCCCTAGAGAGCTTTATGAGAGTTGAAATACGACGTTGTAATACATCTGTTACGTAGTTAACATAGCTGAATACGGGAAATCTTGGAAGGAGTATCTATTGGAATGACATTTTTGTTTAAATCTGTTTTGAGTCGTGTGTCGGTTGGATTATTCTGCTGAAGATGCTCAACTTTACTGTATTTAGTGTTAGATTACAAAATGTCCCGGTGTTTCTTTCTTCCAAGGGTGATTGTAAAAAAGGATAAAAAAATAAACGTTCAAACTAATCAAATTCTAAAAGAAAGAAGCCAAACATGAGTGCGGAGTTGTAAAAATAACATTTTTCTTACAATTTCAATAAAGAAAACATTTATATTCAAATCTAAAATTAACCACAAAATAATTCAAATGTACACCTTCATGAAACCAAAGATTCGGATGGCAATTTGAAAAAAAAATATATATATATATTTTTGCATGAAACGACAAAAAATTGAGGTGACCGTAACGTTTATAAAATATTTGTCTAACAAAAGATGTGTGTCGCTTTTATTTTTTTTTCGTCATAAGTAATTTTAATTAGAAAATCATAAGACGAAAATTTTTTAAATCTTTTTGCATTAAAAAAATTAATATTTCAAAAATTACATGTTTATTTTGATTTATAAAATTTTAAAACATTTTTCATCACCTTTCAAAAACAGTTTTTAATTTTGCATACGTTCAGAAATATTCAATTTATTTGGATATTATTGCAAAGTCGAAATATTTTGATCTCCTGGCAAAATCTGCCCGAGGTCCGAGGGGTTAAAACCTTAATTAAATTTGGTACCTACCAAAGGTTAACATATTCTAAGAAACCATTTTAATATAAGATTTTTAAAACATTTTATTGAACTTTAATTTAAAACATGTTGCAAACAAATGAGTAGAGAAAAAGATCATAAAAGTAGCAATAAAATATTTTTTTAGTAGTTTGTCAATGGTGCTTTTCACATTTGTTAGTTGAGTGAATGTTAGGTGTTACAAAGTAAACATTAACTGTTTTTGTTATTGTTTTTGGGGTGTTATGCCGTGTTTCGCTACCTCCTTCTTTAGCCAACGTTTCGGACAGCGTTACAGTGTCCATCATCAGGGCAGATGACCCTCATCTGCCGGTCATCTGCCCTGATGATGGACACTGTAACGCTGTCCGAAACGTTGGCTAAAGAAGGAGGTAGCGAAACACGGCATAACACCCCAAAAACAATAACAAAAATACTTTTTGGCCGTGAAAACCTAAAAACATACCTAAACATTAACTGGTTTATTTACTAGAGATGTCAGGAATTTTCACTCTCTCAAATGGCTCACATTTGTGAGGCAAACCGACAAGATATACAAAGATAAAGAAGCGCTTTTACATTGATTACATTACATGAAATATTAGGTGTATTAATGTAAACATCAACAGCCTTACTTACTATAGATGTTAAGAATTTTCACTCTAAAATGGCTCACATTTGTGGGGCGAACCGACAAGATATACAGAGATAAAGAAGTGCTTTTACATTGATTACATTACATGAAATATTAGGTGTATTAATGTAAACATCAACAGCCTTACTTACTATAGATGTTAAGAATTTTCACTCTAAAATGGCTCACATTTGTGGGGCGAACCGACAAGATATACAGAGATAAAGAAGCGCTTTTACATTGATTACATTACATGAAATATTAGGTGTATTAATGTAAACATTAACGTCTTATTTACTATAGATGTTAGGAATGTTCACTCTAAAATGGCTCAACGTCAATATATAAAGAGATAATGCACAATACAATAAACAGAGCACCTTATATTTTTATTATTATTAAAGACTTACCTGTTGGTAGGTTGATACGCGAAAGAAAATTAAATTCTGTATTTTTATTGAAGTATGTGACACAGCTACCGGTGTAATTCAGTGTACCTACCAGACAGTAATAAACTAATCAAAAAACCCATTTAGATAAGAGATTGTTTATTATTATTATTCAGTTAAGTACTAGAATATTTATATTGCAATAAAAATAAGAAAAGATAGTCGTTAGAAGAAAATCACGCGAATAATTGACACGAGGACGGAATGGCGGAGTAGTGCAAAAGGTGACTCGCATCTGATAGACGATCAAAGTGATGATTTATGATTCTTCAAACTGGTGACCGGATAACTCAGAATCATGCAAATTCAACACCTCATTTGAAAAACCATTAAAAGTAATAAAAAAATTGGGTAAATAGGTAACCTAACTTAAGGTTTTCGGCTATTTTTCAATATTTTTTCATAACTTTTAATGACTTTTCAAAGTCATTAAAAGCATGATTCTGAGTTTTCACAACCGCTGGATTGCCGGTCGTGCGCCGGCACACAGGCCAAAATGTTAAAAAAAATAATTTGAAATGCGATTTTAACCCTTATGTATAAAGAAAACGTATGAAGAAGGTCAGAATCGCTTGGGGCATTCTTGTTCTTAAGGTATAAAATACCGTGAACTCACCCCGGGAAGCGGAATAATTTCTATGGAATTCTTTATGGTCTCAGACCATGTTTCGCGGCATTTGAGCTGTCAGATTTGGTAGTATTCTCGTGAAAAAGATCGTAAAACATACATTCATCAAATAAACGCAAGTAATGTTATTTTCAGTCATAGTTTATTGTTCAAGGAATGTGTTTCGGTAAATATTATATACGATAGCATAAAATAAACCCACAAAATATTACGTCAAAGTCAAAACATCGCGATTTTACATTGTTTCTTCCTTTGACTTAACTAAACTTGACTTAACCCCTCAGACCCGGGGCCTATTTGGTCGAATGGTAAAATATTTCGGAGTTGCAATAAAATCCAAATAACGCAATATTTATTAACGCAAAACTAAAAACCGTTTTAGAAAGATAATGAAATACGCTTTCAATGAAAATTCTGAAAATTTTGAAGTATAAAAATTTCGAACGCAAACATAAAATTTATTTAAAAATGGCTTATCTTACGCTTACTAACTAAAATTACTGATAACGTAAAAAAAGTGTACGTTTTTTATTAGGCAAATGTATTATTATAAAGGTTATTGTCAACTCACTTTTTTGTCGTTTCATGTAAAAATACATATATTGTTAAAAAAAAAACGTAAGCGTTTTGTTTTGGCTGTGTGGAAATCGAATGTTCAATCTCACGATTCAAAAACGGAAATGCAAACGCCAGGGCCTCTCGCACACTATACCACGATCCGCGTGGAAAATAGCGATAGTTTTAAAATGTGTATTTTATATATTTTTAAATGTGCCAAGACAATAAAAAAATGATGTTATAACCTAGGTGTACCTACAAACTAGAGCCAATATACTTTTTATTGTGATTACGGCAACTGCCCAGAGTCGGTGGGAGGGAAATGGAAAGGATAAGGAGATAAGAGGAATGAATATTGGGAAGAATCTGGCTATTCTGATCTAATGACTCAGATTTTGAATGGTGGTATTTCAAAGGCCAATATCCAAAGTATTTACCACTGAGGAACAGCAAGAGGATCATACCGTCTGGGTAGGTGACACTCACGCTTACGGAGAGTGGACCAACTATGACATCTGACCGTGATTATGATGCATATTAAATAAACTCCTGTTATCTACTACAGTAAAGAATATTGAATGACACCGGTCCAGCCTGTCAGGACAGGTCGAGCAATGTCTATTTGAGTTGGTAAATAAAGGAGATAGAATTGGTTCTGTTGTGCAAGATCATCTACAAAGCCTATTATACCTAGAATAGGTATTGTTTGCAAAAATCACTTGTAAAGCACCTTTTCAGTCATGGTGACGATTATTGACGGTGACGGTTCCCCTTCCGCCTCCCCTTCCTCTCAAGTGTTCCCCGCCTTCCCTCTCTTGTCTCCCGCGAACCCCCCTCCCGCGATCCCCTCCTCTCTCCCGCGTTCAATATATTCAGTCTCGGTACATTCAGATTTTCTAACATTTATTTTTTTATATTTTAAGAACAATAGAGAACTCCAGTCCAATTTAAAAATTTTTTTTTATGAATAAATGACCTTCTAACTTAAATAACTGCATATTTATTTTTATTTTTATAGTTAGTTTAATAGTTAAAATAAATTTCAAAGTTTTAAATTTTCAAGATCCCCCGAAAACCACCGAATCTAGTGTGACGTCATCATGATCAACCGAAGTATGAATTTTTTATGGAACTGGAATCAGCTGTTCGACTCCCGCCATTTTGAATTTCAGCATTGGAGCGTTTTACTGGGCATTATGGTCGTTTTTTGTACAGTTAGAGTTTTTGAATATTTTAAATAATATAGATAAACTAATAGAGATACTTTATTTTGGATACTGAATTATTTAGGCCTATATAATGTTTCAATAAAAACAAAAACTATTATATGTCCAAAACTCTTTATAGAGGTTTATACCAATAACACGGAATGTCGAACGGCTTGCGTCTTACATTTCTATACAACTTTGACCCAGGTGACGCGGCGCGGTGACGTCACGCCGCCAAAATCCAGCAATACCAACTTGACAGGGTGTTTTAATGACACGTTTTAAAATGGAATTTTTAATACTTTTTTAAAACTCTACGTTTAATATTATTTAATAAAACTTATATATTCAGAATCAACGTTTATTGGTCTATATGAACATATTTTTTAAAGCCATAATATTTTTCACTGGAGTTCCTTATTGGTACCTAACAGGTATTTACTTAAAATAAACATAATTTTTTATTAAATTCAAAGTATTCGATTTTGCTTAGTACCATTGGTGAGTACTTCAAATAAGTTCATTAATTTAAAGAGTTTCGAAAATTGAATTTTGATTGAACAATAATTCTTTTGCAAAGTTTAATTCTCAAATTGTGGCATTGATTTTTTGTAATGATTTAAAAATTTTCCAGATTTATTATCATGTGGATGTGATAATCCAGAAACCTTCGCGAGGTTGAAAAGAAGATATTTTGAAAGTTTCAAACATTTCTATGCTTCAAATAGCAATACATCTACAAATAGCATCCATAACTCATATACGCCCAAACAAGCATATTTTGATTTTTATACCCGCTTTAATGTTGCATATACACTTGCGAACCGAAGCGCGAGCCGAACAAATAGCTACCGAAACAACGCATGAATTTACTTTTATTTGTTTACTGTGGTTATTTTCCAAGGAATTGACGATGGTACAAAGCTAAAACTGCCAAAAAGTACACATTTGTAAAGACAGAACATTGCAACTTAAAATACAACATACTGCCAGGACAACTCCACGAATAGGTACCCTATTTTTCCATTACAACGCCGTAGCCGTGTGCCGAGGCAGGATGTTCGAATTACCCAAATCGAACACCACCAGAAAGAACACCAAGAAGTCGAAAATTTGTTCAGATGACCTTCGAGGTTTTTTGAAGTGAAAACTTATTTAGTACCGTTGCGATTTGAAACTCGATGATACGAAAAATAGCGACACTGAAAGGGACAAATACATACATCTACTGGATTTAGCCTGAGAGATAATGAGATAGTATAATCAGTCTCCTCTTTTTGCGGTGCTTCGTAGCCTTCCCACTCTAATCTATTTTAGTTTTCTGAAGGTTTCACTTCCACCGCGTGTGAACTGCACACATGAAGTTTTTATTTTATTCTTGTATTTTTTTTAATATGAAGCATGAAATTCTTAATATTATAAAGTAAGATTTATAAAAATCGTACAAATAAATTAATAAATAAATTTCACTCATAGTAAGTAACTTTGGGATATTATATTATAAAGTTATCTTTAGCGAAGAGATTAGCACTGATAGCAAGAAGGTAATGGTGGTCAAGAATTCAAGAACAGTAGCGAACATTATTCTAATCCAGTGGTTTTCAACCTGTGGTACGCGTACCCCTTGGGGTACGCAATATCGTGGCACGAATGTAGGTTTTAAAACTCAGCTCTACCTATGTGAAATTGAGCCAAACTTTGTAAAACTTTGCACTGCAATGCAAGTTCAAGGGTCACATTGAATTATATTAACATTGTATGATTGATTATAGAGGGTGTAACGGGGAATCGAGGTTTTATTTTAACTACTGATACATGAGAAACTCTTTTTATAAATTTTTTTGATGGTAAAAAAATTCATCCTCTCAATGCACTTTGTGAATTTGGAGTTCTGTACGGAGAGCATAATTTTTTTTCGTTGAAATAAAAAGACGTGGAACAAAATTTGTTCAATTTCGCATAAAGAATGCTGAATACGAACAAAGACATGTTGTACCAAAATCTTTACTAAACTCTGTAAATTTATTATCTGCTTTATTGTGGCTTAAAATGGTGAGTCGGCATACTGTCTGAATTTAATAAAATAGTGCACGTGGTCATAATACAAGACTAACTGCGAACGATAGACTTGTACTTGTACTTGTGTACTTGACCAGATACCTAAATACACACGGTCAAAGAACTCTAGAAAACCTTGTTCCAATAATTTGCAACATTTGGGTAGGTAACCCAATTCAATAAAAAGCTGTGAATTGATTTTCAGAAGGAAAATCAATTCACAGCTTATGCTTATGCTAAAAATATGGTTAAGTGAGTGAACTTTTTTGTACTCATCTCTATTTTCTGCTTTTAGTTTTAATGTTTTTACATTTTTTTTTTCTTTAATTTTCTTTGTTCTTTATTTTTATTTATAAAAACATTTTTCCAAAAATGTGTGGATGTATGTAAATAAAATGTAATAATGTGTATATTTTATGTAGGGTACCAATTATATGATATCAAATAAAAACTTTTGATAATCAAGCAAGCCAAAAAAGGTCAACATCCTTCCTACTGTGTTATTAGTTTGCTTACGATCGGAGAACTCATCAAGAAGTGAATAAGTGAATTCAACGAAATACAATATTTCCAAAAATCAAAACATTTGTTACAATCATTATAATTGAAACATTTTGTTAAAGTAGGCTTTTAGTTAAATCGAAAAATCTTGTAAAAAAAAAAATTTTACATTTGTTAAAAAAATTTAAAAATTTAAAAAAATGTGGAAAAAACAAAAAAAATTAAAAAATTGTGATTAATTCAATTGGTTCGTGTAAATCGAAACATAACTCTTGTTCCAATGAAACAATTTATTTTCTTTCGATTAAATTCTTTACAACAAATTTTACTATTTCGCAGCATCTCGATTAAGTACCTAGATAGGTAGCTTCCTTGGAGAAAGAACCATCTGATTTCACGTAAGAAACATACAAAAAACAAACCCGTGGAAAATGACGGGAAAATATAAAAAAAGGAAAATGTAAAATATGTTTTCCAAAATTAAAAAATATATCAAACGAAAATTTTAAATCAAATTTTTTAAAATGCCACTGCCAAGAATTGATGAACTGATTGGAAGACAACATGCTGACTACACCACTAACTATTTTAAGAACGACGGCATAAGATACGTTTTTAGGTTTTCACGGCCAAAAGTATTTTCGTTATTTATTTTTGGGGTGTCATGCCGTGTTGCGCTACCTTCTGTAGCCAACACAATTACACATCTGCCCTGATTGATGGACACTATAACGCTGTCCGAAACGTTGGCTAAAGAAGGAGGTAGCGCAACATGGCATAACACCCCAAAAACAATTGAAAAAACGACGGCATAAATTCATTGTATGCACTGAAAATAATAAGAATTATTAATTTTAGAATATTACGTATCTACTCACATCACAACCGAAATAAATTATATTGTCACACGATAATAAATAAATTTTGAGTTATTAACTTTTTTTGTGTTTTTCGTAAAACCGAACTCTGGTGCAATAAAATTTTAAGTAAAAAAGAAAGTTTCAAAGATCTGTTCTGTTTTCAGGATGTTGTATGTTTATATTTATAATATCCCGAATAGAACGAATATTACTACATACATACAAAAAGTAGTAAAACGTAGGTTCCTCGGCAATGTTATCATTAGTTTATAATAGAGAATACGTAATCTTACATTCTGTAGTATATTGATAAACCACTGACAATGTGATAACCTTTCGAAGAGCAGAATATTAATTGCAGGAACGGCGTTTATCGTCCGAGAGAAAAAACTGAACACTACACGATTTTCCGGTTACCAAGACAACGAACAATCTTCAATCGATTTATTTCATCCGTGACGGTAACCTTTCTACGTCTACCTTCTCGTGAGGCATTTGTGTAAACAATATTAATAATACGCACTGCGACAAAATCCAAGGACGCGCTTACACTATTCCGTGATTCGTGTGTTTATTTGGGAGATTACAGCTGATCTTGACAAGGCATTTGACACACACATTCAATCGCAGCATTATCTCTACAAACCTACCAAAAGTTGTTGAAAAACTACACTTAAAAGTTTTACAGAAGTTAAAAGTATACCTACTCACTGTTTTATCACAACGCATACATTACATTACAATTTTACAAGCAATTAAAACTTTTTTAAACACAGCGTAACTTCATAAAACAACGCTACATACCCGGATTTTGACGAATACTGACTGCTTTTCGCCTTTCCTGTAGGTATTATAATTATTGCAATAATTAAACTTGGATGTCATTAAACAAACAATATGACCACACACTTTTTAATTTCCTAGTAATTTTTGCCACAGTGCAAATAATGCCACAGGTGTTTGAAAGTATGTTTTAGGTTATGAATCGCTGTGACGTCCGTAATCGTGTCCGATCGCATCGAAGTTTCCTGTTTATGCGGCGTTACCAACTTACGGAACTTTCATTTTGTCTACGCAGAAATGGGAACTCGCGGTCTCGCGGTCACGGCCTGATGTTGGGGCAAGTGATCACTTCATATTTTATTTGTATTCTCAATGATTTATGCATTTTTTTAAAATAAAATTTTAAAACACAACATAATCATGGGAGGAGTAGTACCATTGCAGCAAAGGCAGCCACCGAGAGTTCTAACTTATACATTGTGTTCAGCGATACGTTGAAAAACTTTGGGAATTTTTAAAAATTTATTTTAAATGAAAAAAAAAAGTGTATATTATATAAATGAAAAAAGTTATGTTTATAATATATTTGCCTAATAAAATATGTGTGTGTGTGTATTTTTTTTCGTTAGTAGTAATTTTGGTTAGAAAAATGTAAGATGAGCTATTTTTAATATTTTTATATGTTTGCATACAATTTTTTTTGATGTGATAACGTCTCATAAATCGATGAACGCCGGCTGCACTCACGAAAAAGCATGACTCATTGTCACGTTCCGCCTGAGCCGAGCGTGCAACCGAGAGCGCGGAACAAGCGTTCGGCTTGTGACGCATCATCTATCTCTCTTCCATTCCATCGTTATTATATGACGTTATCACTTAAAATTATCGTCCGTAAACCGACTTTACAGACAACCATTTTTTTTAATCAAAAATTATTATTATTGCTTATTAAAAATATAAAATTTGAAAGCGAATCACCTTTCAAGCACATTTTTCAGTTTTTGGAATGTTCATAAATTATTTATTAAATTTATTTAAATTATTTAAATTCATTTTTTTGGACTTTATTGCAAAGCGGAAAAATTTAGACCTTCCGAAAAAATAGGCCCGAAGTCTGCGTCGTTAATGTCATTAGCATTAGCGCCTCCGTACATGGAGCTACTTACAAGCTATTCGAGCCTGATGCGCGTAGCACGCACACCGCTCGTGGGTACCCGCCATACAATTTTGCTGGTGTTCGTACACGGCGCTACGCGACGGATGTCAGGTTGAAGTCGGTAGCGCGCTACCAGCACCGTCGTTACGCGTTGCAGCATTCGTGTCTACTACTTTCGTTTGACGTTTGACAGAAATGGCGTCTGAACATGAAAGTAATGTTAGATTTGTTCTGGAAGTGAAAAAAAATGCGTGTTTACATAATTTTACATTACCAGAATAAGCAAGAAAGGATTTAGTGAAGAAGGCATAGATTAATGTTGGAAAAAAAGTCATTTGACATCGTTCGACATCGTGTTAACTTCACGGCTGCACGTGAAAAATGATCAAGTTCAGTATACTTCGGGGAGCGCCGTGTACGGAAACCAGCTTTAAAAAGTAGTACATCTGCAGGGTACTTGTGGTTGTGTCACAATCACGTAGTTTGTAAGTATCTCCATGAACGGAGGGCCTTACTGACTTTCAATTGTAGTAGAAGATGCTTATTATTTTTGTCAAGTATATAATTTTTTTTTTAAATCACTTGTCTCTTTACCAGAAGATGACCCACGTCGACGAGCACACCAAACATATCACGTAATATTTTATTATGTCTTGTCGCCTCAAAGTCAAAAGGACACAAATTTATACCAACTATTTATAATTAGAATTTTGCTGAGAACATTAATTACGAGAGGTATTGAAGCAAACATCGGACGAAAGAAAAATTTTAATATTTGAATACTAACTAACTCACTAATCATCACGCCTTTTTTCCCGCAGGGGCAGACAGAGTGGATGGACCGCCAAACAACTCGGTCTCATTTGCTCTACATGCCAAACCATCTTACTCATTGGTCATTACGCTTACATCAGCCTTGCATACTTTGCGGATATCCACATTTTTCACACGACCATACATGGTTTTATCACACACCCCTCAGGGATATCATTTCTACAGTCTGATTTCACCCTTCCTCTGCCAGTTCCATGCTTCACTGCCGTACATCAGGGTAAGTACCAGCACTCCATTGTGGACTGCTAGCTTCGCTTCTTGGACAGTTTTTTTGCTAGCACCAACGGCATTTGTCCTCCATTAATGGAGTTACCTGCATTTACCCTACTTTTAATATCTCTATCAGCCTCTCCATCTCTCGTAAACATACTTCTCAAATACACAAACCCTGCCCATCTGCTCCAAGTATTCATCATTCACAAGTTTTCGTACTCTCTCTTTCAAACACCATGACTTTAGACTTACTCACATTCATCACTAACTTAATCCTTGGCGTATTTCGATATATCGCTTGCCGTAATCCAATGGGAAGATATGGCGAGCGATATGCTGAAATAGGCCAAGCCATATCTTTTATAGCTCTCTGTGTGTGGCACCGCTTTTAATACTAATAGCTCGAATACTTTGAGTAAGTAAAATAAAATATATCTCAATATAATTAATATCTTCCCCCAAATTTACAAACACGAGTCATTACTTAGTGTTATTATCTTACTGAGTATCTTAAAATAATGACTGCTTGGAAACTGTATTGCCCCAAAGCTAATAAAAAGGGCAAGAAAATGGTAAATTCAATTTTTAGAGTCAATAGCTTTAAAGATCTTGGTAACGTCTTTGATCCCAAACCGACATTTTCCGATTACATATCACTCCAGCATGCTACAAACTCCTGTGTTTTGTCATCAGAATATGTAAGCAATTTGATGACCCAGATGCAATGGTAGCCATGTTCGATGGCGTCATAAGAAGTAAGCTAGAGTATGCTAGTGGTGTGTGGACTCCGCACCAGACTAAATATATTAATATGCTGGAACAAATCCAGAAAAAAAATCCTTAGGTACGTCTATATGCGAATGCACGGAACTTATCCGAGGTTCATGCACCATATAGAGTTACTAGAGGCAACAAATAGATTTAGTTTGGAAACTAGACGTTATGCAAATCTTGCAATTCTTAGTTTTAACATAATCCATAACTATATTGACAGCCCATTCCTCTTGGATGCTACGGTTTATACGTGCCTGAAAACTTCAGTCGTAGTCGTCGACACGACATGTTCAAAATACCGTACGGCAGAACAGATGTTCTAGCACAGCACAGCATGACAAGAGGAATGGTACTGTTGAACGAAATATCAAAAACACTAGATGTATACAACTCTTCTTTAGATAGCTTTAAGATTTTTTTGTATAATGATCATCTTCTTAGGTGTTAAGATTGTCAAAATGAGAAAATTGTACGGTAATTGGATTATTTATCTATTGTACAATTAAAAAAAAAAGAGTTTAGCTAATTTTAGTAAAAAATATTTTTACTGTAACATATTGCTTTATTTCGTTTATTAGTAAAAAATTAAAATTTTAATTTTTAACTAGTCTAGAATTCCAGTCGTCCATGCTATTGATAGCTGCAAAATGAATTGTAATCTAGCCTCTTTTGTACAGCTCTCTCGAGGCCATTTTCGCGAAAACAGCGCTGTATAAGTTGTCCATATTTATTACTATTATTAAGTACCTACCTTTTTTTTCGATGTCCCGGTTTGGGGGAAAAAATAAATGGTCACGTTAGTTATGCATCAATGCAAAATACTATCCTATCAAATCCGTGGTTTCAAAAATTCCACAAAATTTTTCCAAAAAATAAATTTTTTCGTTTTTTCGAATGAGAATTGGACATTGTTTCATTCCTTCTCATCTTTTTAAAATTCACGTCCTTGACTCCCCAAATTGAACATTTGTGGTCTAGAAGTGGGAACTTTAGATCACTTTTTTTTGGTTGTCCCTCTCTAAACCGGTTCACGCCAAACACGCGCTCAACATTTGTACACGGTTGACATTAGTCACATGAGAACGGGTCGTTTCTACGACTCGTTCTTGAGTTCAACAGCCCGGCTGTGGAACGATTTGCCGGCTTCTGTGTTTCCTCCCTCCTACAATATGGGTCTCTTCAAGACCCATGTTCACTCCTTCCTCTCCTCAACAGCACCCTCCACACAGCATCTTCAAAGATGACATAGGCCCTGAGGGAAATGATTTCCCTCAGGGCCTCCTGTGTGGAGTTAATATAAAAAAAAAAAAACAAACAAATTCCTCTCTTATATTAAGCCTCATCTAAACTTTCCTCCCCGCATTCGCATCTCATCTCTTCTAAGTATGAACTCGACTGCAATCTTCCGTATAATTTAGAAATTTGCGCATTTAAATAAAATGAATATATAATGAATGGCGGTAGTAGGAGATTTTCAAACATTGTTGGGTTACTCGTAACCCAGGAATGTTTGTCTTTCATTAAAAAATATATATATATTTATATACATATAAATTCACCTTTCCTCTCTCCATAATTTAAAAAAGACGCGACGACTACTAGAACACCAGAAACATTTGAAAAAAAGTTTTTATATAAGAGTTTTCAGGAACATGAATAATTTATAAAATATAGTTTTTGACGTGATAACGTCTTATAAATCGATGAACACCGGCTGCAATCACAAAAAAGCACGACTCATTGTCACGTTCCGCCTGAGCCGAGCGTGCAAGCGAGAGCGCGTAACAAGCGTTCGGCTTGTGACGCATCTATCACTCTTCCACTTCATCGTTATTATACGACGTTATCACGTAGAATTATCGTCCGTAAACCGACTTTACAGAAAACCAAATTTTTATTTGGAAATTCGAAACCAAAAGTATAAATAAACCAAGTGTGATTTCCCAAATAAATTCCCTAATATAACAGTAGGTAATCATAAGAGCGGTGTCACACACATATAAAATATATTGACCTATTTCATCATATCGCTCGCCATACATATTTTATAGCTGTGTGTGTCACCGGTGTTAATGTCTAATAACCTGGATATTTGCCAATAACTAGATAAAAGTTTAGTATAGTTTAATTTGTATAAAAATATTATATCTTCTATTTATGAGCATGAAACAGTTTAGATGGTGTTTTGAGCTCACCTAAGCATTTTGATGAGCAATTTGTCAGAAGTGGGAGCCACTTGGCCGCCCGTGACGACGCGGGCCGGCCGGGGCCTGGGCACTCGCATGGCCGCCTGGGTCATTTCCACCTAAACAGAAGTCAATTTATCCAACAGTCAGGGCTGCGTAATATTGAATACACGAGTGTATACCCCATGTATGCACCAGTCAATTTAAAATATGACAGTGTTGTGTACGAGGATGTATCCTACGTATGCACCAGTCAACTTAAAAGATAACAGTGTTGGCCACAAATATGTATCCATGTACGCAACAGTAAAGTTAAAAGATAACAAGTATGTACCCGATTTATGCACCAGTAAACTTATCCGTTGATAGTATTGTGTATGAGTGTGTACCCCATGTATGCACCAGTCAACTTAATAGATATATATGATACATCGTATGCACCAGGCAACTTAATATACAGTACGAGTATGTACCATGTATGAACCAGGCAACTTAATAGATGGCAGTGTTGGGTATTGGCATGTATCCCATGTACGCGCCAGGAAACTTAAAATGTTGTGTATAAATGTATAAATGTGTTCCCCATGTAACAGACATTTTAAAATGCAATCAGTGTTTTTTTTTTTTTTTTACGTGAGCTCCACACAGGAGACCATGGGGAAAATAATTTCCCTCAGGGCCTATGTCATCTTTGGGGATGCTGTGAGGAGGGTATTTTTTTAAGGGAAAGGAGGAGAGGAGAGTTCTGGGAAGGAAAAGGGTTTAAGGGGTGGGTAGGAATCTGGGGTTCAGCGTGTCCTGGTCATCCGCCTCCAAGACCTAGACAAACATCACCCCACATCACCCCATGAACCCGGGCACCCCTGCTAAATCACCAAACATAACGAACTACTTGGGGTGACCTATATCAGAAGCGTTTGTTATCCAATAAAGGTTCCCGGGGTGCGTATTTCCAAACCCTATACCGATTCAGTCGCGGTACATTTTCAATATCAAAATTTTAATATTAAGAAATAAAATTATTAATTTTTAATGTACACATTGGAAAGATAATTTTATCATATATTTAGAACAATTTTTGTTTTTGCAAAGTGATAAAAAATAACCAATATAGAGGTGTATTTATAATACATGGGAAAAATATCAAAATTTAAATATTTAGAATTAAAATTATTAATTTCTAATACACACATTGGAAAAACTATTTTATCTTAATTTTAGAAAAAAAAATTTTGCAAAGTGATCAAAAATAACCAATATAGAGGTATATTTAAAATGTAAAATGTCGCTACCGCGCCTGAACCGGTATAGGGTTTGGAAATACGCTCCTAGGGCGGCGGTACCCATTCCCGCCTCCCTATATAGTGTGCCTCCCAGTTTCGTGTGCAAGTGTAAAATACTACCCCGTGAATGCACCAGTCAACTTAAAATATGACAGTGTTATGTGTCACCAGTCATTGTTGAATAATAATTGAATGTATCCCATGTATGCACCAGGCAACTTAATATACAGACAGTATTATGCATGAGTATGTATCCTATGTATGCACCAGTCAGTTGTGAACGAGAGTGTATCCCATGTATGCACTAATCAACTTAATAGATAACAGAATAGTCTACGAGTGTATATCCATTGCATGCACCAGGCAACTTAATATGCAGACAGTGGTGAGAACGAGTGTGTACCATGTGTGCACCAGGCAACTTAATGGGCAACAGTGTTGTGTACTAGTATGTATCCCGTATATGCACCCTATAAGTTGGTAGAGTTGTGTACGTGTAATTGTGTACCTCATGAATGCACCATTAAACTGACAGTGTTGTGAGTACTGAGTACCTTGTGTATGTGGAGTACCACGTGGATGCACCAGTAAACGTATAAGTTGGCAATGTTGTGTAAGAATAAGTTCTGTGTACCTCACGTATGCACCATCAAATTTATAAGTTGGCAAACTTATAAGTTGGCAGTGTAAGAATGAGTACTGTGTACCTCACGTACGCACCATCAAACTTATGGGTTGACAATGTTTTGTAAGAGTGAGTACTGTGTACCTTATGTAAGCACTAGTAAACTTATAAGTTGGCAATGTTGTGTAAGAATAAGTTCTGTGTACCTCACGTATGCACCATCAAACTTATGGGTTGACAATGTTTTGTAAGAGTGAGTACTGTGTACCTCATGTAAGCACCAGCAAACTTATAAGTTTACAATGTTGTGTAAGAATAAGTTCTGTGTACCTCAAGTATGCACCATCACACTTATAAGTTGGCAGTGTAAGAATGAGTACTGTGTACCTCACGTATGCACCATCAAACTTATAAGTTGGCAGTGTAAGAATGAGTACTGTACCTCACGTACGCACCATCAAACTAATGGGTTGACAATGTTTTGTAAGAATAAGTTCTGTGTACCTCACGTATGCACCATCAAACTTATAAGTTGGCAGTGTAAGTTTGAGTACTGTGCACCTCACGTACGCATCATTAAACTTATGGGCTGACAATGTTTTGTAAGAGTGAGTACTGTGTACCTCATGTAAGCACCAGTCAACTTATAAGTTGACAGTGTGGTGTACGAATATATACCCCATGTATTCAAAGGCGACTTTGACAGTAGTGTACGAATATGTACACTTGTATAGTGTATAGGCGATTGAAGTTGACAGTGTTGTATAAAATGTATTCATCCCATTTTTATATTAGACATCATAATTGTATGCCGTTGGCCGTGTTGTGTACCCTGCATAATTTTGCACTAGGCAACTAAAATAAAGTTGCACCAATGAACTCATCACATTATAGTAAAAAATGATTGATAAATCAATAATTGTTTCACACCGATAAAAATATTATGCACCAATTACATAGGTCACGGCTTCTATAGATATTGTGTACAATAATCTCGTTTGCTAGTAACTTTTGTGAAAATTGCTAATTATGCTTTTAAAAAATTAACTTAGAAAGATTATGATATTTGTTTAAATTTGAAAGGTCAATATTTGGAATATTTATTTGAGTATTATAAGATAACTTATCTTTTAAATTAAGTCTGGAGATGCGAAAGTAGTTTGAACCGAATAATGAATTCAGAAGTGAATTATTTAGTAGAGTATTTTCTGACTGGTGATAAGATAAATTGAATTATTCGCGACCACACAATGAAAGTTTAACTCACAATCAATTAAAAAAAACACTCCTCTGAATTGAATCAAGGGTAGGGTACATTATTTATGTTTATTTTATTATTTATTTTCATATTAAAAAAAAATGATAAAATTATTATTACCCGAACTAAATGCTATCAAAATAGCATTTGTATAATCTAAATAGCACTTAGTTCGGGTTTGAATCTTGCTTAAATGCGTAAAGACAAGCAACAAATAAAAATATGCGTTAAGAAATCAAAGATAATGTTGGTAGTTTTTAGACGCTGTATGAAACAGTTAAATATAACCGAATCGCATAGGATGGAGCTCAACCATTTGGTAGAGCAAGGCGTAGGTGCTGGGTTCGTGTCCTAGATGTGACCGTATCTTTTTGTGATATTTCTGTTTTCATATTTTCGATTGAGTTACGCTAATATTGTCTTCATTAAATTAAAATAAAACAATATGAGGTTTTCTCATTATGTTAAAAATAAACTTGGTTATTTCGTGGCCTTATTCGACACGTGGTTGTGGGTGAGGAGGGATTTAAGAGGAGCAGAAATGTTGTAAGTGTGATTTTTTTAATGTGAATATCTCACAAGAGTCCCAACTTCTCCCGTCTGGACCTAGTTAGACAATTGCATCCTCAATTGGGAAATATTGTGAGGCTGAAGGGTGGGAGGAGATGGGGAAGAGGAAGGTAGGGAAGTACCTGGCTATTCAGATATGGCCACCAAACTCGGCTAAAGACATTTCAAGCAAGATTCAATTCTGAATTGTGGTCTTACACCAGGGCGATACTGAGAGTATCTTCCACCCTGGAACGTACCGCAAATATCCAACATATTGTTTTTTAAATGAATAAATTGTGAAATAACACAAACTAATCAAATTACATTTATTTGCGCGCGCCGGGATTCTATCCCGCGACATGCGGATTACGAGTCAAGAGGCTTACCCCTCGACCACGGAGGCCTAAGTACATCAAATTAGAAATAGTCAACAAACATAACCACAGCAGTTATCAGAACGTTGATCTCGTAAATAATAGTAATAAAACCAAGTGATTCTAGTTATCAACACTGTTGTATAATACTAATTAGTAGGTATTAAGTAATATCGGTTTGCAAACCACGTCAACAATCACGTTGGCAAGAACAACGCAAATGTCCTATTTCCAAGGTCGGGCGAAGGAAGTGCAGATATGGGGCTCGCAATGTATCCAATCCATTTTAAATAAATGAGCGATAAGTGTCATAAATGACTACTTAACTATTTATGTTGATAGCAAATTAGGTACCTACGTTATTAAGGTGCCGATACCAACCAAGACTTTGAGAAAGCCGAATCAATCCAATAGATGTCAATATATTAGTTTGTCATTGAACAACACTATGGAAATTGCGCATATTAAAATATTACGCATCAAAAATCAAAAGGTAAATATAGTATTTATATGCCTTCAGGTAGCTACACACCTGCGCCTTGTTTTGATAGCTGTGTTGTTTTCTTCGTAGCTATTTTCTTGTTTATCAGCACTCGTTGGATGTTTTGATTTTTTTTTAATTGCTTTATTGATTTCCTGTTTACTATTGCGTACTAAAAATATACGTAAGTCAACTTCTAGGAGAAGAACGCAAATTTTGTGCCAAAATTACTGAATTTGGAGGACAGTTTGAAGACATTTTCATTATTAATTTATGCTCTGCTGAATAGATGTCAGTTTTTTTGCGAAGATTTTAGTAGTTTTATTACTATTTATAAACTTTATTTTATTCTCTTGTTTAATAATAAAAATGTAAAAATTACCTACCAGTTTCGTCTCTATACCGTAATTAATGATGGCAAAGAAAAAATGCCAGCTTTACTAATAAAAAATAGACCCGAACCGTTGAATGGTGTTTTAGTTCCAAACGTGTTTTAGTTACAAAATAAAAAAACTGCACAAGTTCAGTTTCGATTCGACACTAATAAAAATGTCTATGTGCATGTCTTTAACTGTGCACAGCAACGTTGCATTTTAGCATACTGCCACAAAAAAATCCTGTCTTGAAAAGATAAGGTTTCGGACAGTCAATAAACAAATAATTGTTTGTTGTTTATCGACTGTTAACGTGAATTTAATAAGAATTCTATGAAAGTGGTGTTTTTCAATAACATAGATATCTTTTGCATGTGTAGGTAAATATAAATCCTGAAAATCAATGTTTATATTGCGCAAAAAAAGAATCCAAAATGTCAATTTTAACTAGTTATTCTCTAAGAATTATTATTTTTATTTTTATTGTTTTTTTTTATTTTAGTGTTTTTTTTTTATTTTTTTTATTGTATAAACGAGATAAAAAATGAAGTGATAATTTTCTTTCAGATTCCCTAAATAAAAGGAATGGATTTTCTAAATTTCGTATTTTGTACAATTTTGACGTTTGGAGTAAAAAAAAAATGTGTGTGTGTTTTTTTTAAATTTTTTATGTTTGAAATAAAAATATTATAATTAATTTATTTTAAAATATATTTCAAGCACAACAATCATAATTGTAATTTTATCTGGTTTCTAAAGTAGTATTTGATTTTACGACATCTTCAGAAAGAAGAAATATACCTACATCCTACATGTTATAATAACTTGGAAGGATTCCGGAATTCGAAGAGAAATATCAAGTTTACAGTAGTTAACCTCTTTTGCTATATATATAAACAATGAATACCTCTTCGTGAATTATTTTGCATTTCTAAGTTAAGTAGCTGAGGTTTTCACTTTCAAGGTTGTTTTTAGACGCTGGAGTATTGGTATACCTTCTACATAATATTCATTTCAAAATATTGATTTATTGCCTTGATTTAAATTAGTTCGTGACATTTTTAAATACGTTTAGTTTGTTTGTTTGAATGAAGTGATAACGTGAAAGTTGAAATTAACCCACTTCCCAAAATCCTACCGAGCTGAAACTCAGAGATGGACTCGTTGTCAATGACAATGCATTCTTTTATCAGCATTAACTTTAATATTATTGGTGGTAGTCACGCATACGTACGCAGATATAATGTATTCTATGAAATCCGATGATATTACAGCAATATACGAAATGAATGTCGGTTTTATCCACTCCGCATTTGGCTCAGTTATTGTCTCAAGTTTCTCGGTAGGAAGGTTCAATTTTCAGTCAAATAAAAAAATAATTTAAAAGTTGTTTGAAAATAGACATATTAAAGTAAAAAAAAAATTTCTATGAATTTTTTTAAATTGGTGAGTTTAACAGAGGAAAGCTAAATATTTTATTTTTAACATTTTCAAAGTGCTTGTGAGGAAAGGTACTGTAATTTACTGATTCTCATACGGGTGTCTGACAAAGTACATAGAATTGGAATAAAGGGTTGTGGTTTTGTTTTTATGAAATTATGCTTTTAATTTTTTTCTGACTGTCGCAAAGATGTTCAAAATAATAATAATAAATGTGACTTTTTGATTTATAAAAATATCTATTTAAGAGCGAATCGATCGAAAAAAAATGTATATATAATTCAAATCTAAATTTGTTTTTGTTTTAATATGTAAATATTAATGGCAACAAGACTATTGTACACAACAAAATATACAAGAACGCCCATTATTTTGCTAGTTATATGAATTTTAAATAATAACAACAATATTTACCTGCATGAACATTTTCACGGCGTGTTCCAACTTGGTACTCGTCATTTTGAATGTCTATTTTACTCCTAACTACGAACTGAAAACTAGCGAATCTGATATATTGTGGTGAAAGGAGAGACTTATTGTACTTTTAATATTGTTCATTATCACAGCACTAAACTCACGCACTGCCGCGCTCTCAACTTGTCGCAATAGAGTGCGGAATCTAAGAAACTCTCCTCACAGTGGTTTCCTTGAGACTTGTGTCTTATGTCTTGTGTCTTGTCTCGCATTCGCAGTCAGAGGCACGGGAAGATAAGGATTTGATGTTAATTCGATAGACGACCACTTGTAGACAATTTTATAAACAACAGCTAACTGCCGCGTCGCGACTTCCCTTTTATTGTTTTATTTACAAACTATTCTAAAACACGAATGTATGTATGTTTAAAACTGGTCACGCACACTACGCGCAGTATTCGACCAATGGCGCTGATGTAAACAAACAAAAAACCTTGTTCTAGCTCTCAATTATTATGTTTACGTTTTAACACAGGATGTACCTGTTTTTGGTTATTCATGAAAAGAGAATTCCAGTCCAATTTTTTTATTTTTTTATGAATAATGACCTTCTAACTTAAATAACTGCATATTTATTTTTATTTTTATAGTTAGTTTTAATAGTTAAAATAAATGTCAAAGTTCTAATTTTTCAAGAAAACCACCGAATCTAGTGTGACGTCATCATGACTAACCGAAGTATGAATCTTGTAGGGAACTGGAATCTGGAACTGGAGCTGTTCGACTCCCGCTATTTTGAATTTCAGCATTGGAGCGTTTTCATAGACATTACTGGGCAATACGATCGTTTTTTGTACAGTTAAAGTTTTTGAATATTTTAAATCACGCCGCCAAAATCCAGCAATAGGGTGTTTTAATGACACGTTTTAAAATGGACTTTTTAATATTTTTTTAAAAACTCTACGTTAAATATTATGTAATAAAACTTATATATTCAGAATCAGCGTATATTGGTCTATATGAACATATTTTTTTAAAGCCATAATATTTTTCACTGGAGTTCCTTATTATGACTATGGTAAGTTGTCGAAAAAAAAAACTTCTTAGAAACTAGATGATGTTATATTTAGGATGTTTGTATTTGATATAGCAAAACTAATTAATATAAAACCTGAAAATGTTATTAATTGTTTTTGTGTTTAATTCGTTTTTTTTTTATATTTAATTAAAATTAAATTTTATAGTTTTATTATCAAGTATGTATTTTTGTTACAGCTGTTTCGGTTCTCGAGACCATTATCAAACTGACAGTTTTATAAAAAAAAGATTTAAAATTATTAAAAAAAAAAAGAAAAAACTGAAAATGTTAACAAAATCGTTCATGAAAATGTAAAAGACATATCAAAATGTTTTGATTTGAAAAGTTAATAATTTTGAAAAAAATCGATCTTTAGAAACACTTTAATTTTGTGTGGGGAATTATTAAGAAAACTTTCTCTTCACTTTATTACCGTTTATACGATAAAAATAAAAATAACTTTTTTAACTTTCATCTGTCATCAAAAAAATCCCGCCAATTAGTAATCATACACCAACAATGTTACGAATTATTTTATTATTATTATTTGAGACAAACTGAGAAGAATGATTATTTCTCTTTTCAACGACGAAAAAATCACGGTTCCATGACAATTGATCCGGCGACAATTGGCCCGCCGAAAGTTGGCCCGCCGACATTTGATCCGCCGGACAATTGTCCCGCCGGACAGTTGATCTCTCTGCCGATTGATCCCTCGGTCAGAAGATCCCCTAAAAGATTATTTCTTCATGTAAGTATGCAAAGAAGATATACGGCCTCCCTACAACACGGGTCTCTTCAAGACCAATGTTCATTCCTTCCTCTCCTGAAAAAGACCCTCCACACAGCATCTCAGATGACATAGGCCCAAAATACGGCCGTACAACCAAAGTCGATATATTTAATAGTGGCCAACCGAATGTGCATTTCGGTTTCGATTTTGACAAGTTTCGGCAAAAAAATCTAGTTTCAGCGTCAGTTTAGGTTTTGGCAAAAAATCTGCCGAACCTTCGGCCGCACCGAAACTCTGCGTTCGTGATTTATCGCGCTTCGTTCGGCTGATTTCGGTTGAGTTCGTAGCTCGTGTGTCACCCGTCATCATCAGCTGAGTTCGCCGGCCAGTCTGGCGTGATTTTATGTGTAGTGAGTTTATGTATTCACATACTTCAATTATTATTTTTTTTTTATTTCATTTAATACGTGTATAAGAATGTTGTGATTGTAAACGCAATTGAAATTAAAATAATCAATTAATGAGGTCCCTCCTTTATAATGTAAGTGTTGATTATTGACAAATTTTTGTTCCAAGAAATAGTTAACGTGTTTTGTTAATTTTTATGATTTTTGTTTGTTTATTAATTGATGTTCAATTAATGTTTTTTTTTTTATTAATTTTACACGTGTTAACTGTCTGTATAAATGTAAAAAAGTAAGTCAAATTTGAGTAAACAATAGATTTTCAACACGTCTAAAAAAGTTTCGGTTTCGTTTTCGGTATAAAGTTCTGTTTCGGTCGAACACTAATATTTATATCTGCAGACGTCTTGAGTGAAAAATCGCTTTACAAATATTTTTACTAACAATAATTCCGACTTTCCGAAGAAGCGTACGGTGATGCTATACGTCCGAATAATAAAATATGACATACTTGTGCTGTCGGTTTAGCAAGATGAGTTTTTGTACGTTAGCGATCTGAAGTCGTGGTGGGGAACCATTACAAGTTACCAACATCACCGACATCAGGCGTCACTGCAGATCGCCAACGAACAAACAACAGTTCACAATGACTAAGTTTTTTTTAATTTATTCGATAAGAACAGTTGTTTGTACGTTAGCGATCTGCAGTCATGCTGGGGAACCATTACAAGTTACCGAAATTCTCGGTAAAACCTTTATCGATCGACCATGCTAGATACCCTGATTATTTTTCTTGAGGCCTCCTGTGTGGAGCTAGTATATTTTTTAAGTAAAATTTCTTTACGCATCTTGACTTGGGGAGTAAGCTGGTGAATGCGTGACGAGAGCGTTACGAAAAGTGTCGGACGAGGCGAACGGAAGTTGAGAGGGAGATGTAAGTTAGTGAAGATAGAGTTACGTTTCATATATTACTGTAGGGGCAAGAGCGAGAGTTGCGAGTACACATTTTCTTTCTCTCTTTCTCTCATGGCCAGTTACGTTTCGTATATCTAAGACACAGTGCAGGCCTATTGTCTGTATCACACTGTAGGAACAAGAGAGAGCAGTGCGCGCGCAGTTTTACTTCAGTCGTGTAGTCTAAAGCAGTGGTCCCCAATCTTTTTGTCGCTGCGGCTCGGTCAGCGTTTGATAATTTCACCATTTCACTGAGGGTAGGGAGGGTTACATTGGGGGGGGGGGTCATATTGGGGGGGGGGGGGGTAAAAAATCTACATTCTACTTGAATGTAGATTTTTTAAAATTTTATTATTAAATGAGGAAATATTATTTTACAGAGAAATATAAAATTAAAAATAAACAGTAAAGAAAAATGTATTAAAAATAAAGAATAAAAAATAATTAATGGTGGTTTCTCACCATAAAGAACAAGGTTCTTGTGTTTGGGGAGAATGAATAAAAAATTACAATTGTGGTACATAAGTTATAGTGACGAATAAAAGTAGTGATAGGAACAGAAAATACAATGTTTGTGGGGGAAATTAAGAAAAAATATGTAATAACAATGAAGGATTATTCCAGACATTTCAGATAATTTATTTTGGATTCATGGGTATTTTTTCTATTTTCAACGGGAAGGTTGAAAATATGTTTTTCCTTATATAATTGACGATTTTTTCAAAAAATTATTTTGATTTTTAAGCCGGCGGCGCGGCCCGGTACCATTTGGTCCAAGGCCCGGTTGGGGACCACTGGTCTAAAGCACACTCGTTTTTTTTTCCAGGGGCCTCCTGTGTGGAGCTAATATATTTTTAAATCATTATAAGAAAACACGCAATCCAAGTGTGAGACTAGGTAAATATTGTCTCAAAGAGATATTTCGCATTACCTGAGAACTTGAGGAGTCACGCGTGCAAACTTGTTTACACTAATTCAGCATAATCTAAAAACTGCTTGACATCAGACGAATTCCCTGACTCAGAACCCACAATCTCTCAGTCAAAACAAAGTATATTTTTATAATATTATGTGCGTGTTTATTCGGCTCTGCTAAAGTTACGTAAAATAATTATTATCGCTCCAGCTTGGATACTTTCCAGAATTCATTCCCTCGTTGTCAATTATTCGCGTATCTAATTTTTTGCGTGATATGAATAGTGCTTATTGATGATGTCAATGGCTGGCGAAGGTCGAGAACCGATGACTGCAATTTAACGGCGACTGATAAATTATGTAGTCATAATCACTCGAGTGAGCAGGAAAGATTTCAGCTTTCTGTAACTCAAGCAATAAGCTCTAAATGGCGTGGTCGTTCAATTAACTACTTTACAACAAAAAATAAATAAAAAATTCGGTTGTCTGAAAGTCGGTTTACGGACGATAATTTTACGTGATAACGTCATATAATGACGATGGAGTGGAAGAGAGATAGATGCGTCACAAGCCGAACGCTTAGGCCGATCGTGCCTCTCTATCGCTCGTTCGCACGCTTGGCTCAGGCGGAACGTGACAATGAGTCATTATCACTTCAAAAAATACAGAGTATGCAATTCACGGTAGACGTTAAACCAAAGTGGAGAGACTAAAAATGAGACCGATAGGCTGCGAAGCACCGCACAAAGAGGAAACCAATTATACTATCTCATTCTCTCCTATAGATGTATGTGTTTGCCTCTTTTTAGTATCGCTCGTTTCCGTTTCATGTGTTTCAAATCACAACGTTGCTAAAGAAGTTTTCACTCCAAAAAATCCTCTTAAAAAGTATGTAATGTGGCCGGTCTTCTGCGTCTGTTTCCACGAACGATGACTAAAACATTACCACAAACAAATTTGCAAACAGACGAAATGAAAACGGGTCGGCTTAAAACAGGGATTTGTTATGCTCAGTAAATAAAGAGTTCAATGTTTCACAACACCAAGATTTCACAGTTTTAAGAGAGGTGAACGAACACCCGTCCGGTTGTTTCGCAGAAATGCACGTGTGACAAAGTCATCAAATGGCCATTTAGCGCCATTTTGTTTTGTGACATTTTAATAGGATGCCGATTCTAAGTCCGTTTCAGCGTTTGAACAAATTGTGATCAGCAGAAAAGAACAATTGTCATACTGTTACGCTTGTCAAAACTTATTACAAGTTTTTAACTGAAATACACCTAGCTTTGGCTTTTGACGAGGACCTTTCAATGTCAAAAAAAGAAAATGACAATGATACATTTGAATTTCTCCGAAACAACTGGGTCTTAATATCGCCCAATGAATTCCCGATTTCGATTCTAACTAGTGTCCCTTCTAATATCGAAGGGACACCAATTAGAATCGAAAAGTGCTTTCGAGGTGTCTGGTAACCATCCGAATAACCAGGAACTTTCCTCTTAAGGGGGAATAACTTTTAGACATATTGACTCTTTTCCACAAAAAATTATAAATTGATTTCGAAAGACTGCTTTTTTTATCTAGTGAAGCTGTATTTTAAATTTTGAGAAAATATGTTTATTTTTAGTACAATAAAGTTTTACCGTAGGTCTTCTCAGATTTTTATTGGCTGCCTTTCTTAACGCATATTTTTATTGGCTGCCATCTTTATGAATGATTGCAAGATTCAACTCGAACTAAATGCAATCTAGATGGTGTCTGGATAAATTATTATCCATTTTATTTAATGTGCGACATCTATTGACTCTTCTGCAAGTCTGGGATGAATATTATTATTTATTATTTTAACTTTATGAGTAAAACCTCAAACTGTAATATTTAATTAAATGAAGACATTATGAGCGAAACTCAATCGAAAATCTGGAAACAGAAAAATCAGAAAAATCAGAAAATCATTTAGTTCGAGTTGAATCTTGCAATCATTCATAAAGATGGCAGCCAATAAAAATATGCGTTAAGAAAAATGAAGATAATATGGGTGGTTCTTAGTCGAAGTATGGTACAGTTAAAAGTGACCGAATTGGATATCGACACCTTAGCTCAGTGGATAAGAGCGCCCAACCCGGAAAGTAGGGAGGTCCTGGGTTCGAGTCCCAGAGGTGCCAATATCTTTTTCTGATTTTTCTGTTTCCAGATTTTTGATTGAGTTTCGCTCATAATGTCTTCATTTAATTAATATATATTTATATATGTATTTTTAAATTGGTTTTCTGTAAAGTCGGTTTACGGACGATAATTCTACGTGATAACATCAAATAATAACGATGGAGTGAAAGAGAGATAGATGTGTTACAAGCCGAACGCTTGTTCCGTGCTCGCGCTTGCACGCTCGGCTCAGGCGGAACGTGACAATGAGTTATGCTTTTTTGTGAGTGCAGCCGGCGTTCATCGATTTACAAGACGTTATCACGTCAAAAATTACATTCTTATTTTGCTTACACATTATTGAAAAATCATAAATACTTATGATCAAACAATAATTACATAAAGTACATAATTTTTATTGTTTTATCATCACGAATTTGAGTATTTTTGAATGTGGATATTTATCAGAAAATTTGGAATTAAATACAATTGATATTGAGTCATCATATTAAAATGCTTGCAAGGAGAATAATTAATCTTTCTCATCGGAACCGCCCTGTTCCATTGCAAGGGTACAATCGCAAGATCATAGTTCGACGAAATTTAAATTCTCGGCCGCTGGTTAATGGCTCTTAACCTTCTCGTTTCCTTCTCCCTTCCTTCAGTTTCACAACATTTGAGGATTCTGCAACCTAACTGGCTCCAAACAGTTGGGAACATACTGTGCAATATTAATTTGACAACATGTTTATAATATTTATAGAAATCCAGAAATTTTTTTAGGACGGTTATCCCAACGATTTATAATATTACAACATATGCGAATTTGATACATCAAAAAATGTACATATTAAATAAAATATACATTTATTGCATAAAGATCATTATTAGGGCCAAAGATTAGTTATTATCTAAAAAACAACTTGTTTACTCATAAAACTAATGAAACGGGGGGGCTTAGCTTCACATTCATATGTCTATTGGGGGCACTTTATCTTAATGAAAATGTCACCACGTGATCCCAGCGATACTTTATCTGGCAATGATTACGTTATAATTTAAAATGTTGGTAAATAAATAAACATTGCCCAACAATAACATCGCTGAATATTAGGTTATGTTTTCTGACTAGCTGTGACGGTTCAGTTTTTCATGCGATGGCATACAAGTCCCAAATTAGCACTTCAACAAAAAATTAATTAATGCGATGATTAATGCTGTTTTTCCTGTGCAAACATTTAACATGACTTCTGTAATTATTTAGTAAATATGTTGTTTTCAATGCAATTTTAGTATTTGACATTCTAACAATTACAAATTTGAGAGTTGGATACTTAAGCTCAGTAAAAAACACGTACCAGGAAAACGTAACCATGAAAGTATACTTTCGTAAACACGGTCTGCCACAAAAAAAACTCATGGCTTAAGTGTTATTCGAAAATTTACATAAAAAAAACTATAGGTTGTTGCAAGACAAAATAGAGTTGTTACAAAAACAAGACAAAATAAAGATTGTGTTTCTTTATGAAACGTCACTGAGAAACAGTCTTTGGTTTGCTTACATAAAGGGCTTAATATGGCGAGAACAACAAATACAGACTAGCAAACAAAAACTATGCTATTTCCATTAAACTGCGGCGTCCCCCAAGGAAGCGTACTGGGACCGATTCTATTTATTATCTATGTAAATCATACCACTTACCTTACCATTAAAGTTTAATCAGTTTTGCTGGTGACACCGTAATATTATTTCAAGAAGAAAACTGGACAGAAACATTTCATGTGGCGGAATAAGGGATGAGCACACTTCAAAATTGGCTGCAAATTAATTAGTTTTCTTAATATAAGCAAAACTAAACATTTTTCAAAGAATTCAAGGAGCCAACAAGTATAATCACTGGAACTAAAATAACATAAATGCCGGTGTTTTTCTTATTATTACCTTATACACAGCAAACCCGTGAAAAGTCACGGGATTGTCTGAATTCTCGACAAATCAGTTTCAATTAAAAAAGACAATTAATAATGAATAAACTTCAATTAAAAAATATTTTATTTTAGGTTCTTTAAGCAATATTTTCAATTTTTAAAATGATACTTAAATTAAAAACAAATTTCAGTTTGTTGAATCATGATACAGAAAAACCGAAATTTGTGTGTTTGATTAAAAGCGGGCTTTTTCTTAATTTTCAAAATTGAATGCATCTCTATGAGTACTGAGTTCGACTCGGCTCTGGTTGCGACACCTATAATAAATTAAGCGGTGAGTCGGTTTTCTTATCTCCTAGAGTTTTTATAAGGAGTGAGTTCAAGATTCAAGGATAAGCGAGCAAAGTGCATTACAAGCGGTTGATACCAAAAATTAACAAACTGGCTATGATCCTGCGACTTACTAATGTTACAAACTTGCACATGTCATTATGTAACATATTTGTTGAACAATTGGCTTTAATGAATCAAAGTCCGTGACATATTATTGTAAGTACCTATGTATTGCGCGCTAATGCCAAGTATTTATTAGTCCGATTACTAAGGTTATAATATAATAATGCAGGCACCTATATTAATTAATAAACAAAAATCGTGGGTCGGTGTTGGATATTATCGTTACAAATAACGTTGGTGATTTGACCCAGCAATTATGATTAGATTTCAATTTAATATAAGCAAAGGTTATGACGAGCCTTACCTATCTTGCCTTGCCCTATCTTGCCGGGGTCGCGGGTTCAAATCTCGGTGTACGCAAGAAAATTTTATTTGATTAATTTGTATTATTTAATCATTCAAAATGATATATGGTGTATTTGCGACAGGTTCCAGTACAGAAGATACTATCAGTATCTTCCCGGTGTAAGACCACCATTCAGAATTGAAATGTTGCTTGAAATGGCTTTAGCCGTGTTTGATGACCAGATCTGAATAGCCCCGTTTCATTTCTCTCCCTACTAAATTCTTTGGTGGGGTTTCGCATAACAAAATATGTATAAAAAATTAATAGCTTAAAATTAAAAAATTGAAATCTGTGAGAGAACTTCACAAACAAAATTAAAATGCTATAATCAATAATTATCTTAAAATATAAAAGTTAACGTTTCTTTGTTTGTTCCTTATGCGCTCCTAAACCATTCATCCGATTGCGAAGAAACTTTGGGGATTTGATGTGCGCAAATCCGCGTTGGTTTCTATTTATTATAATAGTGAGCTTTGGCGTTGTGAAATTATTTTCTATGCTATCCATCCGATTGCGATGAAACTTTGGAACTAAATGTCTCCGAAGGATTATTTTATATTAAAAATTATTTTCGTTCAAATTCATCAAGAATAAAACTACTTGTCTGTATAGTGGATATATCAGCGTCAAAGCACAAAAAATCGACCCTGTAAATAAATTCTTTTGATATACATTCAATAATTATGGAAGGTATTTTGGAAGTCGATTTTAGGTTTGAAATGCACAAGAATTACAATTTTATAGTAATTCTAATTTTGGGGGGCCAACAGTCAAAATAATAAAATAGTAGGTAATACTCTCAAAAGCATCAATCGCTCGAATGGAATTATTTTTTCGTAAGGCTCTTTGGAATATCATGCAGATAAAAAACGCATTTTAAGTATTTACATGAATTAATTAACAGATTGAATTTGTTTTTACAACTTGGACCAGGAACCAAAATTATTTATTCGGAAAAAAATTTAAGGTCTCAAAAAATTACCTTTAAAAGTCGAATAAGTTATAAGTCATTCAGTTTTGAAACATTGAAATTGAGATTAAATTAAGTTGGATTGCAGAATATTCTCGACCTTAGCAAATAAATAAACTGTTTTTGCTTGAAAATTTGTGGAAACAATTCTTGGTTTTGCGAATCTGACATATTTTTAATATGTATTTTTTTAAATACTGACTCAGCCCTGAAATCGAGGTTCTGAAGTTTCCCGGGTTTGAAGGGTCCTAACTCCCATCAGAAGTAACTTATAAAAAAAATGAGTACATACGCGGTAGAAGTGAAATCTACACAATAACTTACTTGAAAAGTGAGCTCATAATCAAAGCGACCAATGCGGTAAAGTTTCATTATATTTCATTCTCTCGCAGGCTAAATCCTATAATGTATGTATTTCTCTTTTTTCGTGTCGTTTCCGTTTCATCAAGTTTTAAATTACAACGGTGCTAAAGAAGTTTTCACTTCAAAAAAAGAACTTAATTATGAAGGTATGTAAAGTTAACAAACTTTAATTTATTTTAAATTTGTTTTATTACCCTAAAAAGAGACAAACATACACATCTTTAGGATTTGACCTGCGAGAGAATGAGATAGCAATGAAATACTTATTTATTACACGGGTACTCGGTTCCAATAAAAAACGTTAAACCCACGGTCCCGCGCAAGCCTCTTTTGGTCTAGCGGTATAAAGCGCCTGACGAACCTTAACGGCCAGACATTCAGCAAACCAAGGGTCGAATCCTACGAAATCCAAGTCAAATAAATTATTATTTTTTTTGTAAAATCAATATCCAATTTTCAAACCACTCCAAAATGAACAGGCAAGGAAAACACAAAAGAAAGCGACATCTAGCGACTCCGAAGAAGAAAACACAAATACTAATAAGATAACCAAATGTTTAGGAAAAGGTGCACTGGAATTTGCCGACTAAAATATAGAAAAAATCATCCTTCACATTGATAAAAAAAGTGCCAAGTAATTAACTCCCCAATTTTGCCTACTTTGGTTTTCTGAAGGTTTCACTTCTACCGCGTGTAAATCGCACACTGATATTTTTTTATTATTATTGTGACGGCTGGTTCGACGTTCAAAGCCATTATCAAACTGTTAAGTTGTTGTACAACGAAAAAAAAAACAGTTTTATAACGACTTCTTCGAATTAGGCTCGTCTGAATTTTACACAACTAACAAACAATAGTTTACAAACATGGTTGTTTATCAGTTGTGTAAAATAAAAAAAGTTATTTGTGAGAGGGAATGACAATTAATAAATAAGTGCAGTAAAAGCTTATTTTTTCTCAAGATTGGGTTAAACCACTACGGCGTTTGATAACGAGAAAGGTCGCCGGTTCAATCCCGTCTGCCACACAAATATATATATTAAATGGAGACAATATTAGCGAAACTCAATCGAAAATCTGAAAACAGAAATATCAGAAAAAGATGCGGTCACATCACCTCTAGGACGTAAATCCAGGATCCACGCCTTGCCGGGCGGAGCTCTACCAACTGAGCTAATATGTTCCTATCCGATTCGGTCATACTTAACAGTATCATTCTTCGACTAAGAACAACCAACATTATCTTCATTTTCTTAATGCATATTTTTATTGGCTGCTATCTTTTTGTATGATTGCAAGATTCAAACTCTAAATGCTATCTAGATAGTGTCTTGGATAAATTGTATCCATTTTTATTTTTAATATGCGACGTCCATTAACTTTTCTGCAAGTCTATGATGAATATTTATTTTTATTTTTAACTTGAGTAAAACCTCAAATTGTAATATTTAATTGAACGAAGACAATATTAGCAAAACTCTATCGAAAATCTGAAAACAGGAAAATTAGAAAGAGATATTGTCACATCAAAGACACTTTACATCTGGTCCCAACTTTTTCTGTTTTGAGATTCGATTGAGTTTCGCTAATATTACCTTCATTTAAATAAAATATTACAACTTGAGGATTTACTCATTAAGTTGAAATTAAAAATAAACACAAATATATGGTTTGATCATATCTTACACGTACAATATGGGCTTAAAATAGGAATAGATACTTTTATTTTTTAAATCATACAAAATCGTATGTTTTTGTTTTGAAAATTTGATCGCTTAGAAGTATTATAGATGCTTCAATTAAATACTGCGTGTAGAACATACCTTGTTCCTTAAAAATATCGTTAATTTTTTTTATAAATATTTTAATAAGCCTAGAAAAAAAAGTATTAGGTCTATAAAAAAACACGTTCAAGTGCAAACTCTCCTACTTATAAACCCTTTTTTGGATATGGTTTTGTTGTTTAATGTAGCAAATTTAGTTTCTTTTATGATAATCGCCAAAAAAAATTGATATTTACGGCCGATATTTCGCAATACGGCCGGCAGTCGACAATTTGATTTTCAAAGTGAACTCTATGCCGTCCACCGAAGAACTACTGACTTGCCCCACACATTTTCTGTCATTCTGTCCTCGACCGGAGCGAGAAATAGACGTCAGGCTCCACGTCGCTTGGTTCCGTGAAATCAATTTTAATTGCCGTTTTATTACAATAAACAATGCGTAAAAAAGGAGTTAATATTTTTTTCAGGCCTTTACGAAATCAACTTGTAATAAAAAAAATCTCAATTACCTTTCTCAACCTTTCCAAAGCTTTTTCTCAAGTATTTTTAAACTCCTCCCATAAAGGGGCGTGAATTCCGATTTCAATTTTTTTCCTGAACTATTGGATCGCCTTAAGTTCGTTCGTTGGAAAAATTGCTTCCGGCAAAATCCTGTATCTTTGCTATGGTTATGTTGCAGTGTAGATACATTGTATTAGTATGTAAGACACGCTATCTGCTACATAAATGTAAATAATTTCTCTCGCTTGTCATTATTATATATTTATTATGGTGACAGTGCGTTCACCCACGACGCGTGACATGTTCAACAAACTGGAGATAAGCCATGATGTATAGAGATGCCACTGTCATATTATTATTAATATTATGTCAAAATCATTTTTATTCGGTTTCACCTGCACTACAATGTATGGATCATTCGGTGATAAAGCTTATATTGATAGGTAATGATTTTATGATAATACTATCATAGACCATTTGGGTACCGCCGTCCCGCACCCCTGCCAGAGGTCACCTCAAGTGGTTCGATAAGTTTGGTAACTTAGCAGGGGTGACCGGGTTTGTGGGGTGAGGTATGTCTAGATTTTGGTGGCGGATGCTTTTATCCAACTACTTGGCGGAACGGATTGGGAGAGACTGGTTGAGGGAGACCATTTGACCTATCCAGCCGGACTCTCTCGGCCCGTCGTCGCCTTTCCCCTTGGGAGGAATGGATTCAGACGTTCGTCACTCCTGAAAATATTGACCCCCAGATTCCTACCCACCCCTCATACATTTTTCCTTCGCAGAACTTCTGTTCATTTCCAGCTTCCCCAAAACTGACAGAGGCTGAGGGATTTTTTTTGGTAAATATTTACCTAATAGAGTCACGCTTAATATGCACTATAAATTTCAAAAACATTTTGTATCAGTTAGATAATAATGGGAAGCAAGTATTTCAGTTTCCGGAAAAATAATGAATTTCAATAGTTATTTCGTTAAAATTAAAATCGATTTTCCACTCGGCGGCCATTTTCATTGATGACAAAGTTTTTAAATTAGTTTTTTTTCCTTCTCTTATTTAACCCAAAATATTAATACATGACCCCAAAATAGGTTCTTAGTTTGGGTTTAATTAAAAGAGGAAAAAAACTAGTCTAAAAACTATTTTAATATTATTATATCAAAACATGGCGCGAAGAAAATATGTTAAATTATGTCTATTTTTTTTTATGAAATAGCTACTAAAATGCATTATTTTCCATTTCCGGAAATTGAAATACTTCTCATTACTATCTAACTGATATAAAGTGTATTTGAAACAAAAAGTATATTAAAAAAGTACTATTAGGTCAAAATTAACTTTTTTTTCCTTAGGGCCTCCGGAGTGGAGTAATGTAAAAAAAATAGACACATAAAAAACACATTCACACACAGAAATGTCAGAAATTTACCTTTTCAATGAACACCGTTAGTAAATTTGAAATTTCATCCGTCAAAAATTTAAACGAAAGAAATACGCATTTCAAATAAAGAATTATTAAATAAATGGTTTAAAAACTGTTGGTACCTTGTCTATCACTTGTCGGCGAAATTATATTGTAACTTGTTTACAATATAATTCCACAATACCAATAAATAAATAATAATTGTTGTTTTCACTTGTGGTAACGTCATTTTATAAGTCATACAGGTCATTTTAATAAAATATCTTTTCACACGAAAAATTTGAGCGAGAAAAGGTTAGAAAGAATTATAAGTATGTATCACATTTTTAAGCCTATACATATAATCGGGAGTTAGGATATATACTCGTATATGTATATAGAGGTCAATGAAAGAGGCAAGCGAAACGCTTTTCCGAATTCAACGAATTCAAGAAGCCAAATTCAAGAAGCCGAATTCAAGAAGCCAATGTCCACTAATATGCTGACCCATAGAAATCAATGGGTTACCGACCGGTGGATGAAGAATTTCCCAAACTGCTGAAACTGACATAGAGGTAACTGACTGTATATAGAGGTCAATGAAAGAGGCAAGCGAAACGCTTTTCCGAATTCAACGAATTCAAGAAGCCAATGTCCACTAATATGCTGACCCATAGAAATCAATGGGTTACCGACCGGTGGATGAAGAATTTCCCAAACTGCTGAAACTGACAAAGTCGGATTTTGGACTAAATTATTGGAGTTCAACCAAGGCCAAATTGGTCAGCTTTAATTGCTGAATGACGAATTATACACAACGAACCCCTTGCTATGACCTGTGCTGTGGTAGAGGTGTTATATGGGGGGGGGGGATTAAATAAATAATTACTCCAAGTACGGTAGCAGGCATTGCAGTACTTGGGTAGGTATATTGTGAACAACTTTCTATCTTGGCAGGGGGTTCTATCTTGGCAGGGGGAGCGACGAATGACAGAATTATTTATTTTAAAATTTCAGAATTCCTACAAGAATCTCGTTGCAAGAATCTCGTTGTTTTCATCTCCCAAGGTGTGGTCATAGGGTCAACTACGACTTCAGTGATGAACTTTGGCTATGCATTACTAAGTAATGCAAAATCGTACGTTTTTGGTTTGAAAATTTGCTTTGTATTGAACATTTTTGTGTCATAGTATTAGATCAAACACTATAGGAATAATTTGACTGAATACTAGATTATTTTTGAGTTAATTACAGTAGAGCGCACTTGAAGTTATATAACACAAAACTGTGCTATACAAATGTTATGTTATATTAATAATTATTATCACCTGGGTCCTATTCCACGAAACTATACGTGGAGTGGATTTTGTATTTCGTATTTTAAATACATGCGAAAAAGTATTTTGTAATTTGTATTTTAATTACAGCAAATCATGTATTTTGCTCAGCCCTGCCAACCGCTACCGTCTCTCGCGTCGTACGCCGTGAGGCTGAAGGTAATTAAGAGGGAAAGTAGATGGGGAAGAGGAAGAAGGGGAAGTACCTGGCTTTTCAGATCTGGTCACCAAAAACGGCTAAAGCTATTTCAAGCCTTTCGAAGCCGTTTCATGGTACTATTACACCAGGGCGATACTGGGAGTATCTTCCTCACTGGAACGTGCCGCAAATGTACTATATATTATTTTTAATTAATTAACTGTGAAATAACACAAATTATTAAATAAAATTTATTTGATCAAGCCAGGATTTGAACCCGCGACTTTTTATTAATTATATTATTATTTATCATTATTTAAAAGTAATAAAAAATAGTTAGATAGATACCTATGTATAAAAAATCGAATTCGAATCGAACCCCGATTTCGAAAATTCGAAGGAAAGCAAAGCTACGGTGACTATTACACATTAACTCTTGTAAGAACAGAGGCATAAATACATCACACTCGTACATTACATACATATAAATAAAAATTACGAATTTTAGAATGTTACGTACCTTCATCACATCAGAAGTCATATTGTTTATTATAATCAACATACTAATTTGGGTTGTCTATGATGTGTAAAATGTGGTTCAATGAACTCAAATACTGGGTGGATTCTGGTTCAGTCACAGGCACGATAAATGTCTGGGTTCAATGAACTCAAATTTGCTTTGAACTTATATTTTAAATTCGCTCGCCCGCTCGGCAGGTTACTGCCAGGCCCTCCCGGCGGCTTTTGGTTCGGCTTCGCCCAGTTAGTATTGGTGATCATTTTATAAATCCAGTAGGAACTGGTTCCAAAATAAGCCCGTTTCTCGTATCCGCTGTCAACCAGTGACGGGTAGTCACCGGGACGGGCAATGACGTCATAGGTAATATACAGCCGCTTGATACAACTGAGTTTAACCGCCAATCTTTCCATAATAGGAGAGATACTCCAGATTCACAAATTCGTAGAACTTATACCTAGGAGGGGCACGTCCCTATGCATCCTGCCGACGGAAGTGGCGAAATCTTGTAACGAATTATTGAATTCAAAACCGAATTACAATGGTAGCTTTGTTTGAAATTCCACGTATACTGAGATTTTTTCTGGCGCGGCACGTATGGCATGGCGTGAGACAAGCTCTCGAAGCTGGGTTCTGAAATTCGCAGACGCAAGCCCAATAATACTATTCGATAATAAGCTATGATACTTAATTAAGATTAACGAAGATCCCCAACGGCACCTGTATTGAAAAAGTAAAAACTCACCATGAGCTCCGTTTCTCATCGTCGTAAAGTAATCAAGCAAAACTTACCTAACCAAATAGAGCAGAATGTCCTTGGGAGGCTCATATTCTTCCGTGGGTCCCTGCTCGGGGTCTCTGCCCAGCTGTAAACTGCGCACGGCCAAGCGCCTGCGGGCCGCGGGGGAAGTAAGCAGAGAAACCTGCGCCAGTGCCTCCGCCACCTTCAGGTCCTGCCGTATCTTCAGGACATACGGCCTGATAGCGTCGATCTCCCGCTCATAGCTTTGCGCGAGTTTGCTCATACTGCACCTAATATATCCTTTGTGCAGCAATTCAAGGACCAGTCTCAATTGCACGACCAGATTGGTCGATCTGTTGGCCAGTCCGTACAATCTATTCGATACTTGCTCCAAATTCACAACTTCTCTCAGTTCTTCACCGAGTTGCTCCACCAGTCGGTCGATAGTGAGTAATAAAAAGTTTGTCTCCAATGTGATGCCTTCGACTACGGTCAGCAGTGGTTTAACTATTTGGAGACTTCTGGTGAGCTGCTCTGTCCTCTTCTTTTCTGAAAATAAATGATGAATACGTTTATTGGTTGATAAACCCGAGCTATTAACAACAGGTTATGCCTAAAAATACAAAATATTCGTTTCAATTTTAGCAGCTGGCGTTTTGACCTTGTATCTATATACTAGCTTTTCCCAGCGGCTTCGCTCGCATGGTATTACGGGAAATTACTGTAGCGGTTGAACTTATCAATTATCCCCCCTCCTCCCCACCCCACCCCCTCCCGCATTCCATACATTCATTCCCTTACATTCAGTTTTCAAACATCTAGCCTGCCACCTAAATTTCACAAAGAAAAAAAGAATTATCCAATTTTGTTCATTCGTTGGGAATTTATGCACTTACAAACATTTCGGATGTTTATTTTTAATCAAATATTTGGAAGTTTGTTAATATAATACAAAATTACACTATTTATTATTCAGTCTTTATAATTGTAACGAATTATATTTTTAATGTAGGAACTCTTATCTGACATTTATTCCAGCTTGTCCAATAAAAACAAAACATATTCTAATATTTGAATTTTCTGGGGCAGTAGCTGACCAGGGGGCTGAGTACCTACCAGCTTAGAGCCCACAAATATATCAACATCTGATGAATGATTTTTTTCTGACATTTGCAATTAACTCGCTTTTGTTAGCGACAGAAAACGTATAACAAATATAATATATTAATATTTATAATTTCATAACGCCAGAGCTTACCATCATATACAACATATAGTCTGCGCATATAATTTAGCTTTCTATTGGTGAATGAATTTTTAAAGTCTTTTTATTGGTTAATGCCTGAAAAGGTCATAAACAAACTCGAGCAGTTTCGCATTTATAATATTAGTATGGATTATAGTTTTAATTTTGTGAAACAGCGTTCAAGAAGTAAAGTTTGTTAATGAAATTTTAAAATTGAACCCGTGCAGTAGAAAAATAAATTTATTTATGAGGTTATTATTGTTTGCTTGTATTTTTTTTTTACATGAATACCGCACAAGAGTTCCAACTGCTCCCGTCTGGAGTCAGTGAGACTATGGCATCCCCAACTGGGGTATTTTGGGAGGCTGAAGGTATTGCGGAGTTGCGGAGGGGAAGGAGATGGGGGAGTGGAAGGTGGGTAGTACCTGGCTATTCAGATCTGGTCACCAAACACGGCCTAAGCTATTTCAAGCAATGTTTCAATTCTGAATGGTGGTCTTACACCAGGGCGATACTGATAGTATCTTCCACTCTGGAACGTGCCGCAAATATACTATATGCTATTTTAAATGAATAAAATGTGAATAACACAAATTAATCAAATAAAATTTATTTGCCACGCCGGGATTCGACCCCGCGACCTTCGGAATTATAGTCAAGAGCCTTACCGTTGGACTACGCCGGCCGTCCATTAAATTCCATGCAGTTGAACACATCTACTATTTCTAAGAAAGTATTTCCAACTGCATGCAATCTAGGCATAAGCGAGTAAGATGTTATCAATAATAATAATAAACATAATAATTATAATTACTGAAGAGATACACTGTGTGTTGTGGGCATGTCTGTGTGCCCGAAGTAAGCTCTTTTTTTTCATTTTGTCAAACATAATCAAATATTGAAATTCTTCGCTTTGTGAATTTGGTACAGCTTTTAAAGCAGAACTCAACTATCTCTAGACAGCCAGGTACTTTACAACCATCCCCTTTCCTATCACCTTTCCCTTTCTCATAGCCAACATTCATATTGGCTTTAAATAGCCAATAAGCATGTTGGCTATGCAAGTATTTAATAAGTAATATAATTTATAGAGAGTAAAAAGAAGAAAAGTAAAATGTTCACGACAAATTCAAACAAATTATTTATAAAATACAAAAACAAAAAATGATTATATTGCATTTATAATAGGTAAACAGAGTATTGAAAAAAAAAACAAAAAAATCTACCCGACCATATTGTCCAAAACCTACTGATTTTAATTGAAAAAAAAGAAAGGTCTCCAGATACCAAAATGTCATCTATTTATCAGTATACAGAATCACTATAAGTTAAAGTGATATGAGACCAGTAAAATTCTACCTACTTCTTGCACACATTCCATCACTGTACAATTATGAATCTTTGAAATCTTTGAAAGCTCTGCTTTCATCATCTTGGATACATTCCTTTCCCTAATCTTTCCCTCTCCAGCAAAAAACTTTCACATTCGATTATCTACATAAAGGCTTTTAAAAAATTGAAATTTGGAAAGAAATGATGTGATAACTAAACGTTCGAATGTGCCTTCCATTATTAGTAATGTTACAGAAACAATCTGGAATATGTATACATCTGAGGAACTTACTCCAATATTCATTCACCCAAAGTATCGTAACCAATAGACCAACGATTTTTAAGTCATTCAGCGTACAGTATTCGCACATCGCGAGAATAGCTACAAGGAACATTTTTTCACACTTAAAAAGTTAATTTCAAAATACAAAAAAATGATCGCAGCCCGAAATTTGAAGACAAGCACACACGTTGTGAACGCTCCAGATTTCAAAATTAACTGAATTGGTTTGCACATATGTGGTATAAATTTGTTAAATTATTAGGTGTCATCATAAAAAACATTTCATCATTAGACATTAAAAATTTAGGTGCCAGAATTTTGGGAGGGTCAATGGAATAGATGTTTCTGTCAGCATTTATTTTTATTGACAAAGGACCTATGTTCCAAAGTCCAGAAACTTACAACTAAAGCAAAATAAAACGAAGGAGGTATTTATATACAGATTATTGTTAACGAAGAATTATTTGTAACGAGTTTGTTGACATTGTTCCATGTACCTGGACAGTTCCATGAATGGGCTGCTTTTATTCTGTAAGTCATATATTTTATTATGAAAGCATATTTAAAGAACTGCCAACAAGAAATATGTTCATTAACCCCCCGGCGCTATTCGGCTGAAAAAGAAGAAGATGGAGAGATGTGTAATTACGAATGTTGGACAGAGCGCGCTAGTACTTTAAGTGATGAAATCGCAGCGAAAATGGCGAAAAAGCTTAATAAAACATGACTCGTTTAAAATAGAGCAAAAAACTCGTGGAACGTATCTTAAGTATCATTGAAAGAAACATTGTGAATTTTTTCACAAATACAACTTGTAAAATAATAGAAAAAGACTTGTTTTAAATAATTTTTGGAGCATGCTTTGCGATTTTTTTCTATCGAGGAAATTTCATATAATTTGCGTTCCGGCGTGAAACGTATCTAGATATTATCTTCAAAAATAACATATATTTTTTTAGGAGCTTAAAAACTTCAAATGTTTAAGGGAGATATGTAAAAAATCGGTCGAAATTCGAATAGTGGACCCTTAATCCATTTTGTAATTTTGTGTCTGAATTTTTTTTTGTTTTCCTCAATTTTATTTTTAAGTGTTAGACTGTTGAATGCTTTTATAGCATGATTTTTATAGGGTCTTTGTCCAAAGCTTGTAATTACCGTCGGAGTTACTATGTTTTCTGTGTACGCTTGTCTAACTGGTCTGTTAGTGATATTTTGTGCTTATTGAAATTTGTTTTTTTGGTCAAAAATTTGGTTTAGGTAGTAGTGTTTTAACTTATAATTGGCGTACATCCAATACGTCACAACTGTTTAATATTTGGTCTGTATCAGTCAGTCTATGTTTTTTAAGTATTACCTTTAATGTCGTTTTCTGCGCGATTTCTATGAAAGCGATAGCTGAGTTTGTTGCGTGAAAAATATATCGTTTTCATTTTATGTATATTTCTCATACACAAAATAAAAATCATATTTGAAATCATTAATTCAAAGATTTACAGGTATTTACAGCAAACTTATTTTATTTTTTCGTAATAGACACTCAAACATAATAGCTTTCTTAGTTAGATGTAGGTAAGATAAAAAAATAAGAATAACACAAAAAAGTTGTAAAGACTCTTAACGACACAAAATTCATATGCCCATCATTTACATTTGAACCAGTCCACTGAACTTTGTTCATAGTTTTCTTTGCCAAGGGCCGGCTCATTCAACGCTCAATCGACTGGCTCTTTCATAACATTCGCCAATAATACTTAATTACCTCAATATCAAGCACACCGTTAGTAATACATAATTGTGTTATTTTAATTTCTACAAAAAAACAATATTCTAATTGTATTAATTAACAGCAACAGGTTAAACTCATCACAGATTACGTCCTACGTCAATAAAGTTATAATCCAAAATTTAATTTAACAGCAAAAACGTATAACAATTCTTCTTCAACGACGCAATTTTACGCATTGACGACGGATTTAAAATTTGGGAAAAATATACTATGATTTTGTAAACGTCGATAGATTATTTAGTTCATTAATATACAATGTAAGCTGGCTTTTTGGAGTGAAAATTTCTTTAGAACCGTTGCGATTTGAAACTCGATGAGCGACACTAAAAAGAGACAAATCTATAAGACTTAGCCTGCGAGAGAATGAGATAGACTAATCGGTATCCTATCGGCCAAATCTTTGTGCGGTGCTTCGTAGAATAAAATGTAAAATAATTTTTGACGTGATAACGTCTTATAAATCGATGAACGCTGGCAGCACTCACTAAAAAGTATGACTCATTGTCACGTTGTCACGTTCCGCCTGAGCCGAGCGTGCAAGCGAGATTGCGGAACAAGCGATAGAGAGGCACGATCGGCCTAAGCGTTCGGCGAGAGCGCGGAGCAAGCGATTGAGAGGCACGATCGGCCTAAGCGTTCGGCTTGCGACTGTAAAATTCTATGTAAAAGTTTTCTTACGACGTTATCACGTAAAATTGTTATCCGTAAACCGACTTTACAGACAACCAAATTTTTTTAAACTTGATAAATAAATCCTACAATTATCCTACTCCTGATACACTGCATTCGTCTCATTCTCTCGAAATTTAGTTTTCTAAAGGTTTCACTTCCAACGCGTGTGAATGCGCACTCTGATTTTTTTTATCTACCAGAGCCGATTAAAGCCATCGTACATTGTACCTTCAGCCATGGTACCAACGCTGCAATCATACTATTATATTGCTTCCTATACAATGTACCAATGAAATTTTACTTTTTTTTCTTTTACAATATTTTACATATGTTTTTATCAGGCATATTTGCCTACTGTATTGTTTATGTAAAAGTATTATTGACAAGCCTAAATAAACAAATAATAGGATTTAGCTTGAAGTTTCCGGCGTCGTTATTGTTTTTTAGAGGCGGTGATGGGAGTTGACATTGATAATAACTTTCCAAAAATATAAGCGTAAACTATCTACAAAAAAAAATCATACTATATATCTACTTCATCAGTACCTATGTATGAACGCTTATAAGAAACAACTTATAATCCATACTAATATTATAAATGCGAAACTGCTCGAGTTTGTTTATGACCTTTTCACGCATAACACAATATAAAGACTTTAATAATTCTTTCACCAATATAAAGCTAAATTATATGCGCAGGCTGGTTGTATATGATGGTAAACTCTGGCGTTATGAAATTATAAATATTAATTTATTATATTTGCTATGCGTTTTCTGTCGCTAACAAAAGCGAGTTTTTGCTAACGTCAGAAAAAAATCTTTTCCATGGAAACAATGTTGATATATTTTGGGCTCTATGCTGGTAGGCACTCAGTCTACTGGTCAGCTACTACTGCAGAAAATTTAAATATTAGAATTCGTTTTTTTTTTGGACAAGCTTCGAACAAATGTCAGATTTGAGTTCCTGTAATAAAAATATAATTCGCAACGATTATAAAGACTGAATGATGGAGTATTTTTTTATTATATTAACGAACTTCCAAATATTTAAATAAAAATAAACATCCGAAATGTTTGTAAGCGCATAAATTCCGAACGAATGAACAAAATTGGATAAGTAATTCTCTTTTTCTTTGAGCTATAGCATTATGAAATTTAGGTGGTAGGCGAGATGTTTGAAAACTGAATGTAAGGGAATGAATATATGGAATGCGGGAGGGGATGGGGGTGGAGTGGGGGGGAGATAGTTGATAAGTGCAAGCGCTACAGTAATTTCCCGTAATACCATGCGAGCGAAGCCGCGGGGAAAAGCTAAAATATAAAGGCTAATATTATCTGAAACAGTTTCCCTTGATTAACTTTTTGAAGTGAAAACTTCGGTAGCACCGTTGTGATTTGAAACTCGATGAAACGAAAGGGAGTGACTAAAAAGAGACAAACACATCCATCCAAGGATTTAGAGAGAGAATGAGATAGCAATAAAATATTTATTTATTGCACAGGTATTCGGTTCCAATATAATCCGATAAATACACGGTCTCACGCAAGCCTCCTTAAGTCTAGTGGTATAAAGCGCCCGACGAATCTTAGCGGCCAGACATTCAGAGGACCAGGGATTGAATCCTATTAAATCCAAAAAAAAACGTTTTTTTTTTGTAAAATCAATATCCAATCTTCAAACCACTCCAAAATAAACAGGCATAGAGAATACAAAAGAAAGCTACATATAGCGACCGAAAAAGAAAATACTAAAAAGATGATCAATATTTAAGAAAAGGTACACCGGAATTCGACGGAAAATAATGGAAAAATCGTCCTTCACATTGATAAAAAAAAGTGCTTCGTAGTCTCCCCACTCTAGTCTACTTTAGTTTTCTGAAGGTTTCGCTTCTATCACGTGTGAATTGCACACTCTAATTTTTAACTTTCTTATAAAGTTATATTCACAAAATAAATAAAAACTACCTTTGCCCTTGATATCGAGCGTTTCTAGACTCGGTTTGCCAGGCGATTTTTATACCCATTACCTACGTTCGTGGTGATATAACGCAGATTAAAAAATAAACACATTTTTAACTTTTGAAATTCTCTTAAGGCGACACAATACCTTTAAAAAAGTCGGAATCTTTACGACGTAAGTGAAGAATGCGTCGAAAAATATTCGGCATATTGGATGGACCTACGGTCGAATTCGCTCTAGCACGCCTAGAAAATAGATCTTTCCGCGGGGTTTATTTTAATTATTCTGATAAACATTTTACTAAAATCTCAGATGTTTCTTAATGAGTACCTCGGGAAGTTACTAGAAAGCATCGTCTAAAAAAATAAAATCTGGTGTTTATCGATAATTTTACTGCTGATAATTTTAATAGCCTCGAGCAAATCCCCGTTATTAGAACTATGTGCCCCGTCCAAAAAAGGGAGACATTGAGTTCGATTCTTTGTCGCACCCTAGGATCCTAGTCTTTGGTTTTTCTGTGTGTTTTTCTAATTCACGTTGATTTGTATTGTTTATATTGTTTAATTAATGTATGGCTGCCGAAGATATCAACGTGTAGTTCCGATTTAAATCCTGATAAACCCTTATCTAAATCCTGATATATGGCAGTGAAGCGTGGAACTGGCGGAGGAAGATGAATGAAGTTTGAATACTGTAGAAATGAGATTCCTGCGGAGTAAGCGTGCTAAAACCATAATTATTACAAATAATAAAAAGACCCAAAAATAACACAGTAATGAAAGACCGACGCAAGTCTAATAAATAAAAATAAGAAAGGGTCGCTTACATGGTTTTGAGATATGGACATTGGATGATGACGAGAGAACACATGATGTGAAACCGAATGGTAGAAGAAGTCGGAAATGTCCACGATGGGCACACGGAAATACAGTCAGAGTCGGATTGTATCGAGCCACAGTAAGAGAAGAGTATTTATTAGACGATGTTTGAATCAGAATTGAGGAGCTTCTTCCAAGATAGAGTTGATTAGTTAGTTAGCGCAAAACTATAATACCACAGAACCGGACAAAAATACACAAAACAACAGGTTTACGTGGAAATCGGGATTCATTCATCCCAGGAAAAGACATGGGAAATTCGTGGGAAGACGTCACTATCAACGAATCAAATACGTGAAGCCGGTCATGTTTATAGACCATTTTGACCTTTTATTTTTGTTGTACGTGATTATAAATGCGGTTAGCCGTTTTTGTAGTTCATCAAACTTGAAAATCAACATCGCAAAACGCAGACCGAGGGAGTTCACATCTTTATATATAAATCAAAATATGCTTGCTTGGGGATGTATATATTATGAGATATTGGCTAAACCATTCATCCTATTGCGATGAAACTTTGGAGATTTGATGTGCGCAAGCCCGCAATGGTTTCTATGTACAACAGTGAGCTTTGGTGTCATGAAATTATGCGTTGCTAACCATTCGATTGCGATGAAACTTTGGGGATTTGATGTGCGCAAGCCCGCAATGGTTTTTATATACAAAAGTGAGCTCTGGTGTCATCGAGTCATGAAATTATGCGTTGCAAAACGAAGGTTTCTATATATTATACTGGTGAGCTCTGGCATCATGAAAATTGTATAAAAAAAGCAATAGATAGCACGCGAGCTGTTTGAAAACTGAATGTACCAGGACTGAATGTATGGAATGCGGGAACTCGGGAGGCGGGTTCGCGGGACGAGGGAAGCGAGAGAGGGGCGTGGGGAGAAGGAAGACGGAGAAGGCGGAGTGGGAACGCGTGAGGGGAAGGGGACGCGGGAGAGGAAGGGGAGGTGGAAGGGGAATGTGACCAATGGGAAAGGACACGCAGGGTGAAACAATTTCTTTATTAAGTAGCATAGCAACGCATGCCGGGAACTCGCTAGTGTTACATATTGTATTATGTATATACATATAACGCACTTAAAAAGCCAAGTCAATATTTTTATTATGCTGCAAAGGGAATTAGACCAAATTAGGCACATATTAGACCCTTGCCATAATATGAACACGTATTATGTTCACATGTTATATATTTTGTACATAACGCACTTAAAAAACCAAGTCAATATTTTTGTTATGCTGGTAGGGGAATTAGACCAAATTAGGGACGTATCCTGACCCTTGCCGTAATACGAATGTACACATATTATCAAAGTGCAAATATCAACAGGTCGCATAGGAAATTAGATAATGTGTTGACGCGGCAGAAGTATATTCTACGACTGAGATTTGTGGCTATTCTTTCTCCACTCGCAAGTACAAGTTTTTATATACGAGTACCACTTAAATAAATTTGTTCTGATTATGTTGGTTGTTAACTGTTTTTGTCAATATGTCGGTGTAGTGTAGAATGTCAATATCAGTACAATATCACGTGTAAGCATCTACGTCCGTATGTTGTAATAAATTAAATGTCACTCATAAGCTATTTCTTTTTGTAACTGTGTGCTGTAGGTACCCAAGTAAAATAAACTATATTTCTGATAAAGTTTGTATTTAGCCAGTATTTACGTTGTTACTTGTTTTCAATACATGGTTTAAAGCAGTGATTCCCAAAGTGGTCCAGGTGGACCCCCAGGGGTCCACGGAAGACATGACGGGGGTCCACGTAGACGTGATAAAAAAATGGGGGTCCACAAATGGTAAGTGGGGGTCCACGAAAATTTATCTCTGCAGGCTTATTCTCTATCTTTTGTGGGATCGTTATCGAGATAACGGACGTGGTCTCTTGTAAGTTTTGTGTGATTTGTACATATTTTAGTTTAGATCGTTTTAAACATGAATTCCTGCAAGAATGCATGATTATTTATTCATTTAATGTATGTTGCACATAGAAAAATCAAATAAACCACACAAATCTGTCAGGAGATCATGTCCGTTTTCTTGATAACGATCCCACTAAAGAAAGAGAATAAGCCTGCTGGTTTTGATAGTAAGAACAAAAATGTTGGCTTGGCTTTACCTGTAAATGTAGGCAGATAGTACACTAGTATTTTGGTGAAAAATGGTCATATTGAGACCCATCCCGTGCCCATATCCCATCCCACCCCCCATCTCATATCACATTACCCCTCCCCCCCCCCATTGTGACAGACCACAACTCCAGCGTTATTTTCAATATTCAGTACAACGCGTGTCGAGTTTTGGGAATATGGTAGAAATGTTGCAGCAGGGGGTCCACAGAAACCAGTAAAATTTTGAAAGTGATCTACGAGAAAAAAAAGTTTGAGAAGCTCTGGTGTAAAGTGTCGACATGAATATAAAATCATATTTACATTATCTTAATGAACATTCCTTTACCCCCAAGTCATTTTTGCAGACTCCTCTAAAATTACACACACAATCAGAGTAGTATTTCACTAATCGCCACACTTTTAGGCCCAGATTGTAGAAATAACACTTCGTTTGAATAATTACTTCAAGAAACCACTATTTACAAGAAACTGAATGCTGTTGAAATGAGATCCCTGAGGCATATGCGTGGTAAAACCATATATGATCGTGTGAGAAATGTGGAGATCCGCAAATAATGTAAGGCTGATGTAAGCATGATGAGTAAGATTAAGAAAGGAACCCTCGGATGGTTTGGGCATGTAGAGCGAATGAACGAAGAAAGTAGTGTAAGAAAAATGCACAAAATAGATGATTAGATTCTTAGTTTGTTTCATGCGTATTTAGATTGAAACTAAACTTCGCAAATGTCAAATCCATACAAAACAATATTAAATTATCGGCAACGAAGTTTTATTTGGGAAATTTTGAACTTTGAGTACAAATTGTTTTTTTTTGCTTGGAACTTTAACTATCCAAACGTAATTAGTTGTTTTTTGAAGTAATTAACTTGAAACGTAGTGTAACTTCCTAATAAAAAGTGTGGCAGTTGGGGAATATTTGCCGAATTTAGATTATATTATGTTTCCATCTGTTGTTGTTTTCAATATGTGCGTATAAAAAGCCAACAAAAATATAAATGTAAAAAAATATAAAAATCACTTGTAAATGGGTACATTAGTTAGAGTATTAATTTTACGAAAATAGCCAAACACCGACTACTGATGATTCGTATGTATTCGTATGTGTTGGTTCGTATGTATGGTGAATAATTATTTCTCACAGTCTTACGATGAACTTTGATAAAATCTTTACCACCCCGTATGCAATTTCTTCGAATGAATTTTCGGCCGTATCAGGCATTTTAAAATAATTTTGTTTAACTCAGCCACTCATACATTCCTGTCAAGATATAAGATTTACAAAACACGATATTAAAGTATTTATCCCTCTTTAATATACAACTCTGCGATTTAGAGTAAATATAAAATTGCAGCGGGAAAAGGCGTTTATAAAACACATACATGGAAAGGTACGCTAATATTTGAATGTAATCACAATTTAATTCAACCAATATTTCTGATAAGAGGTTCGATTAAACTTTGTTAGTTAATTATTTATTCTTCAAGTCAGAAACAAAAAGCACTCCGGGAAGATTATGGCAAGCTCAAACTATTTCAGGGGAGAAATGCGCTTGTAGTGTTTGTACCCATTTGACATATGTGACGTGAGAACGGGTCGGTTCGACGACTCGGAACAATTTGCCAATTTGCCGTCTCTCCTAAAAAAGACACAGCATCCCCAAAAGTTGATATATTTCCCTGGGAGAAATTATTTTCCTCAGGGCCTCTGTGTGGAGTTATGTTAAATAGGAAAAGTTGACCCTTCAGCCACTGAA